>CM024609.1:40108565-40708565 GCA_014182575.1 Eucalyptus decipiens | reverse complement strand
AATCAGCGGTTAGTTCAGCATTCAATGGATGGAGGAGAAACAACAAGGCGGCGGCAAAAAGGGCCACCACCGTTGGCGACGAAAGAGTAGAAGAACGGGCCATGACTCGTTCAGTAAGGTGGTCTGGACTAAACGGACAGCTCTCCGAAGTTGGACAATTTGAATCCCAAAGTACCTCCTTGGTCCTATATATATAGTTAGGATATGTCGAAGCTCCTACGGTTTTGAAATCATCATGAGCGCGTCAAATTATTAAAATAATTGCTTGCGAGCTCTAATGATCGAAGACTGTTTTCCGACGTCTCAAGGCGAAATTATTATTGTTGGATTGGGTGAAAGGATCGATTACTTATGCAAGTTTGGAGAGAAAATTCGGAGATGATTTGGTAAGAAGTGACGATTGAGATAATAAAAGTTTAAGGGTAATATTCATTCTCCACCCACCACCCTCTAAGCTTTGGAGTTTTCAATACGTGACGACTTTGGTCAGCTCCAATTAGAAGCAAAAGGCGTGCGAGATTGAGAAGGCAATGGTCGACGCATACCTCAGACCTAAAATTTCATCCCCTGTTAGGATGTATGTATAATTAACCATCGTATTTGGTCATCTATTTAATTTGGGACAAATGGGTATAGCAAAACTAGTATGCATTGTGCAGATTGGCTAGCAAATTAGATTATTTAACTGAATAATGCGGGTGATAATCATATATTAAATAGGCCATCAATAGATTTGCTTTGTTTATTGTTAAGGTATTGAATTGGATCATGTTTTAGATTATGTTTTATTAGAAGAGTAACGATGTAACTTTTGGACTTTGTCCCTTTTCTTACCAAAAATATAATGGTATGCATTAGCATAATCAAGTTTTAGACTTTTAGTGTTTCTTCCGCAGTTAGAAGGAGTGGGGAAAATTATCTAATCAATTCAAAATTTATTGTACGACTGTTAATTTAATCCTAAACTTTTCAATTTTACCAATTAAGTATTACACATTTGTGTAAAACTTTAATATAATCATTTTAATCAATTTTTGGCCAAAATCGTTAATGTGGTGGTCCAATTAATTACAATGTAGTTATTCTAAACAATTTTTGCTGTAATCGCTAATGCGGGTACGTTGTACATGACACATTGCCACGTCAAGGATTTCTGGTGAAGATTGGTAGTGAGGATTACATTAAATTTTGTGCAAAAATAGAGGATTCTATTGGAAAAAAATTGAAAAGTTTATGAATGAATCGACATTCATACAATATATTTAGGATTGATTGGACAATTTCTCCAAAAAGAGTGCATAAGTTACGTTTGATGGATACATCTATCCTTATGAATGTTTCTCTTCGATTCATGCCAATCTTAACTTATTTTGTCTAGTGAAATTCAAATGCCTAAACTCAGAATAAATGACAAAGATGCAATTAGTCAACATTGAAGAAGCTTCCAATTAGTGGAAAATGCAGACGGTGGGCCGAAAATAAGAATTCGTTTGAACATGACCTAACTTTTGATTAGGTTGTTTTAAGGATTATATAGGTAAAAAGACGAAGACTTATATGAAGTGTCTCTGAGCTCATTTCTTACTTTAAGACCGACCTTTTAGGTGGTTTTGGGGAGGTTCTTCGATTTCATCCTTCCAAAGTGCGTATCTCAGCTCATTTGTTGTCTTTCTATCTTTTCAATTATTAGGTTTGTAATTTTATTCTTTTCCGAGCATTTTACAGACTAGCTGTTTGGTCCGCGCATCTCCCGGGCATATCTTTTGTTCATAGCTAACAATGTCAGTCAAAGTCATACCAAAAAAATAAAAATAATGTTAGTCAAAGGATGTCAGATGTGACATAAGGAGCTGAGAGTTGGTGAATCGTAATATTCATTACTTAGCAAAAAATCATTATTTTAGGAGGTCAAGGATTGATCAAAGTCAGAAGAAACGTGGTAATGTCATGTTTCGTAAATCATACAACTATAGCATGAATTCCGAATGAACTTTTTCTTTTTCAAGATAATATTAACCTAAGAATGCAACGAAAATAACAACGAAGTAAATCCAGGAAATTAAAATCTAAAACATTTTTTTTTTCATTATTTGTGAATTTAATTAGAATCTTTTGGCTCAAGTTCTGTCTTTCAAATCTATGGCGTGCAGGACCTCTAAACAAAAAGCAAATTTGGGTGAACAGCAAAATGAACCTACAATGGTGGTTGAGAACCCAGTTGGATCTTTCGAACCGAAATTTCATTTTATTATTTTGGCATTGCCGGCCACGGTCTTGAACATGTAAGCCTGCGGCATGCTTTGGGTCCACAAAATTTTTATGTTCGCAGCAGTTGAAAATCGATGTATCTCGATGGCAGTTGAGAGGGCATGATCAAAGCTCGAAATCTTTTATCACATGGCTAGGCAGCTACTGAGAGTATTCAATGATATCCTCATTGGAAAAGTTCCAACTTCCAATATTGAATTAAATCAGATAAATTGGGCCCAGATATTCCCTCTAAGGAGAGGAGCACGATCCATCTGGTTCTGGGGATGCAGCCTAGGACATACCTAATTTCGAAATAACACGGTTTGAACTGAGTTTTGTCGGGTTAGGTGATCCTAATGTGGTGCATTGGAAAGTCTACATTGAGAATGGCACATGGAGGGGACAAATGAGAAACCAAATTTGCGAAATGAATCTACGTGGAACCTGATTGTTATGTCCATTTAAAAAGTCAAACTCAAAACCTTAAAAATGAAAGGAAGGAAATTTAAATCTTATAGATAGGTGATCGATGTGCAAAACTTTAGCATAACGGTCTAAGGAAAATCATATTAATTTTTATTTAGACTATGTTTGTTTTGATGAAAATGAATGATTTAAAAGAACTTTTTCCTATATAATAATCGCTTGTATTGCTCGACATAATTAGTCAATGAAAAATGTTTTCATTATCAACAATAATTTATGTGAAAGTATCTTCGTGAATTATGAAGGCATTTTCCGTCCATTAATTTTTGTAAGCAATGCAAGCCATCATTTATATATTCCAAATCATTCATTTTCCGCGAAGAAAACGCACCAGTAGTATCCAACAGAGTATGCATTTGCAAGCTTGCTATCTAATCTAACCAAGGACAATGATTGGAAAACTTAATTTCACCACGATAGGTACAAATAGTTACCTGTGTGCAATTTTATTTTTGGTTCTGCACTTTCTGTTAAGGCTGGACGAATTTTTCCTGGAACGGAGATTTTCTGTGTCAATTTAGTGCCCTCATCTCATTTTTCCTTGAACGGAATCATATTGTTTTACAAAAAATAATTTGAGTTAAATATATAACATGAGTATACCGGTTTGGTCATTTTTACAGCACAAAAATTAGTTTGGGATTGATGTGGCGAGGGTGTGCCAATTTAGGGCTTTCAGAGGCATCATCACTTATATTATTGAAGTGAAGAAAATAAAACTTTACAAGTGAAATAAATTACTTGCAATTTTTTATGTTCACTACGTCTTGGGCCTAGCTCGGTCTCATGCAAGGATGGGCGAACGAAACAGTGCATCTTGGGTTTAGGGGTTTTTTTCGTGCTTGGATATTTTAGGCCCAAAATTTTGGGCCGGGCCGTCAAAAATAGGCTAGAAGCTCGGCCTAGTCCGCCATTTACTTCCTTAGAAATCAGGAATAAATTATCAATAATCACATCCAATTCATCTTTATCCACAATGAGTGCAAATCTCCATCAGCATATCTTCTTAAGGAAGTTTTTATCATGTAGTAATTCACATAAAACTTCAATATCTATTAGTCAGAAGATAAAAGTTAATACAAAAACTTCACGCTCAGTTTGAACGGAGTGATTAGGAAGGAAAATAATGTATTTAGATAATTATGATAGAAAAGAAGTAAAATGATTTGAAGGAATTAAGTAATAGTGTTAGTTAAATGCTAGCGAAGGAGAAAAAATGAAAACTTATATTTATAATATATTGATAAATAGATGTGAAACAAGGTATAAGTGAGATAGTAGAATAAAATTGGTTAAATAATACACAAATCCCTCATATTCCCTCCTTATCCCTCGAAAGGGATTTAAAACGTACATTAAATTGACCGGACCGTCCTTCCTAATTTATCCTAATCACTACTAATCACACTATCTCTTTTTCTCCAACTAAACACGATTTTGTTCATATAATTCTTTATCTTCCCTTGTATTCCCTCGTCACCAACAAAATGTTTATGTTATAAGTGTAATACCAAATGGAAAAGAGAGGGGGAAACAAAAAATTACAATCACTACAGACCATAATGCTAACATTTTACTCCTCGTTCGTTCGTTCTTTTTTTTTTTTGAGTTTACCCGTAAGTTAAGGCCCACCGCTTCACATTATTGTGAAATTCTGTTAGTCCTATGGTAAAAAAGATGGCGACTATTTGGCGATGAATCTTACTTATAAATAACGTCACAAGTTTTACCATCCATAATCTAGTTCTGTGACAAATTCTCCCCCACAAACCACTAGCATTCTCATTATTGTTGGTCCATACTGTTGTCAAGCAATACCCCTCCTATTCGATATGAGATCTGGTGTGTTTTGCCTTTCTTGCCATCTTAGAAGCTTTGGTAACATCCACATCTTATCTAAGCCTTCTTGCTCTAGCAATCACTCTCTACTCTTGTCGGATCAAGGATGGGCCTAATCTATCCATGGTAGATGATCATACTCTAATAACATTTGTAACTGTTGCGACCTTCCCGAATTTTTTTGAAGGGTGAATTATTCGAAAAGAGGCTAATGGATTGCTAAGTCCGAAGAATTGGCACAAACCCTCCCAAGTCCTACCAATCGCGACTTGATAGAAATTAATTCATTTAAACATGCAATTTCAATTTGGAGCCGCCACTAACCAATTAGGGCTGATTAGAAACCCAAGTAAAGTATGGGAGAATACTTTACTATTGCGAACCAGAGATTCAATAGGTCCGGGGACATGGTTACGCTAGATTAGTCTAACGCCCTTTCGGTACCTTTTATTTTAATTTTAAAAATATTTTGCAGGCAATGTTGATTAATTTAAACCTAAGCTACTAACATGCAAATGATGGTCATGCGGGTGCACAATCAATAAAATAACATTCAAATAAAAAATTGCTAATAAAAATGCATGTCATAAACATGATTTCTAAATGACATGACCCCTAATTCTTCTTTTTCTTTTTCTTTAAAAAAACAATGTTAATTATATGCAATCTTAATCTAATTTAATATGCATGAATTTATTTTAATAACATGCGAGATGCAATTCATATAGTATGACTTAAACTTATCACTATATGTATGCAATCTAAATTATATAATCCTAAATATGCATGTGTTTCATGACAAGGGATGAATGACATAATAATTCTATATGCATGTTCTTTTTGTGATTTTTTTATTATTATACATATGCAACCTCTATTAAATAATAATTATATGAAATGGGATTAATTATGAACTAACCTATTAATTAACCAAGTAAAAGACTTTTCTGTTTTCCTTTTTATTTGAAATGACCTAGTAATTAAAAGAAAGTGACGTAATGATGCAATGCTAATTTTTGGCATTTTTTAAAATATTTTTTATATATATATTTTTTTTAAAAAGAAGAAAATACTACATAATGAGAATGTTAAAACATTAACCTATAACCCACTAATTAAAATGCAACAATTAATGTGCACATTATGAAATCTATATAACCTAAATAACATTTTTTTTTTGTTTTATTAAAGGAAAATTATCCTAATTCTACATGAATTTTAGAAAAAAAAACTAAAATGTGTTGCTTCAAATGTGATCAAATGTGAAATGTGTATAGACCAAAGTACCTAATATGATGCGCGATATGTGGTGAGCAAATAAATAATAACACGCCAAAATAAAAATCCATCCATGTAAATCAATGGCATTTTAATATGAATTAATGATGCAAAGTAATTCATGAATTTACCATGAAAAGTCAAAATAACAAAAAATCTAAGCCGACGTCTCGCGGCTCAATATTTTTATTATTATGACTTAATATGACAAGTTTCATAATTAGATAATGATAAAAACAAAACAAATCAAGTCAATTCCACAAGCTAAAAATCTAAATGATAGCTGAATTTAATCTAAAATTTTACCTAGCTTGAAAAATTATCTCCAAGATGGAAACCAGCAAGGAACATTCCAAATTCACCCTTCTCAAGCTTCAAGTAACCTGCACAAGGAAAATGGTACCAACGGTATTGAACTTGCTGGACAACTTCGGATGAAAGATGGTCGGCGTCGGAGCGGGCCGGCGTCGGAGCTCGGTGAGGACTAGGCGGCAAAGCAGCAGGGAGGCGCGGCGTCGATGACCGGCGAACAGTAGGGGGTCGCGGGTCGCAGCAATGGTGGCTCGGGCTGAGGCGCAATGGCGGAGGCGGTAGAGCGGCGAGGCATCCGGCGGGCCGGGTCGGCGAGGAGGGCTCGCGGGCTGGTGCGTCGGAGGCGTCGGTTCGGCGTCGGCGCCGCGGGGGCCGGCGTTGCAACGAGCAGCAGGTGCGGTGGACTTCGGCTACGGGACTCCGAGGTGGAGGCGCGTGCGGGGACCGACGGTGGGCGCGGCGTCGGTGCGAGCTCGCCGGGTGCAGAGGTGCGGTGGAGCGCGAGCGTTGGCGGGCCGGTTCGCGCGTCGCGGGCGAGTTCGGCGAGGCAACGGTGGCGGAGGCGTGGTGGTGCTCGAGGCCGACCGGTACGGACGTCGACGATTGCAAGCGTTGAATGGTCGCCGTGGACGCAGACGCGGCGACCATTCAACGCGGGCAGGGCGGAGTTCGAGCAACGCAGCGATTCGCCTTGGGCGAGACACGAGCAAGGGCGTCGGTGTCGGGCGAGCTCGGGGTGCAGAGGTGCAGTGGAGCGGGCAATCCTCAGGCTTCAAACGGCGTTAATTGCACGCTGGTGGTGTGGTGGCGGACGAGCAGCAACACCGTGTAGAGTAGAAGCGAAATGGGGAAGAAGGTGAACAGTAGGGGTCTTGTCAACTTTTTCCTTTGTTTTTTTATTTATTTCTTCTCTACCTCTCTCCTCACGTCTCTGGAGAAGATATTGGGTGGTCCGGGACCGCCACGTCAGCGTGGTCCCGGACCACTCATATGGCGCCACATAGGAGGGGAGGGGGACAAAAGAGAGAAAGAGGAGAGAGAGCGTCAGAGAAGTGGGCCCCGATTTTCGTCCTTTGTGGGCTTCCCCATACACGTGGCGCCGTGTGAGTGGTCCGGGACCACGCTGACGTGGCGGTCCCGGACCACCCAATATTTTCTCCACGTCTCTGCCGAACTCTACTCTTTCTCTCTGCCACTGTACTTTTTCTCTATTTTCCCTGCTCACGTCAACTCCTTCTCTCTCTCACTTTTCACTTTTGCCTTTCTCTTTCAGTTTTCTATTTTTTTTCTTGGACGAAAGATGAAGAGAAGCCCCCTTTATTCCGAAACCTCGCATTCCTTTTTATAGAGAATCACTCGACTTTGTTTTTGCAGGTGAAGATTTGTACATATTTGCTCAACCGCTCAACAAAATAGTGACTCCAAAAACACACGGTTATTGAATTTTTGAATTCAAATTTTTTTCAAAATTTCCCTCTAATCAAAGATTATTTTCCATTTTTATTTTATAAGTTTAAATTAGGTGTCAATAGTAACTATCATGTCCATTTGGCATGGGTCAAGCCTTCAAAATGAGTGCTTTGATTAGCAACACAAAGTAGTGATCATTCAAGGGTGGGGGTGGATCTTACTTGGATGACATCACAATAAGGGTTGGAAGTTCAATGACAACAAATCAACAAAATAATGCTTATTGGTCAAACATGGACAACAGGGCAAAGCTATGCCACCGTGACAATCACAAAGATAAAATTAAATGTCGCATGATGAGCACATGAATGATCATACTCTTAACTTTGACTTTAATTATGTATAATAAATCTATCCTACTTTCTTTTTGGGAGACAAATACTTTTCTCAGTTAATCGAAACCAAGATTTTCTGTTGCTCGTTTTGTTCGAGTTTGTAAATTGATTTACACATATGGACCGTCTATTATTCATTTGTTAGTGGGAGAAAAAGTAATCGGTTCATCCGCCGCCGCCGTCACCGCTAACACGTCTCTAACGACCACCCAAACGCCTATCTCGTATATGTCCTAATAACAGTTATTCTACCTGTCTTCTTTATTTTGTATTTATACATGTATTATCTGGAGAAGGAAGAGAAAATGCGGTGGTCACTGCTGACCATTGACGGGTCAACAATGACCGACACACGGTGGCGTGAGCGAAATCACGTTTCACAACAAAATCGAATGGTTCGTCTGAGAACGGTTGCGCGGTTCAAGTTTAATTTGGAAGAGATGCGGTTCGTCTGATATTTTACTTAGTAATTGAGACACTCAGAGAGTTTCATTAATTAATTGCTTAACTAATGTAATTGAGACACTCAGATAACAAAATCCGAATTGATAAAAGCAGTATATTCTTTGCGCAGGGAATTCTCATCCTCTAATATGGATATATGCTGTTACATATTATAGTGTTGGATTAGATAAATTGAGTCGAGAATACTGTAAATCAAAAAACTTATGATTAGAGAAGTAATTGAAGTAGTTGTGAAATATGTGGAAGATAAAGAATCTTGCAATTCGATATCAAACATGAGAGAACAAGGAAATAAGGACACTTGAAGATTTACGTGGTTTAGTCCAAACTTTAGGTGCATAAGCCACAGGAAGAGTCGGTGACAAATAAATCCCTTATAAATTCGTATCACTCATCTTCTTTATTTCAATATGCAACTGGTGAGCAGAATTAACTAACTAATTTTTTCCTTATTAACTAACAAACCGATGTTTAAATACCAACTCTCGAGTCAGTTATCAACTTCTATTTGATGTTTCCATTATATCCAAATTTCTAATTACTTACTCATTGATTTTGACTGAAGATGTCAATTCTTAATTCAAATTACTAACTTTATTTGGAGGTCACATATCAACTTTATTTAGCCCATGAATTTACCAAATTGTTTTTACTTACCATTTCTTATTCAAGTCACTTACTAACGTTTACCTAATTTTTTCAAAATTACCAACGATTCTAATAATTTACATTTTTTTTTTTGCGTAAAATCGATCAAATCAACACAGGCAAGAGTTTTTTAAATAAGAGTTGGTAAAGCAAGATTAATTAGTGACTTTCTTCAAAGAAATTAATAAGAAACTCAAATAAAACTGGTAACTTTATATAAGAGTTGGTAATTATAATAGAAGCTGATATGTTATTAATAACGAGACATTTTCATATCAAAGATCTTATTGGGAACCCGTATAACATAACTTGATTGATTGATAATCACAAGAAAATTTTAGCAAGATCATTCATCATAACTTCTATTTATTTATTTATTTAAAATTCTCCTTTTGAAGGAAAGTGCAAATTCTCAAAGCATCTTGTTAAAATCTCATCTCAAGAAACTTTATAACTGTGTATAAAAATGACCGATGTAATAAGATAGAATTTGAAGTACTTCACTTGGAAACGAAATTACGTATACTTGATGTAGGCAGTCATCATCTTGAAACTGATCAACACGAAAGAAGGCGTGTTTTTTTTTTTTACTCTCCTCCTTTGGATAGAGTTGAACAATATCATCGTCATTGTTAAAATACCACCCTACACCGACCATCAAACGCCATTTTATTACCATATTGAGGTATGCTTAAGCCCAACATAAATTGATTAAACAATTGTTTCGGGCTATCAAGCATTGTCTCATGTAATTTATTTACTATATAACCACGTGCCTTTCACATACTAAAATATTACGAGATTGATGTTAGCTCACGTTTATAAGAATTTCCAACAAACTCTTCATGGGTAATCAATATGAGAAGATCTCATTTATTTAATATAATCTCTTTAAAGAGATGTGCAATTCAGCGAAATACTTCAATCAAATCAATTCTTAACATGTCACACTTACGTAGAAATACAAACATCTAGCTCTCTCCTATAGAATTGACATTTCCAACAATGCTTGAACTTTTAGTTTACACGTTGCCATTTGCTCACCTGCACGCACCCAAAGCCACCCAAAAAACTCTTTCAACTCTAATTGACCTTCCTACAATTGAACCGGACAAGCAGGAGACAAAGAAGCAAGCTTGTAATTTTATATTAATTTTTGTACTCAATATCAGTGGAGGAAGGCGGTGACTCACGCCTATAAATAGGAGTTGTGGTGTTTGTTTTATGAAGTGGAAAAATTAGAAATACTCATCCCTTTGTAATACCAACTATCATAATAAAAGTCCTGTTTTTTATCCATATTCCCTAATTGTTGTAGTTCACTTATATCCACCCATATTTCACAGATACACACTTGCACACACACACGCTTCCGCAAAAATCCGTTTTACTCAACTCGCAAACAGCCGTCTGTTAGTGGCGAGAGTTGTGATCTCGCTCAGATTTGCGGCGAGATCTCTCTCTCTCTCTCTGTCTCTATATGTATGCGACATTGCAGTGCCGGTAGTGGAGATGCCACTTGAGCTCCGTAATGGCGCCGGGCCTTCGCCGGTGCCTCCGTAACGCCATAGCCGCCACCACCGCTTCCTCCCCGCCACAGCCACTTCTCCCTCCCCGTTTTTACCTTTTAACTTCCTTTTTCTTCTTTCCAAAATTCCCTTTTCTGATTTTCAATAAAATTATTTATGTAATTTATTATGTTTCACCCACACCAATATTTTCATTTATTTGAGAGAAGGATCAGCTCCAAAATATATATAGATATATAGACATATAAAAGAAAAGTCAAATTAACATAAAAAACGAGAAGGGGAGAGCGGAAGGGGACTTGAGAAAAGGGTTAGCGACTTGGGTAGAGACATAATTTCGCTCGGACGGAGAGATGGCGAGACGGGTAGGAGAGAAACTGATCTTTGGCTGGGGTGCCTGCTGCTCTTCGCGAGCACACAGGGGAGGGGAAGGGGATGGGAGGCAGAAGGACAAATGAATACAACAAACTCATATGTCTTCAATTTGAAGGCACTGCAAACTTGAATGAGTACAAAACCTGACTCATTTTTCTCTGTTCTCTCTTAGGTCTCCTCTCATATTTGCAGGACCACATTGTTAAGACTAAGAAGCTATCTTAGAAATAGACCCACTACAACACATGTGCTATTGAGTTACAACTCATGGGTCTAGCCCATCACATAGACACTTAGCCCAACAATATTGATCTATCCAATTACATATTTTGGGTTTAATCACTAAAGATGATAAAGAGATGAGATATTTTCTAATTATGTTTTTCTAAAAAATAGATGATTATGGTGAGAATCCAGTTATTCATTTCAATGTTTGGCAATAATACGAAACCAGCCATTTGACCCTATTAATTAGATTACAACTCAAAAAGGATAAAAAAAAAAAAGGTTTTAAATTTGGAGAAAGGGTTTAAGAGCTCTCTAATGAATGTACGGTTTCAACGGTTTATAAATTGTTATGCATCTGCCATCTTCATGAAATAATTTTGACATGTGCTATAGCCCGACTTATGATGAGATGGGGTGAAGATAAAAGTCTAAGAACCCGAAAGCCTTGCCCAACCCGAAAATCCTTAGCCTAAATAAACCAATGGAGTTTTCGAGTTTTATAATATTTTATTAATTCCACTTTTGTCGCTACATGGAGAGACATTTCGGGCTAGCCATGTTATTGGGCTTCACATTGTGTAGCTCGAAATGGCTCGGCCCATCTGACTTTATTAATTTTTATAAACGTGTTTTTATGTTTGTAATATTTTATTTATATTTTTAATTTATAGATGGGAAAGAAATGGAATTTTTACAAGTGAACATAATAAGTAACTATATTACGGGTTAATATCACAAAAACCTCAAACCGGTAAACTCGTGCTACATTTATCCAAATTAATTTTTGTGTTAATAGTGCCATAGTTACCTCAAACTAATTTTTATGTCATAAAAACATTTAACTAGTACACTCGTGCTTTATTTACCCCAAACTAGTGCCTTTGTACCACATTTACCCCCAAAACCCTAAATTAATCACAATTTGGGATAAATTTGGCACATGTATATTAGTTTGGGATAAATGTGACACAAGCATATAGGTTTGGGATTAGAGTAAATGTAGCACAACTATACTGATTTGAAAGTTTTTGTGATGCAAAAATTGGTTTCACGTAATGTGGGGTTTTCGGCGGGATTAGCACTTATATAATTGAAGTGTAGAAAGTCATTTGCAAATTTGAAGAGAATAAAACTTTACAAGCAAAATAAGTTATTTGCAATTTTTTATGTTCATTATGTCTTGGGCCTAACTCGCTATCCTGAAAGCATGGGTGAATGAACCAATCCATCTTTCTTCTTTCTTTCTTTCTTTCTTTTTTTCTTTCTTTTTGGTGCCTAGGAATTTTAGGCCTGAAATTTTGAGTCAGATCAAGTCGAAATAGGCTAGAAGCTCAGCCTAACCCGCCATTTACACCCTTAAAAATCAGGAATAAACTATCAATAATCTCATTAATACACATCACCCATCTTCATCCACAATTGAGTGCAAGTCTCTATCGGCATATCTTTTTAAGGAACTTTTTATCATGTAGTACTTCACACAAATCTTCAATATTTATTAGTCAGAAGAAAAAGTTTACCTAAAACAACAACTTTACACTCAGTTTTTTTTTTGGGTGTGATTATGAAAGAAAATAATGTGTTTAGATAATTGTGAGAGAAAAAACAGTAAAAGGAGTTGAAGGGATCAAATTATAATGTTAGTTGAATGCTAGCGAAGGAAGGATGAAAAATTGTTTTATGACATTACTTGCTAGAGCAGCTCCTAAAGAATCTCTCATAACTTCTTTACTCTACCCTGTGCACATTATGCTATCAAAGATCTTATTGGAAACCCGGACAACACAACTTAATTGATTGATGATGACAAGGAAATTTTAGCAATATCTTTTGATTATATCTTTTTTTCTATAAAAAAAAAAAAAAAAGTCTCGAGGTGAAGAATCGCAAAGTTTCAATGCATCTTATAAAAACCTTACATCAAGAAACCTTATAATTGTGCATAAAAATGGATGATGTACTAAAATAGAATTTGAGATACCTCAATTTTGAACCAAAATTACCTATACTTAATCTAATCATCCACCATCTTGGAACTGATCGATACAGAAGAGGACATGTTTTTTGCTCATTCTCCTTCTTCAGATAGCCTTTGAAGAATATCATCGCAAATCATCCTTAAAATACTAGCCTACATTGACCTTCGAATGCCAATTTATTACCAACCAAGATGTGCTTAAGTCCAATATAAATTGATTAGCGAAAATGTATTCAAGCTATCGAGCATTATCTCATGTCCTTTATTTATTATATAACCACATGTTTTTTCAAACTAAAATACTACATAATTCATGTTAGCCGACGTTTATAGAATTTCTAATAAACTCTTCAGGGATGATCAATATAAGAAAGTTCTCATTTATTTTATGTGATCTCTTTAACAGAGATGCACAATCTTGTATAATACTTCAGTCAGATCAACACTTAACAGAACACCCTCGACGTAGAAATACAGACCTCCGGCTCTCTGCCCAATAGAATTGACATTTCCAAGAATGTCCGAATTTTATTACACACGCTGCTATTTATTCACGTACACGCACTCGGCCAAAACACCCCAGAAAACACTTTCAACTCTTGTTGACCTTCCTACAATTGAACCTGATCTCCCCGTTGCTTCCGGTGAGAGGACTGATGTTTCCCATGTTTATTATCGACCGAGTGAAGCTCTTGAAGAAGGCACTCTGGTCGGCACTGAAGCTGTTGACGATGGGTACTGTCGCGGCACCGGCTGTCGAGTACAGCTCTTGATCAGACTGAAAAAGCCCGTCATTTTTCTGGAGGTTGGAGTAGTAGTGGTTGTCAAACAAGTTCGGGGTCGTCGGATCGAGGTCGGTGAGGACTTTAGTATTGAAGTTTGGAGGGCAAAGTTTCCGGAGAGCGGTCAAGTACCACGGGCTTAGCGTGGGATCAGGGCCACCATTTTTGGTGAAGTTGTACAGCCTAGGGGTGAATGACTTGCAATGTGCACGTCCAAAGGTGTGAGCTCCTGTTTTATTATCATATGCACGAATGGTTAGCTAAGAGAACAAAATATCTGCAGATGCTCAATTATGAAGGTGGACTAGGAATGCTTAATAGAATTTGTATACTAAACAAATGCAACAAACTTGTTATTGAAAATATGAATAAACAATAACGATCTATGACATCATTTAATATATTGATTCTGTAAAATGACCTTAGTATGCTTGGCATTTCTCATACAAGTATAAGGGGCTTGCAAATTTTGATATCATCCTCCCCCGATATTTATACTCCTGTAATTGTATTGGGATATAAAATTACCCATTGAAAATACAAATAAAACACGAATATATTTTTAAAATTTGTAAAAAAAAAATTACATATAAGTACACCAATTTGATTAAAAAGCAAATCACAACGAAGAAAATATCACATTAATTCGATGGTTTCAGCGCTCTGAGCCTCGTCATGAATCGAATGATAAAGTGTCATCCTTGACCACTTCTTCGTCTTGATATCAGAAGTTATACTAGATAAGACTTAATTGCTGATACAGGCTTGATTTAGATCCATTTGAATTAAAGATAAGTGGGATCTAGGCAAGGGGGTTTTAACTTTACTTATTCAGTTCAATTAAACTAACCCTATCTGAATTACCATTTTTATCAAGGACTGGCAAATTATGGACCTGCAAATGTATGAACCCACAATTTCTAATTTAATGAAATTACATATCACCGGCTTCCTCTCGTTTTTGAATTTACCGAGAAGATAAGTCTCAGTCATGCAAAAATTATTTTTAAATAATCTATATTTTTTAGAGTAGTGATGATACACAACTGCTCTTGAAATTAAGTCGAGGGCAATCCTTTACTTCAATTTTAGATTGAAAAGAAACCCTTAATCCTTTAACTAAAGTTCCTTCTAATATATGTACATACCCATGCACGACACTGGCATGGCCTAGGCACAACACATGCATGTCAGTCGATCTCAAGTCAAGGGCAATCCTTTACTTGT
Organism: Eucalyptus decipiens; assembly: GCA_014182575.1. NCBI lineage: Eukaryota > Viridiplantae > Streptophyta > Magnoliopsida > Myrtales > Myrtaceae > Eucalyptus > Eucalyptus decipiens. Next base: position 40,693,363 of record CM024609.1, on the reverse strand, counting down.
TCAATTTTAGGTAAAAAAGAAATCATTAATCCTCAGCCAAAATTCCTTCTAGTAAATGTGCACAGCCCATGCACGATGCAGGCACAGCCTAGGCACAACACATGCACTTCAGTTGATCTCATGTTTTAGCACAATTCTTTACTTATTCAATTTTATATATAAATAAAAAAAAAGTAACCCTTAATCCTTAGCTAAAATTCGTTGTAGTAGATATGCATCGCCTGGGCATGGCCTATGCACATGCACAGCCCATGCGCATCAGTTCTATCTTACCGGAAAGTGTGACAAGGTCGGTGATGTCCAAGCCCACAGCAAAGAACTTGGAAGTGAGGTTGGCATAGCTATCAAAAGGGGAGGGTATCGATGTGTTCGCTAGCCCTTGGTTCGCGGTCAAGCCGTCCCTCCTCCCCAAGAGCACCGTCCAATATGGACCTCTTGACTGCAATTTCATAGAAGTGATAATCAAGAGAAACACAATTATAATTCGTGTAGGCCAAGTAATAATAACGAAATTTACGTGTACTTTAAATATGTTTTTATGTTTCTTTGACTAAAACTACATATACCAAATAAACGGAAGCGTTAGCAGCCAAGGCGAGGATGTCAGCGCAAGACACAGTCCCAGGACAAGTGCTCTCAATAGCCGCTTTGATCTTGTCCACCACACCGAACCCTCTTGCGGACTTAAAACTCGGAGCGGCATCTTTCTCGCTCTTTATGGTTGGGCTATTGTCCAGCAATATCGATCCATCACACCCCTTTAAACACATGTCATGCTCAAGCATTAGGCTACGTGACTAATAACACGATAATCACATCGAAAGTACTGTAAAAAGAATGCGGTAAGTTGGGACTCGTTGTTAATGGGAATTGATCTAGTGTAGGGACTCACTTGGACGAAGCAATCGTGGAAATGGAGACGGAGGAGGCTGGCGGTGATGCGTGGGTCAGATTGAAGGGCCTCATGAATCACGGTCTGGACGATGCTGGACACGTCCGGGCATGTCTTTGCATAAAAATCAGCGGTTAGTTCAGCATTCAATGGATGGAGGAGAAACAACAAGGCGGCGGCAAAAAGGGCCACCACCGTTGGCGACGAAAGAGTAGAAGAACGGGCCATGACTCGTTCAGTAAGGTGGTCTGGACTAATCGGACACCTCTCCGAAGTTGGACAATTTGATTCCCGAAGTACCTCCTTCGTCCTATATATATAGTCAGGATATGTCGAAGCTCCTGTGGTTTTAAAATCATCATGAGCGCGTCAAATTATTAAAATAATTGCTTGCCAGCTCCAATGATCGAAGACTGTTTTCCGACGTCTCAAGGTGAAATTATTATTGTTGGATTGGGTGAACAGATCGATTTCGTAAGAAGTGACAATGGAGATAATCAAAGGTTAAGGGTAATATTCATCCTCCACCAACCACCCTCTAAGCTTTGAAGTTTTCAATACTTGGCGTTAGCATAATCAAGTTTTGGATGTTTAGGTTTCTTCTGCAATTAGAGAGAGTGGGGAAAATTATCTAATCAATCCCAAATCATTTGTATGACTACTAATTTAATTCTAAATTTTTCAATTTTGCCAATTGAGTATTAAAATTTTGTGTGAAATTTCAATGTAGTCATTTTGATCAATTTTTGGCTGAAATCGTTGACGCGGCGGTCCAATTAATTTCAATGTAGTCATTTTGAACAATTCTCGCTTAAAATCGCTAATGCGGCGGTCTAGTCCTCGTACGTTGTACGTGACACATTGCCACGTCAGGGATTTCTGGCAAAGATTGGTTGTGAGGACTACATTGAAATTTTGCGCAAAAATAGAGGACTCTATTGGAAAAAATTGAAAAGTTTAGGAATGAACTAACATTCGTACAATACATTTAGGATTGATTGGACAATTTCACATAATAGAGTGCATAAGTTACGTTTGATGGATACATCTATCCAATTATGAATGTTTCTCTTTGATACATGCCAATCTTAACTTATTTTGTCTAGTGAAATTCAAATGCCTAAACTTAGAATAAATGACAAGGATGCAATTAGTCAAACTTGAAGAAGCTTCCTATTAGTGAAAAATGCAGACGGTGGGCCCAAAATAAGAATTCGTTTGAACATGACCTAACTTTTGATTAGGTTGTTTTAAGGATTATATAGGTAAAAAGACGAAGAATTATTTGAAGTCTCTGAGCTCATTTCTTTTTACCTTTAAGATCGACCTTTTAGGTGGTTTTGGGGATGTTCTTCGAATTCATCCCTCCAAAGTCCACTATCTCAGCTCATTTGTCGTCTTTCTATCTTTTTAATTATTAGGTTTGTAATTTTATTCTTTTCCGAGCATTTTACAGACTGGGTGTTTGGCCCGCGCTTCTCCCGGGCGTATCTTTTGTTCATAGCTAACAATGTCAGTCAAAGCCATACCAAAAAAATAAAAATAATGTTAGTCAAAGGATGTCAGATGCGACATGTGGAGCTGAGGGTTGGTGAATCGTAATATTCATTACTTAGTAAAATCAAGGATTGATGAAAGTAAGAAGAAACGTGGTAATGTCATGTTTCGTAAATCATAAAATCATAGGATGAATTCCGAATAATTTTTTTTTTCTTTTTCAAGATAATATTAACCTAAGAATGCAAAATAAAATAAAATAAATAACAATGAAGTAAATCCAGGAAATTAAAATCTAGAACATTTTTTCCATTATTTGTGAATTTACTTAGACTCTTTTGGCTCAAGTTCTGTCTTTCAAATCTATAGCATGCAGGATCTCTAAACAAAAAGCAAACTTGGGTGAACACTAAAAATGAACCTACAATGGTGGTTGAGATCCAGGTTGGATCTTTCGAACCGAAATTTCATTTTATTATTTTGGCAATTCCGGCCAGGATCTTGAACATGTAAGCCTGCGGCATGCTTAGGGTCCACAAAAATTTTATGTTCGTAGCAGTTGAACATGGCTAGGCAGCTTCTGAGAGTATTCAATGATATCCTCATTGAAAAGTATCAACTTCCAATATTAAATTACATCAGATAAATTGGGCCCAGATATTCCCTCTAAGGAGAGAAGAGCACGATCCATCTGGTTCAGGGGATGCAGCTTAGGACATACCTAATTTCGAAATAACACGGTTTGAACTGAGTTTTGTCCGGGTTAGGTGATCCTAATGTGGTGCGTTGGAAAGTCTACATTGAGAATGGCACGTGGAGGGGACAAACGAGAAGCCAAACTCGCGAAATGAATCTAGGCAGAACCCGATTGTTATATCGGTTTAAAAAGTCCAACACAAAAACTTAAAAATGAGAGGAAGGAAATTTAAATCCCATAGATAAGCGATCGATGTGCAAAACTTTAGCATAATAGTCTAAGGAAAATCATATTGATTTTTATTTAGACTCTGTTTGTTTCGATGGAAATAAGTGATTGAAAAGAACTTTTTCCTATATATAATCGCTCGTATTGCTCGACATAATTAGTCAATGAAAAATGTTTTTATTATCGATGATAATTTATGTGAAAATATCTTCGTGAACAATGAAGGTTTTTTTCGCCCATTAATTTTTGTAAGTGATGCAAGCCACCATTTGAAAAATATATATATATATATTTTTGAATATTTTTCAAATCATTCATTTTCAGCGAAACAAATGCACTAGTAGTATCCAACGGAATATGCATTTGCAAGCTTGCTATCTAATCTAACCGTGGACAATGATAGGAAATAACTTAATTTCACCATGATAGGTACAAATAGTTACTTGTGTGCAATTTTATTTTTGGTTCTGCACTTTCTGTTAAGGCTGGACGAATTTTTCCTTGAACGGAGATTTTTTATGTCAATTTAGTGCCCTCATCCCATTTTTCCTTGAATGGAATCATATTGTTTTACAAAAAATAATTTGAGTTAAATGTAACACGAGTATACTTGTTTGGCGGTTTTTATGGCACAAAAATTAGTTTGAGATTGATGTGGCGAGGGTGTGCCAATTTAGGGTTCTCGGAGGTATCATCACTTATATTATTGAAGTGAGGAAAATTGATTACAAATTCGAAGAAAATAAAACTTTACAAGCGAAATAAATTACTTGCAATTTTTTATGTTCACTACGTCTTGGGCCTAGCTCGGTATAAGTGAGATAGTAGAATAAAATTGGTTAAATAATACACAAATCCCTCATATTCCCTCCTAATCCCCTCGAAAGGGATTTAAAACGTACATTAAATTGACCGGACCATCCTTCCTAATTTCTCCTAATCACCACTAATCACAATATCTCTTTTTCTCCAACTAAACACGATTTTGTTCATAAAATTCTTTATCTTCCCTTGTTTTCCCTCGTCACCAGTGAAATGTTTATGTTATAAGTGTAATACCAAATGGAAAAGAGGGGGAAACAAAAAATTACAATTACTACAAACTATAATGCTAACATTTTACTCCTCTTTTGTTTTATTTATTTATTTATTTATTTATTTTGAGTTTACCTGTAAGTTAAGGCCCACCGCTTCACATTATTGTGAAATTCTATTGGTCCTATGGTAAAAAAGATGGCGACTATTTGGCGGTGAATCTTACTTATAAATAACATTACAAGTTTTACCATCCATAATCCGTCTAGTGGGGTCAAACTCTCCCCCACAAACCACTGACATTCTTATTATTTTTGGTCCATATTGTTGCCGAGTGATACCCCTCCTATTCGATATGAGGTCTAGTGCATTTTGCCTTCTCTGCCATCTTAGAAGCTTTGGTAAGATCCACACCTTATCTAAGCTTTCTCGCTCTAACAATCACTCTCTACTCTTGTCGGATCAAGGATGAGCCTAATCTATCCATGGTAGATGATCATACTCTAATAACATTTGTAACTATCATGTCTATTTGGCATGGGTCGAGCCTTCAAAACGAGCGCTTTGAATAGCAACACAAAGTAGTGATCATTCAAGGGTGGGGTGGATCTTACTTGGATGACATCACAATAAGGGTTGGAAGTTATTTCTACTTTTATACTCCAAAAAAGGAATTAGTTTAATCTTAAACGATTACTTAGTTTAGGTAAAATATCAATTAAAGACGATAACTCTTCATCAACCATTTCAAACTATTTAAATGTGAGAGAGAATGAAAAAGTTGCAACGCAACAAGCTAGAGTAGGTAAGCTAGAGTTCATGGAGTTTGTCCCGATCAATTTATTTCAAGTCAAGTTTATATATATATATATATATGCCAAGTCAAGATAATATCAAATCGCTTAACATGGCACCGTGATTTTTCTTTCTTATTTTTTAAGAATTTTTCCATGGAAATTATTTGCGTGCCTTCTCCTCTGATTTTTTATTTTTCCTGTTTTTATGTTTCTCGTTCCTGATACGTGCGGGTCAAATGGTAAAGTTTCCATCGGGTTGCACTACAAAAGGAACCTGCACTGTAATGGTGGTTAAGGTAATGGTCGCACCTTTCGAGCCGAAATTTCACTTTGTTACTTTGCCCTTGCCAGGAACGATCTTGATCGTGTGAGCTGCAGCAAACCTTGGGTCCACAAGAAATATGTTCGTAGCAGTTGATTCAATGTAACCTCAATAAGAATTGAGGAGAGGCCTCGATCGACACTCAAAACTCTTTTATAGATTCTGACTATTAAATGATATCTTCATTGAAAGAGTTTCGACTTCCATTATTGAATTACAACAGATGAACTGAGTCCACTTGGACTTTGTGGTCCAAGCAAATTCGGAGGGGCTGAACTTGGAACTAAAGGAAGAAAAACAGGGCTTTTCGTGTTTTTGAGTTTTGCATAAGAGTGAACACATGTGAAACATCCGAGGCAGCAAATGTCAAATTCTGCTCGTGAGTTGCGAATTGAAACAAATAAGATGAATGATGTGGATTACTCCTCTGTCAACTTTTTGGATAAGTTCTCAAGGAGAGATTGTGATGACCTAGACCCTAAAGGTGGACAGCATGGTCGAGATGGCAAGGGAGGGTACGTCAACGGGTGACTATGACCTAAAAGCGAGCGAGGTTAAGCACATGTCTTCTATCCTACATTGCCAAAAGGGGAATCTAGAACTAGTTGATAATAATTGGGTTCTCTAATCTATATAACTCGTTTTAAAGCCATGAGGGCCAAAGGCCCAAAATGGATGATATTACACAATATTAACCCCTAAGTCTTTACAAGTGGTATCACAATTGCCTCCCAACATGATGTGAGGCCACAGTGAGAGCACTGTGCCATAAGGGGTGGAGAATGTGACAACTCAAGCCTCGAAGGTGGACAACGTGGCTGAGATGATAGGGGAGGCTGTGCTAGCGGGCAACTATGACCCAAAAGCGAGCGAGACTAAGCGCATGTCTCTAGTTTGACATCACTAAAAGGGAGAGCTAGAGGCCCAAAGCGGATAATATTACAGAGAAGTAGCCTCTAGGTTTGTACAGAGATTATGAGGGAATTGTGACCCAAAAGCAGGTGAGGCTAAGCGCATATCTCTAGTCCGACATCGCTAAGGGGGAGGGCCAGAGACCCAAAGTGGATAATATTACATAGAAGTAGCCCCTAGATCCTTATAGATATTATGAGGGAATACATTTGGGGGTTTGACTTGAATGCAATCTAAGACCAAGGAATACGTGGACGATTGATTGATCACATGCTCCATTATTCTCCGGATTGGTGAGGGATTTCCTTGCAGTCGGCTCTTTCTGTGGCATAGATACCTAGCATTTGGACTACACCACATAAATTTTTAGATGCCCTTATTCCTTGTCCTCTCACATTTGATATTGACTCACGAGATCCCTTACCTAATGCGTTATTTCACAACTTAGTCTCAACATATTTAGTTCAACGCTATAATACGTAAAAGTATATAATATGTAAAAGTATATATCTGTATTAGAGAGTGAGATTTTGCTTTGTAAAGAATATACAGCGATTTCGATTTGGATTTTATTGATGAGTACCCCAATTACATTTGTCATGCAACCAATAGGGAAACTTCATATTTTTCAATGCACCAATTGTTTCGTGTCGTGCACTATCGTTGCATTAAACATCTAATTATTTAAGTAAGTATACTTGGCTTCGAGATATTAGTTAACAGCACCCAAACGATTTATCAATTTATCAGAGGCTCCACGAACATAAGATTCCAAGCATCTAATGTTATACAACGAACTCTGTTTATAAACTTTCTAGCTTGTCAGGTTTCGACTGAATAAGATAAGGAAGACGGCCCGTTCTACGGTGTCTCCGTATCTTTACTAGATTACTGCATATACTTATACAAAAGAGCCTTTTGAGTAACCCATCTACCTTAGCATATATAAATAAAAAGGTTTTTTTTTTTTTTATCATATTGACAAGCTATTTCAGTACCATAACATCAGCTTATTTATGATAGCTTACCAAGCAATGTGGTGCCTGGGAAAGACATGGCCCGAAATTAAAGTTGTTAGCTATATAAAATCAACTGTTTCAACTTAAGGCCGCTATTTTTTTTGCGGGGTTGGTTCACAAAATGCACATCCGTTCATTTCGCAAAGATAAATAATTTGAAAAAATATTCTTCTAAGAATTAATCGATTATTTAATGAAAAATATTTTTTTATTATTCGTATACAATCAATTTTTTTTTTCATATTTAATCATTTTTGCAAGTAATATGAGTCATCATTTTTAAGAAAATACTTTCCAATCATTCACACTGTGCTTTGGTTGGTTTGAGCTTATTCGTACTCGATTATTTCGGTTAACCCTTTTACACACGAATAAGGGACTGATCATGCGTACTTGACATTTTCCATACATTTATTTTGATTGATTAAGTGCTTAATTTGAATGTAACAGATCTTGTATACAAAAATTAGCTTTGTATGGAGCCTATGCGCACCACATTATGGGTGGAGTTTTACTTAAGACACGTATCTATTGAGATTAATTGATTTGTAAAATTTGGATAATCAATATGTTAAAACATGTTCTGTAACTCATGATGCACGTGTCCGGTTTGTGTTTCAAAGATGCGATACGATTAACATGAATGTCATGATCTATGTTTTACAGGATTTATTTATGAAATTAAACGAGCATGATGCAAAGACACGAATTGACGGCTTAATCTCTCTCTCTCTCTCTCTCTCTCTCGGCAGGTTTAGAAGCTTGGAGCCAGAAGCTCTGCTACACCATTGAGCTTCGTCATTCACATACACAAACAACATATATTGAAGATCGTTTTGTAGGCTTTGCCAAGACGTCGAACTTTCTCTATCTCTCGCTACACACACCTAACAGATATAGAAGCATGCGTTAAGATGCATGTGTAAAGGCGCATTTGTTTCGGCATTTGTAAAGTCCTTTGGAGCCCCAAAGGTCTTTGAATAGATGCAAATGTCATTTGGGAAAAAAATTGGGTGCTTTCGGGAGATACAATTGCATCTACAAAACTCTCTAGAAGCGTTTAGCCCAAGATTGGTCCAAAACAACTTTGGAATGCTCAGCAACTATCGAGCAGCTAGCATGCCATTGGCAAGCCTCTGCTGGTAGGTTCTGTCGTCAAATACTTTGATATTTTTTATAAATAAAAAAATAGCGAAAATCCTTTACAAAGTATAGTTTTATCAAATGACATTTGTGTTATGGGCTGGACGAATTTTTCCCTTGAATGGAGATCCTCTCTATCAATTTAGTACCCTCATCAGTCATCACACGTTCCACCTATTGGATATTGAAGCGTATCTATCTCGTTGGCGTTTCGATACGTCCTCTGCTCCACAAGTCCACATGCCATTCTTAACGTAGACTTTCTAGCACATAATAGCAGGACCACCTACTCCCACCCAAAAAAAATAAAATAAAATTCAGTTTGAACTGTGCTCTTTCGAAGTTAGGTATATCCTCATCAACTTCCCCAGAACACAATAGATCGTGCTCCTCTCCTCGGCGGGAGTATCCGGACTTCATACATCTGATGTAGTTTGATAATGGAAGTTGAATCTCTTTCAAAGGAGATATCATCTAACACACCCAAAAACTGCCCGACCATCTATAAGATATATTGACTGTTGATTTTTGTGTGGACCCTTTCCTTCTCAAGTTCGCGTGCTTTTTGCTTCTAATTATATCTGACCAAAATTGAAAACTTCAATGCTAGAGGTCGGTGGGTGGAGGATGAGCATTACCCTCAACCCTTGATTATTTCGATCCTCACTTCCCACGAAATCCTCTCCGGAGTCGCTCCCCAAACTTGTAAATGCGCTCGGTCCTTGCACGTAATCCCACATTTTAATAATCTCACATCGAGGCGACGGAGAGAGGCTGAAGCGGTCTGGTCAATTCATAAGGCTTTGATCATTATAGCTGGCAAGCGATTATTTTAATAAGTCTTGCGCGCTTATGATGATTTTAGAGCTGTAGGAGCTTCAACATATACTAACTATAAATAGGACCAAGAACCTGCTTTAGGATTCAAATTACCCAACTTTTGAGAGGGATCCGACTAGTCCAGACAACATCACTTAACGGGTCATGGCCGGTTCTTCTACTCCTTCCTCGCTGACGGCGGTGACCCTTCTCGCCGCATTGTTGTTGTTCCTCCATCCGTCGAACGCTCAACTGACTGCCAATTTTTATGCGAAGACATGCCCGAGCGTGTCCAGTATTGTCCAAACCGTGATCCAGGAGGCCCTTCAATCTGACCCACGCATCACCGCCAGCCTCCTCCGTCTCCATTTCCATGATTGTTTCGTCGACATGAGTCCCTAAGCTAGATCAATTCCCATTAACAACGGTGCTCTCGATCTGATTACCAAGTAGCTAGTCGCGTAACCTAATGTTTAAGCCTGACATATGTGTTAAAAGGGGTGTGATGGATCGCTGCTGCTGGACAATAGCCCAACCATAAAGAGCGAGAAAGATGCAGCTCCGAATTTTAAGTCAGCAAGAGGGTTTGATGTCGTGGACAAGATCAAAGCGGCTATCGAGAGTGCTTGTCCAGGGACCGTGTCTTGCGCCGACATTCTTGCCCTTGCTGCTCAAGCTTCCGTCTCTTTGGTATATGTAGTTATAGTCAAAGAAACATAAACATAAATCTAAAGTATATTTAGGGTTCATTATTATAACTTACCCTACTCAAATCATTATCGTATTTCTCCTGATTATGACTCTTACCAAATTGCAGTCAGAAGGTCCATATTGGACAGTGCTCTTGGGGAGGAGGGACAGCTTGACCGCGAACCAAGCCGGAGCGAACACATCGATACCCTCCCCTTTTGATAGCTATAACAACCTCGTTTCCAAATTCTCTGCTGTTGGCTTGGACATCACCGACCTTGCTACACTTTCCGGTAAAAAGAACAGTTGGACTTGCATTTTAATACGAAACGTGCAACCGTAGATATTGATGCACAAAAAAGATTTATAGAGTGAGATGCTGGATTTTTGTCACATAATTTATCGGCACAAACATCTCTTCACTTTTGTTTAACACATTCTAACTTCCTAATATGATCATGGTCTAAGATTAATTGTAATCTATTGACATGCCTGTCTGGTACATGGCCTATGCACGCCTCGTGCATAGGCCATGCACATCTACTAGAAGGAACTTTGGCTAAGGATTAAGGATCTCTTTTTTATTAATCGATAATTGAATTAGTAATTTGCCCTTGACTTGAGATCGAGTGACATGCACGTGTTATGCTTATGCCTAGGCCATGCTTGTATCGTGCATGGGCCGTGCACATCTACTAGAAGGAATTTTGGCTAAGGATTAAGGATTTCTTTTTCATCACAGGAGTATGAATATCGGGAAAGATGGTATCAAAATTTGCAAGCCCCTCATGTACTTATCTAAGAAACGCTAAGTTTACAGAATCAATATATTAAGTGATGTCGCGGATCGTTATTACTTATTCATATATCCACTAATGAGTTCGCTGCATATGTTTGGCATACAAATTCCATCGAGCATTCCTAGCATTGATCTATTCATCCATCTCCATAATTAAGCATCTGCAGATATTTTGTTCTCTTAGCGAACTTTTCGTGCATACGACAATAAAACAGGAGCTCACACCTTCGGACGTGCACAGTGCAAGTCATTCAACCCTAGGCTCTACAACTTCACCGCGAATGGTGGCCCTGATCCCACCATAAACCCGTGGTACTTGACCAATCTCCGGAAACTTTGCCCTCAGAATGGCGACAGTAGTGTGCTCGCCGACCTCGACCCGACAACCCCGAACTTGTTTGACAACCACTACTACTCCAACCTCCAGAAAAATGAAGGGCTTCTTCTGTCCGATCAAGAGCTGTACTCCACAACTGGCGCCTCAACAATTTCCATCGTCAACAGCTTTAGCTTTGACCAGAGTGCCTTCTTCGAGAGCTTCGCTCGGTCGATAGTAAACATGGGAAATATTAGTCCTCTCACCGGAAGTAACGGGGAGATCCGGTGCAATTGTAGGAAGGTCAATTGGAGTTGAAAGAGTTTTTTGGGTGGCTTTGGGTGCGTGCGTGCGAGAAAATAGCAACTTGTAAACTAAAAGTTCAGGCATTTTTGGAAATGTCAATTCTATAGGAGAGAGCTAGAGGTTTGTATTTCTACGTCAAGTGTGACATGTTAAGAGTTGATTTGATTGAAGTATTTCGCTGAATTGCACATCTCTTTAAAGAGATCATATTAAATAAATGAGATCTTCTCCCATGAAGAGTTTGTTGGAAATTCTCATAAACGTGAGCTAACATCAATCTCCTAATATTTTAGTATGTAAAAGGCATGTGGTTATATAGTAAATAAATTACATGAGACAATGCTTGATAGCCCGCAATTGTTCAGTCAATTTATGTTGGGCTTAAGCATATCTCGATATGGTAACAAAATGGCGTTTGATGGTCTGCGTAGGGTGGTATTCGAACAATGATGATGATATTCTTGAACTCTATCCAAAGGAGGAGAATAAGAAAAAAAAAAAAAAAACACGCCTTCTTCCGTGTTAATCAGTTTCAAGATGGTGGCTGCCTATATCAAGTATACGCAATTTCGTTTCCAAGTGAAGTACTTCAAATTCTATCTTATTACATCGGTCATTTTGATACACAGTTATAAAGTTTCTTGAGATGAGGTTTTAACAAGATGCTTTGAGAATTTGCACTTTTCTTCACCTGGAGTTTTTGTTTTTTTTTAAATAAATAGAAGATATGATGAACGATCTTGCTAAAATTTTCTTGTGATCATCAATCAATCAAGTTATGTTATACGGGTTCCCAATAAGATCTTTGATATGCAAATGTCTCATTAGTAATAACATATTAGCTTCTATTATAATTACCAACTCTTATATAAAGTTACCAGTTTTATTTGAGTTTCTTATTAATTTTTTTTTTGAAGAAAATCAATAATTAATCTTGCTTTACAACTCTTATTTAAAAAACTCTTGCCACCGTTGATTTGATCGATTTTATGCAAAAAAAAAAAAAAATGTAAATTATTAGAATCGTTGGTAATTTTGAAATAATTAGATAAACATTAGTAAGTGACTCGAATAAGAATTGGTAAGTAAAAATGATTTGGTAAATTTATGGGCTAAATAAAGTTGATATGTGACCTCCAAATAAAGTTAGTAATTTGAATTAAGAATTGACATCTTCAGTCAAAATCAATGAGTAAGTAATTAGAAATTTTGATATAATGGAAACATCAAATAGAAGTTTGAGTTGGTATTTAAACATCGGTTTGCTAGTTAATAAGGAAAAAATTAGTAAGTTAATTATGCTCGTAAGTTGCGTATTGAAATAAATAAGATGGGTGATACGAATTTATAAGGGGTTTATTTGTCACTGACTCTCTCTGTGGCGTAGACACCTAAAGTTTGGATCGAACCACGTAAATTTTCAGGTGTCCTTATTTCCTTGTTCTCTCACGTTTGACATCGAATTGCAAGATTTGTTATCTTCCACATTATTCCACAACTACTTCAATTACTTCTTTAATCATGAGTTTTTTGATTTCCAGTGTTCTTGGCTTGATGTATCTAATCCAACACTATAATATGTAACGGCATATATCCATATTAGAGAATGAGAATTCCCTGAATATACTGCTTTTATCAATTCGGATTTTCTTAGCTGAGTGTCTCAATTACATTAGTTAAGCAATCAATTAATGGAACTCTCTGGTTTTCAATTCATCAATTGTCTCGTGTCATGCACAACCAGTGCATTAAATATTTAATTATTTCAAATAAGTATACTCGACAGGTTCTTTGAGGGTATTAGTTAACAGCACCCCGATCAATTTATCAGAACCTCCACGAACATAGGAATCCGAGCATCTTAGTTATACATCGAACTCTGTTCCTAAAATTTCCAAAAGAATTAGTTTGAGGATTTCCCTGCATGTAAAGGTCAGGTTTCGACATTATAGATAAGGAAGACTAAGCAAAATTCACTTTGAACTGTGTTATTTCGAAGTTAGGTATGTCCTAAGCAACATCCCCAGAACAACATGGATCCTGCCCTTCTCTTCCTGAAGGGGATATCTGGACTCGGTTCATCTGTTGTAAGTCAATAATGGAAGTCGAAACTCTTTCAATGAAGATATCATTTAATAGTCAGAATCTATAAAAGAGTTTTTAGAGTTGATCGAGGCCTCTCCTCAATTCTTATTGGGGTTACATTGAATCAACTGCTACGAACAAATTTCTTGTGGACCCAAGGCTTGCTGCAGCCTACATGATCAAGATCGTGCCTGGGAAGGGCAAAGTAACAAAGTGAAACTTCGGCTCGAAAGATGCAACCATTACCTTAACCACCACTGCGATGCAGGTTCCTTTTGGAGTGCAACCCGATGGAAACTTTACTATCTGACCCGCACGTATCAAGAACGAGAAACATAAAAACAGGGGGAAAAAATCAGTGGAGAAGGCACGCAAATAATTTCAGTGGAAAAATTCTTTAAAAATAAGAAAGAAAAATCACGGTGCACGTTAAGCGATTTGATATTGCCCTGAGTTGACATATATATTTAAAAAAAAAAAAACTTGAAATATATTGATCGGGACAAACTCCATTAACTCTAGCTTACCTGCTCTAGCTTGTTGCGTTACCATGTTTTCATTCTCTCTCGCATTTAAATAGTTTGAAATGATTGATAAGGAGTTATCATCTTTAGCTAATGTTTTAACTAAACTAAGTAATCGTTTAAGATTAAACTAATTCCTTTTTTTGAGTATAAAAGTAGAAGTGAAAGACCTTTCCATATTCATCCTCCTTTCTTTTATACGATTTTTGCATGGGTTGGTAGGTTTGCTTATGTTTAGAGATCCCGCAAGCAATCGATTTGAAAGACGGGAACTTGAGCCAAAAAAATTGAAGTAAATTCGCAAATGATTTAGATTTTAATTTCCTCGAATTTACTCTTTATTTTCACCGCATTCTTAGGTTAGTATTATCTTAAAAGAAAATCATATGATTTATAAAACATGACATCGCGACGTTTTTTCTTCCTCCTGTCAATCTCAGACTCCTAAAATTTGATATTTCACTAAGTAAAATATCGGACGAACTGCGTCTCTTCCAAATTAAACTTGAACCGCGCAACTGTTCTCAGACGAACCATCCGATTTTGTTGTGAAACGTGATTTCGCTCGCGCCACCGTGTGTTGGTCATTGTTGACCCGTCAATGGTCAACAGTGAGCACCACATTTTCTCTTCCTTCTCCAGATAATACATGTATAAATACAAAATAAAGAAAACAGGTAGAATAAGTATTATTAGGACATATACGAGACAGGCGTTTGGGTGGTTGTTAGAGACGTGTTGGCGGTGACGGCGGCGGCGGATGAACCGAGTACTTTTTCTCCCACTAACAAATGAATAATAGACAGTCCATATGTGTAAATCAATTTGCAAACTCGAACAAAACGAGCAACAGAAAATCTTGATTTCGATTAACTGAGAAAAGTATTTGCTCACAAAAAGAAAGTAGGATAGATTTATTAAACATAATTAAAGTCAAAATTAAGAGTATGATCATTCATGTGCTCGTCACATGGCACTTAATTTTATCTTTGTGATTGTCACGTGGCATAGCTTTGCCATGTCATCCATATTTGACCAATCAGCATTATTTTGTCGATTTGTTGTCACCAAACTTCCAACCCTTATTGTGATGTCATCCATAAGTAAGATCCACCCCCACACATAAATGGTCACTACTTTGTGTTGCTATTCAAAGTAGTGTTGCTATTCAAAGTGCTCATTTTGAAGGCTTGACCCATGCCAAATGGACATGATAGTTACATATGTTATTAGAGTATGATCATCTACAATGGACAAATTAGGCTCATTCTTGATCCGACAAGAGTAGAGAGTGATTGTTAGAGCAAGAAGGCTTAGATAAGGTGTGGATCTTATCAAAGCTTCTAAGATGGCAGAGAAGGCAAAACGCACCAAACCTCATACCGGTAGGGGTATCACGTGTGTGGGAATACGGATCCCCGAAAACCAGATTCGACACTAAATCGAACCCCTAAATCAATGCGGAAGCGTAGCCCAGGAAAAATCACGTATCACCGATCGTAAAGCACACCACGGATTCGAGCATACCTTGTTAGCCACGGATTAAACACCGACGTTGATGGAGGAAGAGAAATCCGATGATGTCAATTTTGCCTTGAAAGGAAGCAAATTTGCCTTGCGCTTCACTTTTTCCTTTGAAGAAAACGTGAGAGAGAGAAAGGGAGAGGAGGGAAACGTACGTCTTTCATTTTCAACAAAACGGTGTCTTCTCTCTCTCTCTCTCCTCCCTTTTATACCTTCCCCCTTCCACGGGCCCTATTCCCGTGGGCCGGGCTTTTTGGGCCCAACTTGAGCGGACGGGCCTTAAGCCCAAATCAAATAAAGCTTTCATCTCAAAGAACCATCATAGACTCTCACTTAACATGGTGGGCCGAACAGATTCTCTTTACCTCTCTTCAACATTCATACTGGTGAATAATCCGTGCAACCAGCATACTTTGAGAGCTCGTTGCTATACATCTGTTAGGAATATATAATAGCTCATAATGAGCATCATATCCTGAGTAGATTTAGTATGTAGTACCCTAGATCGATCGATCACATTTATATCTCTCTTGATCTCTTTTAAACAATGATATATATATATATATATATAATTATCCCAAAGACAGTCATAATTGGTTAACCGGTGAATACAAAACTACAATGTGATTTTCCAAAATCGATCTTCCTCTTTCCTTCAAACTCTCAATTTCAGTTCAGCTTGCTTTTCTAGAAATGTCCCATTAGATCAAATCAAACTCATGACCATTGGCAACATCCTAAGATAGCAAACACTAAATAGAAATCTTGAGAATAAGTAAAAGTCATAAGGGGACTAAAAATTGAGGAACTCTTTTCCTCAAGAGTCTCACACGTCATAAAAGTTGAGATAAACTTTTTGCCACTCTTATTGGTCGTCTCATGCATACGTAGTATGAAATACGTATTACGGTATTAACTCATTTCCCATTGAGCGTATGTCTACACTTTCAATACCGTACAGATGATAGTTCAGACATACCCAATGTCTAACTTGAGTTCACGTATCTACTCACTCACAAAATTCATCAGAACTCACATTTGGCATCTTAGAAAGATAAAGTAAAATATGTGGGTTATTTTACTTTCGAACATCGAAAGAATTATGTCCTCATCTTAACACTCAGTTAAGACAACATACGTGTTTTAAGTTTGAGCTCTCGATTATCACCTAGATAATAAGCTTAAAAACAGTCTCATCTCTATTTATCACATAGTAAATAGAGGCGATTACCAGTGTGAGTGGGCTAATCTTATATCTGTCCGACATGCTTCTCTTAACTTAAAGCAATGCACTGAGCATTAAGATGCATAAAGATCAAACAAAGATTCATAGGCATTAATGATGAAAATACAAATTCATCAAATTGTGAACACTTAGGGAAATTACAATATTCAGTACATTACCCTCTACGCAACCCTAGAGATTTCATATGACCACAAAACACATCTCTAGGTATTGGCTTTATCATAGGATTTGTTACCATTCTATGCGTAGTATGTACTCTAAGTTCACATCTTTTCGTGCAACCATATACTTGACAAAGTTATACTTGGTATCTATATGTTTGGTCTTGCCATGATATTTTGGATCTTTGGTGTACACTTTTGCTGCTTGGCTATCATCGTTAACCAATAACGAATCTGCAGCACTTCCAATAACACATAAATGATCCAATAATCTCTTAAGCCAAACATCTTCTTATACTGCTGCTGATAATGCCACGAACTCAACTTCCATCGTGGACAAGGCTATACACTTTTGTTTCTTACTGCTCCAACATATGGTGCCATTATTCGGTAAGAAAACAAACCTAGAGGTAGATTTCTTTTCATTTAAATCTCTCCTTCCCAATCAACATCAAAATAGCCTTTGAGTTGCATATCCTTTCCTTAATAACTCAGCGTATAATCAGCAATCCCTTTAGATACCTCGTATTCTTTTAACGGCTTTCCAATGTGCTTGACTTGGATTGGATTGGTAACTACTCACCATTCCAACTGCAAAACATATGTCAGTCTTGTACACATCATAGCATACATCAAGCTTCCAACAAGACACTAGCATAAGGAACATGTTTCATTTGTTCCTTCTCTTGTGGAGTCCTTGAACACAGTTTGTGGCTCAATCCTTCACCTTTTGTAATAGGAGTATCTATGGGTTTACAATCTTGAAATCTTAACTCCAAGAATATATATAACATCACCCATGTCTTTCATCTCAAAGTTGGAAGACAACGAATTCTTCACAGTATTTACAAACTCCATATTACTTCCGACAATCAGTATATCATCAACATATAATGATATGATCACAAATTGATCATTGGATTTTTTGATATATACACAATGATCCTCGTCAATCATTGTAAAATCATATGCCATTATGGCATTATGAAAACGTATATACCATTGTCTCGACGATCGCTTAAGGCCATATATCGACCCCAAAGTCAACATACATTTTCTTCTTGCCTTTCACTATGAAACTAGTAGGTTGTTCCATATATATTTCTT
The DNA here is from genome assembly GCA_014182575.1 of Eucalyptus decipiens. Lineage (NCBI taxonomy): Eukaryota > Viridiplantae > Streptophyta > Magnoliopsida > Myrtales > Myrtaceae > Eucalyptus > Eucalyptus decipiens. The sequence goes on along the minus strand of CM024609.1, from coordinate 40,675,244 downwards.
CCTCTAATTCTCCATTGAGGAAAGCAGTCTTTACATCCATTTGATGTAACTCAAGATCCATACTAACCACTATTGCCAGAACTATGCGAATCAAGGTAAATCACACTACATGAGAAAATGTACTTTTATAATCAATTCCTTCATGTTGATTATACCCCTTCGCCACAAGGCGAGCCTTATGCCTTTCTATCGAGCCATCAGCCTTTTGCTCTATTTTGAGAACCCACTTGTTCCCAATAACTTTGCGTCCTTTTGGAAGATCAACCAGTTCCCAGACATGGTTTGATTTCATTTACTCCATTTCCTCTTTCATTGCATAAATCCATTTTTCCTTACTAGGGCTACTTAGAGCCTCATTAATATTTCTTGGCTCATCCTCATCTTGTAGAGCAACCATAAAAGTTTCCCCTTCAATGTCAAAACGTCGACGGGGAATACTTTTGCAACTTGTTCGCCGTATGAGAGATTGCACACTTTGCACATTATTTCCCATCATGCTCCCACTTGGATTAGGTAATAATGATGTCATCTCATCATGTGATTGCAATTGAGAATGAGTTGAATTCAATTCATCACTTCTCATATTACTCCCACTTGAATGAACTCCACCAACATCATTATCCTGATCCAAGGTCTCAAATAGGGAGTAATCTTCTCCTATTTCGCCCTTCTTAGGAAATTCATTCACTAAGAATGTGACATCCCGTGATTCAAATTCAGTTATACTCCCACTTTCCTTCTCACCTATGAACACATACCCTTTCGAGTGTTCGGAGTATCTCATGAAAATACTCTTATTTCCTTTGGGACCTAATTTCCCAAACTTGTGAGAGGACTCATGAGTATAGGCAGTACAACCCCATGACTTAAGAAAACTTAAGTCCGATTTTCTACCTATCCATAACTTATATGGAGTGGAAATAACTAATTTGGAAGGCACTCGGTTAAGTATGCAGGCAACAGTTAACAACGCATCACTCCAAAAAAGTGATAAGTAAGTTAGTATGCGCCATTATGGACCTAACCATTTCCAGTAGGGTTCTGTTTCTTCTTTCCGCAACATCATTTTGTTGAGGAGTATATGGAATAGACAACAATCTTTCTATTCATTTTTCATCACATAATTTTCTGAACTCATCAGATAAATATTCTCGACCTCGATCGGATCTCAACACTTTTATTTTCTTATCTAATTGATTTTCTACTAGGTTTATAAATCTTTTGAAACAACTTATGCTTAAGATTTATGAGAAATCAAATAGACATATCCGAATCAAGTAAAATCATCTATAAAAGTGATGAAACAAATAGCCCATTGCCTTCCTCTCACATTCATTAAACCAAAGAAATCAAAATGGATTAAATCCAGAGGAAATTCAACTCTTTTACTTTTTTTAATGGTTTCCTTGTCGTTTTCCCTTCTAGGCAATGCTCACATATTGGCAAATCGACTTTTTCAATGTTGCCCAACAAGCCCTCTTTGGCTAGTCTTTTCATATGTCGTTGGCCCATATGACCAAGTCTAGCATGCTACCATATTCACATCATTATCATATAAAGTTGAAGACGTGAAACAAGAGAATAACATATTGACATAACTACAGTCAACATATAGTACAATGAAACCATCTAGAAAGTGACCACAACCATAGTAATTTGTATCCAACTACAAAGCTACATCTCTATTACGGAAGTTCATATTAAAACCAAGCTTGACCAACACCAAAAACAGACACTTAAATTTCGACGAATCTCCGGAGCATATAGAACATCATGTAGGAACAAAATGTGTCCACCACGCATGTTTGATTGGCAGGTGCCAATCCCTTTAACTTCAACTTTGAAATTATTTCCCACATAGATCCACATAGTTCCGGTTGATATCGTCGGAATTTCACGAAGGATCCTCTATCCTTCCTTACATAGTCTATCTCTTTGAATCTACAATCCACAAAGGATTGGATTCAGCCAATAATGCAGAACTTGACACATAAGCAAAGTTCTCAAATATACAAGAGGTGTATACCTTCTTTGGCTCACGACAGTCGCGAGCATAGTGACCCTTTTGTCACAATTGTAACATCTTACCCTTGACATTTTCTTCACTTGAGGACGTTTTCCTCTCTTGTGTTGGTTAACTCTTGATTTCTTACAACAATGACTTAATCATTTGCATTCTCACATATTGAACGAATCAATACGCTTGCGCTTAGAGCTTAAAGCCTTTTCTGAGCTAGAACCAGCATTGCAAATGTCTGTTTTCGGCTCAAATGCCGTTAGGCGGTTCTCTGCTAGCTTAAGGTGGCGCACGACACCCTCAAGGTCTTCCATAATATGGTCAAGAGCTTCTAGTGCTTCTTGCTTTTCCAGCACATATTGAATCTTCATATTCAATATTTCACAATTGTTGCCGTTCATATCAAAGAATCACATTCTTAGTTGCTGAAACCATCAATCAAACATTAGACATACATGCACGAATAATTAATGTCTATCACTTATGCATCCCTATTTGCATAGACCCATCATATTAATGAATAATTTCAAGTAAGGTTTCAAATCAAAAGGTCACTATGTTTCCAATCATCCTCCAAAAAATCCTAACTTAAAATTATCATTAATATAATTGTCTTATGCAAAATCAATTCTATGAAGCTACAAAAGCTTCTAAAACTACCCACAGCTAATCACCCACAACAACCAGCAGTAACAGAAAGCAACAATATCTAACATTCAATAGAATAACAGTGCTTTCACATAATACAACTATACATTACACTAAGCAATATATACAGAGAAAAATATCAACATGGAAAGAGATATTTACATCCATAAAAAATCTCACAATTAATCTAAGAAATAATTGGGAATGTTCCTTCTAATCTATCACCAAAACATCCGAGAAAACCGAAGGCACATTTGCCAACCATGGAAAAACTTTTGGAGAGCATTCATGTCGCCACCAAGGCGCATTTACTCGCGCCATGTGGCGCTTAATCTAAGGGTTGAAGTTTTAGCTAACTCAATCCTATAGTACTCTCTTACAAAAGCTTCCACTAGCTCCCTATAACCCGGGACCACGTTGACCTCCCATAACCGATCCAACACTGCTTGCCATTTAGGTGGAAGAGTGTTCATCAAAGCCGACACCTTCTCAAAATCCGGCATAAGATAACTATTCCAGATGATTTCATGTATCATCTGATTGACCCTGACCACATGTGATACTAAATCACCATCATGCCATCGATAATCAGCTAAATCTGACATCAGCATTTTAAGTCTTGCATTTCCCTCGTCCGTTCTTGGGATTGCGGTATCCATGCATGACGCATCATAGTTCCCGCAACAAATGCGAACTAAAAATGGATCACTTATAATCCATAATTTACATAAGGGAAAATACATAATTTTCCAAAATTCATGCAACAAATGCATAATAAATAAAAAAAGGATTACATATAAACCACATAGGCATACATGAAAAAGAACCAAATGCCTTTTTTTTTTTTTTTTTTTTCGGGTCGGTCAACGGTCAAAGTCAACGGTCAATGGTCAACGGTCAACGGTCAGTGGTCAGCGGGTCAACGGGTCGGGTCAACGGGCAATGGGTCAGCGGGTCGGGTCAACGGGCGACGGGGTCGGACCGGTGGCGACGGCCGGACGGGACGGGCGGACTCGGACCGCTCGCGCGGACGACCGCACGTGTCTCGCGCGTGCGGGGATGACGTCACGCGGACGTCATCCGGCACATGCCGGCGCGTGCTCGTGTCCGCGAAGTCGGGTCGGGTCGGGTCGCGGCCGGTGACCGCCCGGCGAAACGTCGTCGCGATGACGTCATCGGTGACGCTATCCGAGCGGTTACCGACCGTTGGATGACGTCACGATGACGTCATCGCGTGGCGCGCGCACGCGTTGGTCCGCGGACCGGCGCGTGCCGCTTGCCCCGCGCGCATGTGCCGGTTCGTCACCGACGAGTGTGGCGCACGCGCCGATCCAACGCCTCCGGGCGCGTCGCGCCCACGCGCAGCCTTTTGGCCGCGTGTGTGGGCGCGTGCGGTGTCTCCCGGCGGCTTGCGACATGTCTCCGGACTCGTCTCGACGTCACCTTTCACCCAGTGCTTTCAGATTTTGATTTCGACTTACGAAAACTCAGAAAAACGGCCAAACAACGCTTGGGTGTCGGGATTTCACGCCCGATCCGTACAGCCGAGAATATTTTTGCGAAAAATCGAAGAAAAAACATCAAATTGATCGGGAAAATGTGAACTAGGGCTCTGATACCAATGTGGGAATAACGGATCCCCGAAAACTGGATTCGACACTAAATCGAACCCCTAAATCAATGCGGAAGCGTAGCCCGGGAAAATCACGTATCACCGATCGTAAAGCACACCACGGAGTCGAGCGTATCTTGTTAGCCACAGATTAAACACCAACGCTGAAGAAGAGGAAGAATTTTTTATCCGATGATGTCAATTTTGCCTTGAAAGGTGAAGCAAATTTGCCTTCGTGCTTCACTGTTCCTTTTTGTTTTGAAGAAAACGAGAGAGAGAAAAGGGAGAGGAGGAAACGTACGTCTTTTCCTTTTCAACAAAACGGGTGTCTTCTCTCTCTCTCCTCCCTTTATATACCTCCTTCCACGGGCCCTATTCCCGTGGGCCAAGCTTTTAATAAATCCATCACTTGGGCCCAACTGGTTTGGGCGGATGGGCCACTTTAAGCCCATTATTTATAAGTAAGATTCACCAGTAAAATGTTAGCATTATGGTTTGTAGTAATTGTAATTTTTTGTGTCCCCCTCTCTTTTCCATTTGGTATTACACTTCATAACAGAAACATTTTGTCGGTGACGAGGGAATACAAGAGAAGATAAAGAATTATATGAACAAAATCGTGTTAGTTGGAGAAAAAGAGATAGTGTGATTGGTAGTGATTAGGAGAAATTAGGAAGGATCATCCGGTCAATTTAATGTATGTTCTAAATCCCTTTGGAGGGATTAGGAGGGAATATGAGGGATTTGAGTATTATATAACCAATTTTATTCTACTATCTCACTTGTACCCTTATTTCACATCTATTTATCCATATATTATAAATACAAGATTTCATCTTTTTTTCCTTCATGAGCATTCAACTAACACTATTACTTAATTCCTTCAAATCATTTTACTTCTTTTTTTATCATAATCATCTAAATACATTATTTTCCTTCCTAATCACTCCGTTCAAACCGAGCGTGAAGTTGTATTAACTTTTATCTTCTGACTAATATATATTGAAGCTTTGTGTGACTTACTACATGATAAAACTTAAGAAGATATGCCAATAGAGATTTGCACTCATTGTGGATAAAGATGAATTGTGATGTGATTATTGATCATTTAGTGAGTGAATGATAACCATTCTAGCTAGAAATTGATTTATGGAAGAGAAATAGATTTTTCTATTTTTATTTCTAGATGAGTTTCTAAGCAAAAATACCCGTTTGATAACAACATAAAATTTCTATTCTAAAAATAGAAATTCGTTTGATAATGACACAAAATTTCTTTTTTTTGGCCGTCGGCGGGCAATGGAGGCCGGCGATTGGCAACCGGCGGTGGCAGCGGCTGGCAACCGGCGATGGCGATCGGCAATCGGCAATGGCTGGCGATCGGCGGATGGCGGCGGCAACGGATGGAGGACCGATTTATAGCAAAGACAAACGATGAGAAGAATTTTTATTTCTCATTTCTATTTCAGAAATAGAGAAGTATAAAATTTTTACTTTTGATTTTTATTCCAAACCTATTTCTGAAATATCTATTTCAGAAATAGAAAAATAGAATAATTTTATCAAACATATTTCTATTCCGTAAACAAGTCTGGAATAGAAAAATTGTTCTGAATGAAATTGTAGGTTATCGTGTACCCCTTATTCCTGATTTCTGAGGATGTAAATGGCAGACTAGGCCGAGCTTCTAGCCTATTTTTGACGGCCCAGCTCAGACTTCTGGGCCTAAGATATCCAAGCACGAAAAGAACCCCTAAACCCAAGATGCATTGTTTCGTTCGCCCATCCTTGCAGGAGACCGAGCTAGGCCCAAGACGTAGTGAACATAAAAAATTGCAAATAATTTATTTCGCTTGTAAAGTTTTATTTTCTTCGAATTTGTAATCAATTTTCTTCACTTCAATAATATAAGTGACGATACCTCTGAAAACTCAAAATTGACACACCCTCGCCACATCAATCCCAAACTAATTTTTGTGCCATAAAAATGGCCAAACAAGTATACTCATGTTACATTTAACTCAAATTATTTTATGTAAAACAATATGATTCCATTCAAGGAAAAATGGGATGAGGGCACTAAATTGACATACAAAATCTCCGTTCAAGGAAAAATTCGTCCAGCCTTAACAGAAAGTGCAGAACCAAAAATAAAATTGCACACAGGTAACTATTTGTACCTATCGTGGTGAAATTAAATTATTTCCTATCATTGTCCCCAGTTAGATTAGATAGCAAGTTTGCAAATGCATATTCCATTGGATACTACAAGTGCATTTGTTTCGCTGAAAATGAATGATTTGAAATATATATATTAATTCTGGCTTGCATCACTTACAAAAATTAATGGGCGGAAAAAACCTCCATCATTCACAAAGAAATTTTCACATAAATTATCGTCGATAATGGAAACATTTTTCATCGACTAATTATGTCCAGCAATACAAGCGATTATATATAAGAAAAAGTTCTTTTCAATCACTTATTTCCATCGAAACAAACAAAGTCTAAATAAAAATCAATATGATTTTCCTTAGACTATTATGCTAAAGTTTTGCACATCGATCGCTTATCTATGGGATTTAAATTTCCTTCCTCTCATTTTTAAGTTTTTGTGCTGGACTTTTTAAACCAATATAACAATCAGGTTCTACCTAGATTCATTTCGCGAGTTTGGCTTCTCGTTTGTCCCCTCCACGTGCCATTCTCAATGTAGACTTTCCAACGCACCACATTAGGATCACCTAACCCGGACAAAACTCAGTTCAAACCGTGTTATTTCGAAATTAGGAATGTCCTAAGCTGCATCCCCTGAACCAGATGGATCGTGCTCTTCTCTCCTTAGAGGGAATATCTGGGCCCAATTTACCTGATGTAATTCAATATTGGAAGTTAGAGACTTTTTCAATGAGGATATCATTACTCTCATAAGCTGCCTAGCCATGTTCATTAGACCTTAAGTAAATTCTCCAGGTGAAGAAAAGTGCAAATTCTCAAAGCATCTTGTTAAAACCTCATCTCAAGAAACTTTATAACTGTGTATCAAAATGACCGATGTAATAAGATAGAATTTGAAGTACTTCACTCGGAAACGAAATTGCGTATACTTGATATAGGCGGCCAACATCTTGAAACTGATCAACACGAAAGAAGGCGTATTTTTTTTTCTTATTCTCCTCCTTTGGATAGAGTTGAAGAATATCATCGTCATTGTTAAAATACCACCCTGCGCCGACCATCAAATGCCATTTTATTACCATATTGAGATATGCTTAAGCCCAACATAAATTGATGGAACAATTGTATTTGGGCTATCAAGCATTGTCTCATGTAATTTATTTACTATATAACCACATGCCTTTTACATACTAAAATATTACGAGATTGATGTTAGCCCACGTTTATAAGAATTTCCAACAAACTTTTCATGGAAGAAGATCTCATTTATTTACTATGATCTCTTTAAAGAGACGTGCAATCCAACGAAATATATCAATCAAATCAACTCTTAACATGTCACACTTGACGTAGAAATACAAACCTCTAGCTCTCTCCTATAGAATTGACATTTCCAACAATGCCTGAACTTTTAGTTTACAAGTTGCTATTTGCTCACATGCACGCACCCACAGCCACCCAAAAATATCTTTCAACTCCAATTCACCTTCCTACAATTGCACCGGATCTCCCCGTTACTTCCGGTGAGAGGACTAATATTTCCCATGTTTACTATCGACCGAGCGAAGCTCTCGAAGAAGGCACTCTGGTCAAAGCTAAAGCTGTTGACGATGGAAATTGTTGCGGCGCCAGTTGTGGAGTACACCTCTTGATCGGACAGAAGAAGCCCTTCATTTTTCTGGAGGTTGGAGTAGTAGTGGTTGTCAAACAAGTTTGGGGTTGTCGGGTCGAGGTCGGCGAGGACACTACTGTCGCCATTCTGAGGGCAAAGTTTCCGGAGATTGGTCAAGTACCACGGGTTTATGGTGGGATCAGGGCCACCATTCGCGGTGAAGTTGTAGAGCCTAGGGTTGAATGACTTGCACTGTGCACGTCCGAAGGTGTGAGCTCCTGTTTTATTGTCGTATGCACGAAAAGTTAGCTAAGAGAACAAAATATCTGCAGATGCTTAATTATGGAGATGGATGAATAGATCAATGCTAGGAATGCTCAACGGAATTTGTATGCCAAACATATGCAGCGAACTCATTAGTGGATATATGAATAAGTAATAACGATCCACGACATCACTTAATATATTGATTCTGTAAACTTAGCATTTCTTAGATAAGTACATGAGGGGCTTGCAAATTTTGATACCATCTTTCCCGATATTCATACTCCTGTGATGAAAAAGAAATCCTCAATCCTTAGCCAAATTTCCTTCTAGTAGATGTGCACGGCCCATGCACGATACAGGCATGGCCTAGGCATAACACATGCATGTCAATCGATCTCAAGTCAAGGGCAAATTACTTATTCAATTATAGATTAATAAAAAAGAGATCCTTAATCCTTAGCCAAAATTCCTTCTAGTAGATGTGCATGGCCTATGCACGAGGCGTGCATAGGCCATGTACCAGACAGGCATGTCAATAGATTACAATTAATCTTAGACCATGATCATATTAGGAAGTTAGAATGTGTTAAACAAAAGTGAAGAGATGTTTGTGCCGATAAATTATGTGACAAAAATCCAGCATCTCACTCTATAAATCTTTTTTGTGCATCAATATCTACGGTTGCACGTTTCGTATTAAAATGCAAGTCCAACTGTTCTTTTTTACCGGAAAGTGTAGCAAGGTCGGTGATGTCCAAGCCAACAGCAGAGAATTTGGAAACGAGGTTGTTATAGCTATCAAAAGGGGAGGGTATCGATGTGTTCGCTCCGGCTTGGTTCGCGGTCAAGCTGTCCCTCCTCCCCAAGAGCACTGTCCAATATGGACCTTCTGACTGCAATTTGGTAAGAGTCATAATCAGGAGAAATACGATAATGATTTGAGTAGGGTAAGTTATAATAATGAACCCTAAATATACTTTAGATTTATGTTTATGTTTCTTTGACTATAACTACATATACCAAAGAGACGGAAGCTTGAGCAGCAAGGGCAAGAATGTCGGCGCAAGACACGGTCCCTGGACAAGCACTCTCGATAGCCGCTTTGATCTTGTCCACGACATCAAACCCTCTTGCTGACTTAAAATTCGGAGCTGCATCTTTCTCGCTCTTTATGGTTGGGCTATTGTCCAGCAGCAGCGATCCATCACACCCCTTTTAACACATATGTCAGGCTTAAACATTAGGTTACGCGACTAGCTACTTGGTAATCAGATCGAGAGCACCGTTGTTAATGGGAATTGATCTAGCTTAGGGACTCATGTCGACGAAACAATCATGGAAATGGAGACGGAGGAGGCTGGCGGTGATGCGTGGGTCAGATTGAAGGGCCTCCTGGATCACGGTTTGGACAATACTGGACACGCTCGGGCATGTCTTCGCATAAAAATTGGCAGTCAGTTGGGCGTTCGACGGATGGAGGAACAACAACAATGCGGCGAGAAGGGTCACCGCCGTCAGCGAGGAAGGAGTAGAAGAACCGGCCATGACCCGTTAAGTGATGTTGTCTGGACTAGTCGGATCCCTCTCAAAAGTTGGGTAATTTGAATCCTAAAGCAGGTTCTTGGTCCTATTTATAGTTAGTATATGTTGAAGCTCCTACAGCTCTAAAATCATCATAAGCGCGCAAGACTTATTAAAATAATCGCTTGCCAGCTATAATGATCAAAGCCTTATGAATTGACCAGACCGCTTCAGCCTCTCTCCGTCGCCTCGATGTGAGATTATTAAAATGTGGGATTACGTGGGAAGTGAGGATCAAATAATCAAGGGTTGACTCATCCTCCACCCACCGACCTCTAGCATTGAAGTTTTCGGTCATTTGAAAGCAAAAGAGAACTTGAGAAGGAAAGGGTCAACTTCAATCAAACTATCATCAGATGGTCGGGCAGTTTTTGGGTGAAGTCCGGAAAGAGATTCAACTCCCATTATCAAACTGCCGATGTATGAAGTCCGGATACTCCCGCCGAGGAGAGGAGCACGATCTAGTATGTTCTGGGGAAGTTGATGAGGATATACCTAACTTCGAAAGAGCACAGTTCAAACTGATTTTTTTTTTTTTTTTTTTGGTGGGAGTAGGTGGTCCTGCTATCATGTGCTAGAAAGTCTACGTTAAGAATGGCATGTGGAGTAGACAAACGAGAAGCCTCGCCCATGGTATAAATCTGGTTGGAACTGGACTGTTGAACCGGGTCAGAAAATCCTATTTAAAAGCTTATAGATGGGAGGGAGTCCATATGAAAATAAGGCATACTAACATCTTATAGACAAGCGATGGATGTGCAAAACTTTAGCATAATGGTCTAAGGAAAATGTTACAAATTTTCATTTAGTATCCAAAGGAATACGTATTTGCAAAGCTTGCTGTCTAATCGAACCGGGAACGGTAATAGGTAAAAATTCAATTGCAACACGCAAGGCACAAATAGTTACCCGTGTGCAATTTTATTTTTCAGTTCTGCACTTCCGTCAGGGCTGGACGAATTTTGCCCTTGAATGGACATCCTCTCTATCAATTCAGTGCCCTCATCAGTCATCACACGTTCCACTTATTGGATATTGAAGCGTATCTATCTCGTTGGCGTTTCAATACGTCCTCTGCGTGATAGAGAGAAGACTTGTTGGAGCTTGGAAGCCTACCCAATGTGCTGTTAGGAGCCCGGTGCCTTTACTCGACAGAGACCACCAAAAAATGAGTCTGTTAACATATCCAACTAAGTTTATTTTCACTCAAAAGTTTAAGCTAATAAGTTACCGGTCAATTACAATATGTTAATATTTCTTCATCCCGCACTAATTTTTCGATGGGAGATTTTCTAAATTTGGTTCAACTTTAGGGGAATTTTTTTGAGAAGATGCAAAGGTCTTTGAGCTGAAGAGTTTTTTGAAATACGAATAGTGTTTGTTAAAGTGTATTTTAAAAACACATTGGAAAGCGACCTTAACACAAATGTCATTTGGTAAAACTATACTTTGTAAAGGATTTTCACTAATTTTTTTTTTATAAAAATATCAAAGTATTTGATGGCAGAACCTACCAGTAGAGGCTTGCCAGTGGCATGCTAGCCGCTCGACAGTTGCTAAGCGTTCCAAAGTTCTTTTGGACCTATCTTGGGCTAAACGCTTCTAGAGAGTTTTGTAGATGCAATTGTATCTCCCAAAAGCACCCAAAAATTTTCCCAAATGACATTTGCATGTATCCAAAGACCTTTGGGGCTGCAAAGGACTTTACAAATGCCGAAACAAATGCGCCTTTACACATGCATCTTAACGCATGCTTCTATATCTGTTAGGTGTGTGTAGCGAGAGATAGAGAAAGTTCGACGTCTTGGCAAAGCCTACAAAACGATCTTCAATATATGTTGTTTGTGTATGTGAATGACGAAGCTCAATGGTGTAGCAGAGCTTCAGGCCCCAAGCTTCTAAACCTGCCGAGAGAGAGAGATTAAGCCGTCAATTCGTGTCTTTGCATCATGCTCGTTTAATTTCATAAATAAATCTTGTAAAACATAGATCATGACATTCTTGTTAATCGTATCGCATCTTTGAAACACAAACCGAACACGTGCATCATGAGTTACAGAACATGTTTTAACATATTGATTATCCGAATTTTACAAATCAATTAATCCCAATAGATACGTGTCTTAAGTAAAACTCCACCCATAATGTGGTGCGCATAGGCTCCATACAAAGCTAATTTTTGTATACAAGATCTGTTACATTCAAATTAAGCACTTAATCAATCAACATAAATGTATGGAAAATGTCAAGTATGCATGATCAGTCCCTTATTCGTGTGTAAAAGGGTTAACCGAAATAATCGAGTACGAATAAGCTCAAACCAACCAAAGCGCGGTGTGAATGATTGGAAAGTATTTTCTTAAATATGATGACTCATATTACTTGCAAAAATGATTAAATATGAAGAAAAAAATTGATTGTATATGAATAATAAAAAAATATTTTTCATTAAATAATCGATTAATTCTTAGAAGAATATTTTTCAAATTATTTATCTTTGCGAAATGAACGGATGTGCATTTTGTGAACCAACCCTGCAAAAAAAAAATAGCGGCCTTAAGTTGAAACAGTCAATTTTATATAGCTAACAACTTTAATTTCGGGCCATGTCTTTCCCAGGCACCACATTGCTTGGTAAGCTATCATAAATAAGCTGATGTTATGGTACTGAAATAGCTTGTCAATGATTTAAAAAAAAAACACCTTTTTATTTATATATGCTAAGGTAGATGGGTTACTCAAAAGGCTCTTTTGTATAAGTATATGCAGTAATCTACTAAAGATACGGAGACACTGTAGAAAGGGCCCGTCTTCCTTATCTTATTCAGTCGAAACCTGACAAGCTAGAAAGTTTATAAACAGAGTTCGTTGTATAATGTTAGATGCTTGGAATCCTATGTTCGTGGAGCCTCTGATAAATTGATAAATCGTTTGGGTGCTGTTAACTAATATCTCGAAGCCAAGTATACTTACTTAAATAATTAGATGTTTAATGCAACCATAGTGCACGACACGAAACAATTGGTGCATTGAAAAATGTGAAGTTTCCCTATTGGTTGCATGACAAATGTAATTGGGGTACTCATCAATAAAATCCAAATCGAAATCGCCGTATATTCTTTATAAAGCAAAATCTCACTCTCTTATACAGATATATACTTTTACATATTATATACTTTTACGTATTATAGCGTTGAACTAAATATGTTGAGACTAAGTTGTGAAATAACGCATTAGGTAACGGATCTCATGAGTCAATAACAAATGTGAGAGGACAAGGAATAAGGGCATCTAAAAATTTATGTGGTGCAGTCCAAATGCTAGGTATTTATGCCACAGAAAGAACGGACTGCAAGGAAATCCCTTATGAATCCAGAGAATAATGGAGCATGTGATCAATCAATCGTCCACGTATTCCTTGGTCTTAGATTGCATTCAAGTCAAACCCCCAAATGTATTCCCTCATAATATCTATAAGGATCTAGGGGCTACTTCTATGTAATATTATCCACTTTGGGTCTCAGGCCCTCCCCCTTAGCGATGTCGGACTAGAGATATGCGCTTAGCCTCACCTGCTTTTGGGTCGCAATTCCCTCATAGTCTCTGTACAAACCTAGATGATACTTCTATGTAATATTATCCGCTTTGGGCCTCTGGCTCTCCCTTTTAGCAATGTCAAACTAGAGACATGCGCTTAGTCTTGCTCGCTTTTGGGTCGTAGTTGCCCGCTAGCACAGCCTCCCCTATCATCTCAGCCACGTTGTCCACCCTCGAGGCTTGAGTTGTCACATTCTCCACCCCTTATGGCACAGTGCTCTCACTGTGGCCTCACATCATGTTGAGAGGCAATTGTGATACCACCTGTAAAGACTTGGGGGTTAATATTGTGTAATATCATCCATTTTGGGCCTTTGGCCCTCATGGCTTTAAAACGAGTTATATAGATTAGAGAACCCAATTATTATCAACTAGTTCTAGATTCCCCCTTTGGCAATGTAGGATAGAAGACATGTGCTTAACCTCACTCGCTTTTAGGTCACAGTCACCCGTTGACGTACCCTCCCTTGCCATCTCGACCATGCTGTCCACCTTTAGGGTCTAGGTCGTCACAATCTCTCCTTCAGAACTTATCCAAAAAGTTGACAGAGGAGTAATCCACATCATTCATCTTATTTGTTTCAGTTCGCAACTCACGAGCAGAATTTGACATTTGCTGCCTCGGATGTTTCACATGTGTTCACTCTTATGCAAAACTCAAAAACACGAAAAGCCCTGTTTTTATTCCTTTAGTTCCAAGTTCAGCCCCTCCGAATTTTGCTTGGACCACAAAGTCCAAGTGGGCTTTTCTTAATCTATCGCATCGGGCTTTCCATAACGGGCTATAGGTTAAACGTTTTCTTTACCTGACCTCCATGCTTCCAGCTAAGCTACAAATCTCGTCACTCATGCCGGCTCCATCGATGCCCCCCGGGTGGACGCTGGACCACTCCATACGTCTATGAAGCCCTAACTAAGCTCGGACTTCTCCTGAGCAATGAACTCGGTCCATGAGATTCGGCATCTCCCGTGTTATTTCACATCAAAAGTCATCAAATTAGTCTCCGTTTCTCAAACGACTGTAGCAGCTCTAGAGCTCAACTTAATTGGGAAGAAAAAGCAGCGTCGTGTTATGCCGAGCTTTGGCGATAATCACGCGATGAGCTGGTGCTTTTATGACTTTCAAATCATCAATTAATGCTCAGATTGGACACGAGAAGAATTGACAGTGTGGCCTAGGCTGAGGAAATATCTCCATTGAAAAATCAGCACAATGTGCGCGAAGTTCGCCGCCACGAGATTTTGCAGAGAGAGCCAAAATGGCAGAAGAAGGCTTCCGGGATTGGTCTAACGTTTTCGTCTTTTTAGCGGGGTGATGCGACGTCACTACACCAATTTTAATTTAAGGAAACCAGTTTCAGTCTCTCAAACAACGATGGAGACGCCTTTTATCTCGTAAAAGAAGAGATTCTTTCCTTGTCAATCGGTTTCCTCCAAGGTAAGGGATGCTGTTGGGGGAAAGCCAACCGGTAACTTCCTTGGCCGCGATTTACTTAAGGTCTAAGTCTCTTTGATGCATTTCCATCTGTTCACCGCTTCGGGTGGGGGGAGAGCGAGAGTCGAGCGGGCAGGATGCAGCGTCAGATGATGCGAAATAGTGGTCTTAGCAAAACCAATAAAAATGAAAACGAAGTTCGTGACTAAGTACCGATATAATTATAATGAATTCGCATTAGCTGAATGTATATAACTCCTCTAATCAAGAATTTTTTTTTTTTTTTTTTGGTTTTTGGTTTTGAGGATCAAAATTGTCATCAATGATAAGTGCATGAAGTGGGTCCGTGCGCTTTCGGGAATCCTCTAAAACGAGGGAATCTGAGGCTTCAGCAGCCTTGCGATGGAGGGCAAAAGCAGTAGAGGAGAGAAGGAAAAGATGGGAACAGCAGATAAGACATTGACTTTTCATTTCCAGTCACGATCCGACAACTCCCCTTTTCTCGGCCCAACCGTTTCCTTTCTTGCTTTATTGGGCCGATATCTTAGCTGGGTAAATAATGCCCTCGCGAAAGTTCGGTTCTCCCTTTAGGTTATAGTAAGTTCCCGCGATCGAAAGCGTTGCAGTGAGATTCTTGAACCGGATAGTGTTCAATTGATCATAAGGAGGATTGCGAGCCAGTTGATCGATCGGGTCTTGAGGAGAAGCCAACGAGTCCCGATGCTCAGCACATAGAGGATGTCCATGCACATTCATATGACTCGAAACTCGATCTGCTCAATGCGTTACTCCCGAAAGCTATTGTGTAGGTTAATTTTAACATGTTATGCTGTTCGCATATCAAACAACTGTGCTAGAAAAGCATAATAGACAGAGCAGGAGAAAGTAATAATAAGGGCACGTAAAGGACCTATAAGCGAATCATCGTTTTCAAAGACTTGTTCTCTCGCTTCTTTTCTGATGGAGCGCAAAAGAGTTATGCTCCACTAATCAAACGTGCCGCCAATCAATTACATGACCTTTCAATGACTTGGTAATTCTTTGTTTTAGGTTCTCCTAATTTGAGAATAGCTGGAGCACGACCGCTTTCTTTCTAGCCCTCTAGGTCTTCTTCGTTACCTTTGGTGGACGTGGGGTTTGCCTTGTCCAACGCCGCTAAACAATGTTAGCGACGGAAATACTTCCGGACACGAGAAGTTAAGACAAAAGGCACAATGCACCTGTCACTTTCTTAACCTTAGTAGTTGTGGATTTTTCTTTGCTTTTCTTGTTGCAGATCCGAGGTGTACATATTAAGCAAACGTCCTTTCGTTCCAAGACTTTTCTTGAGGTTCATCGGAAGCCTCGGTAGCACGCCGACGCACAAAGACTGAGATGATTCGTCGAGCAATGAAGAGGGGTTCAAAGTTTCGCTTTTTCCTTTGAAGACGTATCTCCATACATCATCAATGTGTAGCGCAAGCGAGAGCGTGCATATTTCTTGAATCCGATTGGCTGATCGAGTCTTGTATAACTACATTCAACTCGAAAAGAAAATGCAAAACACGCATGCCATTAGGGCGTGGATCCTATGCGTTATCCATCTCTCTCTCTCTCTCTCTCTCTCTCTCTCAAAAATTTCTGCTTTTCTTCTCTTTACATTTGCCAATAATTGGAGGTGTGGGCAACGCTTTTCTTGACTGCGTACACACATTTGAATAAAAATAAACGGAGCAGATAAAAGGGACTTTGAAAGCATATGCGCTTTGGCAATGGAAAACAATTAGATAATGCAAAGCTAGGAAAGATGACCAGCCCCTCTGTGAAAGAGATGGAAAGAAAGGAACATGGCATGCACTCCTAAGCAAAAAGCCAAGTTGGATGTTTGAGCGAATTTCAGATTCCACTGGATAAAAGCTTCCCGGGAAATGCTCTCCATTTTGGCTCAGTCCCGGCACCGTTTCGAAGGCCCTTATTTTGTGGAGATGTGAATAACGAGCGATCTTCTCCGTCTGAAGCGATGAATTCATTTGAACCAATGAATATGTTAGATCGCGCGACAAATTTATTGGACTCCGTTCGAGTTAATTGTGTACTTGTATCTAAATGAATGAATCGCCGTACGCAAAAATCGGGAAACGGCTGCGCTTTATGGGATGACGAGGTTCGCGACCCCGAAGGCCGCGCCGCTGCCCAGGCGTCGGCGAGGCGCCTCCTACACCGCAAGCATGGCCGCCGGCGAGGCCCAGTGGTCGCCGTCACTGCGTCGACGGCTTGCAGTGCGTCGCCGAGCGCCTTGTCGCCGTGGCCTATATTTGTTGAGGGCGGCCTTCTTGTCAAACGAGCGGATCTCGTCATATCCCGATCGCCATCGCCCACGTTGAGCCCTCCTCCAGCAGCTTCCACGCCATGTCCTCGCCCTAGAAGCGCGCACGCGTGTCCGAACTCGTCTCGTCGGAAGGGCTCAACTCGCAACAGCCGTCTGTTAGCGGCGAGGGTCATGATCTCGCTCAGATCTGCGGCGAGATCTCTCTCTCTCTCTCTCTCTCTCTCTCTCTGTATGTATGCGACGCTGCAGCGCCGGTAGTGGAGGCGCCACCTGAGCTCCGCTACGGCGCCGGGCCTTGGCCAGTGCCTCCGCAACGCCATAGCCGCCGCTGCCACAGCCACTTCTCCCTCTCCGTTTTTATCCTTTTAACTTTTTTTCTTCTTTCCAAAATTCCCTTTTCTGATTTTCAAAAAAATTGTTTATGTAATTTATTATTTTTTTTTTTTTTTGAGCTATGTAATTTATTATGTTTCACCCACACCAATATTTTCATTTATTTGAGAGAAGGATCGGCTCCAATATATATATAATCTTTGAGGCCTAATCAACAAAAAAAAAAGAAAAAATCAGAGATTAGTAATGTCTTTTAATGCAAATTGGTAGCAATAATTAAACGTTAAGCACAAGGATTTAGCCTTGGTGATGTTTCATCCTTAATAAAATCCCTTTAGGTCTTTAGCATTTTATTCCAATATTCTCCCTCACTTATCTCACCCATCGATGGAAGTAATACTCCACTAGTAATGAAGCCTTGCCGTCGGCACATTGAGATTAGTAGTACATATAACTATTTTAATCAAAAAAAATTTCAAAGATTAAATGATGTGACAAGACCAATCTTTTGATAAATATATACAAGTGAGAAAATTATATGATAAATTCAAAATATATTTGGTATCTTATACCAACTTATCATCGGCGAGATGGGTGCATAAATATTTGGAACAATCTTTTCCTTCAATTTTTGGAACGGGACTTTCCTAATATATGTGATATTTCGTTAAAAAAAAAATCAAGACACCATCTATTTTATTAATAGTCCACATATATCTTTTGATCTATTTAATGTAACTTTTTTAATATGTGAGAGATCGTTAAAAAAAAAAAGTTTGAGATGCGCCACATAGTTATTTCGATAATTTTCATATATTAGGTTTAGGTAGCTAATAACCTTCTTTCCATTAAAATAAATAAATAAATAAATAAAGATCACTACCTTCCTACCTAAAAAGATTGAAAGTATATATATGATTTGAAATACGCCGAATTAACATAATATCGATCCACAAAATTTCGATGTCAATACAGTTTCTATAAAACACACTTTGTATATCTCATCTTTAGAATAAACATCACATGCACATCTGAAAAATATCGAATTAAGTGCACTTAGTGTGAATCCAAATATGTTTTTTTTTTCTTTTTATGTCTAATCAAATCGTATTCTCGTATTACCCATTCTAATATATTGTAACTTGTTACGTCAATCATCGTCAAGTACATTCAAAAGTACATTTTTAGACAATTAGACCAAAAAATAAAAAATAAACAAGGAAAATTCCATAGAAAAGTAGGGCAAATTTTGAGAGGGATAAAGCGTAGAAAACGGGCAGGACGCAAGTGGGCGAGAGTAGCACTGAAAGCTACTTTTCTTTATTTGTGGTGAACAAATTAGTCAACTGGCCCTTTCATGAATATAGATGTTATGACCGTGTCTTTTTTTCATGATATGTGTATTGCCATTCATGTCATCAGCACAAAAAAGAAAAAGTCGTAGATGTATATCGAATCATGCCGAAGATGCGATAACTTTGACGCACTTACGTGATTATGGCACCGGAAAAGGCCAGGTGTACATGTTGATGCCGCATTCTCACAATACATCACATTATCAAGTCTGCATTTACATAAATATTTTCCTCAATAAAAGAATTTTAACTTAGAATTTGATTAACCAAAGATAAACTAACATTAGACATGTAAGACATTGTTAATGTTTCTTCTAAGTTAAATCATGGGATAATTAAACCATGAAGACATCCTCCGAGATAGATAATCTCTCCCGTGGGCGTAAGAGCACCTTGTTGCTGCAAAGTATTGCAACACAAATCCTTCGTTGTCATGTCCTTGTCGCTGTCTAGCCTAGTTGCACTAGCTTATTACTTGTTGCTGTACATCTCGTCGCTTCATAATCCTCTCTACTCTAATATCACGAGCCCAAGTTGAACCTCGTAACAGAGAGCGAAGCTCAGCCCTATCAACCAAGGATATAGGATGAGCAACCAATTGAGAAGCCTAAGCGAAACTCAATTTTGAAGCTATCATATTTCATCCTAAACACAAAGAGCTACTATACTTCTCTATCCAGCAGTAGTCCGTATTTCAGTACTGATGTGATGTCTACTTACTGCCGGCAAGTCTCTTAATTCTCACCTGAGCTTTTTTTCTTGAGTGAGTGGGAATACAGAAGGTGATATCATCGGATCTTCCATGCCGGGACAAATCTCCCACCTATTTCTTCTTAAACCTACTTAAGTCCATAGCCAAACCTCGCAACATAGACATATAAAAGAAAAGTCAAATTAACATAAAAAACGAGAAGGGGAGAGCGGAAGGGGACTTGAGAAAAGGGTTAGCGACTTGGGTAGACACATAATTTCGCTCGGACGGAGAGATGGCGAGAGCCGGGTAGGAGAGCAACTGATCTTTGGCTGGGGGTGCCTGCTGCTCTTCGCGAGCACACAGGGGAGGGGAAGGGGATGGGAGGCAGAAGGAGAAAAAGGGAAGAAACCGGGGGGAACCAAGAAAAAGGAAAAAAAAAGGGTGGAAATAAGCTTGGGACGCGAACGAAACGTATCCATCGGATCAATGTGTCGACACCGCAAGGGAATAACTCCACCATACAAACATCCCTCAACTTTCAGGCCAAATCCGAATCCGAGCGGAATCGGTCCTACTACGACCGGGTCGATCATATGGGTGGTGCAGGAATCGCATCTAGCCAGAGGCCGAGACCGGGCCCGCCCCCGGCCTACTAAATTTTCGGCATCGGACGATTTCTCCTGCGGAAAACCTATATTGACCGGCGACCTCGCGCAAGAGAATTGCACCGGGGGGAGGGGACGGGTCAGGTGGGAAAAAAGGAAAGGGCGGAAAGGGGGAGGGGGGAGGCTTTCTTTAATGGCAAGGCAGGAGGGAGGCTTAATGAAGAGCATCTCGGTCGCTGCTACACCAAAAGGGAGGGAAGGCAAGGGGGACCCACTTTTGCTTGAGTTGTTCCTATGATTATTATTATTTTTATTATTTAAATAAATAAATGAAAAAGAAGGGGGAAGAAAGGGGGTGCAAACGATAAAACTACCCACTCCCATCATTTTGTAGCATTCCCCTCCACCCAGCCAGGAGCATCGTCCCCCATTCAATCCAATCCCCCACCCCCAAAACAGAACAATTAAGACCAATAAAAATATCATGTCATGACAAAGTGACTTAAAGTCTTATAAAACTTATGATGCTCAGTTTTTTTCACACGAAATGCTGGAAATCTTTTAAAATACGTATGTGTCGATATGTTGAATCGTTGACGGCTCTTTTATAAGATCTCAATACTTATCATCGATTTAAAAAATTATCATGTTGTAAAGAGGAATTGTTGATAAATAGGGGTTAAAAAGAGTGGATAAAATGCCCCCCCGAGTGGATCTTTTTATCCTAGTTATTTCTCCCAACGTGCGACTGATCAGACATGTAAAAATTCCCAACGTACGGTCGCCCAAATCCTGTCTTCTCCAACCAAGCCGTGCCCTGTCTCCCTCCTCCAACGATTTACCGGCCACCGGCTCAGCCCGTCCCCGCACGTGCTTCCCCCACCCCCCCACGTGCGACCTCCCTCAACTCAACTCTCTCTCTCTCTCTCTCTCTCTCTCTGCTCCTGTGGTGCAACAAATAAAAGTTAGAGAGAGAAACCAAAGGCATTTTCGGTGTCTCTCTTGTGCGTGGGTGTGTGCTTGTGGTGCGTCTGCTGTGTGCGACTTGTATGAGAGTTAATATATAAAAGAACAATTTTCGCCCTTCGGTCTTGGTGTTGTATTTGCAAGTATTCTTTCGGTCCTCGCCCCTTTGCACTCCCTCTCTCTCTCCCTCCCTCTCTCTCTCTCTCTACAGCGCCCATCTTCCATCGTCGCCTCCACCTCCTCCCACCCGCATACCGGACCTCGAAAAAGATCGGAGCTTGGTGCCGTCCGAGCTGGTGGGTCGGTCTCTGCTGGGCCGTTCTCGTGTTCGGTCAAGCGAAAATCGCACCTTTCCCTTCCTTCGCGTATATTTGTTGCGGCAACCGAAGTAAACGAGCGGCATGAGGATCAGGAAACGGCAGGTCCGGCTCCCTCTCTCGGCTCTCTCCCCGGTCCCTCTCTCAGATCCCCTCTCCAGCCGCTCTTGCCTGGTGCAACTCCGGCCCGCCCATGACGACGACAAAGCCGGCGGCCCCGTCGGTCCGCGGCCGTCTGATCGACCCAATCGGCCTCCCCAGCCGGTCGTACCCGAGACGGAGGGCCGGGATTCGTCTGATTCCGCTGCTGCTGGGGAGGAGAACAGGAGGAAGAGAGATTTCCCGGTGAGTGGAGGGGGGAAGACGTTCATTTTATGCACTTTCCCTTTGTTTTGCGAAAGGGGTTGCTCTCGATTTCCATCCTTCTTTTTGCTTTTCGTTGGGAATAATGCAATTCTTGTTCAATGTGATTTTTTTGGAGAGGGATGTGCTGTCTGTGATTTGATCCATCCGCTTTTTCACTTAGGTGGGGTAGTAGTACATGTTGGTGTAAGTTTTGTGGTTGAATACTAGATCCTCTATGGTGATGCGTGAGTTTTACAGGAGTTGCTGCAAGGAGAGGAAGAAGATGGAGGAGAGCAGAAGGGTAATGATTCCAGGTAAGAACAGGAAATCAAGATAATTAAGCGAAAAGTCAGAAGAAAACCCCAAATTTGTATATCTCTCCTCTTCATGGAAAAATTCTTTGTAGTAAAAAAGATGGGAAAAAAAAAAAAAGAGACAGAAGAGCTTAAAAGATCAGGTAGACCAGTCACTTGATTCACGTTACACCCCCACATAAAGAAGAAAATAGGGAGGAAAAAAAGATTTAAGGGAGAAAAAGAGAGAGACAAAAATACCTGTATATTTAGTATATATTATTATCAAAGTGGAAATACTGTTTTAGGAGATTTTTTTATATATAGATCAGCTTTGGCTAGCCACCAATTTCGCTTCCCATCTGAATCTAATCTCACCCTCTTCTTTCTTTCTTTCTTCTTTGCTTCTTTCTTTTTGATTTTCCTTGTTATATATATTTGGCCAACTACTATATATGTATAGAGCCATAGAGATGTATATAATGCTGATGCGGTGCACGTTAGCATAGGATGCTGGTCCCCCATCCAACGAAAGACACAATAAAACATTTTTGCACCCTTCATTGTTGCACTTGCACTCACTCCATTATTATTATTATTGGGTCGTTCCTTTCTCCCTCGTCCCTCCTTCTGTGCCTCGAATTTCTGCGCACAAGTGCGGTCGTCGATCTTCTCTTTTATGACTCGCCATGCTCATTGGTTGTGCTGCGTGACTATCTTTGCTCGCCCAGTGCGTCCGCCGTAGAGTATCCGAGCTGGGCTCTCGCAAATTCATTGCCTTCCTATCAAGGTGAGTCCTCCATTTCAAAAAAGCATGAAAGCTCGGAAACGTGTGTGACTGATAGAGCACGGGACGGGGGATGACGAATGTGGCTTGTTGTGTAATTGTTAGCAGCGGAGAGATGGGGCGAGGGGGAGAGAGCGTTCCCGCTGAAGAAGAGAAGAGGGAGTTTGGGCGAAACCGCAATGCTGGATGGTAAAGATAGTGGCTTCAAGAAGATGAAGCTCGTCAAGTCGGGGAACGCGAGAACGAGCAAGAAAGATGCGAGGCGGGACGATAGTGAGGAGGATGATGACGGCGAATTTGAAGAAGGGGGAGGCCAAGGTGGAGGGGAAGAGAAGAAGATCGTGGTGGGCATTGAGAGCTCCGGTGCAAAGAAGAGAGGGAGAGGCGGCGTGCTCATGGAGGGTTCGAGGTGCAGCCGCGTCAACGGGAGAGGATGGCGGTGTTGCCAACAGACTCTGGTGGGGTATTCGTTGTGCGAGCATCACTTGGGCAAGGGGAGGCTCAGGAGCATGACGAGCGTCCGGAGCAAAAGCAAAAGACCCAACTCGTCGTCGTCATCGCAAGCCAACGAATTACTTCCAGAAGAGAGAGCTCTAGATCCACCGTCGAAAGCGGAAGGTGCCGAAGATGGAGATGAAGAAGACGATGGCGATATCGAGGACAAGGCGGCATTGAAGAAGAAGGTGAAGCTCGGGATGGTGAAGGCTCGCTCCATGAGCAGCTTGCTCGGCCAACCAAGCAGCGCGACCGCAATTGCTGACGCGCCGTGATGATGTCGGGAGCATGGACAAGCATTCGCGAGTGCCAAGTCTAGGTTAGCAACAATGCTAGCCATACTATAGGATTAGCGTATGTATCGGTATGCAGCGAGTGATTTAACATACCCAAATCGGGGTTTCGTCCACTTCTCTAAATATCGACTCGCCGTCTGACACGTCGCTTAGCCCGTTAATTTTGTGTGAAGAATATTTGTGTGTACCCAGTAGCATTCGACGATGTCGGGGGAAAGAGCTGATTAGAAACAAGAAAGGAGGTGTGAGTAATTGATGTAGTAGGTCAAGCGTTTCTAATGTTTTCGAGCTTGTATTGTTTTATGTACGAATCAAGATGAAGAAAAAAAGGTGTGTTCTCCGATGATGCAGGAGATTTTCGTGATGGGTTTTTCTCTGTCAGACAGATGGAAAGGGTTCTGGTCTTCAATCCGCGTTTGGTTTTGATTGTCCTTCGATGGTCAGTGTGGTTTTTATTTTATTCATTTATTCCACCTTTTCCTTGCGGGGGACGAGGAAAGTTAGCAGTATTTATAATCGATTCTGCGGTGGGGAACTACCCCGGAAGACCGAAAGCTTTCGATGATCACTGTATCATTATTTGACTCGCGACGAAGGGCATGTGATCTGGCGCTCGGCTGCCGCACATGCAAATTTGGAGTTTGCCAAGCGAAGGAGACAGGAAACAGCTCAAAAAGAGGGGGGGAGTGCATGGTCAGAAAACCAATCATGGCATGGGAGTAAAACATTCGACCATTCATCCGAGAGTACGAACGGGAGGGGAAAAAAAGGGAGAGGGAGCGAGATACACGACATGGAGACTTTTCAATTTTGATGGCACGTTCGCTCGAATAGGAATAATGTAAGCCAGTTAAAAAAGCTTAGGTAGATTCGTAATTTCATGTAATTTGAACGAGTCGTGAAAATGCCAAGGGCTCGAAAACTTCCACGAGAGCTTAGCTGTCGTGGAGTAGAGGCGTCTTTGGAACCTCACGTCTGTAGAGCCCTAATTTTATCTTGTAAGAAAAAGGTTGGCTTCATCTTCTTCTACATGTCGATGAATTCAACGCACTCGTTCGACTTTTTCAAGCCATCGATCGTGAGAGTTCTAAGAAATAAACGTCAAATTGATTCCATCGAGTGAATCATTATATACGTTTAATATGCTTCAATATGTTTTTAGATCGAGTGGGCCACTTTCGATATGAGGATGCAACGCGTCAAGTGACATGCATTTGGCATCTAACTCACTCAATCGTGTCTCACTCTGTTAATCTCAAACATTAAGGTTGCATCTAGGTTGAGGACCGCGTAATCAGCAAAGTTAGGATTAATTACTAAATGATAAGGTATTCACGAGTTCGATTATTATCCCCGGCAATCCCTGAACCGATTTCCTGCAGATAATTTCAATTTGCATGAATTCATGTAAGTTGATTTGGTCCATTTTAACAGAAAAAATCTCCTAAGGGAAAGGCAAGTTCTTTATCCTATATCCGTACGTGTATTGTGCATGGAAAGCTTTTTGCATGAATTTATAACATTATTCTACTTCCAACGAAAATCGTGAACTTGTATAGATCGTTCTAAGTGCAGTATGCTACGTTTTTCATGCAGTTTATCACCTTATTTCCTTGGTAAGGGTTGCCGATTGAATTAGTGAAAATATTGGGTCTATCTCGCTTATTTTAAATGCAGGTTCACTTAGGATATATTCATTATTCATCCATTATTTTTCCCGTAAACAAAGTGTTAATCACGTTGCACTAGAGTTTAGCAACAAGTGCAACTCTTTTAGGACTTCTCTTTTTTGTGGTCAGTACTCTCTTAGGACTTATTAATATGTAATTTGTTCTCTCTCTGGTTCAAATTCATCTCAAATTATCACTGTCCCCATTTATTTGCCTATAAATAATAATGTCACATTGACTAGATATATCGCATTGCCGATAATTCCGTTCCACATAAAAATTAGGGGAAAATATAATGCATTGATATATCAAACGATGTGACGGATCACATACTATCAGTCCTTATATATATTGTTCGTTATTCAACACATAATAAAAGTCTTCCACGTCACTTAGTTTGTTAATTTTGTAAATCAACTTTTACCAAGGATTAAGCAGGAGATTACGAGAGACTAAGTTCAATAAAGATTGCCCAATATGGTGCACCAGTTGATAAACAGGATTTTCCTTTTTTGCCGGAAGCTAATATGCATATAAGACGCAGTGTGTTGAAAAGCACATGTCCCCGTGGGTCCATAATTTGTCGTTACGAACACATTATTTAGCTTCCGATGGGGAAGCGATCCTTTTACACCATGTAATAATCATGTTTCGTGAAGAATTAAGGCAGGGGAAAGCGTGAAGTCAACGGCAGACATGTCCGTAAATCCAATTGCGAACAGCCCAATTAGAGACAGCAATCAAAGCTAGAATCATTGCCCAATTTCACCAAGATGTGTTCTTTATTGCAGACCTCTGCTGGATCCATTTCTGGATGGTCGTGGTCCCATGAATAAGAGAGGCAATGATACAATAGCTAATTACGCGTATATATTTTGAGCAGTGATGAAAAAGGAGGAATCTTATTATGTGAACTTTATCAAAAAGGATCATCTATGTATCATATATAATTTGAGCCGGCACATTAGACTATCCAACCACCACAAGGGATTTAAACCTACGATGATGCTAAAAGATAGCTTTGTTAATGATGATCGAAATGTTTAATCATGGGGCTCCTAATACGTAGTTAGGGAGTCTTCCACTCAAGTAATTTGATAGGTGACAGGAGTGCACATGTATATACATACTATGTCATATCAAAGTCATTTTGAAACAATACGAAACTTTACAAACATTGTTGCATGAAAATTCAATATGAGTCCGGCAAAAACAAACTTCTTTAACTTCACTTTCTAATTCAATATTTCGTATATATAAATGCCTTTGAGATTGATTGTACTTTTGGCATGGTTTTTACCGGTGATAACTGTTCATTAGTTTTTCTTCTTTTTTTTTCCAAAGATAAGAAATACTTGAGCATTTCGTTTTTAAAATTTTATATATCTTACACGATTATCAAGAGAGTTCATATTCTTTGTTTTTGTTCATATGCTGAGACTGTGGATCAATACCCTCGAAATATAAGTCTCGCTATATCTTACATGCGCTTGACATAGTTATTTTTATTCTTCTTTTCGCCAGCGGGGTTGCGATTTTGCCACCGAGTTCGATGCTCTTTGATTGGATTTCATCAAAAGGCCTTCGATCTCCAGAAACACAGAAAATCAAAGGCAAAATCGAACAGAACCAAAGGAATAAACCACAGTCTTGGCAAATCATTCCAACAATCAGAAACTAAAGAGCTGAATCAATATACATCGGTGACTTCGATGAGAGTGCTCGAAGACGCTGGCAACGGAGAGATTGGCAGACTTGTTGTGCTGTTACTACAACGAGGGAAGAATGCTTGAGAAAAGAGATATAGAAGCCAGTGGGAAAGAGAGAGAGAGAGAGAGATTAGGGCACGATCTCGCTAACTTTGAAGAAATGAAGTTGATGCGGAAAGAACGAACTGAAGATTTTTCATGGAGATATATTTCCCGCTTTTGTTAAGGAAAATGAGTTCTGTACAGTTAAAACTTACTTTTCTGAACACTTCTCTACGTATATATGAAGAAAGCCATACCAACTTGTACATGTTACCTTGCGGTTCTCAACTTCCGTTTTTAAAACCGAGAAATTACTGCGCTTGGAACGGTAAATTTATGTATTGTATAGCTGCACAATTAGAAAACCGCAGTAGCCCAGCCGTAGGAAAATACCTATTCTGTTCCTAGTGTCCCGAAATGAGCAATACTCTATAAACATCATTGGATAGAAGTTAATCGTGAGTAAGGCAATGTCAAACTTGCTTAACTTCGTTTTACTAGTTCAATCTTTTGAATATGTCAAAACTTTTGAGACCAATTATACTTCTGGCACAGTTTTTATCGAACGATGAACACTATTCATATGCCGAAATTTCAGCATAGCTCATCCAAATCCTTTTTCTTAGCTTTCTTATTCGTATTAGGGTTTTTTTCTTTACTTTTAAAGCATTTCGTTTTCAGATTTTATCTCCTAAGAATATCAAGGGAGTTCACATTGTTTTATCTTGTTTAACATCTAAAGTATTATAAATCGATGCCCTCTAAACCAATAATGAATATTATCATCCGTGAATGACGTGTGACGGACTAAATCAGAAAATAATGTGAAAATGAAAATATGGGTCTTCGCTATTTCTTACGTGCGACGGATGGACATAGTTTACTAAACTAAATTTATGCTCTAACTTCTTCCCGACGGCTTCCTGCTTGTTCTGTGCAATTCTTTCTTCGCAAAAGATGAACTACCTGGGTTGCAAAGTTGAAAATGGACGTCTTATGTATATATTTCATCTCCTACCATACCCCACCATGGCAAAGACAAATTATTCTCTCTCTCTCTCTCTCTCTCTCTCTCTCTCTTCCTTTTTCATTAAGGATGACGTGTACAAGGATGTGTGATGTGTGTGCTGTGTGGGATTGATTGGAAGAGAATTGGAAAAAAAATAAAAGAAAATTGAGAAGGAAAGGAAAGGAGGAGGTGAAAAAGGTGACGACAAGCCAGGCTGGTTGGACAGCAGGAGCATTATTAGAATTTAGTATGGTGATGTTGATGGACACCACCCTCCCATTTTCCCTTGTCACCAATCTGGCTCCCCATCTGTGCTTCGGCTCCCGGGAGGCGCTTTTAATAATCATCGACCTCACCATAAAGTTAAGCTGGTATTCACTTAGATTATTGGTACACAACACTAGTAAATTAATTGCTGTATATTATATATTAACTTAGCCTACTCATAAAAAAAAAAGTTCTTTTGGGAAGCCGGCAATTCTTGGAATGGAACCATTTGTACACGTATTGAATAGTTCGCATGTCATGATCCATATATATGTATTTATTAACGGTGGTCTTTCTTATTAGACGGTGGTCACTGAGTTGAGACTGATCAAGACAGATGAAATGCCACTTTTTAAGGACATTTCTATTCATATTCCTTCGAAGAAGCATTAGATTTTTTTGGTCTTGTTTGCTTTGTGGAGAGAGTAACTAGGTATTATGGGGTGATTCTGTGTTCGTCTATTGTAGCCTTCGGAAATGATCTCAAGATACTACATCAATTGATGATATAAAAGTGACTATGTAAATTTATTTTATAAATGATGTAATGGACAGAATCAATCACAATATGAAAAATGTAATAAAAGTTATAATTTTCTTATCGGGTTTTGTGTGGTCATTTCTCTTTCTTAAAATATAAATAGTTTATTTTACGTATAATGTGATGAATAGAATCAATCATAATATAAAAAATGTATTATAAATTATAACTTTATTGTTGGGTCTTGTGTAGTCGTCTCTACTTTCTTAAAATGTGAGTAATTTGTTATAGTGTAACTAGTTTATGTGTTAAATACTCATCGCATTACCAATTCCAGAATCGAGTTTCCTAAGTCACGAGCACCATGCTATATCCTTCTTAAGCTTCCTACTGGATGCTGAACAATCGACTACAGTTTTCGATCCCTTTGCAAAAACCATGCGTTTTTCGGGATTTTCAATCATAACATTCCTTTCCCCATGCGCGCATCTGATGTCGGATATTAGGGACAATTGAATCGTGTACGTGGAGCATGACAAGATCCATGCCGAGACTGCGCATTCCTCTTCTAACTTCACAGCCTGTTCATGTCTCAAAATCCCAATAATGTGCAGAAGGAAGATAGGATCTTGGTCAACATATCAGAATGCATCTAGGGAATAACGGATATATCAGAGAATGCATGAACTTGCAAACCTAAAATTCAGCTGTTACTGAGCATATACCAGCTGCTCTATACGTATAGGGTACATGCCTCCGGCCATATCATGCTTGAGTTGGCCAGCCTCACTCATTCTTGACAGTTATACAGCTTAGAAAGCAAGTTAAAATCCCGAATTCGCGAATCTTTCGTTAAATACATCATAAAAATCCTTTATAGAACTTCCCGAGTCACCTTGTCCAACTTTTTTTTTTTTTTATTAGGTATTACAGCACCAAAAAAAGAGTTTCCTCCAGTTCCGACACCTTCCCTGCAAGCATAGACATAGTAGAGAATATCAACATTCGATACAGAAAGTTTTAGGAAGCATTTCTGGCAAATATTATAGCGTTTCTGTCCACTGTTCACTGCAAGCAAGGGAAATTGGAGCTCTTATCAGTAATAGTAGGGTACTCACTGCAGCTGATCCGGCGCACTGATCTTGATTCAGTGATTTGATGATGGATCCATCGGCGTATCTGTATTGGTCCATTTGAAGTGCGAAGTGCTGCACGGGATGAGCCCCAGCCGATGTTACAAATGCTTGGTTCGTCCTAGCATCTGGCACCTTATAATGTGACGGTAAGCCGTGTCCAACTATGTTCCGTTGATTCATTTGCTGCTTTTCTTGAGTGGACACTCCCACATTCTTGTCCGGCATCATGTTACCACTGGAATTCATCTTCTCTTTTGCTCCAGAAACATATGTAGCATCTTGATCAGCAGCTCCCTTTCCTGGCTGATTTTTGTCTAGATAGCTTGAGTAAGACTTCGCCAAATCAATCGAGAAGTACGCGTCGCTGAACTGATGACTTGGAGTCGCGTGGCCTTCAGAAAGCAGAGGCGATTTATCCTTTGGACTTGTCTGTTCTGCAGTCGCCAAAGTTGAAACCGTGTCTAGTGTTCCTCTACTCAAATCAGGACTTTTCGTCCAGGCACTCCTGATGTTGACGTTCACTCTTAAAGGGCTAGGCATCTCGACCGGTTTGGCCACTTCGCTCCTTGTAAATTTCTGCGCTAGTAGTTGCATTATTTCTTTGTTCGCATCTTCTTCCTTAGTTAGGTCCGCTCGATGGCAAGAAATAGCACAGGTGAGGTGGTTATTGAACCGACAGCGGTTGCATCTGTATACCCACCCTCTGTTGCTGGGTTTATTGCACAGATCACACCTGAATTCATGTGGGAGTGAAAATACCAACTTAAGCACGTGAGGGTGAGCAGCGATTGCAATTGAAGGAGGCAGGGCCGCACATAATGCGTGATAAGAAACACTACACATGGCACAGCTGTAGTGAAAAGAACCATTGACCTGCTGTTCGCAGGCCTTGCAAGTTGAGTTGCCTCGGAAGGATGAGGATGGTGCAAGCAGGGTCAAGCAGTGATCTGGATGGGCGGGAAGTTGCAGCTTCCTCGGCATGTTGAAGCAGAGCCGGTGCAGGAGAAAAGGGCAGCTCTTGCAGTGGTAGTAGTCCGTTCCTGGGAGGAGACATAGTTTGCATCCAAAACACCGAGCATTTTGCGCAGGGGCCGAGTTTGTGAGTCCCAGTGGATGGTCATGGCTAAAGTGATGAAGAACAGCTTCTTTTCTCATTACTTCCATCGCTACTTGCTCCTCTTGGAGTCCATCATTTGTCACAGAAAACCTATTTTAGCAGCTGTTCCACGAGTCCTGGCTATTCAGTTTCTAAGTAAGTACAAAAGAAAAGACGGGACCGAAAAAGAAAGATAACAACATGCAATGCTTTGAGCTGTGCAAATGGCGTTCATACCATTTTTAAGTAATTTGTGGACTTGAGTCCATGTGGTATATAGAATAGTGGGAGAATTGTGCCGGCCTCGGTGCTTCTTGATTACAAAGTTGCACTTTTGTCATCTCCCGGAATCCCAACTTGAAGATAACGAAGTTGACAACATTGTAATGGCCAAAGTCTCGCATAAAGATTGGGATATCTTTTCATTCTCTGCTCAGCTCACGACGTGGAGCTTCATCCTAGAAGCCAGACAAAACAAGAGAAGTGCAGGGAAGCCTTTACCAGAAGACAAACGACATGCGACAATCTTGAAAACTTTCCTTTTGGTGCATTTGGACATTGGCAGGCCACGCTTTGAGGTTCTCACGGTTCCTACGTCTACGGCATTCAATGGGGTCGGCATTAGGGAAAATTGGAATCAATGTCCGAGGGCTTGATTCTCTCAGTAAGAGGCTCTTACCTTCACTATCGAGAATAACATAACCCTGCTAAATCCTGAGCAGTTTGTGAACTTTCTAAAGCCAATTTTCTTCCATTTGGGTGATGGAGAGTGGTTCATCATTGTCGATGAACATTTGCCTATAAAAAAGCAAACAACTCAAGCACAAAGTGTACGAGAAATTTAGAGAGAGACTAGAAGATGGAGAGCTCGTGGCCCATTTGTTCACACAAATGCTTATCTATTGTCGAAGATAACTTTCATCTTATTTAAGTATTACAAACCATGACTAATGTGTATGACATGTACCCAGTCCATGGATGACACACCAGGTGACTTCTCCTATTCCCTCTGATGCCGCTCAGAGCCCCAGGTACTACTAAACCACCCATTCCAGCGCCACCAAGGTTGTTCTGATTCGATGAGGAGAAATCACATTTCTTTAATGATAATATCAAATACTAGATGTGAAGATTCAGAGTCCAAAGGCACGAATGGAAGAGATCAGATCACTGGATATCATGCCTCGCTGATGGAAAAGGAGCCTGATGAAGCAGTATGTTCTGCCTTGGATGACTTGCATTGCTTCCGCTTATTGAGTACACTTTGCCCAGTAGTGAAACCAGTCAGATAAAAGACAATCTGATAAGGCACCACAATTACATTCCAATAACTCATTCGATGATCATTTAAACTGAGTGCCCGTGATTGACGACATGTGGATTCCCATTGTTTGCAGGGACTGCAGGAGGTTGGGGGGGAACATTTGGTGCTGAAGCAGCAGAGGAGCAACTGAGGTGTATGTCAAACTCGCAGGCATCACATCGGTAAAGCCAGTGGTCAGAACCAGGGTTGCCGCAGAGGTCACAGCGGAAGCCCTGAGAATCGCCATACGGAGGAGAGAACTTCAGATGCAACTCATGGGGATGGCAATGACTCCGCTTTGCAAGCGGCATGAGCAAGCACAAGGAGTGGTACTGGACTTGTCACAAGTGGCAGTGATAAGAGGAGCCGGCCCGTTGCTGTCCACAAGCTCTGTAGTGAAAGCACGGCATGAGTAGGAGCTTCAAGTCATGGCCGGTATCGACTGGGTGCTGGACCAGCTCAGGCATGTTGTAGCGAGGACGGTGAAGAGAGAAGGGACAGGCTCCGCAAGTGTAGTAATCCTTGCCAGCTATTAGCTGAATGTGCAGGCCGAGCATACTGCAGTGCCAGCTCCACTGAAGTTGGTAAGTTCCAACGGGTGTTCGTGGCTAAAGTGCCCGAAAACCGCCTTGCCTCATTGTCGAGAGAGTTCATGTGTCTTTAGGGTGTGTGTGTCTGTTTGATGCAGTGAATGTTACTAGAATCTGTTATCAATTTATAGCGTTGGCTACTTTAGGATGTCGGCACAAAGTCGATGTGAGACGGGCAAAAACAACCAGAGGTTTCCTGGAAAATGTCTTCCTACTCGGTGCTCGAGTTCACACGCAGTCGATTGTCCTGCAAGGTGAGTTATGTGTGAATCTATTGTTTATGTTCAGATCATTATCATATGCATGTTTTTATCTTATCGTTTGTATCTGTGCATCTTCCTACTGATTTACTAACACCGATGACAATATAGCTTCTTTCAATGGTGTCAAAATCTCAGCTTTTCCTTTCCATCTTCCATTCCCTTAGTTACACTAACGTAACATTTGTATATTTTGGACCTCCAGAAACGAAGTAAATCATAGATGGAATTGTTCAGTCGGCTAATCCTCCTATCAGTAGGAGGAGCTGAGTTCTAAAATCGGTACCGTGTTCCCCAAGTCAAGCTCTTGCATGTCGGATTATTATCAGGCGGTATGCTTGGTGTCAACAAGCTCATCGCTTCATGACAAATCCCTTCGGTTCTGTGCATCACACGAGCTACTAATCTGCCATAAAATTCGCCAGGTCAAAAGGAGAATGTCCGACCTCTCTGCCTTCCTTGTCAGAAATTTAAAGGGACGAAAGGATGTTCGCTACTTCTTCAACGAAAATGCTTACGCTTCTCCCGTGAAAATGCGAATGAAATTTGTAAGCCGAAGGTTGGCCTCCTAAAATTGGGGTTAAATCAGACAACCTGAAATTTTTCTTCACTCAAGTCTGGAAAACTACTTGAATGACTCGTATGTCTGTGCAGTTCATACACATATAACGATTGGTCGTATGACGCTTGAACCAAGCTTCCTCAAGCAAGGGTAGCGAGCATTCCGTATCTTCTCGGAACAACCAAACTGGATTCAAATAGTCAGGTTTCATGCTCAAAACCTAGAAGGCTTAAATCCTGGCAGCAGCACTACCATCGGCCGAACACACTAATAACTCTTAGCCCAAGCTTTGAATAGGACTCACCAATAGAACAATGTAGAGATAATAAGACTGTCTACTAAAATAGTTTTATAAAGTGATGTCGAATTCTGCGTGTTGTTATTTATGTTACTAGGCTCATTTAGACA
This sequence comes from Eucalyptus decipiens, assembly GCA_014182575.1. Classification (NCBI taxonomy): domain Eukaryota; kingdom Viridiplantae; phylum Streptophyta; class Magnoliopsida; order Myrtales; family Myrtaceae; genus Eucalyptus; species Eucalyptus decipiens. The sequence continues at coordinate 40,640,970 of CM024609.1, read as the reverse complement.
GCCCACACATCATTGCTTAGTAAACAAATTTACTGGACTTGTCTAAATATGGTTAACACTGTTCTCAAAGTATATCAATTTATTGCAGCCCGTGTCAAAAACCTCAGACCAGGGATTCGCAACCTCATCAAGGAAAACATTTGCATCTTACGCAAATGATCGGTTGCATCAAGGTAACACAAGTAGATCAAGTTTCTCGTAATTCTCCCTCCAGTAACTTCATTACAAAAGGATCAGGCATTAAAGACTTGACTCGGATGACTGAAAGGGCCACTCTTAATGGTAAAGAATTAGACACCACTGTAACAGTACAACTATCCAGCCGTCATTGATGACAAGCTCAAAAGCAGATCATGTAATGCAGATCCACGTAAAGCAGATCTATGTAATGCAGTCTCAAATACTAACTGTTGAATAAAGCAACAAAAAGATCAGCTCAGACATCATCAACTTGCACTGTCAAGTCTTGGATACCCAAATCATGATATAAACCATGGATAAACTGGATTAATGATTGGTCACTCATGCCATCCTTCACCTGTTAGCATGAGACAAAACCCGAAGCTTCTTAATCATTATTAAACCATACTGAAGTAAGCTACCAGAAATCAAGTCAGAAGAGAACAACAATCAGGTGAAGAGGAAGGGAGGGCAATGCCTATTACATGCCACAATAATAAAGTTACCTGTACCGAAAGTGAGCCAATCACATGGCCAGGAACTAATTCCCACAACCGAGCCTGAGATATCTCTTTTACATCTTCTCGAGCTGTAATCTGCACACATCTTTGAACCTTCAGTAACCGTTAAATAAATTGACCAATTTACGTGAGAAAATATAAAGAAATACATAATCACCTGTCTGCAGCATTTGCTCAATGCTGAAGTTGGCATACTAGGTGGAGCCATTTGGAGCAATATACCCCCACTTGCTTTAAAGAGTGGCATAACAAGCATAAAGACTGCCACTGAAACTAGTCCCAAACACAAAACCTCTGCATTCTGAACCCTGCAGAGCAAAAGGATTAAAGTCATCTCATGCAAACTTGAGAAAGAAAAAAGCAAGCAAACTAGCAGGTAATCTTCCTCACCAAAATAAATCAAGAATGGAATTAGTACTTACCCAATGGACAATAGCCAGGATGCAAGTATCAAACCTGCACTGAGAAACAAATATGTGCAAGCTCAAGATGGATTTCTAAATTACAAATGCACAGAAGGCCAAAGAGGACACGAGAGTGGTTTTATACCTGCGAATGGAATCTGCAAGAACGTGCAGGCAAACTGAGTGGTAATTCATGTCTTCAGCTTTTCTATACACTGCAAACAAACAGAACGAGAGATAAGTAGCACGTAAGATGTTTACATAAATACTCATGCTCTACATTCTTTTTATCAATCTGCTTAAGGTATGCTAAGTAAGATGCCATGAACATCAATGAAAATTTTCACAAGTTCAAAGTTTTGATCAGCTCCCTCCTTCAAAATCTTGCTATTGCTTAGACTTCCCTAGAATGTGAAGTGAGAGGATAGGAAGGATCACAAATACAGACTTCATCTATAACAGAAGACTGTGCAACTCTGCAAGCTACTCACAATATTCCCGAGCCTGAAACTGAAAAGCAAAGTATATATGTGCCAAATTTTCCTCATCTTTTTAATGTAAGTGAATGTTTATTTCAGTTGAGGATTGCCAAGTCAGGTACTTGGTATCGCTGTGATTCCTCCAAAGAGGTGCCCTGATTAAATAACCCCAAACCAAGGTAATAAAGAAGAACCTAGATGTAAATGCACTATAACATCAATTTAAATCTGATGCCTATCTACGGTCAAAAAGCAGGTAAAGGCTCTATATACAAAAGGTTTCAGCATTGAAAGAATAAAATCAGAGACCACCATGCGGTGGCCTTCGTCCCCTCAAGCTGCCATGAGAAGTTTTCTGGGGTGTTCTCTCTCACTTTAGTTGAATGAGATGAAATGTTAATTCAATTTATGACAGTTTCTCCCTCTATATATACTTGAATGTTATGACCTTGTGATCTGGTAAGAGAAGTTTGTCTGGTGAGAATCATGCGATGAGAGACTACAGGAAGAGAATGAAGCTAAAAAGTTTGTGGAAATTACTGAATTAGATTTTTAATTAGATTCCAATTGGTTCAGTCTGAAGATGATATTTGTCGAGCTAGAATGAAGTCCAGAGAGCTGAATCAAACATCAAGTCCACAGAGGAGTCTAAGTAAACCATTCAAAAAGTAGAGTTAATTTTGGGCTGTTGAAAGATCCACCTAAGCTGCCTGAAAATTCCTCCCTATTGTTGATGACCAGATCTGAGATTGAGCTGGACACACACACACACACACACAGAGTAAGAAGACAACCACCACATGGTAGCTGCCATTGTCTAAGGTTTGCGGGCAATTGCAACCACTGTTGCTTGAGTTCAGCAGCCATGACCACTGCATGGAGGTTCTTATTTTCAAGTCAGAGAGGGAGCGTCGTGTTTCCAAATATGAGAGAGAGAGAGAGAGAGAGTCCATGTCAGCAAAAAAGTAATGCCGTTAAGTCCATGTCAGAAAAATCCATTGCTAAGTCGGTCAACAATGCATGGTGACATTTTTTAAAAGTACAAGGACCATCTTGAACCAAAGAAAAGTACAGGGATGATTTTGATCTTCGGAAAACAGTACAGGGACTACTGAACAATGTTTTAATTTAGCCACTGTACAGTCAATTGGTTTAATTGCCCAGTGGGATTTAGTTTTAACAATACTGGTGTAAGGTGGATACATAATCATGCATAATAGATAAGCAGTTCCATTCAAATTACAAAAGTAAAAGGGAAAAAAACCAGTATGATGACTAAGCAGACTCACCTATATTAATACGAGCATAGTTCCTGAAAAACCAAACGCCAATAAGATTCACTGATAAGTTGGTAACAGCTGAAACTATCAAGTAGTGCCTACAACCACAAGTAAGACAGAAGAGAGATGATGCCATTAGAAAAAGTATGTATAACATAATAATTTCAGTTGCAACTTAGTCAGTTAGAAGAGATCACAAAAGGATGTATGCATATATGACATATACAACCATGATATGCAACACAGGAAAAGCTGAACCCAATCCATGCAATTAAATTTCAGTCATGCACCCACAAGACAGACACAATGAGCACCATTGACAAATAGAACCTAAATGACTTTCAGCCTTTCTCCATATATTTTAGTCAGTACATGGACGAGGTCTCTTCACTAGAAACCTCAGCTATAATTAAGGAATTTGAATTTGGCACCAGAATTTTTATAAAAGCCATTCATCATTCCCATCAACACTGATGCAACTCAATGCCCCAACTGCTATCTTCAGAAAACAATGAAACATTATCCATCTCTAATATCAAAAACATCTAAGTTAGAGGGTCCTGGTTCGCTGTAAACTGACACTGACTGGATTTGACACAATGTTACGCCTATTTTCAGTAAGGCAGGGGGTCAGATGCTTTCTTCTATGACAAGGAAGCCCACTGCCAACCTAGAGTTCTTTGAAAACCTATCACTTACATGTATCACATAAAACCCAGAAGACATTAAGTTGATCGCAGCCATAGATTTCCTAGTACTAGTATCTTTATAGAACACTTGAACAGGCAAGTGACATGGTTAAGCAGATGTCCATTCTAGCATTGACTGCTCATGTTAAGCCACTTAAGCACCAAATCAAACTAAAACGACCTCTTTTTGTCTTATCTTCCTTCGTATTTTTTTAATTTAAATATCCAGCTATTCCAAAAAGAAGGTTCTGTCCAATGGAGCCATCAGATTTTCCCCAAAAAAATAAATAAATAAGGAACTTACTTGTGCTCAGATTCATCTTGGATGAAGGCATGAAGGGCTTCCACAGCGAGGGAAAATGACATGAACAAAAGAAAGAGCTGTCTAAACAAGCAGCAGAAATCACGCGTTAGTCTATCTAACATAATTAGCTCCAGGAAATGGTAGATGAATGATGTCATGACCAGTGCAGTAAGATCAGGCCAAAAAAAGGGGAGGAACAACCACATAAAAGGGCAACCCAGAACAAGGCTGCATTTTCTAGCATAAACAAATGGTTACACCAAAGGGCACTTAACAGGAAATACATCCTATCACATGTTCTCTAAAACTGGCTGTCCAGATACCAAAGGTATGGTGTCAGATATCTTCTCTCCTTCATCGGAGGGGAGAAGGGTGGCTGGAAACTTCAGCTTAAAATAGGTTCCCAGAAGAGGAGCTAAACTAGCTGCATAGCATGCACTTTAGTAAGGACATGGTGACAAACTTACGGCATTAGTAAATGCAGACAAAACTTCTAGCCTCTTGTACCTGCAAGAAGCAAAACAATGATCAGTCAAGCACATACATCATTTCAAAAACATGCAAGGTTTTATCTAATCGATTTCGGGAAGAAAAAAGATGAGGCTGATAAGAAACCAAATGGCCTCCCACTCAAGAAATTTTGGTTAAAAATTCATTTCATCGACTCATCCAGAATTATGCCAGAGCAACCTTCACAATGTGAAGTGAACTCAGCCCGCTCACTAATAACAAAGAAGGCACAAATTCAGCCAGCTCTGAGGGGTTATAGATACGTCGAGTCGGTGAGAGTAAAGTCCAACATTACTCACCCGTAAGTGTAGTATCGGTCAGGCTTCTTGCGAGATGCAGCCATCGCAAACAACGAAAAGGTCAAGAGTCCACAGCCAAACGTCAGATGAAATGCATCGGAAACCAAACCTGAGAAAATATCAAAAGACATAATTGAAGAAGCAAAATCTAAAAAAAAAAAAATAGCTTCCTAAATCATCCAACTAGTGTCCTAAACAGGCTCTCACATAGAAAGACACTAAAACATAAAGTCCTAATACGTTGCAGGGAGCTTCGGTCAAAAAAACTAACAATCGAATCAATCAAAACAAGAACTTGGCTAGATAGTTACAAGATAAGAGATAAAAAGAAGAACGCAGGAAGCAAAAAAACCAATTTTTCTGTATATACTCAAAGCCGAAGGTGGCAACAAGAGACGATGTCATTACCTACGCGGCCCGTGAAGAGGCCGATAGCCAATTCGGCCGTCGAATACGCAACGTTCAGCGAAATCAACCAGAACAGCCTCTTCATGTACCTATTCCCGGACCTCGCAACGCCGAAGAAGGACGCCACCGAAAGCAACGCGCCCGTCTGCCTGCTCGACCACTTCCCCCCATCTCCTCCGACCTCGCCCTCGCCCTCCCCAGCGAACGAGCGGAACCCCGCGGGGATATCGACGCTCGACGCGCTCCGCGAGAGCAGGGGCGGCCCCGCCGGATCGTCGCGGCGGACGGAGATCGGGGTGTGGGGCTCCCAGGGCTGGCGGAACGAGGGCTGGCGCGAGTAGGCGAGCCGGCGATCGCTCGCGCCCAATCCGAACTCGCCGTCCCGCTGGCCCGGGCGCCTGTCTGCCTCCATGTCCGACGGAAGGAAGCGGCGGCGAAATCAAAATGGATCCCGAATCCCCGACTTTTTCAAAGATTTTCGGATTTCATCGGCGGCTGATGATGATGAATGCGGAGGCGCGAGGATCCCTACGAGTCGCCGAGCACAGAGCGATGGCCGGAGCGGTCGGCGAGCGGGAGTCGCGCTCGGCGGGAGGGCGGCGGGTTGACGACGGCGAGGAAGACTTTCGAGTCAAGTAAACGCCGGGCCCTGCTCTGCTCTGCTCGCTCGCTATTTTCCCTCGTTTTGTTCTCGTTTCTCTGCCATGTTCTTCCTGACATACGGGGGACTTTTTGGTAATTATGCCTCTTCTTCTTTCTTTTTCTTTTTTGTCCAGGAAAAAAAATTGATTTTTCGCGTAAAATTGGATGGTTATATATTGAAAACACAAACAAATTAATCCATTATCTTTGAAAGCATACAACTTTCATTTTTCTCATCATCCGAAAAGTGATTAATTTAAGAAGGTTCATTTTCTTCTTCGTCTTATTCTTCTTTCGAATAGCATCGGTTTTGCCATGCACATCAGAACCCAGCTCCCAAACTCGAAGCACAAAGTCACAATCCTACTTGCTGGAATTCGAACCATCCATGGCCATCGGCATGGTAATACAGGCACAAACCAGAAAGGCCTCAAGGCATTTGCTTGCTGCGATATAAGGATGGATCCAAGGGGGGATGAAGTCATAAGAGGCAAGTCAAAACCCCTTGGATGCAGCTAATGTTGTCGTCGATCCTTCACGAAACAACCAACAGAAAAAACCCGGAAAAAGTTGAAATTTCAACGGAGCAGGTGTCACTACATGATCTATTCAATCAATTGAGAAGTTTCACAAACTTGGTTGCTGACCAATCCGGATACTCACTTAGTAGGCTTGCGGAGAGGAAGCAGGGCGGGCGTTGCCGACATAACCAAGGCCAGCCATATAAACAAACATGTGTATCTCAGAGTCAAAATGAGAACCGGGCTCTAACCTGACAAGAGAAAGGCAAAAGCAACACACTCGACTCTTAAGTACCGACCAGCAGCAGTAGGATGAGAGGGACTGAGACGTCAAACCTCAAGGCACGATTATTTAGCTTACCTATGATTAAAACTGGGAAAGGTAAATTGCCCGCAGAGAACTTGAAATTTCTTTAGGGTAAACTTTTTTATTGAAAGGAAAACCCTGACAAATTTGCTGTCTTGGCTTGAAATGAGATGCGGGAGTACGAACTGATAGTGATCACATGCAACTTATGTATGATTTCAATAACAAGAAAGGGCAATTTAAATCAATACAGACTGAAGAACTTCAGTTATGTAAAGATCAATTTATGAAGATGGACTTAGAAGCAGCTTGCTCACAAGTATCAACATCATCCCATTACATGCATAGTGACCGAATCAAGCTCAAAGAAGCTCAAAAGGAAGAGTCAAACAGAGAGAGCGATCTCATTGTTGAAAAAAAAAAAAAAAACATGGGATTTATTCAAAATGAAGAAGCTGAACATGCCTTGCAGGATATTGAAATGGTCAAGCTCAACCAGCTTGACCATGCAAGTTAACTTATACGACCTTCAGATAATGGACCTCGCATTTGCATCAATCCCTTGCAGGATATTGAAATTTGATGGTCCGACAGTGTCGAGAAAGCCCCTGACTGACAGCTCTGGGACTGATATCTTTTGACCTAGCATCTCATGATCCAGGAAGATGACAACAACAGTAATGTCATCATGAAAAAAGCGTCTGATTCCCTTTTCAACCTTCTTAAGATCAGCATATCTCATCTCCCTCTTCCTGGCTGCTTCATTTAAAGCGGCTTTTAAAAGTCTTCGAGCAATTCCCTATCATACAAGAAAAGTAAAGGAAGGTGACAACATCAATATGGGTGTAAATCTTAAAATGAAAAACCACAATTGACAATCAACATACTGCTCTGGGGTTTTTATGCACAATCTCAACAGCTTGCTGATTGGAAAGGTGTTCCCAGAGACCATCAGATGCAAATATGAGAAATTTGTCACTAGGTCTTAGAGTTCTCAAAGATAAGGTCGGTTCTGCTGTAAGCACAGGCCTACGGAGGGGCTCAGCAAGGTGAAACCGTGGAAAAGAAGGATCAAGAGAGAACTCGGGCTTCTTCAAGTACGCATCTCCTATAGATCTGGATACCTGACAAAGTTTCACAGAAAATAATAGATGTGAACTCCTAAAACAAAGTGATGATCAGCACTTACTTAAGTACATATGCATAATGAGTATACTAAAAACAGAATTCCTTTTGTCAAAAGAAGAAAAAAGAATTTGGGCGAGCTGCCACCGCAAGAAAGTACACCCATTATGCTGAGGAAGAGAGAGGTGCGGAAAAAACCAAAAGAGATGGTATGTCTATTAAACAAAACTAAATGAACAATCATGCTATTTCATTTATATAAATCTATTACATGCATAAAAGATTAAAAAAAGTATTAAGAAAACATATTTTAGAAGCAATGATGTTTCTACCTGATGAAACTTTTCATTGTCTCTATTATAAAAAGTTTAGCCCAAGACTCCATCATTACCGGAAGATAAAGAGGCAAAATGAGAACATCAACGAAAATTCATTTAACCAAGTGAAATAAAGCCATTATTCATATTTCTATTGTGTGTGTGTGTGTGTTTTTTTTTTTTTAAACAATATGCAGAACCCAAAACCACTTATTTCTAGCAAGAATGACACTTGATAGGTGAAAATAGTTATCATCATTGAAATACACTAAGACAGCCAAGCAACACATATGGTGAGAACGAAGCTATTGAGCAATTTCTGCATCATCAAAGCTTTTCTTAAGCTGTTTCAGGCTGGCTACTCACCCAAAAGTTTGATCTAGTTTCAGACTCGAAACTTTTTTAGGATTTCGCTATTAATATATAACAAGATCAAAGTTGCCTTCATTTGCAAACCTCCACTTGGCCTTTGCCACCAAGTACAGCATAACACATTAAAAATAGTGAATAAGTAAACTGAGGACCGCAACCAAACTCTTTGTTTCTCTAGCCAAAGGGAGAAATCCTCAAGAGAAAATGTTCAATGTATAACCAGAAATTCCAAAGAGAAACTTGTCTTGCAGATGAACCTATCTACCTCAATCACCAACACATACTTCATCACATCTTGCCACCAAATATTTAATGCCACCAGGCAACAGTGAACATAAAATGCTACACTCATGCCAATCACTCTTTTCAAATGAATCACGGTCAAGTTCATCCAATTGCACAATCTTTGTCTCGTACATTAGTTGCTATTCCATTCCAAACCACAGCTAACATGCGCTGTGAACCAATAACAGCAATCAACCACAACCATTTATGTCAATCTGCCAGACTGCCACCACTTCAGAAAAACATACCACAAGTTCCCCCACTATACTTCTCCATCACCATACATCACATTAATCACGTTGACAAAAGAAATGCCTCCTGGAGAGAATATCCACTATTTCAGCAGAAACACTCCAAGAATGTTTTTCTTTTTTCTGATAAGTAAGAATGTTAAAATACAAAACATCCTACCCTCAACAATACACCTGAAAGATTATCACCACAAGGACAGCAAAAGGACAATAACAGCAAGATTATTGTTGTGAGTTCTAAATTCCAAATCTATCGATCCTTAAAATTTTTGGGTTACCCTCTCATTCCTATAGACCACAGCAATCATCTCCCTGTTATTTTCAAGTAGTTAGATTGCCCAACGTGATATTCAATTGAATGCTGCTACCTCAATTCAACCATTCAAGCCTTCTGAACAACAGATACAAACAGTAGAGACACAATAGAAGAGAGGAAGAAGGGGAGGGAGGTTGACCAGTGAAATGGGACAAAAAAGAACAGAAGACGCTGCTCAGAAAAAAATTAATAGAAAAAAAGTGCATGAGGGCCCACAACAACATGCGTGCAGAATGATCCCGTGTCAATCAAAAAACTGCTAAGTTGAAATTCAAATGTTTCAAATACTTAAGAAGAATATGTCTTTCCAAGAGAATATGAGATTGCTAATTCCTTCACCCAATAATTCTGTATCGTCACACACAGCTCTCTGGATATTATTTTGCACAATATACTATATAGTACACAAGAAGCAAACCTGAATAATGCCTTTGATACGCCATACCCCATGCTTCATGACTACAATGTGCGAATCATCTGGATGCAAGGATCTGAGTTCTTGTCTAACTTCCTCCATACTAGCATTATCATCTCTCGTCAATTGCTCAGCCACTATCTTATTTGACCTACCTAAGGTACCTACTACTGCACGAGAATCACCGACATTAGCAACATATAATGTCCCCTGCCATATGACTCCAACAAGACAGCAAGACCCAGTTGCTGCAATTAAAGGTTTTATTCCACACGTCCTGCGCACTAGAGTAAGAAATCCTTCTTCAGTGGCAGAGAAAGCACTTCTAATCAAATCTTCAGACATGGATCCACGTTCACGAGCAAGTCCTGTAAGTAAGTGGCATCCAATGTGATGCTAGCATAGACTCATAAGCACTGGAATACAGTCATTAACCTAATGAAATTCAAAGCCCCAATATATGAGCCAGTGAATAGCTATGCTTTGAACTCTTTTGGTGTCACAATTGCTATCAACTTTCATCCCAGAAAGTGACCCTAACTTACAAGAAACCTTATACCCAACCCTGGCATTTGTGATCAAAGTCAATTTCTAGCCGAAACTCAGCTTTTAATTGTTATGTACTCCAATCATTATCGAGAACAACTAAAATGCAAGTAAAGTTTTCAGAAGCAATTTGTCTAAGGAAAGAGTCAAAACTCCAATCAGCAGAACATTGTGCAGTAATGCTAGAGTCAATATGAAGGTGAATGGACTCAATTCATCATAAATATCCAGTTTGGGTTCCGCTTATGTCCAACATGGGTGTCATTTTCACCGAAGCACATTTTAAACGGAAAAAAGAAAAATGGAATTCCACTTTGGACTAGAAGACGGCTAGTGCTGAAAAAACTAAACTAACCTCCGTCTAGGATTTTGACTATCTAATGAGTCAGCCCGCACTATCCAGTAATTTCAATGACACAACAGTTTTTCCTCCAACCTAAGAGAACAGTAATCCCATTACTACCCTCAAACATACACTTTCGGATTTGGAAGCTGGTGAAACTGCATCATCTTTCTACCAACTTGTCTTGCCAAGATTTCTATATCTATCACAAAGAATTTTAAAAAAAAAAAACAAAAATATAGGTTTAGCAAGATTTCTGCCAGATATAAACAAGAGATATGAAAACAACGCCATAGAAAAGCCACTACTACCAAAGATTGTCAAATCGAAGATAGGCAAACCAATAGCATCCAAAATGACCAGCATGTGGCAAAGCACTGATTCCTAAAACTAACGATTCACCGCAATTCCCCGGAAGGCAATTGGTTGATATTTTTCCTTAATAGAGACCTCGAACTCGTCGAAAGCGCAACCAAGAAACAGAAAAAAAGAAGGGAAGGCACTCACTCATCAGGTGGAGAAAGAGATGATCACAGATGAAGCGAGAAGCGTCGGGGCCACCATGCCCGTCGTAGACTCCCACGAAAGTGGCTTGGTGGCCAGTCTCCACCTGGCTCTGGTCTTCGAGCACTTCATTCGCCTGGACGACCGCGAAGGAGAACTCCCCGCAGGAGTGCTTCTCCAGGTCCTTGCACCAGACCAGAGAGTCCTGGAGCGTGGGGTCGACCTTCTCGTCGTCGGCGCCGCCATCATCCTTGCTCATACGGACATATCGACTGACCGGTCTCCAGCAGGCAGACGCTATCCTTGCCAGCCACGAGAACATCCCTCATTTCCCTCTCAAAACCCTAGAGACCTCGAGGACGCAGCGCGTGACGGACGGGCGGGAGAATCCTTTCCCCGCGGGTCGGATCCGGACGGGAGCGGAGGAACCAAAGCCGTCGAGGAGGAATTTCCCGGGAGGAGGCCCGGGGGGGCGGGGAATCGAACCGGGGCGGCGTCTCGGAGAAGGAAGGGGGAGCGAATCGCCGAACCGGACGCACCGGAGGAAGAGACGGTTAGAGAGGCGAGAGTTGACTCTCCGGCCGGTGAATCGGAGCGAGTTCGCGGCCGGTGCGGTGCGGTACGGAGCGGAGGTGGAGAAGAAGGCGATGAAGAAGAGGAGAGAGAATGAGAGAATATAGAGAGGCGCGTCCCTGCAGAGCCTAGAGAGAGAAACCAGAGTTGCTGCGAAGTTTCAGTAGAGAGAGAGAGAGAGAGAGAGGTTTTGCAACGGCGCAGGTAGTGAGAGAAAGGAGGGGGGGAGGAAGGGGAAGGGGAAAGAAAAGTTGACGAAGCGCGTGAGCGTTGCTCGCTTTTCTTCTTTTCTTTTTCTCTTTTTTTTTCTTTTTCTTTTTTTTTTTTTTTTTTTTCGGGGGCGGAATTACGGGGGTGCCATTAATGTCGGAGGATGACGTCATGGTGGGGAGATCTGGGGCAGGCGTTGAACTTTTAGACGAAGTGCAGTCCAGTCCAGGCTTTTACTGATTATATATGTGGATTTATCTACTCCCCGGGCGAATTCGAGAAGGCGAAAAAAAAAGGGGCTTGAGAAAATGAGAGGTGAAAATTACAGTTCATGGAGCTTATAAATATAATTGATTTGAGAAGTAATAGTTAAGTTGTCTCATATCATATATTAACGATAATTGACTGTACATTTTATAATGATTTGTGGATACGATATAACGAATAATTTATATTGAAATACACATTTTGATTTTGCATAAATGAAAAAATGTACGCTTGTTGATTCTACTAGTTTCTCTATCAATTGGTAACAATGAAAATTGATCCATCTTTGTTCTTCGGGGCACGCTTACTTACTTGCCCATAAGCTTTGCTTAGTAATGGATGCGTTTGTAGCAAAAACCCACGAAATCGAAGCCTAACAAGCTGATGACCCCGGTTCAATTGAATATTAAGTGCTGAAAAATCAATTATAAAATTTTAAGAATCGAATGCATTTGGTGATGAAGATGGACATAAAAAATTATCTAATGACTATTGAAAATTGATAATTGAATATTATTGATCTCTTATTAGAGATAGAGTAATGACCACTATTGGTGGGTTTTATCATTATATTGGCAAAATTGCAATTGCCATTGAATGAATTAAGTGATCCATTGCCAATCGAATTAAGTGGATTTTTTACTCAATTCAATAATTTAAGTCAATTCTATTCAAATTTATCAAAAGAGCTTCATCTCATTAAATGCCGAGTTTTTAATTTATCAGCACATAATCGGCTTATCAAATAAGCCCCAAGACTTGTTTTTCTTCATTGGTCTCCAACAACCTATCTTCTATCTCCTATACATTACGCCAAAAGAAGAAGCTAAAACCACTCTTTCTCTCACATTTCCATTCCCTCCTATTTCAACTAAAATAAAATGGATCTTTTCCTGAATTACACATGCACTATATAATGAAAAGGCAATGCATATGTAATCAGCACGTTTTATTATGAATTTACTCCACTTAATTCCAAACTACCCCCACAAACACTTTTCGAGGACAAATTGAAAACCTCATGAGCTACTCAAGCACTAAGTTCAAATCAAAGAAGACCCCTTCGGCCCGCAACTTAAACACATCTGTTCAAAAAAACGCAAAACTTGGGTTTGACTTTTTATAAAGTTGAAGGACACCCAAACTTGGTATTCTCCTCTAAAGCATTACATCCGAATGGACGGCGCGACATGCTCGGGTAAACCCTGGGGCGACGCTAGCGGAGGACCCACCACCCTAACGTCGCACTTAAGATCCCGTGCGGCCAGCGGGATTCGAACTCCTCTCCTCTCGCAAATGATCATGGGAGCATTTATCCAATTGGGCTACCGTAAACAGTGGTACAATTTCACTACTTGATAATTAAATATTGGGAAAAAAATTTAAAATTCTAGAATTGACTACAGTCCTCCCTGGAATTTGGAGATCATCTCAACCTACCTCCCAACGTTTAATTCTTTACCACATTCGGCCCACATCACGAATTTCTTCGGGATAAAAACAAGGAGAATATTATTCTTTTTGATCTTGAGAACAACACAATTATTCGCTACAAAGCAACCAATGTGACCAGAACCAATAGAAGGCAGAAAATAACATCTTTTACCTTCCCAATATCTTATTCATTCCGTCATAATAAACTCAAAACGTAAGACGATAGCAATTGATGTAACACGTAGTGTCTAACTCAACACGGACCCAATAGCCCATTTTATCATATCAATCAGTCAAGCTTCTAAATTTCAAGAAGGCATAAAATAACATCTCTTTACCTTATCAAGACCCGATTCATTGTATCATAATAAACTTAAAACGCTAGACTATAACAATTGCTATAGTGCATGGTGTCGACTCGACACGGACCCACTAGCCCATTTTATCATCTCAATCAATCGAGCTCCTAAATTTCTCTGACCGAGTGCGGAATCTACACCGGCATCACTCTCGCCATTGTCTATTGGGTGGGTGATGAAGGTGGTTGATTTTCTGCAAGGCGATATAAAGCGATTTCGGCTCGAGGGCCTCTAAAGTCAAGGCCCCTTTTAGGTGGACTAAAGTGCAAAGGTTGCAGAAATTTCCTGGAGCTTGGTCAAAAGTGCGATTGGCTCCAGCACGTGAGGAATGGTCCTTTTCTTTCACCTAAGTCGTGAACCTTTTCTGGATGCGTTCCGGAAGATCGCCGGGGCAATCGTTGCTTTAAGCGGGAGGAAGATGGATGAGCTAACCCCATGGGACACGCGTGAAAAGGTCCTCCGAAAAGTGTTTCCCTTTGCATAAACACGATTGATCCCTTATCTTCTTCTTCATATCTACATTTTAATCTATTATGTTATCGATAAACATGGCTACTTATAAGAAAGAATACCATGAACGAGTGTGTTTTCATGGTACTGATCACTCGAAAGATTTTAATATGAAAAATGAATTGTTCTAAAAATGTGGAACACTTTTTTTCTTTTAATTTTGATGTCTACCCAAATTTTTAATGAGAAAATTGATTTGCTAAAGTTTACTCTTAAAGGTGGAAAAACGAATCATGACGTAACGGCAGATACTTGAGGATGTGGATTGATGCATTTTTTTTTTTTTTTCTAACCTTGAATGCCACCTCTAATTTAAGAAAATATTTCACATGATAATTATATCACGTGACAGTGATGACATGGTGTAACCAATTAATTATCATCGGCCACACGTCTCACACACGATAAATAACACCAAGTAAGATGAGATTCATTGCAAGTGATTGATCTATTACACTACAACAATATTGTCGTGCGGTATAACCATCACATAGAGCACTTCTTCCTCTCATTCGATGGTTGATCAAAGACCATCCACTCTCTGGATTTTCAATTATGTATCGGAAGCATTATAATTTTCTATTGGATTGGTTTATGAAAATGATTTAATCTTCTTCTTGTTTTGTCATTGGAATGTTCATTTGCAGTTTGCCAAATCGGTGTACGAATGATCTCTACCATTCATGCATTTTAGTTTCCACCACTGCCGATCATTTCTGAACATATGAAGCAACAAAGGAACAAATTAGAAGAACGAAATTGAGAAAATAAACCTTACTAAATAAGAATCGTAAGTAATCTATTCCGAATTATTCCTCTTATTTTGGACAGCTTGTTAATAAAATTTATAAGTTTTTCTGAAAAAATCAAAAAAACAATCTAAGAACGCTCAACGAATTAAACACAAGAATACGTTGAATAATTTACAGTTTACAACCACGTCTGACGTCCCCCATGTGCCATATCCGGCCCGGATAAATTAGTCACGATCCAGGGAACTTAAACGGCGTCGCTAATCAAGCGATTGTGGCGATTGTAATGCTTCTCCATGAACACTCGCGACGCTCCCTCCACCGTCCTCCGCCACGTCTGCGCTCAAACATCAGCACCAAGTCAGTCATTCTCAGTTCCGAGCGCTTCGAAGAGATTTCGCGAACGCGCTGATCACATGCGAATCGAGTAGAAAAAAGTCAATGCAATCGGCGGCGGGATTACCTTCTCGATGGCTCCCAGCAGCGACTTGTTCCTGATGTCCCTCGCCCCCTGCTGCGACCGCTTGACCACCCCGAGCTTCCGGAGCAAGGCCGACCTCCGCTTCGCCGGCGGGAGCAGCGACCGCCTCTCTCCCAGCACCTGTGACTCGCTCAGGTCCACGCTGCCCTCCGGGGACAAAGGGCTGGCGGCCGCGACCCGCCGGTCCCTCCTCCGGCGCTTCGGTGCCCTGGGGTCTTTCCTCTTGTCGCCGGAGTCGGCGAACTTGCTGAGGAGCTGGTCCGAGCGCTTCCTGTCAACGTGCTGGACCGCCGCGGCGGGGGCATCGGGACTGGGTCCCTCCATGGAGAGAAGAGAGAGAGAGAGAGAGGAAGAGGGCCGAC
Organism: Eucalyptus decipiens; assembly: GCA_014182575.1. NCBI lineage: Eukaryota > Viridiplantae > Streptophyta > Magnoliopsida > Myrtales > Myrtaceae > Eucalyptus > Eucalyptus decipiens. Next base: position 40,625,004 of record CM024609.1, on the reverse strand, counting down.
GATTGTTTCAGAGAGGGAGAGATAAGGAGAGATGAAGGTAAGGGAGAGCGGGGTGGGGAAGTTCAGAGGAAAATGTTTGCGTTATAATTGTGGAGGGAAAAGGACCGTTGGGAATCGGGATGGGCATTTGCGGCATTTGCTGGGGGGCAATATAGCCGTTGCGATCGAGAATGGGAAATTTCAGATCAGAACAGTTGGAGAGACCCACATGCGTTTGTGGCAGTGAATCTGCTGCTGTTTCCGACCAGGCCAACAGCGACCGTTTCCCAGATTTCCGAGGAACCTTCGTCCCTCACCTGACGCGGCCCCACCGGCCGGCGAGCCAAATCATGCCAGGCGCTCGTGCTTGGATCACCGATGATTAGAGCTGGAGATACTAAACTTAGTCCTCGCAAAGATCGATCTGACTGAGCGGAGTGACGAGTTCTAAATGGAAGTTTTACCGAGTTAAACTTATGTTAACCATGTTTTGATATCCAATGGGATTGAATTCGTCCATTACATCGTTTTATGGAAGTGACTTTATTCGTGACAAAAGCTACATATCTTTTGAAGGTTTTCTTCCTTGAATTGTTGTCCGTGCATTCTAGCACTCGAGCTGGGCTACCTTAATTCAATGGTAAATGCGTTTGAAAATAAAAAGTAATATCTCTATTGTGGGGATATGGAAAATCCCAAGTGTGGGTAAAATTTCGAGGATAACCCTTGACTATGATGATAGAAACAAAAGAAATTGGGAGTAGAATGCTTTGTATTCATATATACAATTGTACACAAGTACACTGCAAGGACACTAATGTATTTACAGTGTGAGAATAGAAATAAAGAAAGACAGGAAATGATATACAAAAAGTATTTATTATATACAAGATCATCACTTTTCAAATACTAGATCAGTCATGAATTAGAGGAATCAATTGAATCGTAATCAAGATTATGATCCTCAACCATATTTCCAACACTTGATACACAAATATAAATGCATATTGGGTTATTGAATTTAAAAGTTTGTCTTTTCACTTGAGAACAATCGAGTGAAGATAGGTCTTCATTTAAATATCCTATCCTTAAAAAACTCAAAAGAGCGGGTCATCATAAAATCATTACATGATCGAATAAACCCCATCATGATTGCCGATAGCCCCAAAGTCATGCCTGTCTTTTCAGTGCCCCGCCTATGTTTGATCAAAGATATATTAACATGACTTGGATGAATTTTAGGCAAATGGCCTCACTTAAAAGATCCAACTCGAGGAAGATCGATCACGTCCTAAGAGCTACATGAACGGTGTGATGGGGAAGTTCGCTTTCTTTTTTCTTTTTTGGGTCGGTTGTAACGGAGAAGCTTGGGCATGGTTTTATTGGACCGTTAGGCCTGGGAATTTGAAGATGCTCAGCCCAGACCCATCTAGGTGCGCCAGTGGATCAGACTGTAAACCAAAATCCAGTGTTGCTACCCATCTCCGGTAGATCAGGATACATTCGTGGGCCGTAAGTCCTCAACGGACAACCTCACCATCATATCATCCTGGCTCGTGTGTCTTGCCATGTGCCTTTTGTCTCTCCCAGCTGTCTTGCTTTGTCACCCCTGTCGAGAAAATATTGCGTGGTCTGCTCCCGGACCACTCACGCTGTATGGGAAGCCCACAAAGGACGAAAACCGGGGCTCACTTTTCTGATGCTCTCTCTCCTCTTTCTCTCTTTTGTCCCCCTCCCCTCATATGTGGCGCCATTGGTCCGGGACCACGCTGACGAAAAATATCTTCTCCACCCCCGTCTGCTCAGCTAAGGTGTTCTAGCTAGCGTTGACGAAAAACAATGCCGGCAAGAGTTTCAACTTTCAATGCACGTACGCATTTCATTTAGCGGGGCCATGCCGTGCAAGTGTACGAGGCCTTCGGTTTGAATGACGTGCGGCTTTTGTGGCCGGGGGATGGCCCCGAAACTTGACAGAAGAAGGTGAAAAATCAGTTCGTACGCCCGTTACAGCTCATCCGCAACACTTTGTTTTTTGTGTACTTTTTGCCGGAAGAGAAAATGACTGCTTGCATTTTGGAATTTTTTTTTTTAGTCATACTTTATTCTTACTCTACACTCACTCGCAAACTTGTATCCTGCCTTTTGCAGGGCGTAGAAGTTGCAACCCACTCTCGAAACTTACACGTCCCTACCTCCCATCCCCTCTCGAAAGGTGGGGATTTGAGCCCCACCTCACCTCTTCCTTGAAAGGGTGGCGCATGAATCGCGAACCCCCGGTGGTTCTTGCATTTTGGAGTTGACGGAAGGAAAAGGAAGCCGATTTTTTCTTGAACCTCTTTATAGATAAGAGGACGAAAGTACCCCTCAACAAGTTACATTTGCCACCAAATTGAAGCTCGATCATTGTTATTGATCCAAAAAAATTCAACTAAATGTTCATGCCTACATTAAAACTCATAATTTATGATACTCGAGATAAAGTCAAATGATTTATGATAAAGTTCAGTTGAAAATATTTGCTAAATCAAAATATCACCTTTTTTCCTTCACATGCACATCAATGTGCTCCTTTTTTAGTATTACATAGATAAATCCCATCGGTCATTTGTAGTTGAATTAAAAGGTCAATCACTTGTTGGAGTTGAATGAAATGAAAAACATGTAATCTTATCTCGTATATAAATTTTAGTTTCATTTCAGTCTTCAAAGCTCCTTCTGCTTCATCTGTGTAGAATGGATGTAATGAAAAGAGAAAAAAAAAAAAAAAAAAAAAAAAACCTTTCTCTGTCATAAATAAAATAAGAACTTTGGATCGATACCACGTGGCTTTCACAAAACTATTATTGGTGGGGCCGGAATTCTATATTATTTCCTCGCCATCTCTGAGTAATTATTTAAAACAACTTAAGCAATAAAATAAACGAGTGTCAGAACGGAGTGATTGAGAGAGGTTTTTTTTTATTATTAATTTATTTAGAGAGGTTGAGCAACGGTTATTAATAATATCCATTCAAAAAGCCGGTGACCGGAAAGTGCCCGCTCCTCCTCGTCACCTAACTTATCCGAATATTTCGGACGAAACTGCCCCTCTCGGCGGAAGCCGACAAAACGGCGTCGCCCCTTTCCTCCTCCTCCTCTCCGCCCTTCCCGGTCGCCGGCCTTTCGCAGTCTCCGTCTTCTCCATCTCCATCTCTCTCTCTCTCTCTCTTTCTCTCTCTAACAATGACTGCGATTCAGGCCGTTGTTCCCTCGGCCGTCTCTGTCTCCGTCTCCCTCCGTTGTCGCACTCCCTCCGCTCCCTCCCTTCTCCCGTCGCGCCCGGCGAGGCCCTCACCGCTCGTCGGCCGGAGAATGCCCGGCCGCCGGCGGCGGCTCTCGGGCGGCGCCGCCCCGCGCGTGGCGATGGTCCAGCAGGCCGTGCAGGGGGCGCCCGCGACCTACGCCAAGGAGATGGAGCGGCTCTCCGCCAAGGAATCGCTCCTCCTCGCCGTAAGTTGAATGGCCGTCCGTTCGAGAGTCGATTGGCTCGCTGTGGATTGAACAGATGATGTCGATTGCCGTAACTGTATTCCTCCAATCAGAAGCCGCTTCGAGCTGGCGAATCGAGTTGATTTTCTCGTCTTTCGTCCTGTTCTATTGTGCTCTCTGTGACCTGATTTGTCAGCTTATGTGCTCGTCAACTGTTATGTTTTTTCTTTTTTTGGATGAGGAGTTTGAGTTGATTGCTCGCTTCCGGCTCCACCGTTTACTTAGCTTCAAGCTCCCGCTGTCTTCATTCCGCGACTGTGCAGTACGCCGACTTGATTGCGGTCTTCGAGTTTGTTTTAGTACGTTTGATTCCGGCAGCATTGTTCGGAATTATCTGTTGTTCATGATTCTGTTTCGTTTAGGATGTGCTTTACTTCTGGCCTGCCCGTCCGGCCATGTCATTACTTTTGTTTCTTTCATCGGAATTCGCTGATCCGTGTGCAGGACCTTTGGAAATCTATCTGCCCTCCATGAAAATTTTGAAATTTAGCTTGCCCTGCTGTTTGCTCATGATTTCCCATCATCATTTCATGTTCGCGGGAATCTGTGAGATGCCATGCAGCATGAGAAGTGCATGTGCACCGTGTTTCATAGTCAGACCTTCCCTCGTGTCTTAGCGTTATGGTGGTAGAAGCGCGATGCTTAGTGGAGTCATGGATTCCTGCTTCATGTCAAATGCTTCCTCATCTTGAGAACCCTCGTTCTCACGAATGTAGTTGTAGTTCGGATATTAGCCTTAGTCACTGATGTTATGAGCTGAAAATGGATGTCATGATGTGTGGTATTTAGTAGGAGCTAGTTGGGACTTCACAGCTCCAATCCTGCAGCACAAACTTTTCCTGTATAGTCACTTTGCTACGGTATTTTCAGTTCAAAGATTCTGGAGGCTTTGAGGCATTGATCAGTGGCAAGTTGACTGATATGCAACAAATTGATGTGAATGAGAGGATCATTGGTCTCGAGCGACTTAATCCTACGCCTAGGCCAACAACGTAGGTGCTTCATTCAATCAATTTTAGTATCGCCTGTTTCTGTTGAATCTTACTTGTTTGTTCAGCAACCCAGGTCTCCCTTTTTAGAAGGTCGATGGAACTTTGAATGGTTTGGCTCTGGAAGCCCTGGGCTTACTGCTGCTAAAGTGATATTCGAGTTAGTTTTGAGTTCTCTCTCTCTCTCTCTCTCTCTCTCTCTCTCTCTCTCTCTATCTCTATGTAAGCTTTCCCTGCTGAATTTTGAAGTCTCACTCTCTCTCTCTCTCTGTAAGCTTTCCCTGCTGAATTTTGAAATCAGTCTCCGTATGTGGCTTCTAATTTTGATAATCTAATTTCTTAATCACAGGAGATTTCCAGCAACTTTGGCTAATCTGTCAAAAATGGATATCATGATTAAAGATGGGTATGCTAGAATTACAGCTAATCTGAAGTTTCTAAACTCGGTAATTCCAGGTTTTTGCTTTGTATATTTGTCCGTGTTACTCTAACTGAAGTGAAGATGCTTCTGGACTTCTCATCTTCTCCAAGTTAGTCTTTCTGGAAAGCCAAGAGGCACTTGTTTACTGTGAAACTTTGCACGAATTTCTTGGTTATGATGGACTGTGAGATTGCATGCAGGCTAATATTCTTTTATGATATGTTATGTTTATTTAAATATCTGATTCGTATAAAAATTTTCTTAATCTGGAATAGACAGCTGAGTTCTTAGTACTTGATCTTTACCATTACTTTCCATATATGCAAGATGAGTGTAGAATACCATCATTTCCTTTCCCTTCTTGCTTTGAAAGGGAGATCTAAATCAGAGCTACTCTTCACATTGAAATGGAATATGTTCACTTGATTCCCCTATATGGAATGCTATTGCTATCAAGGTGCCCCTTCACTTCATGTGTCTTTTTATGTCACTCATTGCCTTTAATCTTTCCATGCCAATTGTGGCTATGCATATGCTCAATGGCTGTAAAGCAGAACAATTCCATGCTCATAAATCATCAATCAATTTCCTTCATATCTCAATGACAAGAGCAATGACAACAACAACAAACAACTGAAAATCTTTTCTTATCTAGTGGGTCAGCTATGTATTCATTTTATGCACTGTGCTCACTTTTATGTCAAGTCTTCTGTAAGTCAAGTCTTAGCAAAGCAGTCTTCTGTAAAATCCAAGCATTCCTATATATTATTGTCTTCTCTCCCTTGTGTATTTTGGGTCTTTCGTGCCCCTTTTAACCCTAGTCTCCCAAAACCACATTTCCTCACTTGAGCATCTGAAGACCTTTATCTTGCAGGTTCAGATCACCTCAGAGAATTTCCTTTTCTGTTCCTGTGCATCTCAATATCATTTTAAAACATCTAGTAAGATTTTGTTCTGTGATCAACAGGAGTACTATTCGACCCTTGGATGGCCAGCCTGGTAAATAGTGGAAGGGGAAAAAACTAAGTAATAGGAGTACTTTGGACATGCTCCCATATTGATGTGTTCACATTAAGATGAGTTTATAGTGTCATCTTCTGCTCTGTTTTCTTCCTCTTGTGTTTCTCTTCTTTCAAACTTATTGAGCAGGCTCCTTGTTCTTTGTATAATTCACAATTCTAAAACAAACTACGCTCTTTTCATGATCCATTTTTCATAAATTAATCATCACTTCTTTGATGGGCACTCTTTCCTCCTCCAGGAAATGAAATCACGACACTGGATTTCCTTCTCAATGAATGTAGTCTTATGGACTATGTCAAATAACTTGTGGAAATTCTATTTGGAATCTGTGTCTTTATTGGTGATATACAAGTAAATAGGTTGTATGGATATAACAACGTGGTTACTTTCATTGTTGACTTGTATTTTGATATGTCTAAGGCTGGACTATCATGTTTGAGGGTTTTGATAGCAAGAGATTTTCTTTAATGAAGCTACAAAGCAAATTCATCTTGTCCGCCAAGTTATCTGTGGAGGGCCCACTTCGGATGAAGGAGGAATATGTGGAAGGGATGGTCGAAACACCAACTATTATTGAAGAAACTGTACCAGACCAGCTAAAAGGTGCACTGGGCCAGGCAGCTAGCACAGTACAGCAACTTCCTGTTCCAATTAGAGATGCCGTTGCTGGTGGATTAAAAGTACCTTTAGGTAAGCAATCCAGTGAAATTAACCATTTTATTTGCTCAAGAGTTTCTTTTATCCTTCTTAATTTAACTTTAACCTTCTTACTTTACCTTGCATTATTTTTGTTCTTTGGCATGATTGAACCCCAAAAGTACTGTTGCCTATTCAATTATTTCTGTTGGCTGAGACTTCAATTCTGATTTCAAGCATCAAAAAGATGACATCAACATCTTTAAAAATAAATTGTTCTTCCTGGCATATGCTGCAAATACTGTTCTGTCCTTTCATTAGTCAAAAGTATGATTCAAACCATACAGGGCTCACAGAAAATCATGGGTGAGATCAAGCAAGCTAAAAGAAAGGGAAAATGTGTGTGGTTGACATAATTTACTAGATGGGAAGACATTATTTAGGATGTGGCAGTAGAATTAGTGGTGTTCAGCTCAGGTGACATGTTATGACTTTCTAGGGAGAGTTTTTTGTTTCAGTGCTAGAAATCTCTTTGGAGCGACACCTGCTATTTCTTGTCATTTCTCAGTTAATTTGATAAGTGTAATGATGACAACTCCAAGAGTAAACAAATGCTGAAGGTTGTGCTGGTATATTGGACAGCAATGGGATGCACCTACTTGGTGCTTGCGTGTTACTGAACTTTTACTTATGCCAAAAGAAGGAAAAAGTTATCCTTCTGATGCTTTCATGAACATTTGCATTTCATGTGTCCGTATTCCTGCACTAAACTCTATCTTCTAATGCCTTCAGGTGGGACTTTCCAGAGGCTTTTCATGATATCCTACCTCGATGAAGAGATACTAGTGAGTTTTTACTAGCATAATTTTCCTGAAGTGATGTACGAATTAGTATCGAAGCGAGTGTTGGACTCTTATGGTGACGCTCAGAAGAATTAGTCACAATGGTTGCCCTCCCTGCCCATTTTATGAGCTAAAAAAACATATAGAAAGAATATGGTTCTTTGTTATCTTCCTACTGCCTGCATCACGCTATTGAGTCTGAACCTGATTTTCGAATTAGTCACCTAATTGAATGTCAGTTCTCAGAAAGGTTGAACACATTCATCTATGTTTAGCTATACATGGACTGGAAAAGTTGGGACCAATCCTATCAAGGTTCCTTTTTGGATTCCTAATGTAATTGCTACAAGAGCATCGGCAGTCATTAGAGTGCTGAATTTTGTTGCAGATAATAAGGAGTACCGATGGAGTACCTGAAGTCCTCACAAGATTGGAAGTACTTCCTACAATGGCCGAGCCAGTCGTGGAGTATGAGAGCTAGAAAGTATGTCATTGACACTGACAACAATATATTGTTTTCCGAAGCATAGTCACAGCGCAGAAGTTTCGCGGTTTCCCTCCTCCACTGATCTGCTACTTCATTTCTTTTGTCCACGGTTCGGCTTATTTCTGCTCAGTGGCATTCCTTGGAGAGGGAATGCCTCTCTGTCTCAAAGATTTCATTCGTAGTAACATTAGTCGATTCACTAGCATAATTAGCAAAAGCAATCATCTTTTCGCGAGGTCTTGCCAGAGGTCAACTATCATGTTTTCTGATATGCTTTCGGGCTGTAGTGATAAAAACGTGCTTTGCAAGTAGATAATATTGTAGCATGTAGCTGTCATTGATGATGAGGCATTTGGAATTTCCTGGTAGAAAAGGGTGCAAAAGAGTTGAAAATTTGGGAGTTGGTGGGAAGTGTGAGCCACGTTGATTGACTAGCATCGTCTCCTTTTACGGGTTCGCAAGATAGTTAAAACGACTAAAATTTGATGTCGTTTTGCTGATTGTAGACTCCAATCTTGCCTTTACGTCACACGCAGAGACAAAATCGCTCTTTTTCTTTTCTTTTTTAATAATCTTTTTGGATGAAGAGACAACATTGCTCTTATCATCCCAAAATTTTGTCTGGGATACCTGTCAATTCAATTTTTAATCAAAGGAGCTTAAATTTGATGGAAGCAGAACGGTTCTCGCACCGTCTATGGAATTTTTTTAATCAAATTGCCTAACTTTCAAGCGTAGAATTTTTTTTTCTTTTCTTTTCTTTTTTGGGATCTAATTCTAGTGTAGAGGTTGCTTACATCTTTTAGGGACGGCAATTGTTTACCTGAGATGAGAGTGCGACTATTAAGCTAAACTATATGAAGAAAATACCATTAAATAGTGTTAGAACGTATCAACAAGGTGAACGTGTATTGAATTAGCACTTCTGGATTGGGGGTGGCGTTCTTCTAATTGACCGCTTTTCTGACATCTAATCGACATTGCCAAAGAGCTTAGAAAGTTCAACACTCTGGAATTACTTGGAATATTTTAACTCAATGATTAGAATCTTTTGTCATCTTAGAAAAGATTACCCTACATGCTCTTCGAGATTTAACTTAACAAAAGATCAAAGGAAGAAACCCAACAGAAGTTTTCACGACCATAAATATCAACGGGTGTCTGAGGAAGTTATTGTAATTATTTTGATTTTGTGAAAGAAAATACTATTTATGACCTTTATTGTGAAAACTGATATGTTTTATTCATTCAAGTGTTTAATATCAAATAAAATTTGAATACCATTCGCCAAAGTCCAAATATACGCAATCAACTATCTATCATTGGAAAGTATTGAGTCGCTCCCAAGTCCAAAATACACAATGAATTGTAGGTCACTGGAAGCCATAAGGTTAATGTCTCATGTGATAAAGTCATTATTGCTTTCAAAAGAATAGACACAAATGTCTCTTTATGAATATTATCATCATGGAAAATCAATCGATTTCTTCTCTCAATGCTCAAAAGAACACTAGTTTTCACTCGTGAAAAATTATAAATCTTCTCTAGAAAAGAATCATAGTTCCTTCAAAGGAAAAATTACCAAATCAATCATAAATCTACGGATGCGAATTCGATATTCAATTTTAAACTTTTCAATTTTATCTCAAATCTTGGCGCAAATTTTCAATGTAGTCATTCCGACCAATTTTTACCAGAAATTACTGATGAGACAGCACGCCCCGTAGGATGGCCACCAATGACTTAGCAACTTCCGGCGAAAATTTATTAGAATGATGACATTGAAATTTCACGTATAGATTTATGATTTAATTGATAAAATCGAAAAACTTAAAATTGATTTAACATTTATATAATAAATTTAGGATTTGAACAATTTTCCCAACCTTCTTCGAGTCCATTATTGGCATAGCTCCACCTTTTAAAGAGTTGTATTATAAATCACAAAGCCAATGTCAAAAGAATTGAACAAAACCCCTTTTTCCCACCCACATGCCAAGCATATATATAAACTCCCCAAATTAGGTGTACGATCCAATCGAACTACGCAATAACCCCAGCAAGTTGAAGGCCACAGTCAAATCATGACTTTATTTAGTTGGGTCCTGTCTCCCTGCCATCTTGATTCTTGTAATAATGACTGATTAACACTTGATCATATCCACATGTTAGCCCTCCTAAATTCTATTGCGATTTGCGCATTTATGGCGTTCCCCAGGAAGTTGACTTTGGATCGCATGTCAAAGAAAATGATTATAACACCAGCCCTCGGTAGGGATTATCTTAATGCAGCAAGCGAATATCATAATCCTAAAACAGCCTTCATCCTCCACAGCCGTCGCTCTGGATCGCCAAAGATAAGTTTATTGCCATTCCCGTTGCTGTCGATTCACGTCGATTCTCACACCAACCACCTCCCTCGCTAATCAGAATCGAGCACGAAACAGCCGGAGAGATGTGTGCCTCGATCATGTATCCACGCGTGAGATAGTGCGCAAATAAACGTGTGATGATGCGAAACATATACATCAAGGATCCAAATCATGACTGCCTAAGGGTTCATAAGAAGTGCCTCGGTATATGACAGTCGCTGCTCTCGTCGGGCTTGTGAAAATTAAAGATCCTTGGAGCCTCTTTGGTTAGAAGATTTGCAGGACGGCGTTGTATGCTTTTGGAAAATGAAATGAAGTAATCGGAATGGATGAGGATCGAGATGGACATATCACACAAAGTTTATACGAACGAATAATGGTCGAGAACTGTTGATTATCTAGAAAATTACACATTTGATAAAAAAATTATCTAGTCTTCTTGCAAGCAAAGTAGTTCATCAATCAAATTTCCTGGACAGTGTTGCACAGCACTTTCACTAATAAACAATGGAGAGAGAGAGAGAGAGAGAGAGAGAGAGAGAGAGCGGCCCAAACATAGAAGGGACAAGAACCAGTTCTTCATCACAATGAAGCAAACCAGATCATTCTAAAACTAAACAAATATCAAAGTTCGAAGTGGGGAAAGGAGAAACAGACGGATGGCCTGCAGAAGTTGTGCTGGATTTACACTTAATAATAATTTAAATCGATGGAGACAATTCTCATACTCCTAGAGACCAAGATTCTGAAAGGGGGGGAAGGAAAGGAACCCATGTCGGAGTTCATTGAAGATTACTCTGAGGATATACATAGAAAACCTAAGTGATTAAGGTCTGCAAATACCATTGAACTCGTCAGGCAAGTTGAGCAGCTTCAAAGGCGTGCATGTGAGAAACATCCACGCCTAACAAAGGGAACTCTTCTTCATAGCAGCCACCGAATTCCTCGTACGGGCGACCAAACAGTTCGCCACCGCTGCCGCCGCTGCCATAGCTCTCATCTCTCCGCATTTCCTCTTCCATCGTCATCCTCGCTCCTTGCTCCGAATGGCCGTCCCGACCCCGCGCTTCCTCTTCGCGATCCTCCGCGTCCCAGCCGACTCCGGCGGCGATCGGTGGCCAGTACTCCTCCGTCGTCGTCGTCGTCGTCGTCGTCGTCGTCGGTCGACCCCTCTGGCGACCCGACGACGCTTGTTCTTCGCGCCGTCTCTCTCGGAGGGCTTCCCCGTGAGCCGCTGGACGAGCTCGCGGAAGTTCTCCGCGTCGGTCTTTATGATCTCCGGCGCGAAGATGTGGACGATGCGCACCTTGGGCTTGCCGTTCGCCTTGGAGATGGCGCGCGAGTGCTTGTGCATGGCCACCCGGGAAGGGCTAGGGTTTGGGGTGTATGCCTCTTGCCTGAAGACCATCTCTTCCATGGCTCAGCTAGAGAGAGAGAGAGAGAGAGATTGTTTGCGAGGAAGAAAGGGTCTGCTTATGTACATGTTCGAGCACAGTGCAGAGATTTCTTTAAGGGGAAAAGAAGAAATTGGGGGATAAAAAGATTTTAACATATTTAAAGGAGAAAAAACAACCTGTCTTTATGACAGGGAATCGGATGATCCTTGTCTCATGAAATGCAAAAAGTTCGACAATTGCAGCCAGACCGGACCTTGGTCCCCTCTCGTTCACCGAATGAAGAAACGCCCTAGGACTATGATCAACCATAGAATAATACCCCGATATAAAAAAGAGGTCCACAAATCAGATTCATAACACGGTTTGACTTTCTCCATTTCATTCATAATTTAACGAAATCAATCTTCTGATCCCTTTCTCAAACTTTCTTTAACGCCAGACTGGATACATTTAGGCGACCTTTGTAGGTACCCGAATAAAATTCATCTGCTCGAATTCTTATTTACGGTCTGTGAGGGTCTGTAGAGGCCTTCACTTGGTCCTGGATATCAGGGTTCTAGTGGTAAAAAACAAGAATAAAATGAGAAATTCAAGACACGTGCAAGACTATACAATGCAACATGGTCAGTCAAAATTGAGATAGAACTACCATGCCTTTAGCAGAGTCCAGCGTCCCTTTATTGATGATGATCACTTGACAAAATCGACCCTCTTTTCTTGAAATCGGAACCTTCCCTTTACCAAATCCCCTAATGTATTCTCACTTTATTAGATCCTTCTAGAGTAAGATCTAGTAAAATCAAAATTGACTTGCAAACGGTCTAATTGTTTAATCGCCCTATAGAACTTTCGCCGGCTTCAATGGAGGGAATTAGATTAAAAGGTAACTCAATGATTGCCCATGCTCGATTCGATGATCAAGATGGCATCGCATCACAGCGTTTAATATAACTTGTTGATCGCCTCAGGTAAACACTCTTCCAAAGATACAGAAGATCGCATGAATTTTAATCCGACTTATTCTACTAAATTATATGTACGTTATTTTCCACCAAAAACTACCAAATTTCCAGATAATTTCCCGGCTCGTATTATTGATTTTGGCCGTCATGCTTCTAGAAAGCTCACGTCAAGTCCTAAATGACAAGTAAAATACACATTATATGTTGCGTCGACAGTTATTATAACATGAGCTCTAGATTTTATAATTTCTTTGTGAGATTTTATAGGACTATTACTAATTGTTCTAAAAGTTTCAACTGTTAGATGAATGCGTGGTTTAATATTTAATTATACCAACACTCTCCCTCACGCTTAGTCTGAGATGTGGTCTAGCATTTAATTATTCCAACATTTCCCCTCATGTTTAGTTTAGAATTTTTGCCTAATGTCAAGTGTGGACATATTTAATTAGAGATATGTGGTCTAATATTTAATTATTCCAATATTTCCCCTCACACCTAATATTGTCTTTTTGACTAATACCAAGCGTGGACATATTTAATTGGGGAGGCAAATAGGGCCCAAAAAGATTTGAAGTCGGCACCTCAAACTTTAATACCACGTGAGATTTTGTGAGATCGCTACCAACTATTCAAAAAACGTAAACTGTTAGATAAAAATGTGATTTAATATTTAATTATTCCAACATTCTTATTCCATAAAATCAATAGAGATCCGTATGTAGTAAAAGCGCGAAAGGTATTGTGTTTGGTAAACTACACTTTATGCAAGTTGATCATAGATGGCCTCTAACACGATACGACCCCATATCCACAAAAGATGGTCCAAACTATTTACGATTCAAACTCAATATTCTATAAAGAAAATATAGCACCTTGTGTAGCGTCGAGTAATTGTGCTATCCTTGCCCTTTCTATTTTGCATAGAAAAAGAAAAAAGAAAAGAGAAATTTTTTTGCAATCTTGTGTTGTACATCGTTAACCATTCGAATTCCACATAACCATGAGCAAATTGTTTTGGGTCGAAGCCATCTGCACAAGCCCAGCACTGTAGCTTAATTGAATTATAAGGTTTGCATGGTATTATACGAATTCTCAGATAGTCAAGTCTCGACGCGTCATGTCCCGAAGTTATATAGAGAATCAATCGTGCACTGTTTACATTCACACGCAGCTTTCACTGCGTTCGATTTGTTTTATAGGGTGGCGAAAAGGGCGGGTCATACAAGCCTCGTGCGAATACGTGCATGCGAGTAACATCGTCAACTCTCCTTACGTATGAATCCGCGTAGTGGTTGTGGAACCGCATGTGTCGTTTGTCACCCTTCTTACATAGAACACCTCAGCCTTGTAATTTCTATCTATTTAGGAAATCTCGAAGTTTCATATATATATATTATATATATAACATTATCTTTGTAATAAATATTAGGAGGATCTATTCCTAAGCAATCGTTCCATTTTTCCTAATAATCCGTCCAAGAAAGATTGGACCATGAATTTGTGTCCGACACAAACCAAAAAGAACCCTCTTCCTTTTTAGCGAAAACTCCACTTTTTCAGCACCTAAATCGACCCACCTCCTCCTCAATCAGTCACCCTAGCTTGGAAGAATTCAACCCCCATGTGACATTAACATAGCACCATGCGATCAAATTCAGCTTTTTTAGTAACCCGCCCCTCGACGCGCACTTCCCTTGATGGCGCGCTGCTGATCATGGAATTTTCCTTCCTTCATTGACCATCCGAGTTAGATGACAAGTCGATAATCGGACCGGAGATAACAAGAAAAGTAGGAGAGCACTCGAGCCCTTTTCAAAAGATTATCCTTGTCTTTGTTTATGTCTCGGATTAGAACAAATTACTATAATTCGTCCTCTTCTACTAATCAGTCGACATTTTTCACAAATTTTACAAACAGAGGCCCTTATTTTCATAGTTGCCATTTCTTAACTTAATTTTGACTCTATTTATTGGAAGAAAAAAAGTTTATTGAAATGTTGAACCTCAAATTGTATGTCTCCAAAACCCGAAACTGTCAAATTTGAGTTGCCATGAACGCAAAATGTTCCAAATTCCTAGAGAGGGGAAAGAGCTGAGAAGGCGAGGTTGGGAAGATCTGACTTTCCGGGTGCTGCTACTACAACGTGAGTACCGCATCGAACGCGTGGGAGCGCATGTGGGGGCTGTGGTCCTGAAATGGAACCGTAACCGTCTGATCCGCACGTGAACTCGGATCATCTGCTGCGATCACGTCCGTGCCTCCCCCAGCAAGTTCCACGGCGCTGCGAGATTCTCTGCGGATTGATTTCTGGAGGCCGGACGCTACGAAAAAAACCAATGTATGATCTCCTGTAGTGCATGGTATTGGCGAAAAATTGCACCGAGCGATGGGAGAGGTCGAGGTCGAGGTCTCCGTCATTTGTTTGAGGATCTATAGGCACGGGATTAGTCCGTGAACGTCATTGGACCCTAGAAAATCATGCCGACATATTTGCCATTATTTTCTTAGCTATTCGTTCCTCTCTCGTGTAGGTTGGGTCCGGACATCGACGAGAGAGAATAGGGCGATAGATGCTGTTGATATTTGAATCCACAAGGACGTTCTTCTTGTACATACGTTTTTTGTCAGCGACATAATACTTTAAATATTCGCCCACATCACGTCCATCAAGATATATTTGATTTGAATCGTAACTGATCTGTACTTTTTACAATTCGAAGGTTAGAGATCGAAGTGTCATTATCCATCCCATCAAGATATTAGCAGTCGGCAAGACACCTGACAACTAAATAGCACAAGAAATCTATTTCAATATTCACTTGATACATAAATTGAGCCTAATAAAAAATAAAGGAGAGTCTTCGATTAGAGATGTTTAGGATAATTTTGATGTTTAAATATGCATATAATTTGTTCCTGATTTTGTTTAGGAAACTATCTTTTTTATGAATAAAAAGAAAAAAAAAAAAATCTCGACTGGTTAAATGCGCATTTAATTGGTTCCTCGTTTTGTTTAAATATGCTATGGTAGGACCCAACATCTCTGGGTGCATTATGCGATTCCACGTCATCATCGAGCGGGTCCCACGTCGGTGGGGACCCGCGTAACCGCCACGTGGCTACGTGGAGTCCCCTGACGGAAGTGGACGATGTGTGAATGGGTGCACGACTTCACAATTCTGAGCTGGATTCCTGCCTTCCTTTTCTCGCTTTTCTTCCTTTCTTTATTTTTCCTCACCCTCGAAGTTTTGTTTTGATTTGATTAAATATGCAAACAGTCCTTAACTTTTATTTCAATGTACAATGTCATCCTTAAACTTTCAATATGTTTAATGTGAATGTAATCCCGAATTATATGAAAATATCAAATGTTATCATTCTATTAATTCATGTTCAAGGACGGCATTAAATATTTTCCATTCGATCAGATGACAGAATATGTCATTATACATTGGATAAAGTTCATAAATCACTTATATCATTTTCCTTTTTATTTTTCATTTTTATGAAGTAGTGGCCAAGCGTAGGGATATCATTATTTTCTCCAAAAAGAAAAAAAAAACTTTAGCAAAAGATTTTGAAATTGCACTTTGGGTAAATAATTAGTGGAGAGTATGAAATCGCTCGATATATTCCAACACAATTAAAATAGCGATGCGACAATGTAGACAGGCAAATTTTGACACCTTCTATTTTTAGGTCAAAGAAAAAAAAGAATGAGAGTGATGGCCAAAAATTAATTGATCCCTCTACAAGGCTCACATAGATATTGGACTTACAAATTTTAGTGATTTGTAAAAGAAAATAAATATTTTATTGTAAAAGAGCGGGCCTAGGTGGGCCTAAATAGGTCCAGACCCAAGAAAAATCCGATTGTTCGGGCCCATTCAAATTGTGCCTTGGGCTTCGGCAGGCTTAGATGGGCCGAGCAGGTCGACCCGGTCACTGTCATGTCTCTGGAAAACCGTCACTGAAGAAAAATTTGGTTGCCTCAGGCCGAACAGTTTTGTGTAGCAGCACGGTTGGATGGACCGCTATAAACTTGCATGAGTCCTCAAAACCACAGCAGGTGAAAGTGAAACCATGCACCAGGCAGCATCCATGGAATGAACATGTACAAATTCAACCACTGGTAAAAAACAAGTCGTGCGCAACTAAGGCGAAAAGAAACTTGTAGAAGAATGTGTAATATGAGACTCAACCTTTGGAAAGCACTTGAATAGGCCTTATAAAGAGCCAGACCGTGGCTTCTTCTTTTTTATCTTAAGACCGTGGCTTGAAAATATGCAATTTGTTTAGGTTGTCTTCAATCTTAGAGTGAATCAAGTTATAGTCATACGCTAAATACATTTACTTCGATAGATCATAGCATATATTGCATTAAAATTATACTGAGTATTCGGCAGTCACGACAGCACCGATCCCTCCCGTTCTCAGCGTTTCTTTCCTTTTGAGTTACTAGATTACCAACTTATTGTAATCGGGGAATGGCAATGCTTACACCCCAATAAAGGCATTATATTGTGTTCAATAAGAATGGACCAGCCTTCATCTCCATTTCGACTTCGATTGCTCGGTTTCAATCTTTTTCTTTTCAATACTATCCGTCCACACTTGTTTGTACGTTCAAGACAATCACACGTGTGGACAAACATGCTTCATGTATACTTTGAAAAAGCTTTCGCAATTAGACTTAAAACCTTCTCAGGATCGAACTTTATGAATGGGCTGTCTATAATCCAGGTGAACTGTCCATACTCACCATCAATTTTCTTGTTTCCCTAGGAAACCGTCCAGGCAAATCACAGAAGCTTTCTATCAACAGTCGAAGATCAAGCAAACTTAATAATGCAGCTAGAGAAGGACTCATCAGACCAATAGGCAATTTGTTAATCAAGAGATTTGGCCATCATAATATGAAGTATTTATAACTGTCTCAACGCCGATATCAGATCCATTTGTATGCCTAGAGCTCTAATCCAGGAAATTCAGCTGGTCAAATTATGTTTCTAGCTTCACCAAAACATAGACTAGTACTCAGTTGAGGACTTGTCACGTTTCGATTTTCATTGGCATCAATGGTTGGCAAATTCAGAGAAGTGGATAGAAGTGGCACGCAAAATTAGTTCCCCATCATCATTTAAAGGTGATCCTACCACAACAGCAATCAGAACTCTGTCAAAAAGAAGAGACTAGGAAGACGGCAAAAGTTCACCTTAAATGCTTATGCAAATATCCTTCTACAATGAATTGGGGTTTTGGGGTGGGTCAACGAAATTATTGAAATGGAGCAGAAGTAAAAGTCAAATTCCAAATGGATGCGCCGCATCCTAAATAACCAGAATACATTATCTAGAGTGGGGAGGATGGAAGCAATTACCGAACTGTAGATCCTGAAACCGAGCTCTTAATTGTCATCACAACTTATTCTTGTACCAGAATACACCTTTGCTCTGGTCACCTTCGTCGGGCTCAACATAAATACACTCCTTAGCCTCCCTCCACGCGGCCTTGTAAACTGAAGTCCCATCAAAGTGATAATAATCTCCCAAAACCGGCTTTATCGCCTTGGTGGCCTCCATTGCATGGTAGTGAGGCATGGTAGAGAACAAATGGTGTGCTACGTGAGTATCTGTTATATGGTGGAAGACCTTGTTCAAGATGCCATAGTCCCTGTCAACAGTCGCTAAAGCTCCTCTGAGCCAATCCCACTCGGAAGAATCGTAATGAGGAAGCGATGCATGAGTATGCTGCAAATAAGTGATCAACACTAAAAATGCATTCACGACGAGCAAGGGTCCTCCATAGACGCACAGAACCCAGGCAAGCCCTTTCGCTGCAGCTAGATGGTAAAGCCCGTAAGTGACTGCGAGAACACCAGCATCAGATATGTAAATCTGCAGCCGCTCACGATCGGTGTAGATGGGTCCGTGGGGATCATAGTGAGAGGCAAATCGATCATAAGGCCTACCGGAAACATTAAACATCAAGTACAAGGGCCAACCGAGGGTGAGTGTGACAGTGAGGGTGATCACTCGGCCTAGTGGGTTGTTTAGGTACTTTGAGAACCATGGCATCTGATTCTTTTGCTTTGGAACGAAAACTTCATCGCGCTCAAGGGAGCCTGTATTGGAGTGGTGGCGACGATGACTATATTTCCAAGAAAAGTAAGGAACGAGGAGGCACGAGTGCAGAACAAGGCCAACCAGGTCATCCAGCCATTGGTAGTCGCTGAAGGCATGGTGGCCGCATTCGTGGGCTACGACCCAGACACCAGTCAGAACGCAGCCTTGCACAAACCCATAGATTGGCCAAGCTAGGTAAGAAAGAGGGGAGGGGAGGAGATGGAAAAAAGTGATAGCAATGTAGTACAAGACGTAGGCTATGGTCAAATCATAGACCACGTAGGAGAATGAGTGAAGGACAGATCGCTGGAAACAGTGAGGCGGGATGGCTTTCTTGAGCTGACTTAGCGTGAATGGAGGTTTTGAAGAAGGAACTCGGTTGTGAAGCTTGCTTTCCGACTTCTTCACCGCCGGGCGAACCGACATATTGCCACCTGCACCCATTGTTCCACGACCTGGATATACAAAAGTACCCCACAAAAAAGAAAAAAATGAGTAAATAAACCCCAATATGAATGTCTTCAACTCTACCGAAGTTACTATAAACGGCCACAAACTGTCTAATCAAAGAGAAATTGCTAATTGTATGCACTATCAAGCAAAGATGCAGCTGTAATTTCTCAAACGACATATAATAATTCAATGCAATGACAATAAAGTTCTACTGAAAGTGGATATATGAGACGAATGCTTTAATAAAGTACCAAGATTTGATCATACCAGAGGCACCCCTTTCCAGCCTCAATCAATGCAAGCATCTAATAAATTTTTATTTCTCACGGTTCCTCTCCTTGTTCCCTCCCACCAAGAGAAAACACACAGAGGCACCCCTAATACAAAGGCTTGCAGAGGCCCAGCAGCTAAGCAAGTCCTTGCCTTTGTACTATAAGATTCATGCATGATCATCTGTTCTCACATCGAGAAGGATATAAACCAAAGCAGCTCTTAATTTCTATGAAACAATTTTCCCATGCTAAATCATCGTGCATTTGCCTAGTAGCACATTCTTGCCCTCCATGCCAGAACAATGTGAGGAGAAGCACCATTCTTAAACGCTAGAATCCAAGTTCTTTAACTCACCGATCTGATTACTGTTTCAGTAGAGTTACTCGCATGCCCAAACCCCCCAACAACTCGTAAAGAAAAAGAATCTCAACCACGGCTACCCTGTGATGAGTCCGTCCAACCTCAAGAAATAAGGCAATGATTGCTAAGGTATACCCTAGGAAATGGACTTAAACGCTACGCTCAGGACACGAAATGAGCCAACCCTTGCTTTGGAATGCAGCAACTAGTTCTCAACTTAAAAAAATTAATAATAATTATAAAATAAAAACGTATGCAGCAACTAGTTTCATTTCTTTGTAAGGTGGGGTAAAGCTTTCCTTCTGGTGTACACTCGTAGTTCGCAATTAATGAGTTCCGACATATTAGAAAACCCAGGTTACCAAATTTTCCTGTTCAAAAGGTCCTGCTCTCCTCAGTCCGCCAACCGGGAAAAGCAGCACTTGCCTAACACTACATAGGTGAGCGGTGAAAAAGCCGTCCACTGCCGGTCACCATCACAGAGTGACAGAACATCAACACACTACCTAACTCGAGAAGATTAGCAAATGACGCGTTTATCATGCCACTATAGAAAGGCACTTTTAAAAAGGAACCCGGCGTACACGTTGGGCACCCCTAAGCAGCAAGATAAGCATGCGGCTTAGTCCTCGGGGCGGACCCGACTCTACTTGTCCGCGCTGACACGTCACAATCAAGGTCCTCTCATCTCGGCTTTAACTGAAAGAATTAGAAAGTATCGATCGACTAAGCGACGCCCCCAGAGATCTAAGCACATGGATTAACCCCCTTTAGACTTTAAACAAACACTATGCCACAGTAACAATCACCTACCCACTCAAGCGTGACAAATTTGCATCCAAACCAGACGTTTGACCTTTTCAAATACTACTAGGTAAAGGCGCCACCTTTCCCAGTGATTGGAGGCGGACTATAAACAGGGAAAAAGGATTTTGAAAAACAAGATTGATTTGTGGACTAAACCCATTTTTCTGGGGGGGGGGAAGGAAAGATCTGCGTGAACCACGAAATCCGGCGAGAACACGAAAAGCCAGCCAGGAAAGTTTGGCGTCTTCTTCCAGGAATCTGCGAACCGCCTAATCAGACTTTCGCCCATTCGAAAGTTTCAAAGGCATCTTCGCCTTTTCCTCCCAACGAAAGCAATAAATTAAAGAAAAGGGGCCCCATTTTTCTCTCCCTTTTTCGAGCCAAAGGACAGGGCTAATGATAAATAAAACGAAAGACCCGACCACCCGCATTAACGAAAAGGAATGGGGTAGCTGGACTTCAAATCAAAAGTATACCTGAATATGTTTTAAAACTACGTCGTCTGAATTAAGATTTAAAATTTGAAGGTATTCCCAATAGTTATGGAAAAAATCTCTCTCCAAATGAAGGACAAAATATGCGAACCCCGATACGTGAAGATAAATGCATCCGGACGAGACTTGGAATCAAAACGGAGACTGAACGAGAGGGAGAACGGGAAATTAAACAGAACGGACAGAATCTATTTATTTATTATCGGACAGGATTAAAAAAAACAGTGCATGGTGATGCGGTATGCGATGTAATGTCTGCCGCTGCAGGGAACGGCAGGGTCACATGGACGTGCCGGACGATTCGGTCCACTCAAATCGAAATAAAGAAATGCGCAGAGCCGCCGAGGAGGAGCACGCGAGCGTGAGTCCCCGAGGCCACCCACGAAAGCAATAAATTAAAGAAAAGGGGCCCCATTTTTCTCTCCCTTTTTCGAGCCAAAGGACAGGGCTAATGATAAATAAAACGAAAGACCCGACCACCCGCATTAACGAAAAGGAATGGGGTAGCTGGACTTCAAATCAAAAGTATACCTGAATATGTTTTAAAACTACGTCGTCTGAATTAAGATTTAAAATTTGAAGGCATTCCCAATAGTTATGGAAAAAATCTCTCCAAATGAAGGACAAAATATGCGAACCCCGATACGTGAAGATAAATGCATCCGGACTAGACTTGGAATCAAAACGGAGACTGAACAAGAGAGAGAACGGGAAATTAAACAGAACGGACAGAATCTATTTATTTATTATCGGACAGGATTAAAAAAAAACAGTGCATGGTGATGCGGTATGCGATGTAATGTCTGCCGCTGCAGGGAACGGCAGGGTCACATGGACGTGCCGGACGATTCGGTCCACTCAAATCGAAATAAAGAAATGCGCAGAGCCGCCGAGGAGGAGCACGCGAGCGTGCGTTCCCGAGGCCACCCACGCAAATCCGAGCCCCGTAAAAATATCTCCAGCTCTTCCTCAATAAACAAAAGGAGAAAACCCACCAACGCGGGAATAGACTAACGGTGCGCTGTGCGCTTTGGAATGGAGGCGATGAGGTCACGTGAGAACACAAGGAAAGAAGCAGAAAAAAAAAAAAGAACAGAAAAGGACCTGAAGCGAATCAAATCAAAGTCGTTCATCGGAAAAGCATGAGATCCGGTGGAAAACTAGCCTCGAAAACCTATGATCCGAAACTCCGAAAACACGAAAGAGATCGCGAACGAGAGCCGCATTAACGCGAAGGGATCTGCCGCGGCTCCTGGTAACAGGGAAAGCCGCATCGGACACGGTCGCAGGATGACGAGAAATCACGCGTCGACCTCGACAGAGGAACGAAAGCTCGACGCGGAACGCGACCTTAGATCTCGCCTAATCCGGCGCCATTAGAGCTCTCGCCGGAGCGCGCGGGGAATCGCTAAAGCCGCATTCGCGCGGGAGCCACGCCGGAATGCGGGAGCGCGACGGAGAGAGATTGAGAGACGATCTGGAGAGGAGACGGAGAAGACGAAGGTACCTGACGAACGAACGAACGAACGAAGCTCCTCCTCGCCTACAATCGGGCCGTTCGAAAAGCCGGCCGCGCTCTCCTCTCTATCTCTCTTTCTCTCTTTCGTTTTTTTAAGGGCGGCTCGTGAAGCGACGCCCTCCGCCCGTATTTATGGTGGGGGACTTCGGGTGGGGCCCGCGCGCGCTCCCTCGCGAGTGCTCTGCGGGGCCCGATCGCCTGGGGCCACTTACAGCCATCGGAGGGGCGTACGAACGGCTACTTTATCGGCAGGCGAGACACGTGGCGCGCAGCCGTTGCGCGGACACCGCGTCTGATCTTGGCTGGCCAATCGCCTGCGATCTTACGCTGCGGGGCCCCCCCGTCACGTGAGTGTGGGGAGATTCCTTGTTTTGACGTAAATGCCCTCGGGAGACCGAGAGGCGGAGACTTCCTGTTGCTCCTGGGCCAAACGTCAAAGCATGGTGGTGTTGCGGCCAGCCTGCAGCGCAAGTGGTGATGGAATTCTTAGAAAATTGTCGGGCGTTTTAGAAAAATAAATATTTGTATTTTTTTTAACAGTAAAAAAATATTTGTATATATACATACATATAATTTGATTTCTTTTTCGCAAAAAGAAATCAACAGTGAAAGAATATTCTAACTACGAGTTTTGAGAATCCAAAAACAAAATCATTCTACATGGGATCCAATGGCTACATTCGATAGTCGAATTAAAATTCATGATAGAATGAAATTTATCATATCTTATATTTAATTACCACCCACAATGATAGTATAAGAGGGATATAACCGAACAAAATTATCACAATACATAGAATAAAGGTGAATGCGATTTATAATATCCATAGTAATGAACTTGCCAAATTAATACAATTGAAA
This sequence comes from Eucalyptus decipiens, assembly GCA_014182575.1. Lineage (NCBI taxonomy): Eukaryota > Viridiplantae > Streptophyta > Magnoliopsida > Myrtales > Myrtaceae > Eucalyptus > Eucalyptus decipiens. The sequence goes on along the minus strand of CM024609.1, from coordinate 40,601,472 downwards.
TAATTTTTAGATATAAAAAATATTTAAATCCTGAAATAACTATTTATAAAAATAACTATTTTTTTTTTTTTTGTAATCGATGGCTCCACCACAGAGTCTCGCTTAAATACAAGAATCATCCAATCTCAAACTCTCGACCTCTACGATAAATGAAGGACTTTCTCAACCAACTTAGTTATCATGAATAAGTTTATATATATATAATAATAATAATTGTTTCGTTTTCTTTATTCATATTTTTATTTAAATATTTGAAATTCTATCTATCCTATAATAAAAATTAATATATAAATATTTGGTTATATTTATCACATTTTTAGGTAAGTTAGTATTTTATGTATAATAATATGGTTTACTATTAAATAAAATTTTATCAAAGAATGATGGACGGGGAAAAAGAAATAAAAATAATATAAATAAAAGAGAGGGAAAACAATAATAATGAAGCAAATAATAATAAAGTAGACAAAAATGTTATGAGAAATTCCTACCATCTTTATTTGTACAATTTTTCAATTCATTTACGTTGATATGTCGTCATACCAAACGATGAATAACATAGGATACAAATATGTCCAACTTTATTGATGCGATATAACAAAGTCCATACATCCTATATAGTCTTATTCTAACTAGAATTCCTAATGACGTTACACAACCAAAGCGATTGAAAGCATCACTTGCGCGTTTTGCAACATCTGTCCACACTACATATAGAACATCACGTGCTTTCTCTTTCTACTTTTTCTTTCTAATGTTGAAAGAGCTATAATTATTGACAACAATACACAATGCCAGGGGAGGTGGACCGCGAGGATCGATCATGCACGGTCCAAGATCGCCCGACCCCCCTTCAATAGCGGTCAAAGGGCTGCACAAGTACATCGGGTTTGACCGATCTAAGACAGTACCGAGCGATGTTTATGTAGCCGGAGGTAGGTATCGGTCCACCGATGCCTAAGTCGAAGGCAAATGCTGACCGAGCAATGCACGAGTCGCTTTCTCGACACACCATCTACAGCCCCCCAAAAAAAAAAACATTAATTTTAATCCCAAGCATGAGTTTAATCACCATTGGACCGGCTGAGATATTTTCGCCGCACTTTTCCGCCTATATAATCTTTCCTAATCGAATTCGCTTTCAAAATTTTTGGCAAGGAACTCCCAAATACACGCGACGCACCACATTTTTGACTGTGGCCATAGGGGACCGCAATGTCTCGGTAATGAACGCGGGTCCCTTTTTTTCCTTCATTAGGTAAAAGGTCGGATGTCCAATGTGCACATGAAAGGCATGTGACGTTTTCTTGCACCCAGTTGCATTTAAATGTTCAACAGTACCTAAAACGCGTAAATCCAAAATAAAAAGATACTCTCTATTAATGCACTCTTAGGATCTAATGATTCGAAAACGATACATATAATTAAACTTGTGACTACTACAATTCCATTCGACGATGACCCATTCTTTATTACATACATAGCTTTTGATGACGAAAAATACACTATCGTTCGATAATTCCATAATAGATGCTTGGCATCGGAAATTCTTTAAAAGCATCGGAAAGGGGATATACCATACTGGAGTCACGACATGCACTTGCTTCTGCTTTACAAGCTGTCTTTTTTGCACAATTAGCAAAATCAAAAAGAGGAAAGACCAATCGATATGATTAGCGTCGTGTCGCATGTGTTCCTCAGTTTCCACGAAGGCGAGCCCTTACGTTTCGTTCGGTATGAACGAACGAAGCTGGTTCGTTCGTGCATAAGTGCATGGGCCAAGCCACTGTTTCTAGTCGCCCTCGTTTTTCAGGTGGAGGGGCCGCTGTACAACTTAGCACCCCCCCTGTTTTAACATTGGCGAGCCGCGAATTCAGTTCAGACCGCATAATAAATCGATGGTGTGGCGACGACTTCTGGATCGATTTAAGACGAACTTTCTAACACCGGCGAGCTATGAATTCCAACTGTGCAATGAATTGATTGTGTCACAAAGACATTTGGATCAATTTAAGATGAACTTTTTGACACCGGTAAGCTACGAATTCAAACTACGTAAGAGATGTATTGTGCCGTGAAGACTTTCGAATCAATTTAAGGTGATTTTTATTCTGAGAAAAATCCAAATAAAGATTTGAAGTGTTATCCTTTTTTTCAAATAAGAAATTGAAGTGAATCTTATATCAAACAAGAGTCTGATGTGACAATAATTATTTAAAATAAAGGTATGAAAAAATCATACTTATTTCAAATAAAAATTTAAAGTGGCTATAATTATTTTAAAGAAGGGCTAGACCTTGCTGATCACCGATTGACTATATATTTAGACTGATCAAACGGTGTTTTTGTCCAAATAAAAATTTAATATGTTTTTTTTCTTTCCGAAGAAGGTTGGTAGTCACTAATAAGGGTTGACGAGCCTTGTCAGCCACTAGTAGAGATAGGCAAGCCGTTGTTAGGCCCAAGTGAGCGAGGTGACCCTCACCCAAATTAGTTGAGGGCGGCCTCCTCTAGGGCGAGGGTCGCCTTGCCCAAGCAAGGCCATCCCTTGTGGGTCGCTGGTGAGGCGACCTCACCGATGGCCGCGAGGGCGGCCTATGCTAGGGTAAGACCCTCCCTTGCCTGTGGCTAGCGAGGGCCATTAGCAAGGGTGGCCTTCCCTAGATTAAGCGAGGGCGACCTCGCCCGGCCCTCTCTAGCCATTGCTAATGGCCAGCCGGCCATTGGCGAAGAAGAAAGAAAAAAGGAAAACAAGAAAGAAAGAAGGGAAATTTTTTTAAAAAGGTAAATGACGAATATGCCATTGATGAGCCAAAAAGTCAACCTCATTTGAAGTAGATATAATTAACTTAGGCATTTATTTGATAAAATGATAGCATTCCAAATTCTTATTTGAAATAATACTCATTTCAGACATTTATTTGAGAAAATTAAGGCACTTTAGACCATTATTTGAAATTTTTCCATTTATTTTTTATGTTGACCAAGGTAGGGATTAGTTTGCTAATGAATTTCACATGCGATTAATCTTAGTTTAACTATGCGGGTAACCGTGATTTAGGTGCAAATTTGAGCCGGTGGATAGGAGAACATAACTCCGATTGGGACAGGGATTAAATTTTTTTATCTATGATTTGTGGAATATTATCAATCGAGCTCAATCCACTAGTTCTCCTCGGCTGCTACCTAGCCGGTCAAAGAATCAATCGCCGCCATTCCGAAAGCACGTGGAATTTGCTCTCTCTTCTTGAGGCCTTATTATTATTATTATTATTATTAAATTATTAAAGGGTTAACTTGTAATCCGCCAACAAACCGCGTAATTGAATAGAAAATCCGCCAATTTAATTTGGAGTCACGTTGTTGATTTGTCACGACGGATTGAAATGGAGAAATCAAAGTCTCTCGTTTCAAAAGAGGCTGCGAAAATTTCTATGATAAATGGATAGCAGCGCAATGAAATCAAAGAAAAAATGTTTGGCGTAGAAAATAGGAATTAATATTTGACTTGACTAAATGGAGTTTTTGCATTCGTGGGTCGTAGAAATGAATGGTCGTCTTTGGGCTTGAAAAGATAAATCGGGCTAACCAATTCGACTAAGGTATGATGTGATTTTCAACCATATTTTTAATGTTCATCTTTGACATAGTTGCCCACGAGGAGCATACTTGGTCGATTAGACACCATTGCATTGAAAAGTCGCAACTCTCTGAAGAATTGTCACACGATATTAGTCCCCTCAAATTTTTATATGATTTCGAAGTAACAAGTCTTGAATTTGAATATTTTTCAGTCCATTATTGGCCTTGTCCGCATGCTTTAGTCTTAGATCGAGTCCTAATCTACAAATGAAGGAGAGTGTCACAACAACAAAATGTTAAGTTGGATCTTCATTTAACACGGCTTAAACTTTCAAGAACAGTTTGGAAATCATTTCGTATAATTTTACATAGATCGAGCGCTTACGTCCTAACAACTCAAGACGACATTATTAGTTGATATAGAAAAGGTGTTGGCGTATTATCCGGGAATTTCGCCATTTCCTTGAGAGGACAGATACTTGATTCTCGCCATTAAGTTTGGATGTCAGATCTTAAAGGAGGAAATCCTTTAACCAATTTGGATCCATGTTCATTGTTCAAGGCCTATCCGAAGAATCAAACAATTAAAAAAGAGAGGTCAAAGCTGCAGGTCTGATTATGGAAAGATCCGGGAGTTTACGTCCATCGAGAACGGCGGCATCGTGGAGCTAAATGCAAGCAATGCAAGCGAGGAACGAACACAGAAAAATACATTTGACAAAGACAATTCTCGTGGTCTGGCCGAGCATGCGTATCGTGTCCCCCCACTGTACATGCATAATGCATGCGTGCATTGATTAGGGGGAATGACACGTATTTTGAAGTTCTAACAAATCTCATGCCTAACTCATTATTATCATGACTATGGCTCGAGCGTAACCTGATACATGAGGTTAGGAGGGCCTTTCGTGGGCTCTGAAATATACTTATCAAAATGATTTTCCATTTTCCTTGCCATAAAAAGGAGGTAAGTAGTAGTCCTCGATTTGTGCCCAAACCTGATTTCTAACACATGGTTTTACGTGTGACCTGTAAGTACTGTTTAGGAATTAACTCTACGGGTTGCATCGTACAATAATTAGGATAAGATAGGATAAATTAGAATATTAAATCACTGGGATAATAAATGCAGATGTATCTAATCCTATCAAGTATTTGGCACACTTCAAGATAAGATTAAAAAATAAATATGATATTCAATTAAAATATAAAATTAAAAAATAGAAATTCGATTAATTAAATGCCATGAAAAAACCCTAGATCTAGGAATTGTGGCCACCTCCGCAATGGCTACCATTGAAAACAGCGAGCACCAACATCGTCGTGCAACGGCGACGCAAATCAGTAAATTTTAGACTACGACAAAGAGGGTGGGTGGGGGAATTTTAGGCGACCACCGGATTAGTCTTTGCATTGCCTCAAATTGATTGAGGTCCCAAGTTGTTAATGATACCAAAGATTTTCAGCTGCTTCATCACCGTCACCATCTTCCCCTCTTCCCTTGAGATGTCCAATGTACTTCGTAAGGATTCTAACATTGGCAATGAAGTGGTCCAGGTGGAGCCAAAGTTCCAGCCACTGATGTTTGAGGTGGCACAAGCAATGCTTCAATTAGTTCCACAGATGCCTAGGAGAAAACTTCTGCTCTATTCGTCTCAAAAAGCCACTCTTGGTCATCATATTCAGCAAGTCCATGATCCAAAGGAAGGGGCACCCAATTGCTGGCGTATGAGAAGCGAAGATGGGAGAAGAAGTGGAAAAAGAGGGTTGACAATGAATCGGAGGGGCGGAGGCATCCATTTGATGTAGATGCTTATGATATCTTCTTTTTTGTTAAGTTCTTTCTTTTCTTAAAAAAAAAATTCTTATCCAATCCGGGCTTATCCCATCCCTTCCGCCAGATTTTTTATTAGCGTTTTATCTGGATGTATCCGGGTTTGTCTGATCCAGATTCAAATCTGGAGTACCAAACGCAACCTTAGTGCATTTCTAAGGATCTGCATTTCTAAGGATCTAGGAAATCAGATTCCCATCCCTTAATAACCGTTGTATTGAAAAAAGAGTAGATGTCACCTGTCAATTGTAAAATTCTTTAGGTCTTTGTGTGTGACGGTATTTTACATAGAAAATGCAAAAATAAAAATAAAAAATAAAATAAAATTATCATCCGTTATAGTCCCAGGATCTGTCTCTCCTGCCCGTTCATCTTGATGCACGAAAAGCAAATGTAAAGTGGACCAAGGGCTTCCAAAAGGAGAAGTCACGGTTCGGCCTAAAGTTGATCCACAGAATGGGATAAAGCTGGGATAATGAGAAAGTGGAGCAAGGTTCTTTCGGGATGAGCTTGAATGAAAACAATCATGCTTTGGAACAAGAATCTCAAAATATGTCATGCACGGAGAAGAACCCTTCGAGGGGACGATGGTTCCGTTTGGGAACTACTTTCCCAAAAGACTTTAAAGCTCTAAACTCTTTAAAGCAAAGGCAAATATGATTTACTAAATTTTTTGAAGAGTTTTGGGAAGATATGATTATATTTCCAAAGACCTCTGAAGAGTTTTAACTCAAGACATGTCAAGGATATTTTGAGCTTTGAGTATTTCCGGAACCCAAATACATTTCTTTTTCTTCTAACTTTGCCTTTTCTAAACTTTTATAATTCAAGAAATGTCCCCATCTCACACGATGTCACTTGCGAGGGTTCGGTTCCCTGGTGAGTCTCCAACGTGACTTTGACAAAGTAAAATCTAGTTGTCAATAGCCTCGCCTGAGGTTACAAGACCTCAAGTCGCATTGCCTGGGTTCATGTGACCCTAGGCAACCTCGAGAGAGGTTGACAATGTTAGATCTGGCTCATCAATAGCCACATTTGGTCCCGGTAGAGTCTTGCTCGGCTACTGCGTCGTTTGTTGGTTTTGAATTTTCTATTTTTTAGCAAAAGTGCTTTTTTCCAAGCACCATTTAAACCAAAGTTGTTTTTCAATATACATTTAAATTATAATCTACCAAACACTATTTGCATTTCTAAAAGAACCCTTTAATCTAAAGGTCTTTACAGTTTCTCAAAGATTTTCCCTAAAAGCCAAATTGAAGATTATCCGTTAAGCAGTCGCTTGGGTGCTTGACCTGTTATAGCATCACTTTTTTGGACAATACTTTTAATCCATTTACTTTCTCTAAATCCTTGAAAAGTGATTGTAAAGAATCTTGTCCGGCATCATTCGTCCCTACTTCATGGACTTGAGTATTGGAAAATCCTCCTGAGGTCAAGCCCAAAAGAGGGCTTCCTTTGAGTTGTAACGCGTAATTCGCCATACGGAATGGCAAGGAAACGATAAATGGGCTGCAAAGTATACTCACCGGTGGACCAAGAGGTTCAAATCAGGCCTTATAAAATCTCTAGATCCAAGTGATTGGGCTGGACCGAAGAGGCGAACCCCATCCATCGTACAACCCCTCAACATCTACAAAAATGTCACGCATCGTCTGTAAGTTTGACTTAATATGTAATATGATTTTTGAAATTTTAATTCACTCAATATAATTTCTAAGAATTAGTTTAATATATAATATGGTTTTAATTTTTTTAATATATACTCAATTTAATCTCTTGAAATATATGAAAATATTCAATGTTGGAGTTAAACATTAAAATTTTCATATAATTCAAAATATTAAATTGAACATCTACTCAAAAAAACCTCAGAATTATATTGAACAAATTAAAAGTTCACGGGTTACATTATATAGTTGACTAAAATTCAGGGAACTTTTTCTATCATTATCCCTATTTGAAATGAAAGGATTTATCAAAGGGTTGAGTCGATCGGATGACTTAGATTTTCATGAGTGCCTACTCCTCTTTCTACCGATTTCATGAATCTTTTCCAAGCGTTCCGATGAAGGTTGTCAAGTTGAGCTTCATCCAGACTTAAGTCGACGGGAAAAGAGCACCGTAAGTCAAACGCGAAATATGTCACCCTCGATCGGGCAGTTCGATCGCTCAATCGATCTTTTAGCAAAGCTCGCGAAAAAAAGGGTTATTATTATGACCAAACTACCAAAACCCGTGGCGATCCGACTGCCGCCAGCTCTCCGTTTTTTTTTAGGCCTTTTGCCCCAATTTTCCCCTTCAAACCACCCCTTAACTAGACTCTTCTTTGAGTACTTTAATTTACCATTTTCTTCTCAAGGCTCTCTGTTTTCTCTTTGTGCCCTTCGGCGATTACGAAGTTTTTCCCAACAGACACGAACCACCGGCCAAAGCTGCCCCAGCTTCGATTTCATCGAAACTCACTTTCCCTCTCCCTCCCTCCTATTTACTCACCCGCCGCTGGCCGACTCCGCCTTCTTCCATACCCTCTCTCTCTCTCTCTCTCTCTCTCCCCCCCCGACATTGTTGTCTCCGTCTCCAATCTCGCCCATCCTTCAGGTAAGTCCCTCGCCCCCTCCCTTACATCATCTCCCGATCCAAACCTCCGCTTGGTTCGCTGGTTTTCCGGTTCTGATCCGTGTCGCCGCCGGCACGGCTTGCCGGCGAAATGCGTCGGCGTTGCGTGCTGCTTTCTTGAGTTGGGTGCTTAGGGCGTTGCGTTAGTAGTGCGTGTGTAGTAGTGCGCGTGTCTTGTGTTGGGCCTTTGAGGTGTGTGTTGGGATTTCCGCGCCGTGCGTGCCGGGTGCTTGTGTTTTTTACGCAACGAGCTGGGTGGAAAAAGATGTCGTTTTGAAATGAATCTCGCGGAGAAATTTGCAGGGAATTTTGCTCGGTTCGTCGCGAGTTTTTGATTTTGCCGGAGATCATGGCCGCGACCGCGACTCCCGGGACCCACGTGGCTTCGATGAAGCCGGGCGCCGCTCTCCGTCGATCGCATGCCAAGCCGGGCGTGGCGTTTTTGGGTGCGGAGCGGAGAGAAGCGTCGTGGGCGAAGCTCGCGAGCTCTTCTCACATCTCCTCCAGGGACTCGTTGTCGCGGAAACGCGCTCCGGAGCCTGTTGCCTTCAGGAATGCCGTAACTAGAGCTATGGCCGGTGCGAATGAAAGCGGCCCTTTACCGGGATTGCCCGTTGATTTAAGAGGTCTTCTTCCATCTTTTTTTGCCACTCCTTTTTGTTCTTATGTGAAAGTAAACGTTGAGACCAGCTGAATTATTGGCTTAGTACAAAGAGGACAAAAAGAATGTAGGGCACAAGAGGATTTTCCAATGGCATCATGACTTTTTGCAGGCAAGAGGGCTTTTATTGCCGGTGTTGCCGATGACAATGGATATGGATGGGCAATAGCAAAATCTCTCGCTGCTGCTGGCGCCGAAATCCTTGTTGGTACATGGGTTCCGGTATGTGGATTTTATGCTTAGATCAAGTTCCCATGCCATCAGTCCCTATTTTGTTCCAAACTGTTTACCTGAACTCGATGATGTGTATTTGCAGGCACTAAATATTTTTGAGAGCAGCCTAAGGCGTGGGAAATTTGATGAATCACGAGTGTAAGCGACCCTTTTGTGCTTTCAGCATTATTTTGTCTTTAGTCGTATCTGATTAAGTTTATTTATTGTGTATTTTGACTTTTCAGATTGCCAGATGGTTCCTTAATGGAAATCAGCAAAGTTTATCCATTGGATGCGGTTTTCGACAGTCTTGAGGATGTTCCTGAAGATGTAATTGTTCATTTGGAGTTTCCACAAACTACTCCCTCTGTTTTCTTTTCTTTATTTTTTATTTTTATTTTTTTGGTTGGAACTCCCTATGTGAAATTGTGGCATTAATTATGTTCTTTTTTTTGTGGTGATCTCCAGATTAGGACAAATAAGCGCTATGCAGGTTCTTCAAAATGGACTGTCCAGGTACATCCTCTTCCAAATTCCAGCTCTAGTTGGAATCTGTAAAATGAATCTTTAAAAGTATTTTTCTGCTTGTTGACATGCTATTTGAAAATAAAAAAAAGTTAGTGCTTTGTGATAGGAAGAATTGAACTGCTCTAACTGATAACAGAGTCCAGAGATAATTCCAGGATGATTTAGATTCTGACCTTCTCTTCTCTCCTAAAGAGTGGGATGTCTCCCTTTATATTTATCTCATGTTTCTTCAATATTTTGAAAATTGAGTGATTCCTTGGCGGGGAACTTCTTGGAGACTGAACTGGTAATGGCTTACTAGGTAAACAGGGACTTTTCCCAATTAACCCATCTAATGACCATGTTGAGGCTTATCTCCGAGGGTCTAGCTATATACTTATTTATCTAATTTTTCAGGGTTATGGTCCTTCATTTTGAAATTAATAGGAGGCTTATAATGCTTTTAGTACTCTTATGAACATCTTTCCCCTTTACCTATCAAGCAAAAGGGAACATCTTTCCCCTTTACCTATCAAGCAAAAGGGAACATCTTTCGTATTAAATTCAGATCCTTGGAGTTGCATTCCGGCATTAGCCATTCCAACTCATTTGGTAACCGTCTTTCAGGAAGTTGCTGAATCTGTCAAGCAGGATTTTGGAAGTATTGACATCCTTGTGCACTCACTTGCTAATGGGCCAGAGGTTAAGCATTTTTTAATCTCATTTTTCCCTATTCCGCACTACTGCTTACTGATGATTATATTTAATGCTTTGTTTCTCTGTTGCAGGTCAGTAAACCTCTGCTGGAAACATCAAGAAATGGTTATCTTGCTGCTATTTCTGCATCAAGCTACTCTTTTGTATCTTTGCTCAAGCACTTTGTCCCAATTATGAATCCAGGCAACTTTCTTACCTTGTTTTCTTTTGTACTGTTTTGCTCCTTAACTTTTTGGGCATTCTTGCCTGATACGATCATCAGTCATCACAGTCATACTCATATTTTGACAAGAAGTCCTACAAAAGCACTAGTCGGTCTTGTTAACAGGTAGGTTTCTCTTACAGGTGGTGCTTCCATCTCTTTGACATACATTGCATCTGAGAGGATCATTCCTGGGTATATATTCTTCTTTTGCTTCATTTAGGTTAAGTCCTGTTAATGAGATTACTAGCTGACTTATCTACTATGGCAGGTATGGAGGAGGGATGAGTTCAGCTAAAGCTGCTCTAGAGAGTGACACAAAAGTGGGTTTTTTTCCTCCTTATGTCCTTTTCCCACATGACATGCTTCTCCTCACCCTCCTCAATGGATCTATACTGGGATCTGCAGATTTTAAATCAAAAGCTTATCATATGATTCTGATGCTTGCTTCATTTCCTGCTTGATTACTGCAGGTGCTGGCATTTGAAGCCGGGAGAAAACATAAAGTAAGAGTAAACACAATATCTGCAGGTACAGTTTGTAGCTTTTTCCTGCAGGTCTCACTTTCTTTGTTTCCGGTGATATTATCTTAATGATGATCACGGTGTGAACTATCAACAGGTCCATTGAGAAGTCGTGCTGCAAAAGCAATTGGTTTTATTGACATGATGATCGACTACTCTCTGGAAAATGCACCCTTACAGAAAGAACTATCTGCTGGTGAGTCGCATGCACTGCTAACAATTGTCATCTTTTTGTTTGTGCTACAGTGATATTAACAATGTTCATGAAGCAATGAAGCATTTTAGCCATTTGTGATGAAAATTGCTTAAATGCTAGTATGGTCTAGAAAACCAGTTGACTGCAATTTCTAATTCCTGTTCCTCGGCTTCTTTTCAATGAACACAGAGGAGGTGGGAAATGCTGCTGCATTTTTGGCATCACCTTTGGCGTCTGCCATCACTGGCACTGTCCTTTATGTCGATAATGGTCTCAACGCAATGGGAGTTGGAGTTGACAGCCCAATATTCGAGAATCTTGATATTCCAAAGTCTAAGTAAGGCGGGTGTCTGAAAACGTGCATTTGCTTTGTGGGTTCTGCGGAATTTTTTTGGAATAGCAAAAATAAGTGCTTCTAGCTTATTTTCCTTTCTTGCTTTCCCCTCCTGCGGCTCCAATTCTGGCACCGATTCTCAAAACCGGGATTATCTGCATGTTTCGCCTGGTTCATTCTGTTGTTGTTGGTTTTGGCATGCTAAAACCAAGAAAATATCATTAGACAGAGAGGATGTTTTAAGACCCTTTTCTTCGGACAATGTATCATTGCACCATTTAGCTCTTTCTATTTGAATGGTTCCCTCCAATTTCTCTCCATCTTTTTGTCTCCAAGTTTGTTCGAGTCTGGTTGATGTGGGCTGCTTGTGATCTCAGTCTGAGCGAGACTGCTCTGTAGCCATCCAGCATTTTTGTTGCTTTCGTGGAAGTATAAGCCAAACTACGTGCTCTGTCGGGCAAGCGGTTAAAACAGCGTGGTCCTGGTCCTGGGTGAGACAGGAAGCACTTAATGACACATGTGGACGAGGAAACTAGCACCGCCACCGCCACTGCTACGTGCTACATTGACTGTCCTTGATTGATCGTAGCTGACTTTTGTAGTGTCAAGCTTTGCTACATCTTACTCGGGAAAGAAGAAATGCTGTATACACATAACATATCATTAATTCAACAATTGAGTTTAGTCAGAGCATATGCTCGAACACGGGTTTCGGAAGCAGGGTTTCATGTGCTTTCAAGTTCTAATGCAACCTCGAAGAGTGATGCACTTCCAATGAGAAGAACGGATCAGTGTGAAAAACCATGGTTTCTTCCGTCGTGCATGGATCCGGTGGGCATTGACAACAGCTGCAGCAAGTAATGTTTCGTCTGCACTTTCTTAATAGGTGCGAGGCAAAACTAGAGAATGCGACGAAGACGACTTCTCTTCGCGCGTGTAAAAATCGATTCTTTAAATATGCGATAGATTTGCTGAAGATGATAAGACTCATGAAAACTATAGTCGCCGCTTTTCCACACTGCTACCGTATCTTGAAATGGGTACATAAAATTTGTAAGCACGGATGCTTTTCTTTCTGAAATTACTATGAAAGCGAAACAATTTGATTTCAAATGAGAGTTTCATCGTCAGATATTCATATTCTTAAGGCACCGAAACCACATTTCGAAAGAAAAAGACAAAAAACAACCGCGAGTATATTTTTAGAAAGAAAAAGAGGAAGGAAAGAAAATCTCTCAAATCCCTACCTCCATAAAAAATCACTATCATTTTTCAACGGCTGAAACTTCCCCACGTGTCCCGGCCGTCCCTCATCCAGCCGTTCCTTCCCTCCATCTCCACTACAAATCGCAACGAAGCTGGATAAAAAGGAAAAACGGAACAGGGGACCCACCAAAGGGCAAAGCCTCCCAAGCTTTCACCCATGGGAGGAGCAGCTGGAGTTCCTGGACAGTGAACTTCCAAAATTTTGGCGGATTCTCCTCTGCTCAATTCCCTCCTTCCTCGCCTCCTTCATCGTCCCAATTCGATACCCTCCAAAAAAAATCAAATCTTTCCTCGATTCGAATTTGAAAGTCGACCCCTTTAAGTCCGAAATCGAATTGGGTACACTCCCACCACCTCCTCCTGCAAAACCCTAGGGGAAAAATGAAGGCTTCCCTGAAGTTCCGGGAGGACCAGAAGCCGCTGATCCGGGCCAAGGTCCCCCTCAGCATCCTCGGCCTCCCCTTCCAGTCCGGCGTCGTCGCCGGCGAGCCCCGGGAGCTCGCCCTCAGCCTCGGCACCTCCTTCGACTCCGGCCCCGCCCTCCGCATCTCCTACCGCCCCAACGACTCCGCCAACCCCTTCTCCCTCGTCGTCCGGACCGGCACCGGCCCGCTCGGCTCCCCGACCGCCAGCTCCATGTCCATGTCCGCCGAGTTCAACCTCGTCCACCGCGGGAGCCCCCGGTTCATGCTCCACTTCCGCCCCGCCCTCGGGGACTTCTCCGTCAAGAAGCTGCAGTCCTCCGAGAGGCACGCGAAGCCGGGGTTCTGGGGCGGCGGCGCTCGCGCCGTCGCCGCGGAGGAGGAGGACGCCACGATCGAGGTCGTGGAGGCGCCCGCCGCGGCGAACGGCGGGTTCTTGCCGGAGAACGTCACGTTCTTCGGGAAGAGGATAACGGCCCTGACGCCGGACTCCCCGGCGGGGATCTTGTCGGGGTTGCTGTCTGGAATGGAGGTGGCGGCCAGGACTAGGGTGCCGGTGAGGAGGAACGCCGCCGTCAGCTTCCGTTGGGGAGTTAGGGTTCCGGTGGAGATGGAGGGCGGGGGCGTTCGTCCCGGGTCGGGCTTTAAGCTGACGAAGATTCCGTTCCTGGTGATGAACAAGATCGGGATTGAGCACGTGGAGAGCGCAGATTCCAAGGCGGCTGCCAAGGTGGCCCCGGAGCCGAAATTTGCAAGCGGCATGGACGTGGCAGAGGCTTGCTTCTCGATGAAGCACCAGCTGGAGATGTTGCAAGCCGAGAATTCGTCCCTGAAGATGGCGATAGAGGATATCCGGCAGGAGTTCTCGGGGAGGAAGTCGAGCTCACCGGTGGTTGGGTCGGATTCAAGCAAGTACAGGGAATTCGAGAGGAATGGAAACAAGCATTCCAGCGGTAGACTGGATAGTAGAGGCAACGGGAAGAAACCATCAATGGATTCAAGTGCTTATTCTGGGAAATCAATGGAAGTGGACGAGGAGTCGAAGAAGGCATTCAAGGGAGCTTCTGGCACTTGAATTCGTCGACATGTTTGGGAGTTTCGTAGCGCCAAGGCGCTTTATGGCTGTGGCATGGAAGACGATAAGGCTCAGTGATTATATATCTACAGTTTTCAGGATTTTGTTCTTTTTGGAGATGTCTATGAATTGGCTTTTAGCATTTCTGTTTCCAGGGAAGTGTCTATTGTAAATGGGTTTAGAATAATGTTCTTTTTGGTTATTGAACTGGATAGATGTTTTTTGTTTATTCAGGTTGCTTCTTCATCATTTGTTCATGGGGAATAAGTGGCAATCACCCTTTTTTTCCTGTAAGGAGTTGCGATGTATACAGATGACGCTCAATCGCTACATGATCTGCAATACATCTATTGTTAAGAAAGAAGACTATTTGCTCTGTTGATATTTCAAACTGAAAGATTTTTAGCACTACGGTGAAACTTTTAAGGTTTTTAAGCTAGTGCATATGTGATATTCTTCTTGTTTGTCTGTTACTTCTCACTCATGCTGCATTATTTGCTTTCTTTCCAGTCGATTTGTGCTCGCACTAAATTATGTTGCAAGAGACAGAAAGCAATCTGCATCCCAAACATTTTTGCTGCCTTCTTTAGTGTCTTTTCCTCTGTTACATTCATAGAGCCAACATCTTCAGCTCTAGGTCTTGGTACTGCAGTATGTTGAGATGGGGGAGCTTAAGCTGATTAATCTGTGTTCCTTGGCTCCTGAGTTCTTCATGCTGGCCGGTCTGTACCATGTTTGTCTTGTACAAGAGTGCATCCTGCTTGAGATCCTGTGCAGTATGATCTGTGTGACTAAAGGACATGAAGCCGATTCATTTTAATGTATTGGCACGAGGAAAGTGACAAACGTCATATATACTATATATGATTGTGGTTACTGCTTGAGACCCCAGTATCCTGTGCTGGGGCTGCTCCCCACAGTGTGTATTGTTGTCCTCTGGCTCCTTCCTATTCTGGGACCTGACCTGAAAGGCTGTTCTAGGACTTGTTAGCTGATTAATTCTGATTGAGGCGCTTGTGGACTCATTTTGTCAGGAACTTTTCCTTTTAGATGCTCGTCAATTCACTTTGTGAATTGGATTCAATTGGCAAAGTGGTGTCTGAATCCCTTCTCCCCTTTCCTGCTAATATTGTTCTCTTTAAATTGTTCGCCACTGTGCTCCTCCCTTTAGAGCACGTATAGACATGGCTTCATGCTATTTAATTAGGAAAAAGCTCCTGCATATCTGTTGTGTTTAAATGAGGATCAAATTCAAAGATGAAAATATTGGCCAAACCCTTAGGCTCCATACTAGTGCTTTGCAAGTTAAATGTTTTCATCTCCAGATCACTTTGGCCTGACTGTCATGGTTGAGGGGAGAAGTTCTCCGCTGAGCTCTTAAACGTATGAAGTGCTCGTGATTAGAGTCGCTGATACAATTGCTATCTCTGCCTATCTGCTTGCTGCCATCCTGTTTTGAGTTGTCAGAAACTTACAAAGGAAGGCCTTTTCATTTCTGAAGCTCATTTGCAGAAACTTTAGAGTTATGCCGTAGTGGGTTATCCTAGATCTGGTGATTTTTCTGGAATCTCAAGCGATAATTGTTCAAACAGGGACTCCATCTATTTGTATAAGTTCAGCTCACGCGCAAACCTAGCATATTAAGCTTAAGTATATGTCCTGTCACTGTTAATGGAACCGCTGCGTATAGATTGAGGCCTGAAGGTAAAGGAAGTCATCTTTCTTCTGCAGGCTTCCTCCGAGCTGAATGGATGCCTGCAGATTATTTCATTTCGCCGATACATGTGGAAACCCGTCATGTTTTAATTTCTAGTCTGAGCTAGATTAGGCTCTTCAATTCATAATAGCTTAACATGAAGATGCTGATATAACACTGTTTAGCAATTAGAAACGTCAGTGCAGCATGTAAGGGTAGAACTCTTCCCAGTGACTGGTCCATTTAGTAGTTGGCAACGGCGATTAGGCCACCGACCTGGACTGCTGAATCAGCACATGGATAAATCACGTTGAACCGGCCAAGACCGAATTGACCCAGAAAATACCGGCCAAAGAACGGAACTGGGATCCAGATGAATTTGGTTGAATCGGCTAGCTCTGTATGTTTTTCCGAAACATAGTTGGCAATGACATTCTTCCCTTCTCGGTCACTTTGGGGATATAGCGATATGAGTTTGGCCACTGTTTCTTTAAGGTCTAATTTGGGATGAACTCAATCAGTGTTTGGATGGCAAAATGATAAGCACGAATCATCCCCAAGGTCCGGTGACATCACCTCATCATCACGAGCATCACTCCTCTTGAACTCACGATTAAAATATTGTGTGATCTGTGGATGGGGATCTTGACATTGTCAGTATGTCGTGGCGATGAAAATTCAACAATTTGCCGCCAAATCCAATCTCGTTTACTGTCGTCCAGCTATGAAGACAGGCATTCGAGGAAGTGGTCAGTTTAAGAAAGTACATCGCGCGAAGAATGAGGTTCAACGTTCTGCTGACAAAGCCAGCTAACATTAGCTGGGCTACCACAATCATAAAAAACAGAAGTTAGAGTTGAAAACACGGTTGATGTGAAAAATGTCAAGATTCGAATCGATTTTTTTCGTAGAAGTTTTATATACTTTAAGCATATATGGTAATTCTGTAAATGAATTATTAATGGGAATCGAGCCCCCAAAACTCATTTAGGACATGTTGGGATGAGACAGGTCGAGAAGGACATTAAACCTGACTTGCACTATGTTCAAAATACGAAAAAAGACAATCGGCATTAGTAACCCCTTAAGCTATTACAGAAGTGCCAAACGCATTGTAAATGTTTAATTCAATCCATAGGTATTCGATCCAACTGTGACTCAAAGGTTTGTTGGTGAGTCTCTTTGTCGCAGCCTACAACTCTCTCTGTTTAAACGTATGTGGACAAGTTTCTTCAATAAGTTCATCTCACTTGCGAGATTAAAGCTCGTGCTTTCATGAAATAAAAGAACATGAGAGATATTGAATCGATTCTTACTATTTTTTTAATTTTAATTTTAATTTTTTTATTTTGGAAGTAAAACAAGCAGAAAGGATACACGAACACTGGAGATTTCTTTTGAACGTAGTATAATGATTACACCTATTATGGAATGTTTGGATTAAGCCACAACTAATTCACGCGCCTTATAATTTGTAGATTTGAGGTTGGCATGCTCATTATCACGTTAGAAATCTCTTCGCATAAGATATACTGTAATTAGACAACACGGCACTAATTGTTAGGAAATTAACTTGTAACATGAATCGAATTCGTGACTCGTGGAAGACAAACCCTCTTCACCCAACAAATTACCCACCTCACTGGTGACCAACCTCCCTTGAGGGTTAATCCTACGGTGGCAAAGATGGATCAGATGTATCAGGTGGATGCAGACCCCAACAGTGGCAAACAGTAGTGTATACTGCTTCGACTGATCAAAACAAAAAGGAAGGTAGATATAAAGCGCTTCGGCTTTCAAGATTCGAATTCTAAAATATCAGAGCGTCATGTGCTAAGTCACATGATGCAGGGTAGCTCGGTCCAAGCTCGACCATCGCATTCAATTCAGGCATCAGAAAAGCAGTGCCAATTTGGCAATAGTCAATTCGCCATCACGTGATCAAGCGGCGTCCTCGCTTCCAATCAAATACAAAAATCACGGTACGAAAAATCACCCCCACATCACATGAACATTTTTAAAAGCTCACTCCATAAAATATTGACGGAGAGAGAACCGAAAGAGACTTCCATTCCACAGACGATAAAATCAAAAAGATTAGAAGGAGCACACTGTTTTTTTTTTACGTTGATCACGTGAAGCCACTACTAAGCACTGCTATTGCCTCCACGTTCTTGTTATATAAAAAGAAACCCCATCATCGTCCGACTTTTCAACCATCTTTCACTCACTCAATCCGACAGTTGCTGCAGCTAACACAATGAAGTTCAGCTCCAGAGTTCATCGTCTCCTTCCTCTCATCGCCTTGCTTTCGGTCTGCATTCTCGTCTCGTGCTTCTTCTTCGCATCGGCCGTTCGCCACGGAACGGGGAGCGGTTCGGGCGCCTCGGAGAAGAGCTCGAACGTGATGAGCTCGAGGAAGCTCATGACCACGAGGGCCTCCGTCTCGACAGGCTACGAGCGGTCGACGACCCGCAAGAACATTCAGCCCAAGAAAGCTGTGGAGCCGAGCCTTAGGCGGGCGCCGAGGAGCGGATCGAACCCTACCCAGAACAAGTAAACCGTAGCTCCAACGTCCTTCCTCGGAGGGATTCTTCCATTTTTATTTTTATTTTTGCTCCTTTTCTTTCTTTCAAGTCAAATTTTGGACTCTCCTTGTGATGTTCCTTTCTTTTTCCTCGTGTATATACATCACATCTGATGCAAATTTTGATGGTTGATTAGAGAACCTATCTACTTTCCAAGATCTTCGTAAATTTGGAATTCTTCGGTCAGCTTTAGGACGAGGGCGGGCGCTTTGCTTAATGGAGAGAGAGAAATTATCGTGCGATATATAGATAATGTAGATCAAGTTCATCATTAGTTCAAATGATTTATAGAACCTGCAATGGTTTCTCGACCGAAATTGGACTTAACCAAGAAACAGAAGGTCCAAGAACAAATCTCCATCTTCTAGGCCCATGGATCCGACACGATGAGGCCTCGCCAGCAATATGCACGAGGACAGTCATGATTCACGAGCAAGTCGGCTCGATCAGATTAGGTATTTGTGCACGTTAACGTCAGTAGCACATCAACCATCGACAGAACAGAAGCAACATCTACAGTAGGTACTGATTAAGGAAGGACACATATATAAATTAAATAAATCTTGGTCTTTCGCTTTCACTTGTTAGCCCATCTTGCCTCGGATTGGACTCTCTCGTCTTCGGTCTCCGTCAGCACAGTTCTTTCGAAGGTTACTACTTTCGTCTTTCTGTCTTGGTTGTTTTATAGTCTGTTGGACTCAGACAAGACATCTGGAATAAAAGTCGAAGCACTTCGGGAGCATGTGTTTTGCACGAGGTATGTTCTACCGGCACAGGTAGTAGTAGTAGATGCCATTTATCTGGACTTCAATGCCGCTTGGTCTCAGTGTATTTTTTCTGAAAAATACGCTATTACTGATGAGATTGTATACAAAACTCCTATATCTCGCCTCACTGAGCTTGGTATCATAAAATATTACCATATCGCCCCTCGGCTAAATTTATGCATCCGCCACTCTCTAACTCATGTAGCATGAGCCTTTTGACTAAACGATTCTCATGATACCCTAATTAAAGCACTTTGAAGGGGACTTGAAGTGTATGACCTTAGACATAGTAAGCAGGTGTTTGGGAGCCTATTTCCTGAATGTTGTTACGGTAGATTCGATTGAACATTAGAATCTCTATTATGTCAAGATTAGTGAGTGATGTCGGGGCGAGAGGGCTCAAATAAAGTACTAAAGTTCTAGGATGGTGGAGGGCTAGATGAACCGGACCATCCATTGAGTATAAAGAGTATGACTAGGCGATTCGCACATTTATTCATGAGGACGTTAGTTCATAATGCGATTTTCAGCTCATTGTCAATCCAAGCCTTCGATCTGAAGCTCATCCTTGTGCTGTTCTCATCGATGTTGACGGTGACAGTGGGAAGGAGGGAGGGAGTGCCTGCGTTGGCTAGAGGAGATGCGGCGGTGATGATGGCCAGTATTGGCTGTGGCGAAGATCGACGACACTTGATTGTTCTAGAGGAAGAGATATCGAGCGAGTTGGTTTGGTGTGGGCTAGAATTCCAGTAGGATTGGGGAAAATTAACCCTTCCCTAAAAAAAAACACCTAAACTTATTGCATAAACTTATTACAATTGTGCAAATTCAATGATAAACTTTTTTTTTTTTAATAATCGAGTCTTAAACTTTTTGCATTTTTGCTAATTCAATCCATCTGACCATTTTGGTTAGCTGGCGTTGACATGGATGCCAGGCATCCTATGTGGCGCCACTAACATTGATGTGAATAATTTTTGATAATATGTTATTGTATCTTTCTTTTTTTGTTATGCACTTCCTTCTTCCCCTAGCCAGTCGCCGCCAATAATTGGCTAGATACAAGGTCAACGAGGGACCTCACCAGCCTTGACCAAGCTTGGCCATGACTGGGCAAGGCATGACCTCGCTGGTTCAATGCCGAATCAATAGTATATGAGATATTAACTTGAGGGATGATAGATATAATATGCCAGTTGGGGCCCTCAAGAACCTTTTCGCTTGATATACTTAAGGATTTTTCTCATACGTGATAGGATTTAGTGCGCAATCACAATTAAAAAGAGAGTAAAACTAAGAAAGAAAATTCGAGACACAAGATTTTATCTTGATTTATCCTTAAATTAAGGTTACATTTAATAAAGAATTATGCTATAATTAGCACATCGCATCTTTATGTTATATCCCTCAATTACAAGAGGAATATATTATTTATACACAATAGCTATTTGTGGATTTAAGCTCAAATTATTAATAAAATATAGGCTCAAACTATAAAAATCCTCTAGTAGCTCAGGAAGTGTTGCCCTTGCCCTCAGACCACGCTTGCTTATCAGGGAGTGAGATCCCATGCCATTCAGTCGATGGGAGTATGGATCACACCTAACAATACATACATCCACTTTGCCCGAAGACATATTTGCTAGGGGTGATCGGGTCCAAGGTGTGGAGGGTCTAGACTTAGACCCCGTATCCGACCTTGTTATAACCGGTTCATCTTTTCTAGACCCTATACCCGACCCTGTTTATATTGGACCCTATACCCAATTCACCTTGTTTTTCCGATCCGATTCTAGGATCAACCCTGTTTCCACTAGAACTTGTTTTGCAATCTCCCGATATCCTATATGACTTTGAATTTTAAATTAATACGAGAGAAAATAACGTAATCCTCATAATTTGTATTGAAACATTAAGCACTTGTAATAAATAAATACATGAACTTTTTGACTAAACGAAAAATTAAGGATTCACAAGGCTGATTATAATAAATAAAATCATAAGGCAAAGAATTAGCAACAAAATGGGTCTAATATTAGTCTTATTCCCACAACTACTATATGAAACTACTTATTTATGCAAGCATAACTCCGCCTACAAAATAGAACAAGCATAACTCCTTCTACAAAAGAGAAATTAGGTGAGCCAATCCATGTGATACACAAGAATTTGG
Organism: Eucalyptus decipiens; assembly: GCA_014182575.1. Taxonomy (NCBI): domain Eukaryota; kingdom Viridiplantae; phylum Streptophyta; class Magnoliopsida; order Myrtales; family Myrtaceae; genus Eucalyptus; species Eucalyptus decipiens. Next base: position 40,580,099 of record CM024609.1, on the reverse strand, counting down.
CGGCGACGAACACCGTCCGTCCATCGGACAATGCGAGAGGGAGCTGGTGCGAGAGGGAAGCAAGTGAGGAAGAGGAATGACGAAGAAAGAGTGCCATGTGTGTTTGAGAGAGTCAAGAGGAAAAACGTCATGTGATTGCGAGAGTAAGAATAGAAATCGGGGGAAAAAAAAGGGTTTTGGACCTCTACTTACAAAACCGGTTCGGGAACCGGTTACAAAACCAATCCAGGAACCGGTTTCCAGGCGGGTAATCACTCGGAACTTGTTACCGGACTGTTTTAAATCGGTTCAAAATTTTGGGAATCGGTTCCCGGACCGGTTTCAATGGGAACCAGTTCTCAATCCTATTTTTCGGCTGGGCTGGTCCGGGAACTGGGTATACCCGGTCCGGTTGCACACCCATGATATTTGCATGTGTAAAGATTCTAACGCACTAGCCATTGGAAATAAAACCGTGCACTCCACCAATTTTAACAACTTACGTGGAAAATCTGTCACCCAATAGCGACAATTCATTTACTTTATAATTCATGGCGTTGAGAGTACTTATCTTGACATTTTGGAAAGGGGAACTTTACTTTGTATTTCTTTACCAAAAAAAAAAAAAACCTTTACTTTGTACTACAGCTTTCTAGGGTTAATTTTTACAACATCAAAATATTACCTCAGCCTCCCTCTTTCTTCTTTTCCATGCCTGGTTCTCTGCTAGACAGTGGAGTTCTACGAGCTTGTCGAATAGTCAGAGTACCTCAAAACATTTGTCAGAGGTAGAACAAAGATCTCATTACCATACCTTTGTATAGTTTTCTGGAGCCATCTCGTGAACAAGCGACTGTTCTGTAAAGCTCTTGTGTTAACTGTTGACGCCTCAATTTTATTTAGGTTTTATTTTATTAATTAAGTTTTCGAATAATAAAAAAACAAACAAAAAAACAAAAGCAAAAACAAAATAAGAAAAGCAAAAGAAAAAGCCCAACCATTCCTCCCTTCGCGTGGGCCCTAGGCCCACTCTCCTCCTTCTTCACCCCCGGCCCGGCCCCTTTCTCTCTTCTTCTTCCTCCTTCCCTCTCCTTCGCCGCTGCAACTCACGCGGGTGAGGGAGGCCGACGTGCGAAGGATGGCCTATGGCCGAGGAGAGTAGGCCGATGTCGGCCGGAAAGGATATGATCTCAGGCGCCATTAATGTTGAGCAGGCTTCGCTGGAAAACTCGATGGGACACTGGTTCAGCCAAGGGGAACCGGTGGGCAAGCTGGAAGCCGGCGGCCGAGGCCCTCCGTCGACCGGATTTCCTTTGCCTATAAATAGGTGGCCGCAAGCACCGTTGGAGGGCGTGGCAAGCTTGGAGATCTTTCAATGAGAGACATAGGGAAAGATCAAAGGGCGAGCGTAGGGGAGAACTCGAGTCGCGAGCTTAGCCCACCCTCCATCGAGAGACTTCGGGGAAGGCCGGTGGCAAGCGAGTTCGAAAGGGTCAAATCTGGCCAATGGAGGCTCAGATCTGGCCGAAGTGAGAGAAAATCAAGGCTGAGGAATGTTCGGCCGAGATCTGTGCCTCAGATCTGGGGTAACCGAGCCCCTCCGCGGCCCTGACACCATGCCACCGTCCTGGCACCGTTGACGTCGCTTCACTGCCACCTACCGAGCCACCATCGCCATCCCCGACCCCGATCAGCACCGCCCCTGCGCCGTGCTCCCTCTGTAGATAGGTATCAACCACCATCTGTCGTTATTTTTTCCGCTTGAAACCCTAGTCGCCGTCTTTGCCTATCGTCGTAGTTTTGCCGTCGCTTCCCCCTCGAGAAACCAGCAGCCGCCCGTTGTCACCCTAGTCATCGTTGCCGTGGAAGACCGTCGTTGCTGTTGTCGTCGACGCAAGCCGCCGTCCTCTACGTAGCTGTCGTCGACGATGCGAGTTGCCGCCTCGGTCCCCTCACCAGCGCTGCGAACGAACGAAGGGGAAAGGAGGTTGGAAATCAAGTCAATTCGCGGGTCCGTTCGACCCGGTTTCCCTGTCTCCGGGTAGGGTTTCCCTAGGTCGGACCTGCACTTCTCGGGCTGGTTTTGAACTCGGGCTGGGTATCCTTTTTTTTATTCAAATAGGCCCAATTCCAATGTGGGTTGAGTTTAAAAAAAAAAAAAAAAAAAAAAAGCAAAACAAAAAAATCCCGGGCCGGGCCAGCGTTGCGGGCCCGTCCGGGTCTTACAAGTTGCGAACCGGGTCGGACCCAACCCTGGATCTAACCCTGTTTGATTTTTATAATATATAATAATATAAAGGATTAATACCCTGAAAAAATTCAAACTGATACACTTGTGACAAATTTACCCCAAACTATTTTTTTGACCACCAAAAACCTAAAACTGGTATACTTTGGACAATTTACCCCAAACTGATACACTTATGACAAATTTACTCTTTATTAGTTTTTGTTAAATTTTATTATCAAACTATTAAGTTAAATGACACGTGACAATTGACCGGTATACCAATTTAAGATTTTACGCTTCGTTTGTCACAGTCTACAATTTTTGTGATTTTTTTGTGGTATTAATATAATTTAGCATAGGCTATATTTGTCACAAATTTACCATTTTGGGATTTTTTACAGTCGAATAAATTAGTTTTGGGTAAATTTGTCATAAGTGTACCAGTTTAGGGTTTTTTATAGTCAGTCGGGGTAAATTTGTCATAAGTATACCAGTTTGGGGTTTTTCGTGGTCAAAAAGATAGTTTGGGGTAAATTTGTCACAAGTGTACCCGTTTGGGGTTTTTTAGGTATTAACCCTAATATAAAATAATATTTTAATAAATAAAATAAAAAATATTTTATTTTCTAGAAAATCAAAAAAATCAAAAATCTCCATATTTTCCCAAAAAAGCCAAAAAAGTCAGAAAAAGCCAAAAAAATGATTTATATTTCCAGAAAAAGATAAAAAAAAATCCAAAAAAAAAAAAATGCTTTTATGAGAAAAAGACCAAAAAAAAAAAATGTTTTTCCTCCTCAAATGAATGGAAAATCCCTCAAAAATCCAAAAAACCTTAGGATTTAAACAAAATTAGGTACCGAAAGAGCATTAGTGATTAACTAGTGTAATCAAGTCCCCGATCCTAATTTTTCTGGTTACGCAGGAGCGAGTATTTCTCTCGATACTTCACTTGAGTTTCTAAGGCTGCGCATGATAAAATTTCTGTTTCTTGATTTCTCTGTTTCTCTGTTCCCCGGAACAGGTTTGTAATAGAAATCCGTTTGGTAACACAATTTGATTTCTCTATTTCTGAAACAGATTTCTATTCCGAAAAGATTTGAAGAAGAAACCGAAGCTAAAATTTTTAACTTCTCGGTTTTACGAAATAGAAATTGAGAAATTGATTTCGGCCATAAATCAATTTCTCGTTCCAAAATTTTGTCATGCGCACCCTAATCGACCCACCCTAAATCGATTAGTAGCGACTCATTTTTAAAATTAACTCACAAATTAAAAACTTGAACTATTAAGTCGTGAATTGATGGATTTGGAAGAGTCTAGGCCTAATAAATTTAGCCAAACCATTAGCCTCCGCAAGGTGCCCGCCCTTGATCGGGCGCCGAAAAAAAAAAGGTCGCGACATTAACGTAGATGGCAAGACACAAGATCAGACAGGTGAACTCAGTTGAACATGCACGTAAAAGTTTGACTCGAAGGTACTGTTTGACATGATACAAAAGAAAAGAACAACAAAAGGATGAGAACTTAATTACGTAACGTTCCATCTATATACATTCGGTTTACATGTAGGATCAAACCTGTGTTATAAGCTTTGCATCATGGTATTTATACAAGCTCTCTCCACAAAAGCCAACTCAACAGAAAAAAAAGAAACTGCAGACCTCAATTCACAAGGCAATCTAGAGGCTCCTAGCCATCATTTCTTGAAAACTCCTATCAGACTCCTGCTTCTCCAGCATGAACTTTTTGTGGCTCACCTCAATGAACATCTCAGCTAGTTTGTCAATATTGTTAATGCAATTATCATTACCATCACCAGAATCTTTAAAAACCTTCTCTTCTAGCGACTGAAGGTACCTCGACAGCTGTGTCTCTCCGCTGATTTCTTCCTCACGTTGATGGCGACCACTGTACAAAGCCCTCGAACTGTTCCTTGCCATATTGCGGTACAAACGCCTGCTCGAGTAACACCCGGCAAGAACAGGAGCCGGCACTGGCAAGACGTGCGACCTTGAAGACCAGTTGAAGTAGAACCTGTACGAACTGCCATAGCCATGGAGGCTTTTCTTGTTGTTGCTCTTAAGCCAAGGAAACTTGAGTGAGCGAACCACAAGTTGTCTCTTAGTCCTCACGATATTGACCGCGAAGGACTTGGCTTTTGGCGTGAGACTGCGAATGACCATCTGCAAGTTTGGGAAGATGTGAGTGTGCATGACGTTGTTGATATTGATCAAAGCTTTGGAGAGTGAAGCTTGCATCTTCATCATGATGTTCAGATAAAGCTCTTTCCTTGGGAAGATCTCAAGAAGCGAGGGCTTCGAGATGGTGAGCCTCGGGAGGCGGCGGAGGAGAGTGTGGAGGAGGGTTTTCATCTTCATGATGCTGGAAAGAGAAGGTGGGAGTTTCATGGAGAAACTTCGAAGACGAAAAGGATGGAAGGCTTTGTGTCTCGCTGAAGCAGCCATTTTTAGCCTGGGAGTCATGGGCTTCTTCAGGTTCTTGACGTGCATTTTTGAGGCAAAAGCTGGTGTCCTTCTGAACAAATGTCTCTGAGTCGGGAACGATGGATATATAGAGAGAATTCTGCTTGTTTATATTGGTGATTATATTGATTCAATAATTTAATACTGCAGGGGACGTGGACAATTTAGCTTCTAGTTCTGAAGCTGGCCTGTGCCAGGAAAACAAATAAAGGGAAGAGGACACGAAAGTGATAAGGAACGGTATTTTTTTAACCAAATAATTAGGAATGACAAAACAAAGGAAAATGCTGTCGTGGTTGAATAAATCCAACTCCCTCGGTCCGGGGAAATATTAATCTTGCATATATAAATCGTACAACTGCACACATCTAATAACTTAGGTGTAGTATTTTAATTACTGTAGTCATAAGAGCGTTAGAAAAACCATTGCTCTTGATTTCTAGCCAAAGTTAGCAACATGAAAAGGTTTAAAATAAAATTGATGAATTGTCAAAAGATTTAAGATTAAATTGACATAATTGAAAGATTTAAGATTGAATTGACTACACCACAATAGGTTTAGAATTTTTTAAACAATTTTCCCTTTTTAAAGTTTGGCACTATTCTGACAGTTGTATAATTATGTATCCTTTATTCTTTGGGTCGCCAAAAATGCCGGTGATTTAGATAAATTAAAATTAGTTCAGATGTAAATTCACCCACTAAGTTTATAAATTCACTCACACGGATCGCCAACGATCAACAATATGGTAACATAATAAACACACATGTTTTAAAAGGAGGAAAACTAACATTCGAAATGGCAAAAAAGTCCCTAATGCTTTGAAATCCATTTAAAAGGAATTATCGAGTACGCAGGCATATGCTACCAGTACCATGGACGTAAGCACGTTGAAGTCATGCGAAGAGTCTCTAACGTTTGTTTCGATATACCGTCGAAGTCACACGTTATTTCGCAAATTTATTATATTGAGTACGTAGACACAATTGATGTAACCAAATTATTAAGAATGAAAGAAGAGGATCACGATGTCAGCAAATCAGACAACAAAACGGGGGAAAAGTTAGCGATAGGATTTCCACGCACAGAACCAACAATTTGCCTCTAACATTTTATATATCGAGTCAACAAGCATGGCTTAATTTTATATCTAGTAATTAATAAATGGATATCTCTATTCCAAATTGCTTGTACAGAATTTCTTCTTCTTCTTGATTTGGCGCTAAGACAATTTTGTTGTTCGTGCACTCATATTGTACCTTATAAGGTGTTCAATTTAGAGGGTTTGTGAGAACTCGAGCTCAAACTAATTTGAGTCGAGTTGAAATTCGTGAAGAGACGCATCAACCTAACTCAAGCCTATATGATGCGTTTCCTTCCGAAATTCAAGCCTAGTCGACCTATAAGCATGATGCTCAATCTCGAGCCATGTGTTTACGTTGGAACGGGAAATTGGGTCTGCTTGATGTCACATCACTAATGTTTGGAGTTTAGGAACCGCCATATATCGCCACAGGGTCAAGATCATAATAGACCGAATCACGAATAACATAATCAAAGTCCAGGAATCTAATAGAAAACGACATAGTAATGTAATTTGAAAACCAAAGTTATTGCCAACCCAATGGAAATTTCAAGGAACGTGTTCATTGACCCTCACCTTCACGATTACATTGGCCATCTGCCAAAACTTGCTTAAAAGTTAGGATAGACCATTGGAATGGTTTATGTGAATACTTGGCATCGTTAGCACGAACCCCGCCTTATTCAAACTATTCTTGGCGTCTATGATGTTGCGGACTCAACACCTAACAAGATTGACCAGTGGAGAAAGATCAGAGGACTTGTCGAAAATGATATGCGTTGACCACGTCTTCATGCCAAAACGTCATGGCGATACCTATGGGATGATGATAATACCCATTAAACTCTTAACATATATCCAACAAATCTCGTATAGAAATAATGTTTGGAGACTTACTAGCCATACGAATCTTTGAAGACAAAAAATAAAGAAGAAAACAAGTGAATTTTTACATGAAAAACCCTCTGAAAGGGAAAATCACCATGCTGCATCGGACAATCTCTTCACTATCAGTATCAATATCGGAGTTACAAGTTTTAGCATTACACCTACAAGAAGACACAGCCCTAGTATGTATAGCAAGAGTCTAGGATATACATAGTTATGATGAAAATTACATATATATCATTAGTAGTAAAAGCTTTGAGCTTTGATATTACCTTTCTCCATTAAACTCCACAACTCCATTAATTAGGATTAAGTCACATTTATTGACTCAATGAGAGTCACGACGAAGAAATGAAATCAATAAGGATGACAACCCAATAAGAGCACCGAGCTTTTAGGTCAAGTCTTTTTTTATAAATAAGAGCTAATTTGACGTTTTTTGGAACACTCGCACCTTTTGCTCTTAGAATAATCGGCAAAACGGACTATGGCGTTCGCTAAATTCAATTATTTAGCATTGAAAAGTATTTAATAGAAGATTATATGACTACCTATGTTAGCTAGGATTGCAAAGTAGACGACAGAAATATTGCAATTAATGTTTCCCCAAGAAATTTGTTGTTGACTCATTGATGTTGAGGGTAGAGCTGTCAAATAGATGAGTCGGATCGGGTCGAAAATGGTCAAATCCAAATTGACCTATATATGCACTCATCAACCTGACCCATTTACTAAAACTCATTCATAATTTATTTTAACCTAAGAAAACCCCCACCTATTTAACCCACTTTAATCTCTTCATGTATATATATATTGGATGGTCCAGCTCATGACCTTAAACTGAGCCATTTATCGGAGTTAACCCCAAACGTAAAATGGGGTAATGATAATACTAGGGGGAACCTAACAGGTTAAACATCCTAATCCCCCCGCTTGATCCTCACGATGCCTTCCCCAGGGTTGCCTAGACGTGGTACAAGGAAATGATGGCAACCGTGTTTAACCCCCCACCTATTTAACCCACTTTAATCTCTTCATGTATATATATAACTTGGATAAAAATTTCATATCAAGTTAAATAAATTAATAAATTAGCACAATAAAAAAAATGGTAGTAAATAAGGTAAAACACATATAAAATAAAACTTAATTGAACTACTTATGAAGATTTCAACAAATCCTTCTATACAAAAATGTCTCCAGTAAGGCATAACTTCTGGATTAAATCAATGATAACTTTTGGTCGAAGATTTTAGCATCATGCTTAATAGTTAATCTAATAGTTCGAATAACACTATCGAGCAAACCGAGTATGTAGCATGGAATTTCTTGATCTCCAAATCTCAGTCACCTAGATTCGGTGAGACTAGTTACAATCAAAGAAGAGAGGTGATCGTGATGTACTACTATGATAACAAAGCAACAGAGAGAATGCCCAAAGCCTGCACAATCGCCTTCAAGGAAGCACCACCAACGAGAAACCAATGAATATTTTCTTGCTTTGCAAACTTACTTGGGAAAGACAAAAACATAAAACAATGCCCACAACTATAAGCCAATATATAACAGATAAATATGTTTTTTTAATGCATACAACCTTTCAATGAGATTAAGAAGTTGTATCCAAACGGACATAACTTTCTAAAGGTCAAAAATTATGTCCAAACAGACGTAAACTTTCAAAGGTTATAAGAGCGCCTAATAACAGTAAGACAAAAATAATAAATTCAAAATTAAATAATTAAAGAAATACTATTACTCTATTATGAATAATTGCACTATTTCAATAGGACATAATAGTTACGTATATAATTATAAATTCGAATTTTAATAAATAAAAAGTAATGGTCTCTAATTAGTGCCAAATCTCGTCTATGTGTGCACTCATATCAATTTGATATGGGACAATGTACCTCTTAATTTATTTTACAAATAAACTACCAATATTTAGCAGTAGTGTATAGTTAATGCATAAGATTATGAACATGATGTCATTCAACGACGTTGGATAGAACACTCTCCTTCTCCCTGTCCCTACAGTCAGGGGCTGGAACTTAGCATAGGGAACAACCGCAACTCAACTTAGTTTTGTCCGACCCCGATGGAAAATTTTCTAACTTTGAGAAAATTGGACTACAAATGGAGGCCAGCGATTACCCTAAATTTGATGTCACTAGCACTTCGGCAGTGTTGGCCCACGTAATAGGATTCTATATGAACTTGTTAACTATGCCCCTGTAGGAACCGATGACATTTAACTACTCAGAAGGAGTCCGTACCAGCAGCGTGGATTCTAGAGATGTCATGTCTTGTGTCGTCTGCAACAATTGCTGATATCTCCCGTTTGAATGTATCAAGGTTACTATCCTCCGTTCAGATGCACCAAAAATCAATAGTACATGAGATGTTAACTTGAAGGACGATTGACATATGCCCCTCGGGCCCTCAAGAACCTTTTAATTAATATAATTAGGGGTTTTTCTCATACGTTCGTCCATTTTGGCCGGAAACATATTTACACGTGTAATGATAAGATTTGAACGCACAAGCCAAATTTTAACAACTTACGTGGAAAATCTTTCATCCATTAGCGACAGTTAATTAACTTTATAATTTATGGCGTTTAGTGTACTTATTTCGAAAGTTTGAAAAGGGAAGCTTTACTTTATATTACAGCTTCGTGGGGTTAATTTTTACAGCATAAGGGCCCTCTTTGGGAGTCTTATATTCAAGTTGCCAGAATCAGACACGTGGGTTGTTTGGTCAGAAGTCTCCATCACTCTACTGCTACCTTAGCTTCTCTCTATTTTCTTTCTATGCCCGGTTCTTTGCTGGACAGGTGCACTTCTGTTAGCTTGTCCGGTAGCAAGAGTACTAACCCTCAAACCTCAAAACATGTGTCAGATCAAAGATCTCGTTATTATGCCTTTGTATATTTTCATTGAGGTAACTCGTCAAGAGGCTATTTTTCTCTAAAGCTATTGTCTTATTGTAGATGGCAGGACACAGGATCGGAGAGGTGAACTCAGTTTGCATATATGCACGTAAGAGCTTGATTCGAAGATAGTGTTCGACACGATACCGAAGAAAAGAAAGAACAAAATGATGATGGGCACCACGCCTCCATCTATCCATTCGGTCTATATAGGATCAAACCTGGGCAACAAGATTTGCATCTTGACATATACACAAGCTCTCTCCACCAAAGCCAACTCACCAGACAAAAAGAAAAAGAAAAAGAAAAAGAAAAAGAAAAAGAAACTAAAGACCTCAATTTACAAAGACAATCTAGAGGCTCCTAGCCATCATTTCTTGGAAACTCCTGTCAGACTCCTGCTTCTCCAGTATGAACTTCTCGTGGCCCACCTCAATGAACATCTCAGCTAGATTGTCAATATTATTAATGCTATTATCATTACCATCACCAGAATCTTCAAAAACCTTCCCTTCTAGCCACTGAAGGTACCTCGACAACTCTGTCTCTCCGGTAATTTCTTCCTCGCGTTGATGGTGACCTCCGTACAAAGCCCCTGAACTGTTCCTTGCCAAGTCACAGTACAAACGCCGGCTCGAGTAACACCCGGCGAGAACAGCAGCCGGTGCAGGCAAGACGTGCGACCTCGAAGACCAGTTGAAGTAGAACCTGTATGAACCACCATAGCCATAGAGGCTTTTCTTCTTGTTGCGCTTGAGCCCAGGAAACTTGAGCGAGTGAACCGCAAGGTGTCTTTTAGCCTTCACAATTGTAACCGCGAGGGACTTGGCTTTTGGTATGAGACTGCGAATGACCATCCTCAAGTATGGGAAGATGAGAGTGTGTATGAGGATGTTGATGTTGATCAAGGCTTTGGAGAGTGAAGCTTGCATCTTCATCATGATGTCAAGATAAAGCTCTTTCCTTGGGAAGATCTCAAGAAGCGAGGGCTTCCAGATGGCGAGCCTTGGGAGGTGACTGAGGAGAGTGTGGAGGAGGGTTTTCTTCTTCATGGAGCTGAAGAGAGAAGTTGGAAGCTTCATGGAGAAACTATGAAGACGCAGAGGATGGAAAGCTCTGTGCCTCGGCGAAGCAGACATCTTTAGCCTGGGAATCATGGGCTTCTTTAGGTTCTGGACGTGCATTTTTTAGACAAAAGCTGGTGTCTTTCTGGTTGTGTATAGCTACAAGTGTCTCTGAGCCGGGAGTGATGGACATATAGAGAGAATTCTGCTTCTTTATATTGATGAATACACTGATTTAATTATTAATTACTGTAGGCGACGTGGACAATTTAGAATCTAGATCTAAAGCTGGCCTGTGGCAAGAAGCAAATAAAGGGAAGAAGACATGCGAGGCAAAGGGATTTATATGTTTTTAATCAAATAATTAGGTATGATAAAAACAAACGAAACTGTTGTCTTCGTTGAATAAATCCAGCTCCCTCGTTCACGGGAAAGATCATTCTTGAATATATAAATCACATGATTGCGTACATACGATAGATTAGGTTTAGTGATTTAATTATTATAGTAATAAGAGCGCCAGAAAAACCATTTGCTCTTGAGAGCATCTAAACCTATTCTTTCATGACGTACGGGGATTAAGGGCGGTAAATTTAGGATGTGCATTTATTTTAGGATGACATATCAACACCCATACAAATAAAATGGCAGAGATTTATTCTCCACGTACAAATTTCTCTAAATCAGGGCTACGTCCACAGATCAAAAAAGTATGGAGATGGCAGCGTGGGAGAGTTGAGGCAATGGTGGAGAGAGAGATGGAAATTTAGGGTTCTATCTTCATGATTTTTAAAGTTTGGCGCTATTCCGATAAAATCATATAATTATATATCCTTTATTATTTGGTTTCCGGATATGCCAGCGATTCGGATAAGTTCAATCAATTCACTATCCAAGTTTATAGATCTCCGATCATTCCTTAAAACGCTGTCTCGTACATAAGTCGAATTATACGTGAAAAACCCATATCAAATGGATCATCAAAGAGCAACAATATGTTAACACAATAACAAACAAAATTCAAGGGGAGGGATATCGAGATTTGAACTCTTGACCCGTACAATGATATTAACATCATACGACCGTTATCTCAAAAGTTTAAGTCATCAAAAAAATGATTCCACCATATATAATTGCTTAATACAAAAGCCACGACAAAAAAAGGAAAAATCCCTACGCTTTAAAATCCATTTGATAGGAATCATAGAGTATGCGTAGACCCATGTTACGGTTGACGCAAGGCTGTTGAAGTCATGCGAAGATTCTCTAACGTCTGTTTCGATATACCGTCGAAGTCACACGTTATTTCTCAAATTTAATTATGTTGATTGCTTGGACACAATTGATGTAACCCCCCAACGCATGAAAAAGGAGAATCATCGACTTCAGCAAACCAGACAAATAAGAAGGGAGGGAAAAAAAGTTAGTCATAGAATTCCCCGCGCAAAGCCTACGGTTTCCCACTGTAATTATATATATCAAGTCAACAAGCAGGGTTTAATTTATTTTTAGTAATTAATAATTGGATATCTCTGTTCCAAATTGCTTGTACAGAGTTTTATTTATTTATTTATTTTATTTTTTATTTCATTTGGCGGCCAGACAAATTGGTAGTTGTGCACTCATATCCCAGACCCTCATGTTGTAACCTTTATAAGTGTTTAATTTAGAGGGTTTGGCAGAACTCAAGCTCAGACTCGTGCATTTATATCAAGCCTAACTTAAGCTTATATAATGTGTTTACTTTCGAAAGTCAAGCCTAGTCGAGCTATAAGCATGAATACTCGATCTCAGCCACCAGTCTAAGTTGGAATGGCAAATTGAGTCCGCTTGATGTCACGTTCTTAACGTTAGGGGTTTAGGAACCGCCATATGTCAACACAAGAATATAATCAAAGTTGAACAATCAAATCGGAAACGGCACGGTCGAAAACCAAAGTCTGCTAACCCAATGGAAATTTCGAGGAATTTGTTCATTGACCCTCGCCTTCTCGAATACATTGCTCATCGGCCAAAGCTTGCTTCGAACTTGGGATATACCATTGACAGGGTTTATGTGAACACTTGGCATGATTAGCACATAAACCCCTACTTGTTCTAAGCATGCTTGGCATCTTATAATATTTCTAATTTTCTCGTATGCATAGATAAGGAAGGGAAGACATATTGAGGATGACATGAATGATTCGGATAAGTGAGGAATAAACGAACGTTTGTTTTGCGCAACCCCAAGAAAAATGAGTGATTCGGATAAGTGATCGGTCATATCACTTACAAGAATAAACGAACGAATGAAAAATATTCTCATTGTTTACGAAAATAATTATAATATAAATTACTATCAATTAATTTAGATAAAAAACTCTTACAAAATATTCTCATTGTTTACAAAAATAATTAAAATATAAATTATTATTGATAACGAAATTATTTTTCATCGATTAATTATTTCAAGCAATGTAAGCAATCGTTTAAACAAAATAATTTTTATATTATTCATTTTCTACGCAATAAAAGTGCCTAATTATATTGTAAATGGTGGATCTTATGTTAGTTCACTTAACATTGCAAAACTCATCACCAAACGATTTTTTTTTTTTTTTTTTTAAAGAAAAGGAAAACTAGTGGACAAAGATTAGAAGACTCGTGGGAGGAGATATGCATTGACCACGTCTCCATGCGAAACGTCATGGCGATACCTATGGGATGATGATAATGCCCACTAAAACCTAACATGTACCCAACAAACCCACGTCTTAAAAAAAAAAAAAAAATGATTGTAGACTTGGGAATCAAGAAAACATTTATTGACTTGACGAGACTCACGACGACAAAGAAATGAAATAAATAAAAATGACTAGCCCGTAAAAGCAGGAAGCTTTTAGGTCAAGTCTATATATATGAATAAGACCTAATTCGGCGTCTTGCGGAACACTTGCGCATTTTGCTCTTAGAATATCCGGCAAAACGACGGTGGCGTCTGTTAAATTCGATCATCTGGCATTGAAAAGTAGTTAACAAAAGATGAGACGAGCACCCATGTCAGCTAAGATTATAAAGCGGAACACGATTGATGTAGAGGTATACCTACAGTCCGACGGAAAGAGGGCTTCCACAAGTTGAGCATAAACAAAGGTGGGGCTTGATCTTCAAGAAATTTGCTGTTGACACGTTGATGTCGAGGGGTTAATAAGACTGGTGGAGCAAGCTTTAATTAAAAAGGATTTCGTGAGAGAATGGATTCTCGATGGATTTCATGCGTGTACCAAAAGACTATTAGATCTCGGGATTGAAATTTCTTAAAATATAGGATTTCATTCATTTCGTGAAAAATGAATGATAATGATTATTCAAAGTTTTAAAAGTTGCGTTTTGTCTCTTAAACATGGCGAGGCTTTTATATGTAGAGAGGGCAAATTTGTGACATATGAATCATTGAAAGGAGGTAAATTTTAAAAATTCTAATCCCTATCTTTTATTCTCTCGTGTGCGATCGGGTTAAAGATAAAAAATATATGGTCCTCCGAAATAAATTCATTCGCTAAAAAGCGGGGAAAAATTTAAACGTCCTTTGCTTTACTATTTGAAGATAAATTTCATTGTTTTACGTTCTTTTTAAATTGATGCGCACCTTTAGTCGTTTTGATAAAGAGTAATGCGGTCGGTCTTGCTGGCATTATCTTCAATTTGGCTGACATGATGTGGTTCAGTCAAATACTCAAAAAACCAAATGTTGCCAACCTTCCAAGATGGGGGTAGATGAGATGGACCAAGCAAATTTTCATTATCAATGGGCGCGCTTGTGAATTCCTTTAAAAATACAGATTCAACTTTGCATATTTCTACAAGATATCCATCGATATTCTTTGCCATACATGATGGATGATGAGATATCCATCCAACTCTTGCGAAAACATAAAAATAGACATAAAATGATTACAAAAAAGATTAGAGAGAATATCCATAGAAGGAGAAGATGGAAATGTATTGAATTAAAAGGTGATGATCTTAAATCACCTCTAAATCTGTATAAATAGAGAGGAGCAAATGGGGAAAAAAATACATTTACTTTAAGGGAAATTCTATGCAAATGATGAAGAATTCGATAAATGGAAGAAAACTATAGAGGGAAATTTACATTCTTACTCTATGCCTTCTTTTTCTTCTTTGATCGATTCATATTATTTTACATGGTCGAAACATTTTATATACATGTACTATGATTCGATAAACGAGAAAATATTAGGTGGGATCGTCTTTCCACATTAATAATGAGAAACTCTATTGATTGAGTAGCACGTGTCCAAGTGGGACCCATTAATTTGATTTGTTTTCTTACCTCCGTTAACCCCTCTATTTTGGTCAAGGTCGCCGCCGTAAAGCTTCCAACCGAAGTTCCTGGATACCAAATGGTGGGGGGGTCGGCGTCAAGCTTGTAGAGTAGGGAGCTGTTGAAGTGCGCTTTGGCAAGGTTGCTGAAACTGGTGATCGCATTCTTGCATTTCATGTTCTCAAGAACAACAATGAGAGAGAGGTAATAGAAGCTAAAGGAAGAAGTAAGGGAAGGGAGGGTAACGGAGGGAGGAGAAGAAAAAAATTGAAATTAATAGGCCACTAAGACATATGAGAGTCAATTAATGGAGTGTCTCATTGATAACGTGTCAAGCCGGTTTTACATAATATTTTCTCTTCGATAGATATTGCAATTTTCTATATTTTGTTTTCTTTTAATCGGATGACAAACCTACACGAAGAAGTTTGAATAAACATAAACAAACTCATTACTCAATGTAAATTGTAAACTCAAATGGATAATATGATTACCGTATCAAAATCTTTGGCATATTATTTCTTTTATCTGGAGAATTCATACCAACCTCAATATTTAGAATAATATAATAAAAACAGTCTTAGATTCTTGCAAATGCCCTATACTCTAAAAAACTCAAGTATTTAGGTCCAGTCTGTTCTGTCTAACGCGTTAATCAAGGTAATGGGGGCGATCGGTGAGTGTCGGTGGAGCCGTGATAGAGTAAGTCCGTACGTACGAGGAAGATGATAAACAGCGTAAGTTGGTGAGTCCGTGCGAAGATTAAAGTTGGAGATTTCTTTTAGGGTATCGCATCTTAGGGCAACGGCGGGGGGCATCTTGCTGCTGCTACGTATATCATATGACATCGGTGCGGTTGACGGCCTGGCGTTTCATCTGTCAGTATATGCATCACCTGCATTTTATTCTTAAAACGATGGCTTCATCAGATAATTAGTCAGATAATTATAATTTTGCGGAACGAATTCTCCAATGGATTGAAAGCTACCAATTTGTTTTTAAACTCCAACAAGTGAAAATAAAAAATAAAAATGTGCAAAAGATCCGCCAAAGCTTACGGTGGCAGTGTAGCACGGTGCTTGATAGCTGGAGAGTTTTAATTAATCATTTTTTTACACTAATAATTCACAATTCGATTGACCATGTGTCGATGTCCATATGAAAGACATTTTACTATTGAAGTACAGTAATTTTGGCGAGAAAAGAAAAGCTGCCAGTCCGCCATTTTCCACAAAGTTACTATGCATATGCATGACTATTTTGTCCCGTCGTCACATAAAAATCACATACTCATGTTTTATTAATATGCGATGAAAAAGACGCATTTATATTTTTTTAGTGGGACTTGATTTCTTATTTTTTGACTTGTTGTACTTTTTAAATATCTTTCGGAAAGGGAAATATTTATCTACGTAATTTCACCTATTGTTTTTTTTTCCCCTTAATTTTTAGGAGTTGAAGTAAGGCCATTTAGCTTAATGCTTTGACTGTGCGAGCTCTTATTTAACGTCGGCCATGTATTTTTGCTAACGTGTAGGTCCTATAGTAAATCTATGGTAGGTAACATGAGATCAGATGACAATAACACTTCTATAAATGACATTACAGCAACATGTTATAAACTGTAAATGTCAAACAAAGTAAGTAACATGTCAACTACAAAGGGGGAAAAACATGTAGGAGATTGGAATAATTATGAGAGAAAAAAACAGTTAAAAAAAAAATTTGAAAGATCGGAAAGGATTGGATAAAGATGGTTTTAGGTTGCGAGTGCGAGCCAGGGCAAAGAAAGGAAAATAGTGCATTTGGTGAATATCTTTTTACGGATTTAGGAGTAGGTATAAAATAAGGGTAAGATACCGCGAAACAATTTTTAATGAGAAATTATTTTTTTGTTTCTATTCTCATGAATAATTTCTGAACAAAATAATGCATTTGGTAACTTTCCAAAATTTCTATTCCCGGGATAGAAATACGTTTGGTAAAATTCTTAGATTTTTTTTTTATTTCTTTTAATTTGTTAATTCTTTTATTATTTGTCCTTATTTTTTCTTTTTTCCTTTTCATTTTTCTCTTTGGCCGGTTACCAACCACCGTCGTGGCCGGCGACCAGGCTGGGTGATGTCCGACAAGCTCGTCGGAGGCAGCCTGGCCACGGCGAGGCCGAGCCTCACGCCAACCGGGGAGGCTGAGCCTCACCTGGCCATTACCAGGCGACACCGTCTTGGAGGTGGCTCGATGTCTCTAGGGGTTGATGATGCTCTAGCGAGGTCGTTGGCCCTCATCTGGTCGGTTGTCAACGCCGGTCATGGCCAAGGTCAGTGAGGTCGCCGGCCCTCGTTTGGCCGGTCGTCAGCGCAAAAGGAAGAAGAAGAGAAGAGAAGAAAAAATAAGAGAAAAATTGATTATAGAAATTGTTCCTAAAAACATTACTTTTTTCTATTTCTTATTTCTATTCCAAATCGATTTTTGGGAACAAAAAAATAGATTTTGGTTCCCGGGAACAAAAGTTTTACCGAACACGTTTTTATTCTTTTTTCATTCCCTGAAACAAAAGAATAGAAATTTTTGTTCTAGGAACATAAATTTTTTTTAACAAACAGACCCTAAATTGGGTAAGTGCACTAGAAATCTTGAAATTTATTTTGAAAGTGCCATTAATTAATTCAAAAAAATTCAAAAAGTGCAAATAAATCTTTAAACTTATCACGAAAATAAAATTAAGTCCTAAAACCTTCAAAATTTGCAATTAAATCCCAAAACTTGTCACAAAAGTACAATCAAATTTTAAAACCTTCAAAGTGCAATAAATAGAAAGACTTGATTGGACCAATTTGACAAATTTTAGGATTTGTTTGTATTTTTTGAAATTTTTAGAACTCATTTTGTACTTACGTGATGATGGATTTAATTAAAGTTTTGAAAAATTTTATACTCATTACATTTTTGTAATAAGTTTTAGGAGTTTCAATACAAACCCCAAGTGAAATCAAATCCCCCAAACTCCTCCGCATCCCTCTATATTTGGGGAAATTCGGGGAGATTTAGAATGTTACATAAAAGTCAAATTAACAAGTCCTCTTTATTTTCTCATCATCCCTCCTAATCTTCCCTTTCCCGTCTTTTCCCCTCAATTCAAGAGCAAAATCGAATTTCCCATACCCTTTCTCTTCCCTCCTGATCCTTCACATAAAAATCATGTTCTAATTGACATTTTCGTGCTTTGCGATTGATTGCGAGGATAGATTTGCACCGACAGACCAATTATGTGATGATGCAAACCCTTACTCATCTTGTTTTCGTACGATCCGTATATAATCAATAGATGGTCGAGGCGCGTACATCTTCCTCGCATCAGCTTAACCGATGCCACAAGTTACGCGGAATGGTAATTTAGATTCCTTAACATTCATTTAATGTCCTTGTTAGGTGGTTAGGTGGGCAATGGCAAGTTAAGACTTTCAAGACTTTTTTCCGGATGGGAAGCAGATGACCGGAGTGGTGGGTAGTTCCCTGAAGGGGAAATCATATCTTTCAGGACTAGTAGCTCGAAAGCACAACAAACCCCATTAGAATTCGTCCAATCTCTTGGCCAAAAATCTGGACTCTTGTACAAATTGTTGTCCATAAGTTTATCAAATGTCACCGACCCAAAACAAATAAAAGTTTATCAAGTGTCAATTGAACAGAAGAGATGCAATTGGCTGCATCTTCTTGATGAGGAAACAAACATAATCTCGCCAATCTTTCTCACAAAATTAACTCTTGGCATGCGCTGTTCGCGGACAATAGGGGTGTGAATGGTTCCGTTCAGGTCTTTTTTTCTTTTTCTTTTTTTCTGAAAAAGCTGAACCGAACCAAATTAATAGGGAAATTTATTGAATCAAACCATAATCCAATCCGAACCAAACTGGAATCCCAGTTCGGTTTGGTTCGTTTTTACCTTTGTGTTTGTTTTTTTTCCTACATACACCCCTTTCTATAAATTTTTTATTTAAAAAAAAATTTTTAATCATTTTTAATTCCTTTTTTTCTTTTTCTTTTTCCTTCTTCTTCTTCATTAGCCGGTTGCCGGCCATGGTGGCGATCGGTGTCCTCGCCCAGCTTGCCGGATCTGGCGAGGCTCAAGCTCGTTGGCGTCGAGTAAGCTCAACCTTGCCTGATCTATGGCGACATTCGAGCTCGCCTCCAACCGGTCGCTAGCCGCTACCATGGTCGGCGACCGGCCAATGAAGAAGAAGAATAAAAAGAAACAAAAAATTAAAAATCAAAGAAGCAATTTTTTAAAAAAAAAAAAAAAATATTTTAAATTTTATCGGTTTGGTTCGATTAACCAAACCTATAAAAACCGAAATGGTTAAAAAATTTGATTTTTAATGAGAACCGGACCAAATAAGAATCGAATCGAAAAAAACCGAATTTTTCAATTTGGTTCGGTTTTTGACACCCCTAATGGACAATCACCTCGGCCACAACCCTATGAAGTGTCTGTGGCCTGAACCAACCCATTTTAGGCGTCTCTTCTTTACAAATTGAAGAATCCATTAATCTAAATTTTTTATTACATGACCCGATCAATCCAATCAAGCATTCACCATCTAAGAGGTCTTCCTCTAGTAGCAGGTTTTTTTGGAACCTTTCCCTCCCCAACCATTTCAGATTAAGAAGATGTGAAACAAGCATGAAACGTATGCTTACATATTCATCCATAGGTCAAATTGGATACGGTTGACTAATCTTGCTCATCATCATTTAACTATTGCAATTCTTTTCTTGATGGCAAGTCATATGTATTTAAGTGAAAGTGTAGCGATGTATGTAGCTGAAGCATCCTAATAGATCGGTAGATTAGGTGATTCAATCCTATTACTACATGAGTTGACCTACTAGTTGTCGGCCCCAACCCTACCTCCATCGATGCTAAGCCTGCCGCCGGACCTCAACCTCGATCTCATGCTCGAATGCTCAAGTGCGACTCCCAAACATTAGTGTTCGATTTGGATTGACCGGTATTATTTATGATCAAGAGAGATAGGATAGGGATGGAATGGAATGGTTTAGGGTTGTTACTGCATGTTCCTGATCCTGACACCTAAGAATAGCTCACTTAAATCCTAGCCCAAAAGATTCAATGGACCTCGTACCGTGTGGACATAAAGGTGATCAAAATCAAGGTGCTTGGGCCTTGACAAGAACTACAGCTTGAAGCCCAAAGTCATTGAAGACCTATCCAAACCTAAATGATATTCTACCTTGGACCTGTCTGCCTGCCTGCCAACATGTTTGTGCTCCACATTCTCTGGTACTTGCTCCAATTGGTAAGGATTGCGGGCGCACATAGCAAGAAGAATAAACCCATTTCTTCAAAAGTAAAATTAACTTACACTGCACCAGTGTAAAAAGGGAAAAAAAAAAATCCTTTCTAAGCATTCTTGTCGATCATCGTTTTATTGAGAGAGAGAGAGTATAGTTATAATGCAGTCTCTCTCGATAATTCATTGATGTGGTATATCTTTCCGTGCGGAGTTTTTGTCCATCATTATCTCCACAAAATAAAAGCATATGAATGGAGATCATTTGGTTTGACTATTCTTTATGCGGTATTTTCTTTTTCCATCAGAAATTTTGAGAGGACCGTATTTTTTTTCCTGTGAATATATCTACATATGTAGAATGGAATTTCACTATCTAAAAAGAAAACTCGAATTTGAATTCCGCCAGCTCCGCACTCAGCAAGTTTGAGTCCAAAAGGTTCTGTTTTCCGTGCATTGAAATCGTCCCTTTTTGACATGATCGGCACATTGGTAAATAAAAAAATGCCATATTCTCAGCTCAATTATCAAAAGCATGACAGAAGATAAAATACTCGATTAGTACAATCCTTTTGGATTATTCGTTCCTCCATAAAGTGGGGAAGAAAATGCTGCACTTCGCATCAGGGCTCGCGGCCTCAGACATCTCTTTCGTGTCCTCGAATTGCCAGATCGGAATGTCCCCTCAAGTGGGCACGATCGAGATACTTGAGACATCAGGATAGACTTTTTCTGGAAGCTCTTTTAAAGTTTTTAGGGAACATAATAAGTGCGATAAATGCGTCTCGTGATGCACAGTTTAAGATCGGGCAAGGAGAGAGGATTTTATTTGATATTCCCATATCTTTTTTCCTCCATTTTTCATCTGCGTATCGAATTTTCGCAGCAGTTTTTCTTTTTGATAACCCGAGAAAGATATGTACCTGAAAAATTGTCTTTAAGGTGGCATTCCACGGAACCCAATTTGCCTGCAGATAATCCACCAGGATAAAGCTAAATGGAGTCCATAGTGCTGTCCTCCCATGCAGTCCTGGACTCCGGACAGGGACGCCTTAGTCCTTATGGGAAAATGCCAGAACCTGAAGTTTGTGATTACGCGAGATTAGGCGTCCCTAAACGACGGCTAAAAGGCCGTGTCCCTTCATGGTCTCAAAAGGTCAATCTTATTTACCTGTCAATTCCCTTTTTTTTAACTTCTGTCTAAATGAACAAGAGGGGACCATAAATGATTCAGTCTCATCCTGGCAATCCTGGAAACACCATATTGTCTTGTCATGTAGGGTTTCGGACTGTTTTTACAAAGCCTGTACAGTTATTACTGAATCCTAACAATATGCACGATCAAATTCTAGATACCTGCCTTGCCGCCTCTCACGGGTCGTGGCCACTGAGATTTATTTTTTGGGATAGACGCATCAAACTCGCGCATTTGAATGGAGAAGAGAGAAGTCCACTGGAATTAGATGCTTTGTGCAAAAGCAGCCGGGTCTCGGTACATGTAAGCTAATGAATTTACTTTCCAAAGAACCATTAGGCAACTGTTGCCATGTCAATAGGATTGGATTCACATTCACCTCAACAATGCCATTACCTCGTCTTTTGACAGTTCATTCCCTGTAGTCAGATTCCGAAATTACACCATTAAACCCTGTACAGAATCTAGAAATGGAAGATCGGTAGGTCATAAAATCAATGACGCCAAGCTTCTCTACGTGCTGCCTCGAAAAGAGAAGGTTCCAGATGTTGAGAAAACGACTTATCCAGGCATTGGAAAAGTGTCTCCACTTTAGTTTCGATACCTTCGATTTTTTCTTTCTTCCGACCTTGAAATGGAATGGAACAGGGTTCTCTACGAGCAAATTCTCTACGAGCAAATTCGCAAGTTGGGGCGCTGTCCGTAACCAGCCACATCTATTCTCCATCAGTGATTTGCTTCACAAACCGTTGAATCCATTCTCTTTGGAGATGAAATTGCGGTCACCGTGCTGACTCATTTGCTAGGAATTAAAATAATCTGTGAACAAGACAGTTTCAACTTTAATGTACCCTTTTGACTGATAAGGTCCAAAAGCTACCCGATATATTTTTGTCATACGTGGATATCAAGATTTTTAATCTGGGATCAGCCTTTCTGCCTTCAAACAGGAGATCACGAAAGCACTTCGATTTGAGTTCTTGGAAAGACGCATCGATCTATGGACAAAGTGCATTGTACTTCATGTTCAGATAATTTATACAATTAATGCTTGGTTATCTATTAATTTATCATTAGGACTAATGATTCCAAGCTTATCTGGAGCTTATAATGGGCTGTTTGTAAATTCCAATGCTTAGATCAGGACTTAATTGTTTATAGCTCTCGCTGCAACGCATTTAATATGATTCCATATTGCTGTCACGATTTGTTTGCTCTTCTAGGATTGATTTTGGATAGTTTTGCAGACAGGTTGTGTTTACTCTGGCAAAGGCGATGGGTACTCTCGTTGTTGTTATCTTCATCGTTCGTGGCCACGCAATCGGCTTGACGAGAAATCCCCTCTTAGTCCTGCACCAAGTAAAATTCTTGCTTTGCGCTTGCATTCAGCTCGTGCTTTCTTGTACTGAGTGAGAGAAGAATCAAATCAAGAAGGCTCATTTAATCTAGATACGACACTAGAACTGGACAAGCTCAAATGAGACTCCTATGGCTGCATTGCACTTGTGCTAAAAATCATTTTGCATCAGAAGGAACTGCTTGTGTCGATGGAACGAGGCTTTGTCAATTTGAGGTTACAAGTAAGATCAGAAATTTTTAACGTCATTATAATTTTCTCTTCTAAGTGTTTGCATCAACAACCAGCATTATTGCCAACATATAGTATAGAACAAAAGTCATGTGGTCGAAGTGGTTCTCTTTTATCCGAAATGGTTCTTTGAACACATGTGGTGGAATCTCGCCGCTTCAACTGTAACCTAATTTAGATCAGAAATGACACCTCCAGAAAATTTTCTGGTAACTTTGAGACACCCACTAAGCAAGAGGGATTCTCATATGCTGAGGATCTATCATCTTCTTTGGTAGAAAAGATACGGATACTTTATTTTGTATTGGCCTTTTTGCGAAACTACATTGGTGCTATCTGTATCTATAGAGAGAATAATCAGAGATTTGTCTCTATGAATATATGCCAGTGTTTCCTATTGAATTAGGTTAGAGATGCCCATGACAGAACTCTAAAATTTATATAACCAAATAATAAAGTCACTGGAATCAAATATTGTAGCTTGAAGGATTCCTCTGGACCTACAAATTCCACACAGATGAAATGTTTTTATGCAGTTTAGGCCTTTGGCAGAGGGTAAAATTTTAAAGAATCTGCAGCAAAGATGACGACAGTCCTTGCTAGTTTGCACAGTTTGTAGAATTGTTGATTCCTATCCCAACGCAATGTCAAAGACAGACCAGATCACTTTCTTTGTTTAATTAAACGATTTGTTGTTTCCTGTGCATTTTGCACTTTGTTTGCATCAACAGAGCATTGTTCATTCACGTCCATTTTAGGAATAAACAAAAGGTTATAGAATAATCTATGTTTTATGCTTATCTTATAGCTGAAGCCTCCAGGAATATAAAGAAGGGATCCAGGCTAGTCATTTGAATTCCACATAGCTACAACAATTAAATGATCTTCCTCTCATCTCTTTCATGACCATTCTGTTCAGGTATTGCAAAGCTTGGAATCCAATAAGAAAATCACGACGGCATGAGAGCTGATGCAGTCTATTATGTTCTCGATTGAACAGAAATCTATCAGCTTCCTGTTTGTGCTTGTAGTGAACTCAGATTAACCCTGTGAGGATGTATACTCAGGAGATATACAGCCACAATACGATTAGGTCAAACCATGAACTGACTAGCGGTGACAACTTCGAGCGCAACAGTCATCACTCTCGAGTACTCAGTGCGCCACCGCCTTGGAATGCTGGAATCTCTGCTCAGCCAACAACTAGGGGTTCATGCTTGCAGTCGGAGAACCTTGGACCTGCTAAATCATCAAGTACTACAATGTTGAGCTGTTTCGAATCACCAGCTTCTGCTTTCTATGCAGCCGAGCACTGCATGGGATTTCAGCAGCGTGGATATGATGTTAGCAGTTCATCAGATTGCTCGCAACCTTCTAAAGCATGTGATACCGAATTCCCTCTGTACAGATCTTCCAGGGAGAGTTTCACAATCAATTTGCGAGATCAGCCTGACCCCTTTATTGAGTCGAAAGGGCAGGCCATTGCAAAGTCTCCTTACAGCAATGACTATGATAGAGCAGCTGAGAAATGCCATAAATTCCAATACACCAATTCGCAGCAGAGCAAGGTTCTTGCTCATGGACAAGACAAATTGCTCGGGGACAGCACAGCCTCTGTCTGGAGGTGTCTCTCAAGTCCCTCTGCTGAGAAAAGGGACCAAAAGGTTTGACCGTTCTATTATGTGTCTTGCTTTTGCTTATCTTGACTAATATTATGCATTTTTGTTCTCAATACTTAGAATGAATAGCCCTTTGTTTGCAGGTCTCTTGCAGATCATCGGGTCATCTTCTCTCACAACTCAGCTTCTCTTCTCAGTTGGAAAAACAGCCTTCAAACTTTCCTTCTGCTAATGCCATGTCAACAGGATCCATTCTCTCGAATAAAACGAGAATTAGGTGGACTCAAGATTTGCACGAGAAGTTCGTTGAGTGTGTAAATCGCCTCGGGGGTGCTGAAAGTAAGTGATAAATAGCTTATCGGTTTAAACAATAAGTGAAGAGAGATTCATTTTGATATTCCGATGATTGATCCTATACAGAGGCGACTCCGAAGGCTATCTTAAAGCTGATGGATTCAGATGGATTAACAATTTTTCACATTAAAAGTCATTTGCAGGTATGTACAACTGGGAAACTTCTTATTCGCATGAGCCATGAACTCAACAGTAAACCTTAATCTTAAAGATATTGCATTCTTTTTGTTTGTGATGCAGAAGTATCGAATTGCAAAATACATGCCAGATTCTGCAGATGGTTAATCCTCTTTTTCTAGCAATCTAGTATTAATGATGTTTATTAATTCCTGCCCCTCAGCTGTTAGTCCTAAAAGCTTTTCACTAAACGATAGGGAGGACTGCTAGAAGAACTAGCTCAAATGAAGTTCCCCAAATCGATATCAAGAAGTAAGCCTGGCTCAGTCCATGTGTTCTGCGATTTGCAATTTTTCTTACCATGCTTTGAGATGGATAGATATACCCTCTCGAGCACATTACTTCGGGTGTTAATGTAAGAGTTTGACATATGGCAGCAGCCTACAAATAAGAGAGGCGTTACAACTGCAGTTGGATGTGCAAAGGCGTCTCCATGAACAACTTGAGGTGAAGTTCTGATCCTTTCTTAAAGTAAAGAAAGGGCAGATGATGGAGAGAGTTTGAAAGGCATCACGTAAATTTACTTTCACTTTCTCAGTTTTAGAAGTGAATTCAATGAAAGAAAGTTTGGCCTCTTAAACTGCGCTCTTTGTTTTCTTCAACTTGCCTGCGGTTCATCATTCCGAAGTTTGATGTCTAAAACAAGAGTTTCTGTGGATATCTTCGACAGATTCAGCGGACTTTGCAGTTGCGAATTGAAGAGCAAGGGAAACAACTGAGGATGATGTTTGATCAGCAACAAAAGTCAAGCAATGGTCCCTCCAAGAGTGAAAGTGTGAATAGTCTCGAAGATGTTCATTTCTCAGCCACAGAAGGTCTTCAATATACTCATAATACTCATTTCCCATCCAAAATAAGTTAGCTTCCCAGGTAGCACAATTTCCTGGTCTACCATCCGCTGCAGTCTCAATCCCTTCCAGCCGGGGAAGAAAGGAAAAAGTGAATCAGAAGCTGCTAAACAGCATGATAAAGAAAAAATTATTGTCAATATGGAGGAACAAGGAAGATGAAAGGACTCATTCCTTCTGCCGATACTATCTGCGCAACCAATTGCTACAGTGAAGAAGACAATGGTTGTCAAGACTGAATGGTTGTTCTTGGTCTACTGTGGTGTACTGACTATAAATTGAATGTAACAGATAATGCTTTATCTTAATTTGGAGCTCTGGAAGGCCAAAGAAATGTCTCATACGTGTTGATTTAGGGAAGTGTGTTTCTCTGTGTATAATGTCTCAAAATTTATATCGAATGGGTGGGATCTTACAAAGAATTGCAGGGAAAGTGCCTCTGGAGTGTTTGGTTTGTGAGAATTTTAGGCAGAATATACCGTGTGATTTATCTGCAACTGTCTGATAACTTTGATGCCACATTGTATCAATAGTTGGGGAATGAGAATGAATTGCCGAAGAATATTGCAGTCATATTTTGGTTTTCAAACATATTAAGCAATTCGGTGAATCTTCTGTTTCATTCTCCTAGAAGTATATGCTCACCAGACAGGCACATACGGGGTTGCACCCTTTGGATGCTAATGTCTCTTGGCAGACTTTAAGACCACATCATGGGGTATCACAGGTACTGCTGTTTTAGTTCCTGTCAAAATGGCCAATTTTTTCTGATTGTTTTCATTTAATATCGTAGTTAAAGAAGGATTGCATTATGAACAAAGTTGGATTTTGATTCACAGACTAACTATGACATACTGAAGCGCAAGGTTTTGAAAACTCATAAGATTTTACTCAAATCCAGGCTGCAGCTATATGACATGTCTTTTTAGGGGTCAAATTACCTCGGCGCTGATGTATTTTGAAGATCCAACAAATTTGGGCTAATTAGGGGCGAAATCACCTTTGTAACTTTTCTTTTCCGCCACTGTAACCTGAGAATTCAGAATAAAGGTGGGCACAACTCCAGAAATTAAACAACATTTTGGGGCAACGTGAATAGGAACAGATTACTGCATCAGAGCTTCACATACATGCTGTCATCAACCAGCTTATGCTAAATTTGATTTTCAAGGAGAGATTCTTCCTAATGGCTTATCTCTATACAAGTATATCAACGGTGATCTTCTTGTCAGCGGAACTACTGAAATGGATTCAACTGCATCTCTAAATAATTTGATTGCACGTTTAGTAGATTTTCACGACTTTAGGACTCAACACGATCTCCTGATCTTTTTATCACTATGTATCATCCTCAGCTGGCCATCAATGCTGTTCTCTTTACAGCATCTTCGTAGCTTTGATCTCCTGATCTTTGGATAATTTACCGCAATGCCCTCCTTTTTGGCTAAATCTTAGTGACACCCCATTCTTCGACAAGAAACGGCGCTCAGGGATGATGCTGATGCAGCCTCTGCCTGTCTGGAATTGTCTCTCAATAGCCTGCGATGACAACAATGAACACAAGCTTTGGAAGTTCCATCATCGGATTACTTTTTTATAGCTGTTCTTTCCTAAAACATTATCCAGGCTGTCTTGAAGACTTTCGAAAGGACAGCCACTTGTTTGCAGCCTTGTAGGTCAAGTCCAGTTTAGTACTTAGCAGTTAGCAGTCATGTGATTCCGTAAACGACGAATCTGCAGGCTCGGGGTTCTCAAACAGAACAAGAATAAGGTGGACTCTTTTGCCATAGGTTGAGAGAGCCATACGAAAGTGACACAGAGAAGACCCGCTAATAGGGCTATGTTGAAGCTGATGGATTCGGATGGATCGACTACACTTCACCAGGAGTCCTAGTAGAGCAACACAATGATTTATTATTGTTATTATTATTATTTTTTTTTATACTTTTTTCATACATTTACCAAAACTGAAGCACTTCTCAGCTACTTGTAGGAAGTAGGTGGCTTTATTTCCGTATATAGTTATACATAAACTACTGATAATACTAGATGTGTCTTGTGTCCAACCTATTAGCCACGCAGTTCTACACCCTATTGCCAAAATATCTCATACTTTGCAACAATAAAAATCTAAATAGTTAAATGGATAGAGTAGGCGGTGTAGCTTTTCCTTCAATACTCCTCCTCACCTTCTACTCTTCTTTCAATGTGAATCTGTCGATGATGCCAAGTTGCTTTCGGTACTCTTCAAACTCTATAGTCCCAAGTCCCTTGATGAAAATATTTGCAATTTGATCTCTTGTCTTTATGCTTTCCATCTCTCTCTCTCTCTCTCTCCCATTAGTACCTTTTCATGCAAGAAGTCATAATGTATTTATATATGTTTAGTTCTTGCGTGAAGGATCAGATTCTCTACCAATCATATGGCTGATTGATTATCACAAATGAGCACTACAAGGTATTCAATTACTTGATGTAGGTATTTCATAATCTGCATTAAACACACACTTTCCTGCGCCACCATTGCTATCACTTTATGCTAAGCTTTTGCAATTGACAGTGAAATTTTTTTTATTGCCTCTTACTGCACCATGACACTTTCCACAATCAAAAGGTGAAACACATATCCAGTAGTTGAACGTTGTGTGTCATGGTCACCAGCATAGTTAGCACGACATTATATGCTAACCTTATAGTTTAGGCAGAGAATTCTGAGATCAAAGATCTCCTTTAGTGATCTTAGTATGCATCCAACTGCATCCTAATGAGGCTTTTGTGGTTTCTCCCATTGCAATGTCAGGCCATGTTTCAGTTAGGTAGATTAGGCTTTTTAGCAATTGCCTATGCATAATTGAATTTTTTAATTATCTTCCTCCAATAGCACATAGTTTCATATTTTAATCATTACCCGAGATTGACTCGAATCAAGCATTCCAAACTTCTTGAAAAAATCTTGTGCACTTTTGTTGACATAAGACTAACCTTTTCTTGCGTTACCAAATCTGGAATCCTAGGAAGTGTTTTAGTTCTCTATATTAGGACTCGAGCCTCCCATTGTGTAATATTGTTTACTTTGGGCTTTCAGCCCTCACGGCTTTAAAACGCGTTTAAAGAATCCAAGCCTTATAAACTAGCCTAGGACTCCCCCCTAAGCAATGTGGAACAAGAGACGCACCCCCTCCCTACGCACGTTCGGGGACCAAGGTGCGGACACACCACCATCCCTCCTTCCCCGCGCACCGCCGCCTGGGCCGTCACACGCTCCCCCCCTTGGGAGCACAAGGCCCTCGCTATGGGACCACACGCGGTCGGCGGTCGGGAGTCGGCTCTGATACCATTAGTAAAGACTCGGGTCTCCCGCTGTATAATATTGTCCACTTTGGGCCTTCAACCCTTACAGTTTTAAAACGCGTTACACAGTTTAGAAAATCGAAGCCTTATAAATTAGCCCAGAACTCCCCCTAAGCGATGTGAGACAAGAGACACGCTCCCTCCTGCGCACGTCAGGGGACCGAGGCGAGGACGCACTGCCATCCCTCCTCCTCGTGCACCGCCGCCTGGGCCGTCACACTCTAAACTCTTTCATTTGAAACTAGATAAAGAGATCGGCTCTAATTCAATATATCTCGCTTCCATCATCTCCGGTGATGAATAGAGATCGTCTATAGGGATCAATGCTATCACAATTCTCTCGCCTTCTAAGGCCCGAGTCCACAGGTGCTATTGGGCAGCCTCTCTGCACCAGAAATTCCACAGTCTCCCCATACCATGGCGAGCCGAAACACGTGCAAAGTCCAGATGTCCGAACAGCGCCCTTTGCTAAACCCGCTCGCTTGCCGGCCAGGCCTCATGCTCGCAAGCCCTGCCTTGGGCCACCTCTGAGCATGATCCTTGATCACTGATTAGTTCACCGCCAATCAGCTCCCTAAGCATTAAGATCGGGCCTTCCGTCGGGCTCGATCCAAGCAAAACCCGGAAGACAGTTGGCGTCATAGCCCAGTTCGTGCCGCGCCGCCGCCGCCTCCGCGCGGTGGATTCGTATAGCGTCGGCCCTTTCCGACCGCGTGGTGAAATTCGAGGAGCCGCCCCCACTCCGTCGAGCAACTGACGAGCGGCCTCGCGCTCCACCCTCTTCCTCCATTCAAGAAGGCCCTCTGTCGAGGCTCCATCAATCTCTACTTAGCAGAGGGAGGAAGCAGCTAGATTTTGGCAGCAAGGTACGACAATCGGCGACTTGACTCGACTCTGTGGAAGCTCAAAATGGTTCGTGGTTTCGTTGCTTATGACCCCTTTTTACGATTGTGAGTAATAACGAGCGATGACCCGTCTAGGACAAACTCAGGGTGAGTACCAGCTAGTACGATGAGGGTCTGTTCGGTTTATGTAGTTAGCCTGGTTAAGTCTTGCGAAACCAAGTTTTGGCCAAGAGGGTTGTTTCAGATTGCTCAAAGTCCGGATCTTTGCGGGAAGGCAAGAAGTTATCATGTGGGATTGATAGAGGGTCCTCTGAATAACAATGGAAAATTAGGGAGAACTCGTGGTGTGACTCTTAGGCTAGCGCAAGATGCGATTACGGAGTACTTGCACTTCACTCGAGGCTTGCCCTTCATGGATGCAGAGTTTATAAGTAAGAATTCCCCTCAGTTCCTTGATAGGCTTCTGCAGAAGGTCGATGCCCGGAAGGACATTGGTGCATCGATATCGCGGTTCTTACGCTATCATCCTATAAATGAATTTGAGCCATTTTTTGAGAGTCTGGGTTTGTGTCCGGCAGATTATGCTCAGCTTCTTCCGAGAGAAATGATGTTTTTGATGGATGATCAACTGTTGTTGGAGAACTATCATGTACTTTGTGAATATGGGATTGCACGTGAGAAGATGGGGAGAATTTACAAGGAGGCTCCTGAAATCTTCCGTTATGATCGTGGGCTTATGATGTTGAAGATTAGTGCCTATGAGAAACTGGGGCTTAGTCGGTCTAATATGGCTAGGGTTATTGCTGCTAGCCCGTATCTTTTGACTGGAGATGTTGATAAGGACTTTGTCGAGGTATTAGAGAATTTGAAGAATCTTGGCTTTCATTTCACAATGATTGAAGAGAATATATCTGAAAAGGATTGTTTTAGATGGAGTCAGATTCTTGAGCTTTTCTGTTTCTTTAGAAACATAGGTTGCAGTGAGGAGCAGTTGAGTGAGTTAATTAGACACCATCCGGGAATTTTCTTTGAAGGTTCAGGGGACAAGACATTTTCCCTCATTGGTTATCTGTTAAAATTTGGGTCCTCTGTATGTGAAATACGGTCAATGTTTTTGCAGTTTCCAAATGTCCAAGTTGGAAAGTTTTTGTCAAATTTGAGAAGGTGTTTTATGTTCCTCACTGAGATTGACATGCCGACTGAAGACATTAGCAAAATTTTACGCTCTCATTCCCCATGGTTGGGTGAATGTACTCTGAAGAAACCTAACACCGTATTTGCTAGGTTAAATATTGGAAAAAAGCGGCTTTGTAAAATCATCAAGGATGACCCAACAGAAATGAAGAATTGGGTTCTTGGATCACGAATTGAGCAACTACCTGATGTGAGTAAGAAATTGCTGAAGGTTAAGTTTTTGTTGGGATTGGGATTTACTGATGATTTAACAAAGATAAGCGAGGACGTCAAGTTATTCAGAGGCAAAGCTGAAGATCTTCAGGAGAGGTTTGATTGCCTTGTGAGCGCTGGTTTGGATCGGAAGGATGTCATTAAAATGCTGACAGTATGTCCCAAAATTCTTAACATGTCAAGGGATGTGATTGAGATGAAAGTGGATTTTCTCATGAATGATTTGGGTTGCCCCTTGTCAACTTTAGTTAAATTTCCAGCTTTTATTGGTTATAAAATTCAGAGAATCAAACTTAGACATTCCATGTATAATTGGCTGAAAGACCAAGGAGCAGCTGATCCTGAGTTGGCCTTAAGTACTTTCATTGGATGCTCAGATAGGAAATTTGTTAGTCAGTATGTAAATCGACATCCTAGTGGCCCAAAAGTCTGGCAAAAGTTGAAGGAGGAATTTGTCTATGCAGAGTGTCTAGTGCATGCTTCTTGAATGAGTTTAGCAAGTGGGCAAGCGAGGTGTATGTTTATCTTGTATTCTAGACTAAAGCTAATTTATACATTTCTTCATTAGTGGCATGAAGAATAAGATGCCATTTTTTAGGGGCCTTGGCCTCTTCTCTTCCCGTAAAATCCTCTGTTGATTCGAAAAACTACTCACAAATCGTTGGCAATGTTTGAATTCAAAAGGACTTTGCACTTGGAAAACCTGTTCAAAAATTCTCTGGGTGTCATCATTTACATGAAGTGGTATTATCTAAGCTTCATGAGGGATACTTTGTTTTCAGCAGAGAAAAAATAAAAAAAAGAAGCATGGAAAAGCTGAATCACAGAAACATCGTTGATGGGAAAACTTGATCGATTGCATTACTGTGTTTGTTAGTTCTTTATCAGTAGAGGCATTACCATTAGTATGCTGCAGAAATAGTTTTGGTTGAAAAATATGGTCTTTTTGGTTGTATCTGTAAGAGGGTCCGCCACTTTAACACAAATGGTGTTGGACTAACAACCCACTGCGCTCTGATTGAGGTTGAAATGCTATGCTACTGATTCATGAGAACTTCATATGACGTTACTTGTCCTGGTTCACGTCGAGTGCAGATGTCAGGCAGTCATTGTTTAGAGTATTGATAATTCGATTGCTTTATATTGCAATTCTTGCAATGACGCATCATCATCTTTGTTTATCGCTTTTTTATAATCATTCACATCTGGAGTTGACTAGGGAAATCTTGGTATGGCCCCATAAAAATATGTTCTTGTTAAGTTTTAGGGTACAGAGTTAAGCCCGCATTAGCCATATTGACCTTCCGGATTATATGATGGGCTTAGCAGGCAAATTGCCCCTATGTGTAAGCTCCTGATAACGTATGGAAACCCCTTCATAGCATGGTGTGATCCAGATTTAAGCATTCTCGAACGGAAAATGATCAGGTATGGCGGATGAAATGTGTGGATTAAATGGTTGTTTTTGCTAAATCAACACTGGCAAGTACGGCACTGTGACTAACTATGACCTTCACGACTTTCTGGTGATGTCTCGAGAAAATGAACGATTCTCCTGAAGCGATTCATTTCTGCCGAAGTTTGCTCCTAGAAATATACCCATCCCCTGGTACCCCGAACACATGAATTTCACCGAGTCTATTGCACCGTGACTGGATAAATTAACGCACCTGCATTGATCTTTAGTGCCTCATGATAAGGGCTAGCGATATGATCGGGCCTTGAGTACTTTGCTTCGCCGGCAGCAGTATGTACATGCATGCTCAGGCCAAGTGTCTGGAGGAGTACCGTTGTCGTGCGGTCGGTTGTTAGAATCACAGATGCGAGAAGCGGACGTGATCGAACAGAAGGAATGCGGACCTTGGAAAAAACCTAGACGTGATCGAGCAAAACGGTGGGCCTAGGAAGGACCATGCTTCAGCCCTGTAGCTGGGGAAGAGGGATGCGTGAGCATGGCGCCATGGTCACTGTGGCTACATTAACAAGGTGGTGGAGCCAAGACAGACAGGTGCAACATTATTAAAACATAACTGGGAATCGTGCTTGCAAAAAGAATGAACCTTTCAAAAGCTTTTGGGTTTGTGGTTGAACGCTGATCTGTGGTGCAACAACCGATCCATGAATCGCTGATGAAATTTGACTGAGATGGCATCACTGGGCAAAAAACTTTCTGAAAAATCAGGATTCCCTATGTTTCTAGATGCAAGATTTTCCCTTACTTCAGATGCTTATGGGCTCAAGCACACACCCAAGGACATAGCTGAAGAGCAGACCTGTTAACCGGGTGTGGCAGGACGGGGCGGTTGGGTGATAAATGATCCGACCTAACACCCAACTCAAATAAACTCATTTAACCCATTTTGACTTATTTTCTACATAATGCAATTCTAGCGACCCATATATAATTCATACCCGACTTGAGACCGATATTAATAATGAGTCGTTCTTTACTCATTCAGAGTCGTGCTCTCTACTCTGTTCCGAATAGGTTAAAGTCCCTTGACTCCTTTGGTCCAAATTGAAAATGGACCAAACCTACCCATTGTGCTATTCTACCCCTAAGCTTAAAAAAGCAATATGAGAATCATAGCTTTAAACTCGGACGGACCGTTTTGCAAATGGAAATATGGCATCCTACAGTTCCAACTTTGGTCCCCCTCGAACTCCTAGGGAAAAAAATAATTCATCGAAATTCCTCTCGCTAACTACCATATGTTTCGAATCCACATCTTTATAGAAAAGGAGTCTGCAGAATCTCCACATACGCGCTCCATGAGCACGTCCCATGTTGATGTCGAGGAAAAGCGAACACCTTTTTCCACGTCCTCATTTGTTTTCTGGGTTTCCCCCCGTCCAAAAGCTGCTTTTCCTTCATTTTCAATTAGGACCCGAAAAAGATAAAAATGTAAATTGCAGCGGTCGGTAAGTTTCTATTCACGCCTCTGCTGCACCGGCCTTGGAAAACACATCCTGAACAAACGACGTGAGATTATTGACATCGCATTCTCAAAATCTACGTTGGATTCGGCGCGTGGTCATGAGGTCAGGTTGGGAAAAGTGTAGTAAATAGAGTTCTTCCAGGCCAGAGCCCCCTTGGGAATTTGAATATTACGGTAAAAGGCGTTGGTTCCTGTACTCACACCTCTCTATTCTTGAAATTTGTTTATTGTTGCTCCTACTAAATGACACTCGCTTGTTCCCTCGTGACACACATACCGCTGTAGGGTGTAGACCCTTCTTTTTCCTCCTTTTCGGGTGCGCATAATTAGATCGATCAGGCCCTGTTGTGAACAGTTAATCGCCTCCGATTTGTCATTAAATTTGACCGCATCGACCATCCTAAGCACCAAACCTATCGTGGTGATTTTACTGTACTGCAGTGGCACCTCCTGCTGATATACATTATTGTACCCTAGTCTCGCGGTGATTTCTGCGATTCTCTAGGTAAGAAGTTGACTGCTAGTATTTCGTGCGAGTCGATTACTGGCATGCCTAAGTCTCTTGTTAAAATAAGGTGGCTGTTATTCACATGACACGGTGACGAGTAAGTGTACCAACGATTCTTCATGAACTGTAAGCATAATATCTACAGCAATAAGACTGGTACTGGTACAAGATAACCATGGAGAAGCTGTATGCAGATAAAAAGAAATTAGGCGACATGCATTGCACAGAAAGGTTACCTACTACCAAGTGGGGCTTTCCTCTCTATGAGATTTCTTCGACCATCATTAAACTCAAATCATTAAATCGGTTCAAGCCTAACCTGATCTAGGATGTAACTAAAGACACGGCATAATTTATTTATCCACATAAAGATTTGCACTTTCCTTTTTTAATTTTTTGGACGGAGCACTTCCCTATTTTAAATGAGGTGGATAAACCCTGCAATTACAATACGATTGAAGTTATAAGTTCAAGCCTCAGCACCCCCAAAAAGCCAATTCGGGTTTTTCTTTTTTTCCTTTTTTCACTTGCCACCCCCACCTAGATTGAGTGAAGACTAGATATGACACTCGTGGAGTCGACAAATGGGACTATCACATTGGTGGAGGCTAGGTCGGCCAGCAATTAGCATCATACATCATCAACGTTACAGTGGATTAACTCTTTAGGACTGACATTATTAGCTATGGTGTCAAGAGATTGCCGTGGATTAGAGTCAATAGCACAGGTCAAAGCCTCGATTTCACTGGTTTGTTAGACTAGCAAGGTAATCCGAAGTCCTTTAGATAGTCGAATCACCATACTATTGGGGGTGAATATGTTCCTTTAGTATCTGTGGAGCAACGCAACTCGTCCTTTTTTCGAGTTCCTGAGTACAAAATCTTGCGGATGAAACTGGCTCCTCTGCTCTCAAGAACGACAACAGCGGTCATCCTAGCAAAGGTTCCACGACAACTCGAGTTCTGGTAGACTCATATAATTTCTCCACGCGTTTTATATGCGAGTTGATAGATGGACTCGCTAGCTAGGCGCGGACATCTAGCAGACATCACGTTCCTAAACACAGGGCTGAGCGGACACTGGATTCTACTGTTCTTTCGTGTATGTTAAGGTAACGACAGACGTGGAGACCAGATAGCCGTTTCTCGAGTTAAACTACTCTCCCATCTCACGCGCAGGAAGCAACTAGCCGACAAGTGGTCAACGCTAGGTCAAAGTCCTCGCGTCGCTACATGCGTAAGTGCTCTGCAAGTGACTGCAAGCCATAAATCCCCCTGCGACGAGCATTCACGGAACTTGCCAACGACCCGTCCTCGCGTGCCTCCCGTCTCATTTACGCCAGGGCTGCCGATTCCTGTGCTGCGCCTTCTTCTTCCGTTTCTCCCCAAACGCGAAGACGGTGAGACGAAGACCCGTTAGACCTTGCTGCTATCATTAATTTTACCCATCGTTGTTATGAGCGTTGTCGTCGGCAGAACCGTCCGGCCCAAATCGAGCAGCCTGTCTGGAAATGCATGTTACTTGGCTTCAGCAGGACTGCTTCCCTTCAGCCATAACTGCGGGGCATGGTCACGACTCATGTCATTAGATTCATCGCTAGGTTTTATCAAGACTTGTACGTGAACGATGTGGACAATGCTGTCCGGACGGTCCTGCATCATATGCTGCCGGTACTGTTTTGTTTGTGGTTCCACATGTCGTGTTACACGATCAGATTGAATTCTTAATTCAGCAGTGGTGTGCGTATCTTCGTGCCATTTTTTCGTGTATGGATCTTGAAAAAAAGAGAGTTAATAATTGTAACATGCACGTTTCGCTATCGAGCGTAGTAGTCCAGAGTAGGGGTGTGCAACGGAAACCGCCCGAACCGGGATCGGACCAGCCGGTTTTGGGCGGTTCCCACGATCGACGGTCCGGTTCCCGATTCCAAGGTGGGAATTGGACCAACCGAACCGACCGGACCGGACTAAATTTTTTTATATATAATTTATATACATATAATATATAAACATATATAATATATTAATATTATATATTGCAATTGAGGTAACAACCTTTTATGTGGCCAAGAGACCACCAAAGCTCTTATTGTTACTCTTCATTTATAGAGAAAAATTTACTTGTTAGTTTTATAGAGATTGTCTATAAAACTCAAGCCAAGCACAATCTTTAATCACATTGTTCATGGCTTTTATGCTTAAAATTAAGCATGAAACACATAAACTGTGATTGATATTTACGCAAGTGAAGTTTGAATATTTTGCACGTGAAAATATGTGCAAGCAATTTTATTAGATTGTTCGGGAACCGAATTAGATTGATCGGTCCGGAACATGATCGTTCTTTAGTGAATAGCCATTCTTTAGTGAAAAAGAAAGTGTCGATTTTGTTGGACCGGACCGGACCGGATCAAAATCGATGGTCCGGTCCAGTTCCTGATCCTAGGACCAAACGGTCTGGTCCACGGTTCCCAAAATTAGGAACCGATTCTCCCGGTCCGGTTCCCGGTTCCACCTTGGAACCGGACTGAACCTGGAACCGATCACCCCTAGTCCAGAGTTAGACCGTTCGAGCCGCATTTGGAGCGAACCTTGAGGAATGTTTGCAATTGCCTCGTATGGGAAGACTTTTCTAGTTCCCGCCTTCAGGTATGCTGGTGAGAGCACGATGATGGACTTGTGAATTTATCGAACATCTATATTATGATGGTCGTCCCTCCTCACCCTTCTATATATTATGTACACAAAAATGCCAATTATAAAGATAAAAATAAGAAATCAAATCTTACAAGATTGTCAAAGCCATTCCCTCTCGATTTTTATTAGCTTATGGAATGAGGGACAGTGTCTCATTTGTATATTACCGCTGTGTTTGTTCGTTTAGAATGCGTTTCTTCCTGTCTTTTTTCAAATACGTGTTGCTTCCTAAAAATCAAAATAGAAAACATCGGAGATTCTTATAATCATGAAAATAGTATAAAATAGCACCAACGCTACTAAAAATGCCACACTAGTATACTCATACCACATTTACTCAAAATTAATTTTTGTGTCACAAAAATCTCAAATCGATACAACCGTGCCACATTTACTCCAAGCTCATTTTGTGTCACAAAAAATCTCATACCGGTACACTCGTGCCATATTTATCCCAAACTAATATATCCATGTCACGTTTATCCCAAATTTTGATATATCTAGGATTTTTTGTGGTAATTATATGGGTGCATCATTTGGAGTAAATGTGGCACGGTTGTACTAGTTTGAAATAAAAGTTAGTTTAGAAAAAATGTGGCACGAGTGGACCGGTTTGAGGTAAATACGACATGGGTGTGTATCAGTTCGGAAGTTTTAGTAACACAAAAATTAATTTGACATAAATGTGACTTGAGACTAGTTTGAGATTTTTTGTGATATTAATCATTTTAAATTATTATATTTTTTTGAGGTCCTTATGTTTCAAGAGATTTTAAATGTTTGATACTGCGAGGGAAAGAAAAGGATAAGAATTCAAAACAAAATCTATCATAAGAGCCAATAACTTATTTATTCATAACGTGTCTTGATAGACTTCTAGTTTTTAATCTTCATCTCAATATTGCTATGCAAGTACTTGTTTTTAATCCTAAACATTTGAAACTTTCACGGCATAATGTTAGATATTCTGGGAGAAGAAAAGGTAAGAATTCGACATAAAATCTATCAAAAGAGCCAAAAACTTATTTATTCATGACGTGTCTAAATCGATTTTTAGTTTTTACTCTATTTCTCAATCTTGCTATGCACGAGCTCCTTTTTAATTTTAAACATTTGAAAATTTCACGCTATAATGTTAGATACCATGAGGGAAAAAAAGGTAACAATTCAAAACTTTCACAATGCAACGTTAGATACTCTAAAGTAGAGGTGAGCAAGATGGACCGACTGAACCGAATCGAATCGGCCCGTAAGTCCAATTCCCAAGAGTGTCAGTTCAATTTCCTATTTCTAAAAGTGAAACTAGTGTCCAAGCAATCCAATTCTCGATTTAGGGGGAACTAGACCGACATTATATATATTATTGCCCAAAAAATTAAGGGAAGAGAGCAGTGTGAATGGTCTTACTAATTTGCTTCACTCCCATTAGTGCTTAAATCTCTCGCTCTCTTTCTTATTATTCATATTTTTCCTTTTATTCCTCCCCGACCTTTCCCATTATCTTCCAAAGGGAATATCCTTTGTTTGCTTTCCCTCACGACCAAATTCCCTTGCCAACGTGTTGCCAGAATAAAATGGAGACAATCTTTTTTGCTCCCCCCCTACGTTTATTGCCCATTTTTATGTAGTTTGGAGGAATTAGTTCCTTTGATCATGCTAGCTGAAATTTGCCAAACAAAAGCATGGAAGATTTCTTTGATCGATTGGTTGGATCTCTTTCTTTTTTACGAAGAAAAGCCAAAATCTCGCCCTTTTTCTTTTTTAATTTTGTCTTCATGTTAAATAAGTGATCGATCCCCATTTACCGGTTCCTAGGTGGAATCAGACTGGACTGGAAGTCGACCACCCCTATTCTGAGGGGAAAAAAGGGTAAGAATTTGAAATAAAATCTATCAAAAGAGCCAATAACTTTTTATTCTTGCCATGTTTCAATAGACTTTTAAGGTGTACATCACAATCATTTTATTTATATTTTAGAATAATTTTTATGTTTTAGATTTGTTTCTGGAACAGAAATCTATTTGATGACACAATTTCATTTTTCTATTTCTAGAGCAAAATGAGAAGTAAATTTTTTTACTTCTCCAATTCTGGAACATAAATGAAAAATAAAAACTTTTTTGATTGTGCATCTTCTCTACTAATCGGCCACCCACTCGCCACGGTCATTGACCACTATCTACCGCCGTCGGTCACCACCATTGCCATCCGCTACTCTTTGGGAATGAAAAATTTTGTGTCATTATTAAACGAGATTCTATTCCGATAACAAAAATTTGCATTGTTATAAAAAAAAAAAGTTTTACTCAAAAACTCATCCAAAAATAAAATAGAAAAATTTATTTCTCTTTTATAAATCAATTTTTGATCAGAATAGTTATCATTTGCATTCTTAGTTTTTATGTTTTATCTCAATCTTGCTATTTGAAACTTTCACAACGTGTGAATTTTTTTTTGTTTGTTTTACTCTAACAAAGTCACTTTCAAATTTTTGCTCTGTTTTTTTGTAGACTTGTATGTTGAACTCCAAAACATCTCCACTTCCGACGCTGTAAAAAGGTGAGTAATCGGACTTCCTACCTTTCCCTTTCCAATGGTGGTCATTTGGGCAACTCCAGTCATTTCAAAATGCGAATATTGGCATATAGATTTACATGTACTTTTCTAAGATTTTAGAAAACATTTTAAATTAAGAAAAGAAAAGGTTTTTTTGGGCCAAAGGAGGACTTCGACCTTTTTTTTCTTCCACCCAGCAACAATGATGTCGAAAATGGGCAACAATGATGAGGGGCCCACTGAAGTCTGCACTGGGACCCTAACTAATCAATACTGGTGTCATTTTGGAGCTTTCTCAACAGTACTTCCATAAATGTGGAATGGACCCAGCGGTATCAATTGCAGTCAGATCCCTCTTGTTTGCATCTAAATTTGTAATTGTAGTGACTCTTTTTTTTTTTTTTTTTTTTTTGGTACAAGGTAATTGTCGTGACTTGGGAAAACGAAATTAGATGTTATCACCTATTTTTCTGTGGCACATTTATTTTAAATTAATTTATATATTATAAAAATTCTCAAATTAACATATCCGTATCACATTTACTTTAAACTGATATTCCCGCATTGCATTTATTTCAAATTATGATAAATTTGAGATTCTTTTTGGGATGAAGAGACAATGGTGCACCAATTTGAAATAAATGCAGCACGAATATGTTAAAAAATGAATATATTAATTTAGAGTTCTTAATGTTTAACATTTTCCTCGATTTCTGTCCAATTTTGAATAAATAATCAATGTCAAAGTCGCACGTAGACTGTTGCTTAACCACGATATGTTGGTAGTTAGCTTCCGATGTATCTCTCCTAAACGTGACTGAAAGAAACTGCTAGTTTTCACTTCGATTTGACTGCTTTGATTTTGATAGCTAGTTAGTAGTCCTAGTTTTGCATCCGAAAATTGGGGAATGCTGCTTCTGTCTTTCCTTTTCACGTGCCCATTTTCTTGATTTGTCCTCGGTTTACGCGAGCGTGATCATGTAAATCATGACAGACGGGGGGCAAATAAATAGGTGCCCTATATTCTTACCTTTTACCGAAAAAATAAACAAATAGGTGCCCTATTTAAAGATCCGATCGTAAATGTAACAATTGACAAATTAATCTAAACAAAATTAGACCAGCCAAATTTGTAAATACGTCTTGAGCGGGCCTAAGAACTCAGGTCCGATCATTCTACAAACAAAGTGCAATATGTTCCACAACACCTTCAACATAGACTTTCCAACTTGCTGAGACATACACATACCGATCTAGTACCGATCTAGTGGGTACGGCAATAGGGTCCGCATGACGATCAGACAGGACCACCTTAATTGAATCGATACATTAGTACGAAGTATGATTGGTGGTTTTCTTTTCAGTGCCTAAGTAGGGAAGACGAAGGGGAATCCATGTTGTTCTGGCAAAAAATTTCAATGGCTGACTTTTATCGGGGTTAGGAGGCTAGTAAATTTACCGTGGATCCAACTACCTTGAAAAGGCACTCTCCACTTTCCGGCCGGTCATTTAACAAACGATGCAAATCACTTTAGTTTAGTCTGCCTCCCCCGGGAGAAGGGAGAGAATCTTACTCAGTAAACAAAGAGGAAAAAGAGAGAGAGAGAGGAGGACAGGAATCTAAAGAAACCTGTTAACGGTGCCAACGTGAGTAGTAACAAAAGGGAAAGAACGTACGAATTCTCTTCCGAACGAAAAATGGGTTTCGGCGGTGCGTTCGTACCAAGCAGGGGGCCTCCCCCACTCCCAAAGAAAAGACCGCACTTGATGCGTATGGATCACCAGGAAGGAATCAATCAACGCACTGTTTCGCGCATTATGCAAAAGAGAGGGGGAGGGAAAAAGAGAAGGAAGTCCGTCCCTAGAAAATATAGATCGTGAGTCAATTTTAGGAAACGAGGGAGGGAGATGCTTCCTCGAAGGAGGCACGGTGATGATGGCGGATGGCGTGCGTGCTTTCATCGATCAGTCCGACCGTGACGTGTGGGGGGAGAGATCCATCCGGGAGGTTCCACATAAATTGCTGAGAAAATTCTCTTCGCCGAACTGAAAGTACTGATGATGTCTCGATTTGGATCGAGCTCGATGCGCCGTAAATCGAAATGGGGCGCGCCGGGTTAGATGGAGGACGTCCTGCGCCTTCTGTTGGTTTAGCCATTAGTGGGAATCTTTCAACTGAAACAGGACCCCGCTTCTGCTTTTGACCGAAAGCCCACCTCTCGTTGAACCCTCCTCTTTTAGAGCTCTCTTTCCCTCTTTCCCTCTTTCTGTCTAGTCTAGGGCACAGGCTCTGTTCTTAGGCTTCCCGATTTTTCCCTGCCTCGATAGGGCAAAAGAATATGGTTCGTTTACCAAGAAAACTAGAAAAGAGTTTTTGGTTGGAGGGTGGGGAAGAAAGGAGCCTTTTGCCTTCCTCCCCCCCTTCTTCCCTTTGTATGCAGCTAAGTACATGAGCAAAAAGGTGACCTTGTACCCTTGTACCATAGGGTTAGATTGCTTAGTGAGATGGCCAAACCCATCGAGTCGGGTCGATGTGTTGCGACGTTCATAAAGGGTGTAGATCGAGTATGCAGAACGTACTCTTCTGTATAGAAAATAAAATTTGAGTCTTGAGTTTGAATACGAGAATATTCGAGAATATTGGATAATATGATAGTTATTTGTAAATCTAGGCTTTCATGTGCACCGATGAGCATTGAATGGACTCCATTATACACCGACCTTGCCCACCAAATCTTAAAACTCGAATTCTTTGGAGAAGCTTTCTTTATTTTGCAGAAATTTTGAAATATGGGAATAATTGTAACTTTATGATTTGTCTCGACATTAAAGTTCTCTTTGTGCTCGTGTGAGAGAGAGAGAGAGAGAGAGAGGGGGGGGGGATGGGTAATCAAGAAGTGTATAAGATAGGCATTTGACATTAGAAATGTATGGACTTTCGTTAAAAAAAATAAAAATGGGACCATTTGCAATTGGAGAACTTTCATAAAAAATGGGACCATTATTACTTTAATGGTCCCAATTTTGGTAAACTTTCATTAAAAGAAAAAGGGACCATTATCACTTTAATGGTCCTATTTGGGTAAACCTCCATAAAAAAAAGGGACCATTATTACTTTAATGGTCCTATATTGTTAAACTCTCAACAACACGCATGGGGCTTTTCATATAATTTTTTATGAAGTTTGAGATTGAATTCGAATATTTTATTGGGTTGCTTCACCATCATTCTCATGGTACTGTTTATTTAATTTTTTAATCCAAATGTTCATATATATATATATGATAAATGGTTTTATAAATTTTTTTTTTTTTTTGGTGAGAATACTAGTATTTTATTGTTTAGATACGTTTGCATGTAAAAAAATTTAATTATTCCGATTGCTAGGGCGATGCCTGCCTTTTTACTAGCTTTACAATAAAGGAGAGATATGTTCACAAAATAAAAAATTATTACCAAGATACGCCCTGCCAAATTTCGTGTTAAACATCTTTAAAGATATGGTGTGGCTCTCATAAAATATGGAGTCGAGATGGTTTTTATATTGTGATTGATTGTATCGACCATATAAATTGTAGAACGGGCTTATTAAGCACTCTCTCTTTAACTAAAACCACAAAATTATATAAGCCCTCCCTTTGAATGGGAAAATTATCAATTATTAACCTGCTTTATACAAAGCCGTTAGATTGGTCGGACGGAGTTCTCTTTGGACGGCAGGTTTTCTTTATGGCACACCTTGATGGTAGTTGGAGTCAGTTAATTTGGAGTTGAAGTATCTTAACTATTCCTCAAAGTTTTCTTTTTCTTTTGCAAGCTTTACTTTACGAAATTTAAAGTAGCTGGAGATGGAGAGAGAGAGAGAGAGAGAGAGAGAGAGTTAGGGTAAATATGAAGTGCATCTTAATTAAGGTTTGGCAACCGCTTCACTTGAAAAAATGACCCCCCCCTGCGGTAAAACACGAGCCCCACTTCTGTGCCATGTGAGAGT
This sequence comes from Eucalyptus decipiens, assembly GCA_014182575.1. NCBI lineage: Eukaryota > Viridiplantae > Streptophyta > Magnoliopsida > Myrtales > Myrtaceae > Eucalyptus > Eucalyptus decipiens. Next base: position 40,535,718 of record CM024609.1, on the reverse strand, counting down.
TTTTATTTTTTATTTTTCTAGGAAAAAGAAGAAGTTAAAACCGAGCACAAAATTAACATCGAAATTCTACCATCCTCATTTTATCATCTAATGAAATATGAAGTAATTCTTTAAGAGATCACGATTAGAACTCCGTGTGAAAGGTGTTTATTGATTTCAAAATTAACAAGTAGTCATTGAAGTGATTTTCTTTCTCAGAAGTTATTTTGCAATTTAAATACAAAAAGCGAGCTCGACGGTTTTTCAATATTTTGAAGCAAAGCAGAGTGAATATTATCACGCGTGAATTATTAGGTTAGGATTAGTTGACAGAGATTGATGAAGCAAGAACCAGAACTAAAAAAGAACCTGACATGGTGGCAATCTTTCTTTTGCTCGATAGGACAAAAAACCAAAAAAAGTCCGAGAAAGCAACGGGTATTTGTCTAGAAATAGGGCAAACTCCTAAGAGAAAAAGTTTACTGAGAAAACGAGCTATTTCTTTTAGGTTTTTCCCCATCTCCTTCTCAAATTGTCTCATTACCCTTTTTCTATTTTCCAACCACATGTTCAATCCCCTAACTTTCCTTCCCTTTTCCAAACATAGCAAAGGCAGCCTAGGCGTAAATTTAGGAAACACCAAGAAAGCTAGAGGAATTGCTAAATTTAGTCCTTCCATCAATCTCATAAGTCAATTTAACAGATAGAAAAGTCTTTCTCGAGACGTTATTCGAAATCACGGAATTATATAGCAAACCAAACTTTCCATGCACACTTGATGCGATAGGCACATTTAGTCTGAGGCCTAAGCCTACGAGTTATTTCGTCAAGAGAAGAAACTTACGTGTGGTAAATAAGATTATCGACGGACCAGTTGAGACGGATCTTGTCGATATATCGAGAGACACGAGCTATCCAATATTCCAGCTTTTAGGGTGACCGGGACGTCGAAATATTCACCTAAAGAAATGTTCGGAACATTCATTAGAGAAACGGGGCATGCCATGATATTGATCCACACAACAACGTGCATGAACAAGATGAAAATTTTGTTGGGTGAATTTCCTATTGGCTTCTTGGCTTCTTCCCCAGCTCTGAGCTATCCTCCAAGAAAACACCAAAAAAACTCTCCCCACCACAGTGACGAAGTACGTTACATCAGGTCCCTCTCCTTCTCCCTCCCTGTCTCTGTCTCTGTCTCTGTCTCTCTCCTCTGAGAGCTCTGAGAGACTGGTGCCCCTTTTAGCCTTTCTCTCTCTATCTTTCTACTCTCCAACTCCCCCAATTATTTTTGTTTTTTTGAGCTCTCTCTCCCCCTTTCTTTTTCTGCATACTTTCTTTTGTAATTGTACCACCTCCACCATTTAAACAAGATGGCTGGCATGGGCCACTGCCGTCTCCCCACTTTTCACTCTTAAAAACCCCCCTCCTCATCCCTCCCCCACCCCCTCCCATTTCCTCTCTCTCTTTCTTTCTTTCTCTCTCTAGCACAGGCACAGAGGCGCGCAGAGGGCACTGATGATGACGACTGGGGTAGCTCCAATGAATGGGCTCTAGAGAACCTCGCTCATGGACGTGGGTTCGGGCTCGTGGACGACGGAGTCCGGGTCCTCTTCTCCTCCCCCTCTCGAGTCCCTCAACGGCCTCAAGTTTGGCCGGAAAATCTACTTCCAGAATAATAACAGTAGTAATAATGCCGCCGCACCCAAGCACGGCTCCGGCTCCGGCTCCGGCTCCGGCTCCGGCTCCGGCTCCTCCTCCGCCGCCGCGCCCGCGCCCGGGTCGGGCACGCCCCCGAAGAAGGTGAGGGCCTCCGCCGGCGGCGGCGGCTGCGGGGCGATCCAGGGCGGGCAGCCCCCGAGGTGCCAGGTGGAAGGCTGCCGGGTGGATCTGAGCGATGCCAAGGCTTACTATTCCAGGCATAAGGTGTGCGGCATGCACTCCAAGTCCGCCACCGTCATCGTCGCCGGCATCGAGCAGAGGTTCTGCCAGCAGTGCAGCAGGTCAAAGGCGATACTTTGATTTCTTTTTCGTCTGCCCTTTTGCTCCTTCTATTTTGGGTTCCCTCTATTTCCCCAAATTTGAGGGTCTTTGCGCTTATTGGAACCTAAACCTCCTTATTGGGTGGGCGTTTTTTGTTCGTTCCAGTGTATATCATGTTGGGTTTGCTCCTTCTTGTGGCTTCTTGAAGTTGGCGTGTCGGGAGTTAGATGGGCTACTCGATTGATGGTTCAGTTTTAGTGGAGAGCAATGATTGATTTCGTGTCTTTGGTTATTGTCCTGTTCAAAAGTTAGCAGCTTGCTTAATGTTTCGGTTCAGTCGAGAGTCGTGATCGGTTTTCTTTTTTTGGTGTTCGTTTCTGCTGACAAGCTATCTGCTTGATTAGGGGCTTGCGTGTTCTTAGACTCTGGCAATGGGTTCGGCTCTGGGCAATTTTTACTCGGGGTGTTGGTCTTGACATTGCAGCTCCCTATCTTCGGTTTGAGTGTTTGTTAGTCATGATTGGAGGTTGCGATGCACTTTCCTTTTAGCGCAAAGTTGCTATCTTGTTCATCATCAAAGGAAGCATGGTGCTTTCCGTGTCTCCACTTAAATTTTTTTCTTTTCAAATTTGGCAGCTATGAGGCCCTTGGGCTACGGCGGTTTGCTTTTTCTTGAATGGAAAACGATGCTATCGCGACTTTTGTATTCCTATAAGAGAGGCTGATAAAGTAAAGGAGGAACTCGTTAGTACCTTTTGTTTGTCTGCTTGTTCTCATTACATCTGCTTCGGTAGTGTCTGGTTGTACTGCCCAAATGGTCTGGTCATTTTCAAGCCTCTTTAGACACCTTTTGTGAATCTTTTGGTGATGTAAACCGTCCTCGTCGGATTATTGGACGGCTCAAAAAGGTGAGCACGAGCATTAAGATTCCACTAGTCCTAGGAACCTTTTTGTCGCTAATGAGAAACACTTCGAACGGTCTAGAACCAATCTGATGAGCATGATGAAATCTTGAATCATTTAGACCGAGAATTAATTTGTTTACGACATGTGGTGACCCTCCTTCGTAGCCAGAACCTCTAAACAGCCTTAGTTGGGGTGTTTAGGCTATGGTAACTTTTTCCGTTGATGCTCCTCCTCCTTAGACATTGCCGTGTCCATTACTAGTGGCCGTTTTCCCTGCTCTTTTGCAACTTCACCTCTTGGAAATTTTATTTTTATGAAATGTTAACATCGGGATTAGAGCAGAAAATGCTGAATTCACTTCGCTCCTCCTCTGATGGGATTGTAGGAGTCATTGTTTCCTTACTAACCTTAGTTCTGTTGTTTTCCTAAACATCTTTGAAGTATCTTCTTCCATATTAATGAAGTGGGTAGCAAGGATTAACATCAGAATTAGACCATATTAATGAAGTGGGAGTCATTGTTTTGTTACTAACCTTAATTCTGTTGTTTTGCTAAACATCTTTGGAGTCTCTTCTTCCATATTAATGAAGTGTGTAGCAAGGAATAACTTAGGCATTTTCGTCTCTTTTCTTGAAGTGAATTTGATTCATTGTCTTGATGTGTTGTGGAGCTCCATATAGTTCCTTGATATTTTGGACTTCTTTTGTTATAAGTGCGGATTAAAAGCTGGTCTTAATAAGCAGCTCTTTTTTCTTTCACCATAAGTGTGGATTGGAAAGCTCATCTCAATATGCAGCTCCCTCACTATACTGAGTGTTACTTCTGTCATTAACAGAATCAGTGAAGAAAATTGAAATGCATTTGATTGTATATACCTTAAGGATTTTCTGTCGACATGAGTATTATCCATTTAGTTAATTGGATTCCAGCAGAATGCTTTTAGGCTTACCATATCTTAGTTGGCTGCACTGACTAGAATGGCAGCCATTATCCAGGAATGGTGTTATGCATTGTTAAATTCTCCGCTAGATGCTACATAAATTTCAAACAATGCATTTCCATGTGAAGATAGAATGCCCAACAAATTCTTATAAGTATGCTTCTGTTGAAATAGCAGCAAACAATTGACTGATTGAACTCATTGTTTCCGTGGATAGTACTGTTGTATTGTCTCCTATAATTTGTCAGTTTGCTTGTGTATGGAATACATTTTTTTGTGCTTTCTTGTTTTGAGCAGCAACCTGTTGTGATGAAATGCCCACACTAGTTACAACATCCTTTTCTATTTTTCCTCAAGTAAGAAAATTACAGCAAAGAAAAGGGGAGGTGGTATTGTATATATATTAAGAGGCTTTGATGCAAGATTGTGAGTGAAAGCTTCCGCATGTTGATTCATTAAATAAACTCTCGCATTGGTGATAAACTCAAGTGTTGCTTGGTTATGAATGAACAAGCCATAAGTTTGTTGGAAGAAGTGCTAAATTGGGAAATTCCTTGGGAGGCCGTGGATAATGTTAGACCAGATACTTTGGCTTGTACTATCAGTTCAATGCAACCAACAAGGGGCTCAGATTAGCCGCACTCTGTACCCGGTGCATTACGGCCCGTCTTTTTAAGATTCATGTGCTGATATGGCATTCTTCAGTAGAAATTGCATTTACATTTTCTCGTTGTGATTCACTTGCTTTGTGAAAGTGAAAGCAACTTGAGTAGCGGTGAGATAAAAAAAAATTCATATATAGGAATGTCAAACTGGGAAACTATAGGCACCCTTAACAATAATAAATAGGTGAATCCTCATTGTTGCTCTGTTTTATATTTGGTGCCAAAAGCATCTCTCCAATGGGTTGAAGTCTTGGTTCCTCCGCTGGCTATGCTATGGGCATTTTAGGAGTGAGTTATGTATGATGAGAATCAATTAGAAAAGCTAATGCTGCAAAGTTTATGTTTTCAGTTTTTTCGATGGAGTACAGGTTTGTGTGCTTACAAAGCATTTGGCGTTGTCTGAGTGCTTTAGTGTTAGAAGTTAAAATTCAATTTTATGTTAAGCCTGCAGTATCTAGGATACGGTCTTGATCACATGTATCATGTATAAACCTTGATTAAACTATAGATTGGCTATGGCAGGTTCTTGGATCATATAGCAAGTTTGTTCTGAGCTAGTACTCTGCTATGTATGTCCTCTAAAGTTGATGGGTTGTGCCTTTATTGTAGTGAGTGAGCTGTTTCTACTGCTCGGTTGCACTTGCTTTGAACTTTTTAGTCAGCAACATGTGCCTGGTTGATTGCTTGACACTTTCTCTGTCTAGAAGATTCTCTCCCGGGGCAGCATAACTAAGTGCTTAAGTTAAGAAATCCAGCTTTTCCTTTGCTATAAGCAAGCCTCGACTTAATTTAACTGCTAGTGTGATGAGTGTTTGTAGATTCTGCTGTAACCTATTGAGAAGTGGGATAGAAAATTCAGCATGCTTTTGTCTTGCTTTTGTTCTACTTGATGTTTGGCTTATCGAAGATGATTACATACTGCTTTCCATGTTTTATGTATTAACATCTCCTCTACTAGTCTCTTCACAGATTCCATCAGCTTACTGAATTTGACCAAGGGAAACGAAGCTGTCGTAGACGTTTGGCTGGTCACAATGAGCGCCGGAGGAAGCCCCCACCTGGGTCGCTACTATCCTCTCGCTATGGGCGACTGCAATCCTCTATATTTGGTTAGGCATAATCCCCTTCGCAACCCTCTCTTTTCTTTCTTTCGTGCACATTTGTCTCAAATAGGAAGACTTCTGTATTTAAATGGCTGTGTTGGTGATGTGAGAACAAATTTCTGACGCTTGCTTGGACAGAGAACACCACCAGAGTGGGTAGTTTTCTGATGGATTTCACAGCATACCCGAAGCATGCATGGTCAGCGCCACGTTTTTCTGAGCGCACAACACCTGGAGATCTAGTCCCCGGACCAGGAAAGGTCTATCCTCATCCATGGCAGAGCAGTCCTGAGAACCCTCCCTCTGACCTTTTCCTGCAGTGCTCATCCGGTGGCACAACAGCTTTCCCTGCTCCTGGAATTCCTCCTGGCGAATGCTTCACTGGAGTAGCTGACTCAAGCTGTGCTCTCTCTCTTCTGTCAAATCAACCCTGGGGCTCCACGAACCAGCCGTCACCTCTCGGGACGAACCACATGGTGCACCCCCAGGGCTCGACCCTGGCTCAGTCGATGCCTCCTCATAGTTCGGCCATTCACTTCACTGGTCCTGGCTCTGCGTGGGCCTTCAAGGGCAACGACACCGGTGGGAGCTCCATTGGGCTAGCTGCTGACCTGGGCCTGGGCCAGTTCTCACAGCCACTGAACAATCAGTTCTCTGGTGACATGGAATTGTCTCAACACAGCAGGAGGCAATTCATGGAGCTCGATCCCTCCAGGGCATATGATTCCACCCACCAGACGCACTGGTCGCTCTAGGTGACCCCATCATGTTTATGTTGGGTTCTCTTGCATCGCTGCATTTGAATTTTTTTTGCGCATAAGACTGCATGTCCTTTTTTTGTTTTGATGAACACCTGACGTGATTTCGGTGTCTATCATTGCTGGGTGTGTACTCTGTTAAGGCAATGCCCTAACTTGAACTAGGAATTCGCTTTTGTCTTGAACACTTTGCTGTCAGATGTGGATTGGACTCCCAGTTGTCTATTAACATGCAGTCACGAACTGCTATGATTATCTTGTAGTTCCGCTCTCCATGTGGGGGAAATCGTTTGTCATGGCAGCATTAGCACATGCTGTGTGGTGCAAGTTTGTGCCGGCGAGTGGTTTTATCCTTGGGCATGGGTAGTGATGTCTCCACGTTACTTGTTGTGCTTGCTGTATGATTTCGCTGCCGGCTAGCAGTTCTTTTTATCATTCCACGTCCGGAAAATCTGGAGTTGTGATTGATCTGTTTCGACTTTGGCCCTTCAGGAGGCACAGCGTTCGGCTTGAACTGTCGAGCTTGAATGTTCAGCGACTTCTGCCTCGGCTTCTTGATTTAAATGTGTTTGGTCCAGCTCATTGGAGAAGGGCGTGCGTGTGTTTGTGCTCGCGTGCAAATTGAATTAGCGCGTAATTAGCCAATGCGGTCTGTGGGGATGAGCAACATATGGATTTGACCTTGTGTGATGTCATCCGTGTGCGAGCGTACATGCTGAAGTTGAGGAGACGCCTGGTTTGCTCTTCATTTGGTCACCTGAGCAGCCTGAATAGAACATGGTGGCATTGGTTTCTTGAAAAGCAGAGAAGATACAGGAATTGGATGGCACGAGATGATATCGACGGCGATGACGGCGTTCGCAAATGACGAACGATGATGATTTACACTAGGATGTACGGTGATGGAGTTGATGATATAGCCCATGAATTGGGCGAGTGGGCTGGGTACCAGCTTTTACAATAAGTGGAGTTGGACGTGGCTCGACTCGAACTAGCTTTTAAGAATGCGTTGATTAAGAAGACACATTTACGACCACTAAGATGGTTGATTAGGTGGTGAGCTAGTATCTTGGTAAGATTGCAGTGACAGACTCGTCAACTTTGGGCTTTTGGATAGAATCGACCACCTTGTTATTTCTTTTCTTTCTCTCTTTCTTTTTATTTTCCCTGTAACAATATTCTCTCCCACAAATCTTAGAAAAATATGAATAAAAAAATTGTGGATGTACGGGTGAGGTCCGTGTGAGGCTTCGCACCGGAAACAAACCCCACCGCCTTGGCGCGCAACTGCCAAAACCGAACTCCTCAACCGTTTTAAGCAAAGCGAGTCAGCGCAGGCGAGAGAAACAACTGAGAAGTGACTTCAAAACTCCCTCCTTTTCTCCAATCCAAAACCGAACTCTCCGATCTTCATCTTCTTCCTCCTCTCTCTCTCTCTCTCTCTCTCTCCATCCATCCTTGACGACCCACAGAGCTTTTAGCTTCTTCGATCACGGTACGTGTGAGAGACCCTTCTCTTTCGTCATCTTCTTCCTCCACTTCTTTTCGCCGCTTCTCGCGGATCACCCGGTTCGAGTTCTTCCGGGTTATGTTTGAGCTGTTCATTGCAGCATCTCTCACTCCTATCTTCAAGCGTCTCTCTTGAACAAGAATTTGATAGTGAGACTTGGGCAGAGCCACTTGTCTTGTTGTTCATCGGGTTGGTTGTGTGTGCATTTGAAGGTCCTGATCGCTCGAAAGATTGCTGGAATTTCCAAGAAACGAACAAAGAACGACGCTTTTGCTGCGTATTGGCTCGAGAGGACTTGATTTCCGGAAGGAATGGCGGTGCGCCACCTGATTACGTTTCTCGTCTCGGCTGTGTTTTCGGCGTCCCTGGATTTGCAGGCTTTTGCATTCACAGATCCTCTAGATGGTACTTATTATTCGATGATCCATCTTGAACTGTTTTTCGAATTGTGTGGTTATCTTGCTTTAGCATCGATTGGCGCTATTTCTCCGTCTGGCTGCAAAGGTATGAGCTAAGAGGCGTCAAATTTTTGTTTCGTTAATCTTACAAGAAGAGCAGACCAGTAACGTTTGCGCCCTGAGGGACGCAGACTTTTGAAGGCAAGGTGCATATTTTAAAGTCACGGGTCTTTTCTGGATGTGCCCTTTGATCAGCATGAATTTTGGGTTATCTTTCCCTATTTTTCGGTGGACTTTATAGTTGTATTTTGAGACCGTTCAAGTCCACTGCAAAATGATCATATGGCCCTCATTGAATCGAATCAAATTATGGGTTGGATCTTTCTGCCTTGATAGCAATCCCCACCTTCTGTCATACTACCTAAGCTTACCAAGTAGTTCCTGTTCAGCAAATTATGAGCCTGCTGGGGACATCTGATGCTATTCAAGACTGAAGATGACTGGGTTTCTTGTGTTCGGAGATATGAGTGACGAGAATTACAGATTGTCTGATTGCTTGCCCGATAGTCTCGGTTATTTCTTTGACTTCATTATGCTTTCAACTCTCTGCATGGAATTTCAGTTAATTTTGTCTTTGGGTTGCTTTTTCCTTCTCTGTTGTCTATGCAGCTACGACGCTTCATGGGCTATATGCAGCCTTGAACTACCCTGCACAGCTGAGGGGCTGGAGATCAAATGGTGGGGATCCATGTGAGGAATCATGGATGGGAGTGGCATGCTCCGGGTCGTCTGTGATTTACCTGTAACGCAGCTCTACTCTATAGATGATACAATTTCTTTCTGGCTCGTGTGGATCATATAAACATTATCTTGTCTTTAGAAAGTGCTTTTGATTTCACATTGGTTACTACTTTGTGCAGTAAACTTGATGGACTAAACCTGAGCGGTTCTCTGGGAGACCAGCTTCTTAATTTCCACAATTTGAAGCAACTGTAAGCAGCCTTTGCAAGATAAAAGTTAGGTTTTACTACAGAAGCCATGATAAAAGATGTTTGTCTGCTATTTTGCCAGGGATATGAGCTCCAACAGCATTCAGGGTGATATTCCCTATGGTTTACCTCCTAACGTTACTCATCTGTAAGATTACAGTTTTTTTCTTCCGTTAAATTTGGTATGATTGATTGCCATTGGCCTCACTAGAAATGGAACAGCTGCTTTCTTAATTCCTGCACTGATGTCTGTCCTTGCAAGTGCAGCAACTTAGCATGCAACAAGTTGACCCAGAGCATTCCACATTCATTACCTTCCTTAAAAAATCTACGGCACCTGTATGATCTTATTTAAACTGCCAGCTTAGAACAAGCTTTCTTTCATGGTTGCATAATCCTTATTTCAAAGTCCGTCCTTGCAGGAATCTGAGCCACAATTTGTTATCTGGACCTATTGGCAATGTTTTCACTGGACTGCTGAATCTAAAAGAAATGTAGGTTTTTCAATAATTCAGATTTGAATTGCCTATTAATCCTGAATTCCTGATTTTCTTGTCTCTGCGTTGTCCTTTTTAACCAATTTTCTCTGTGTTGTTTGGAACACAAGTAATTAGGTTATCCCTGACAGTATTTGGCACAACGGATTATCTTATTCAAAAATACCATATTGGGGAAATTCATCTTTCTGTTAATTTGTTAATAAATCTTTGATTGCTCCTTGCGTTTCTGGTTGCATGATCCCCTGCCATGAGCAACAAAGATTCAATGCTCACTAATGATTGAAATTTTTATCGACCCTTTTGTATTTAATGGAAGTAATTTGTACAATCACAGGGATCTCTCAGACAATAACTTCACTGGGGATCTGCCTAGTTCGTTCCAGTCTCTGTCAAATCTTACTGGACTGTGAGAATTATCATTCCATACAATGTTTTCAGCTGAAGCATGCCTCACCATTTATCAGTTTGTATTCATATAACATTATGGTTTAATTCACAGGTTCCTGCGGAATAACAGATTTACTGGAGCAGTGATCTTACTGGCTAACCTTCCTCTAATCAACCTGTAGGTTCCTCCCAGCCTTCCCTTGATATCTTTTCTGCCTTGTGCTGCCATTTCCTTGATTTCTTGTTCCCGCTTCTGTTGTCAGAGATATACAAGACAATCACTTCAGTGGTGTCATTCCTAAGAGTTTCCAGAACATACCAAATCTATGGTGAGTCATCAAACTTTCAGTTCAGTCATCATTCTCTTTATGCACCAGTGGCATGTGAGAGACAAAATTAATCGATTTTTTCCATATACATTTTTGTAAGGATTGGCGGAAATAACTTCCACGGAGCTGAATCTCCACCATGGAACTTTCCTTTTCAAAATATGTCTCTCCAAAGTAACATCAGTAGTCCTCCAACAACACAGTCAAGTGCTGTTGAGAACCATCCCTCTCTTTACGCACGTTTGCACAAGAAGGGAAAATTGGGCCCTGGTGGAATTGCATGCATGGTTGGTGGAGGCACTCTAGTAGTAAGCTGTGCAGCTCTTATTATTGCAATTCATATCCATCGGGCTCGTGCTCAGAAAGATAAGCTCCTACACAGATCCAATAGCTCATTTCATTCTATGTCCGTCAGAACTGTCAGAGGTGAACTTCTGTTAAACTTTCAAGAATATACCAGTGAAGTTCAGAAATTTTTTAACGTTTTGAAATCTCTGCTATGTATGGATGAATTCCTGAAAATTCACATCAATTTTCTATTCCCTATTGATAATGAACTGTTCCATGACAGAAGAGATCCCACCAAACTTGCCTCGTATCCCACCATCAACTGTTAGTGCAAGGCCTGTACCTCTTGCTCTCCTTGCAGGTCGAGGAAATAGAAAAAGCTTTTCAAGGAAATGTGAAGCCCTTGAATGTGTGAAAATTTACAATGCTGCAGAACTTCAATTCGCCACAAAAGGCTTCAGTGAAGAGAACATTATCTGTGAAGGATCCCTTGGCCCTGTTTATGAGGCTAAGCTACCTGATGGCCAGGTCAAACCACCCATAAATTCACATGATTGTAGTAGCCAAATAGCACCAATGGAAGTTTGAATATAATTTCTTTTCTTTTGTCAGATATTGGCTGTGGAGAATGTCAACATGGCATCACTGTCTCTCCATGAAGAAGAACAATTCCTGGATGTGATCTGCACTGTCTGTAGATTGAGGCACCCAAACATCATTCCGCTTCTAGGTTATTGCACAGGACTTGGACTGCATTTGCTGGTCTATGAGTACGTGAGATATGTGACCCTTGAAGATGCTCTGCATAGCGGAAAGTACAAGCCTCTATCATGGAGTTCACGTGTTCGGATTGCCCTTGGAGTCGCTCAGGCATTAGAGTGAGTATTTCTTATGGCCTTAAAAGATTTCCAACCTGCAAGCTCAAAGTTTTGACTGCTGCACAGAATGCATGAGTTTTAAACAACTAGTCCATGCCCGTGAGGATTGTTCTGTAGTCATGCAGCTGATTAATCAATGATGTGAAGAGTGCTTCAGGATTCTGTGATGTCTAGGACATTAACATCCGCTTGGCCTTGTACATATCATTTCAAATAGTGATCTCTCTCTTGTGGTCTATGGTTTTTCAGCTACATGCACTCCACATTTGCACCTCCTGTTTGTCATGGCAATCTAAAGGCTCGCAACATTTTGCTTGACGAGGAACTCAAGCCACGTATATGTGATTACGGAATTTCTGTTCTGAGGCCACTTACATGCAGTTCAGTCAAGCTTAAGGTACATGCATAATATACTTTCATAGCAAAGGATGTGATTCAGTGGTTTTGGCAGATATTACTTGTGCTTGACATAATTTGACAAGTTAGGGATTCAATGGAAATCTTCTTCATTTACTGCAAATGCGTTGACCAGAATTGCAATCAGAGTACTGGAATAGAAATTAAATTCTCTTTATTAACTGGAAGATAATGCAACTAGGCTTCTGAAATTGCTATTGGAGACACTGGTTATATTGCACCTGAACACGGTCAACCAGGCATTGATAACACTAAGTGTGACATCTATGCCTTTGGGGTGCTGCTTCTGGAGCTGTTAACTGGGAGGAGACCCTTTGACAGGTGAAGGGGGTGAATTTTTTTTTCTTTTTCGGAGGGGGGCCAAAACAGATCTTTACTCCTAGTTCTTAGTTGTCTCATCTCTTTTCACACAGTTCAAGACCAAGGGAAGAAAAATATCTGGTGAAATGGGCTTCATCCCAGCTTCATGACCGTGGTTGCTTGGAGCAGATGGTTGATAAAAGCGTTGAAGGAACACTCAGCTTTCGGGCTCTATCCCGATTGGCTGATATCATATCCGTCTGCATCCGGGTAGGTGTCATGCTTCTAACTCAAGCAATTGGAAATCTATAGAACAATGTGAAGTCTGTCCCCGTAAAAATTTAATTTGCACTAGATATATAGTTCAAGAGCCAGTTTCTCTGTATTCTAAATGAAGGAAAGAACCAAGGATATGGTGCTCTGACATTAATTCTTACGTAGTTCAAGTAGTGGTTAACTTTCCTTTTGCTTTTATGTATCTTCTGAACAGCACGAGAAGGAATTCCGGCCAGCAATGCACGAAGTAGTGGAATCTCTGTTGTATATGCTGGAAAGGTTCAACATCACAGAAGGCAATGCCACATACAGCAGTGACCTTGAACCTCATGAAAGATCCTTCCGCTCAACCCGCACGCGCTTCTTGGCCTCACCTACAACAAGTAGCTGGTCATCTGATCGTGCTTCTCAATGAGCTGACAAAAACCGTTCTTTTGTTCTCATTCTGGTCCATCATGTGTCAAGACCACTTGGAATGAATTTCCCCTGGCGAAACAAAAAAAAAGAAAAGAAAGGAAGACTGGGCGAGCTCTGCATAGGTTTTCACAGTTAATATTTCTCGTACAGAATCGCACGATGGATAATGGGATTGCTTCCCCAAGATTGTATTGGCACACCAGTGTCATCATCGATAGGATCGAGATTCATTTGGACTGGACTGTTGATAACTGCTAATGACCAAAGGACAGCCTAGAGATGTACCTCTCGACATTTCTTGAATATGGAATGGACCTCCCTTTCATCTTCTTCTCATCATGTAGACTTCCCCGAAGTGGTTTATCAAGATACTAAGTGAGAGCAGGATCATCATCACAAGCTAAAGATTTACTTTTTTTGCTTCGACTAACTTACCCGCACAAAGACTTCAGAAAGCAAGAACTTGATGCCAACTCGTGCAAGTGCATGAGCTCAATGAAACAACACAACAACCTTTTTTTTTATTTTTTATCTTGGGCTAATGAACACATACACATGTGCATGCAGAAGGATAGAGTGGTGAAGGAAGTGGGTTTCTCTTATTCAATAACCACAAATAGTCTGCAATTACGATCTCCTCCACCAATGTTTTCATCAGGTTTAATGGAGGAATCGCCATGGACAAATTTCACCGTGCATAACTGCTCACGGTTCTTTCCATCAGGAAGAGTAAAAGATTCACGTCCTTTTTGCTTATTTTGAGAGAAATAACTCTGTTTATAGACTAGGTGGGTGATGCAAGTCTGATTCCGGCATAAATAATGTCACACTAGGTCAGTATTCTTCAGAACTACGTCGTTTTAGGGCCGGTTTGCCCAAACAACTTGCCTAGATGTTTGCTTCCATTTTCAAAATGGATGAGGTACCTGATGTAAATTTATTTACACTAAAAAGTGTATTAATCTAATTTTTCAAAATATATTTGATTGAGTCGTGAAAATAATTATTCTTCCTACGGAGTTAGTATTTTACTATAATGACCGTACATATTATTTCAGGCCATCCACCACCATCCTTTTCAAAATAAAGTCCAAGGAAGATTTTCTATGCTCAATTTTCCCTGATCCATTGGACGAATGCCTTCAAAATAAGAAAAAAAAATTCCGAAAAACTACATTTTCACAGAAATAAAAATTTACGAGTTTCTTCATCACGACCTAGAGAAAATATTTTCACCATGACGAGTTCACTTTCTGCTTCATAAATATTTTTATGCGCAATATTTATTCAAAGGAAAAAAAGAAGAAGGAGGAGGGCATAATTGTCATTAGGCACGATGCTCATGCTCTAGAGCGAGTGCATGAGCATCGTGTAAAATGGAGTCCTCGAGAGATTTCATAAACTGCTGCTGCTGCTGCTCCTGCTCCTTCGTCTTCTTCGCAGTGCCCAGTGCGTGCTCTGCTCTCTCCGATCGAGCAGGTACGCTCCCTCCTCCGCCTATTCGATCCGTGGCCAATTCGCCGCTCCCGTTTTAGCTTCGAAATCGACCCGTCGGATTTTATTTTATTTTATTTTTTCCTAATGGCATATCTAGTTTAGATTGGCTTGAATTTGGGGCTCGATTCGATCGTTCCGTGGTCGATTTCCTTGTCGCCGTCCCTTGTTTCCCCGGTTCCTAGCAAAAGCGAACGGAACCCTTTGAAGCCCAGCATCCCGATCGACATTCCCAGTTTCGGTTTTGTAAAAATTTGGTTGCTTGGCTGGGGACATTCGTCATTCGAACCGTGCAATCACTAGTCTGTTGATTTTGGAGAAGAAACCGTTCGTTGTTGCGACCAAATGGAGATGGGGATTGTTAGTGTTCGCTAAAGATTTAACCTTTTATTGGTTTTTGCTATTAGGTCAAAGGTGATAGAATGGTTTCTTCATCTGACCTTTTTTTTTTTATCTTCCGTGAGGATCGTTTGTTTTTGCCTTGTTTCCTTTATGGTGCGGTTCTCTCGTTATGCTTATCGTGTGCCGAATGGATGTGCAGTTGAAAGAAAGTCATGGACCCCGCGGAACGTAGGTACTTGGAGGATGAGGACACTCCTATGATGAAAGTGATCAAGGGTGCGACCACGGGTTTCGCTGCCGGTACTATCTGGGGGACCATCGTTGCGACATGGTACGACGTGCCTCGTGTTGAGAGGAATGTCGCTCTTCCTGGGCTACTGAGGACGTTAAGGATGATGGGTAATTATGGAATGACGTTTGCTGCTATCGGTGGAGTTTACATTGGGGTAGAACAGTTGCTGGAGAATCAGAGGATGAAAAGGGACTTCGTCAATGGAGCTGTCGGCGGTTTTGTTGCTGGGGCTACTATTCTTGGTTATAAAGGTAAGTGTGTGCGTCATATCAGCATACCATCTGTTTCAGTTACTTCTGCTTCCAACACATGTCGAATCTTGAGGCCACATTGGAATTGTATTCACTTACATAATCGGGACCATTTTTAATGTTGGCATGTGTAGATTATGCATTTTTCGCTCTCTGTTGATGGTATGATTGAGCCATTCCTTCTAAAATAATGATCAATGAGATTGTTGAACTGATCTTAGTACTCTTATGTATTGTCACCTGCACAAACTCTCTTATGCCAGGGCTCTGACTGATGAGTCTTTTGTGCTGCTTTCCAAGCAATGCTTTCTCAGTTTTTTACTGTCTATGCTGAAGTTTACATACTGTGACTTTTTATGTTTGTTGACTTTTACTTTCCCCTTTATATGGTTGGTCATTATGTATTGAAATGCTGACTTAATTCTCCCCCTAAACGACTTAGTTCCTCCTCTTTGTCATGTAATGTATGGCAGAAGGATGTGAATGTATTCGTGGGTGGCAAGATTTGATGTTCTTGCAGTGGGCTTGCCTTTATGCTTTTAAGCTGGTGACTTTGATAAGCAATGTTTTTGGCGACAAAGCGAGGCTTGTTATGTGGCCTGTGCAATTCTCATGACTTTGGTTCCCAATAGCTGTCTGGCAGATGGTTGCTGAGTATTTCTAGAGCAGAAATGTTTGGCCTGAGTAAATTTCTTGTGATATAGAGCTAGAAAGAATAGTATCAACTGGACCGTTTTGACTTCTAGACTAAGCCTAGATGTCTTGTTCCCAGTCCCAGTTAGTATCTCACTAGGTGGGGAGGAAAACTGTGAAGGGTGAATGTTAGTGGGTCATCTACTAATAAAGAAAGTCTTTGCTCTTTGTGGCTTGAATTTGTGACACTTCCTTTACCCTTTGTCTGTATATGCTTTGTCATCAGCTTTTAAGATCTTGCCTAGGAGCAAGTTCCTTGTTGGGTTTTGACTCGAACATTCTGGTTAAGCTCCTTGGTATCCTAGTTGCATAACATGAGCATTAGTTTGATGTTGTGTACTTCTTGTTGACAAAAACAACTTCTTAAGTAAGTGGAAGTAGCTTTGTTCTGTTCACTCGCATGCTTAAGTTCTATTCTTTGAAACCTTTTGGTTTTAGGGCTATTTTGTCTTCTGCATAGAGTTACAACTGATACTTGAAACTTGGGAGAGAGAGAGGCTTGTGAATGAGAAGGTGAGTTGAGAAAGAACACTCATCGTTGTTTAAGCCAAAAACAACCACTTGTCTTCTTCTTTTTCAATACTGCTCTTTACTTCAGCCTAAATTCTACTTATGCAAGGTCGTTGGTGGAATAAGGAAGTAGATGACTCTATTTTATGGACAGACCGTTACGATTATATGGACACCCTCATATGGAGTTTTGTACACCAAAACTTAAACCATCTCTGTATATGATGTTAGAGCATCCTATTCTGGCCATCAGATATCATTTATTAGATGACATGAGTAATGCATGTACACTGTGGTACTTACTGAGGGAGAAACAAGCAAAGCTATATTACACTAATTATAATCTCATGGCAGTTGCTTTTGTTCCTTAAACTCAGAATTGTTTTTTCTGGATTTTATGCACGAGGTAGCACTCACAGTGATCTATGGAGGGTTGATTACTTTCCTGCATTTATGGTGCTATGCAACTTTCTTGTTGGCAAGATTACGGTCAGCTGCATGATATAGTAACTTCATTTGTTGATTGTGAAAAGGAAATGTAGATTATTACTATCCTTGCGGTGACCATCTTATACTTGTGAGTTCTGACTCCATCCTGCTAATCAGAAAAACTTGGAGGTCTTACGCTTATACCTGCATTTGCAGGAAAGAGCATTTCCTCGGCCATTTCTGCTGGATCCGCTTTGGCAGTCACATCTGCTTTGCTAGACGTTGGTGGCCAGACCACAAGAGTGGATACTGGCAAGGAGTACTACCCGTACACTACCAAGAAGAAATCAACTGTTGATTCATGACTTTGTTGATTGATTCTGCCGTTGGAGAGGAGACTATATAGCTGGTCGGTGGAAATTTACTCTTATCACATCTTTGCTTTGAGAGATGTAATGTCATACTCTTTAGCCATCTTTTTTTTTGTGTCGCCAAGCCTGTATGAATGTTTTCCAATAAATATGCTCTTTTTCTTCTGAGAGTTGTTTAACCTTGATAAGTTGGAGACATTTGGCGCAGCTTCAATGCCTACTTTGGATCTAATAGTGTCATATTTCAGCATCTTCTTGAAAATCTCATTCTAGAAGCTTTCTATATAATCTATGCCTTGAAGACTTAAACCTCCTGATATTGCGGTCATTAGACCATTGGGCTTCGGTACTACCTAGAATCGGTGGAGTGGGAAGCATGTTACCAAATGCGATTCATCACGGAGCTACACTTACGGCTATGTATATATGTTGGCAGATGGACTACTATTATAAATTGATGGGATTATAAATTGATGGGTGTATTAGTTGGGGATTTTTTTAAAAATTGATGGGCAAGAGAAATCTTAGTCGGGTCTATCTCCTCTTTTCTAGGATACATTTATTTGGTTTATATCCAATTTTATCCTGTTTTAAACAGTTACTAAATACCTGCTATGATAAGCATATCATATCTTGACTTTTATCTGAATGACCAAATGCAATATTAGGAGTTTCTTCAATCATTTGATCAAGAAATGGAGCTGCAGTATCAGTGTTACGAAACAAAGGAGAGTGAAATGACTGAAAGCGGACCCCTGGACTCCTTTGATCAATTGCAATTCACAAGGAAGTTCAAAAGCTCGATACCCTCATGTTAATTACAATCATTGAGTCATGTGACCATGCAATGACATTTCAATCATCATTCGCTTGAAAATAAAGGACTAACATTTCAATCATCACGCGCGCAAGTCGCATCGCATGAGCATCACATGGACCTATAGCCTATAGGCAAAGCAGACAGAGAAAAATTGCGGTAAATTTCGTAGCTACTAATGGGAAATAGGCTCGATTCCATGAAATGAACTATTGTGGATGAGGAGGGGGGGAAAGAAAAGCCAAGAAAAGCATCCCAGCATGAGACAATATCAACAAACAGTTTCAAATTCACATATCCTCCTACCGAACCTACTCCGAATTGGAACAAAGGGTAAAATCGAAGAAATTAAGGCATCTGAGAGGCGGATGCCTCGTCGTCTCCGACATCGACTACAGGCGAGTGAAATTCATCTTGGTGGGGAAGTGAGGAACAAGTATGGTCGCTCGGGTTTCGTTCTTCAGGAAACAGGCTCTCAGGGGCTCCGTCTCGGAGTCGCCTACATCGCTGGAGACGCGAACAGGATTGTAGAAGCAGCAGCAGAACGACGACCAAAATCCCATGTACTCTCTCTCTCTCTCTCTCTCTCTGTTCCAGTATCTCTCTCTGTGACAAGAAGGGTATGAGCAGAATTGAGGGCATCCAAAATGGTTCGAACGTAAGACTAGGTCCGAAGAAACATGGAGTCGCTCAAGACCCGAGTTGGTTGGTCTTTCGTCTTTCATTCATTGAGGATGAATGGACTTTGCTGCAATGGCGTTTCTTATTCAAAGCACGCGATATTGACTAATGGAGTAACAGTCACCATCACCACCGGTGCTTAGCGCTCCCTAATCTCTCTCTCTCTCTCTCTCTAGCTATCTTTTGATCATGGTGGGCTCTTGTCTGGCCGCAGTGGAATCCCAGAATCCGAATGCCATTAGTGGGTTTTAGTCAAATTGGCTGATGCTGGCATTGAATTCGACATATAACTGTAGGTCAACCGAACATTAGTGAGGCGATTACGTGAGTTCACTTCATCCACATCTTCAATCATAGAAAATGCATGATTTAAAATATATTTTTCTAAAAGTAATTATATGTGTGGCTTGAAATAATCGGTTAATGAAAAATTTTTCATTATCGATAACTATTTATGTCTAAATATTTTTGGGATGATTAAAATATTTTTCGTTTGTTTATTTTCATAAGTGATATGAAAGATTATTTTTTCGAAATTGTCTTTTGAACAACTTATTTTTACGAAACAAACAGAACCCTAATGTGGTATTTGGTGTCTTCTAGTCTCTAACTTGTGGAACTTAGGAAAAGTGCTGGATTGACCGGAGAATTACAGGCACATATATGGATGAGACTGGGGACTGATCTCCTTCTTTTTACTTAAATACGGATTAATTTTTCTACCATCAATTACTATCCTAGGAATACTAGAGTCATGGCAAGTGGACCACATGAAATCACATTATGGAGATATATCTAACGAGAGGAGCTGTAGCATTATGATTATGAGGACTTTCACACCAACCTGTTAGCAATATTGAAATAGAACTTACTAATATAGATCATGCTAATTTCAATAATTTCCTAAACAGTGGATGTTCTAATTTCTCTAGATAAAATTTTAAAAAAAAAAATCGAAAAAGCAATGTCCTAATTCTCAAAAAATGCTTGGACTTTAGTTATTGTTCTCTCATCATCAGCAAAGAAAAGGAAATTTGTCAATCGGTAGTCTCGATCCAATCTGAAACAGAGTTGCCCACGCACTGCTTTTGATGAGTGTCAAGTTCAACCGATTGGCGATGCTTTGGACAAATCCGTGTATGCCACTAAAATTTCTGTGGTGCTGGAGTTATATAGTCTTATAGAGAAGATGCCTGGCTTGATTTTGTAACAACATACAATGGAAACTGATATGGGCCGAGTCCAGAATCACGTAATAGTCCAATTCAAAGGATTTCGATTTATATCTCCCAGGCCCAGGCCCAGGCCCAAGTTAATCTAGCTATAAGCCCAGAGATGGACCATCATACATCCGTCGCTGTACAAAATGATTGGTCATGTGGGTCACAAGATCGAATCCGAATCCGAATCCCGTGGACACTGGGCTTACATACCCAAGCATAGCTAATGGTTTACCTTCACAAATCAGCTGGTAGCTTGCTCAAAATTTATCGAGACTCCATTTTAAAACATGTGGATTGCAATCAAAGAAAAAAAAAAGATCTGGTAGTTTCAGTGATTTGAAATCGATTAGATCACTTACAAAACTCGGTCGTTACGAATGCTGGGCCTCCTCACCTCCTCAAATACTTTTGGACTCCATTTAAAGCATGTAGATCCCAAAAACGGGTTGTAAAAAAAAAGATGCTTTTTCTCTGTAATTTGAAATTGATTGGATCACAAAATCCACTTACAAAACTCGGTGGTTACGAATGAAAATCGACGGTAGCCTTTTTCATTGAATGCGATCCACTCTCAAACCAACGACCACCATTGACAATCCTCGAGTTTTATCCTTTCTACGCCAGCACAACGCTACTAAACTACGAAAACAGCATTGGTGAAATGGACGGCGTAACTACTCATGCCGCGCGGAATAATCAAATAATGGACTGAAATGACTTTTTTCCCTTTTGCTATGCTATGCAACTTTTGCTAATTACCCACCCCGCGCCTAACACTATCACTCCCACTCATTGCCCCTTTTGAAAACAGAAATAGAAGTTTCTCGTTGATAGCAAAGATTCGCCTCGTCAAACCTTATTTTTTTCATTAACATTGAACATCTATAAAATTGATCTACCTTAAACAAATGCCGATTTTTCATTAACATGGACATATGATAAATTTAGTCGGTGAGAGCGGAGAGTTCAATAAATAGTAAATGGCATTGATGAAAAGAACGGTCAGCAATTTGATAAGTGGCAATATTTTCTAAGCTCTTTTAAATAAATGTCAACAACTTGAAGAGCATCAACAACTAATGAAGTCAGCAACAATATATGTTAGTTATCTAAGATGAAGTCATCGATATTGAGATGTAATTGCCTAATAGTGATGTTATCAAATATTTAAGTTTCTTGTGAACTAAGTTTTTGTTGTAACTTCTTGTAATTGCAAACGTGATTAGGATGTTATTCACTTATGTGAATGTAGTAACCACTCAGAGATGAAAAGTTCGTGGCAATGTAAAGATATGGAACCAAAAGTATCTGCTGGAGAGCTGCATGTAG
This sequence comes from Eucalyptus decipiens, assembly GCA_014182575.1. NCBI lineage: Eukaryota > Viridiplantae > Streptophyta > Magnoliopsida > Myrtales > Myrtaceae > Eucalyptus > Eucalyptus decipiens. Next base: position 40,514,263 of record CM024609.1, on the reverse strand, counting down.
GTAGTTATGTAGTGAACACTATAAATATTATTTTTTTTGTACTGTTCAACCTCACAAAACATTATCTTTTAATTATCTTTCAATTACTCCATCATAGTTTTAGCTATAGTTTTCATATTTTAACGTCAATCATATTTCGCTGCATATCTTTGCTATGATTTTTGGAAACTTTATTGTTGGTTAAATTATTACGTGTATCTTTATTGTAGTTTATGAATATTTCATCGTCAATTAAATTTCAACATTATATCCATATCTTGTATACTTTAACATCGATTAAATTCCTTTGAAATACGTCTATCGGTTTCCTTGTGCATCCGCGACATTTCCGGTCCGAAATCGCCACAGAAACTGTATTATCTTAATAAAGTCAAAAAATGATTTTCAATGAAAGGTATTTCGCCGTTGAGGCAAATTCCGAGAAAACATTATCGCATCATGCGTTTGCATAATGACCTCAACCCACCTAGTCCATGGTGGACCAAAGGTACATGCGATCGCCTTAACCAACATAGTGCAACAGTCACGATTCTCTTTGTCCCCCTTCACGGCTCTTGGTCCATCTATCTTCGTGGATTTTTTTGTTGCAACATAAACCAAGGCGATCCACTATAGGCAGAAGTTGCAATTGTCAATAAAGACCACCAGGGCAACGGCGGTCATTCCAAACTTCCAACGATATTCTCTTTTTGTACAAAAATTTGTTGGACAACTGTCAATTATTTTGAAAACTCAACTTATTAAATAACGTCGCAGCTTGTCATTTAAATTCCTTGTGTTTCAAGTAATTTATACAAAACCATTATCCATTCTTTACATAATCCCACTCTAGATTTGCCAAACACGCCATGGATTGAATTTCATTGTGCATCCATCGCTATTATGTTCGGTAATTAACCGAACAAAGACATTCGATAGCTTCCTTCCACACGTGCGAGAACTTCATATCTTATTAAATATTCTAATCCAGTCCAAGCCCAGGTGGGTCCCATGCGCGGGCTGGGCAACTGGGCCTTCGGATCCGAGTATTCGGGTGGCGATTCCAAGTACGCTCCAGCTCAAGATTTTTTCTTTTTTCCTTTTGGGAAAAGCCAAAATGATAAAATATTAGGTGCGGACCACGTCATCCATACTCCAAACCATTGACACATCGACACGTGTCCTTGGCCAATTTCAAAGGCCACTATGCTCTTTGGGCCAATTTCAAACCTTTAGTGAATGGGCTCTTTACTCAAGTGTGTTTCTCTCTATTTTGCTTTTAATTCAACTCAACACTTCATTTGGGTGGGGGCGCTCTGGCCTCTGGTGGGGAGGCTTCTCACTCTATCCTCTCTTTCCTGAGGCCGACCTGGTGGTGCGGGCGTCGCGCCCCAACCCCGATGACGGCCTTTCTCTTCAAGTCTCCACGGCCTCTTTTAGGGCAAAAGAGGAAAATGCAATGCTGAATACCCAAAGCATGTGGGGGCTTTCAGCATTTCAAATGCAAGCATTTGGGGAATGAGAGTGTCAAATGCTGAACGAAAAGCCAAATTTTTTTCCCAAGGAATTTTAGGGGCTCAGAATCCCTTGGGAAAGCTGAACCAAACGGGGCCTCTCTTCTCTCTATCTTTACTCAACCTCTTCCTCACGACTCTCTTCCCAAATTGTGCTCTCTCCTAACGCTCATCTTTCTCCTTCCCTCTCGACTTGCGATCGAGAAGCAATCGCTCTGCTCTCTCATGTAATCTTCCATTGACAACTCGCTTTCATGCTCCGCTTTGCTCAAAGCCGTCTCTCCCGAGAAGCCCTAGATTTGGGATGACAATCTCCACTTTTCAGTTCAACTTTTTCTTTTTACCAGGTTTTTATGTCCGCATCTTTATTTTGAGTGAAGCTTGCATGTTGATTGTCAAAATTTCTTGTTTTGCTACAATGTGTGTAGGGGGTGGTTCTTGTAGAATGGAGAAGCAGTCGCTTTGCTCTCTCATCTAATCTTCAATCGCTTCCACACTCAGCTTGGCTCAAAGCCGTCCCTCTCGAGAAGCCCTAAATCTATGGGGAATCGCAATCTGACTAGGCCTCATCATTTCCCTTGGGGTTGTCTTTACCGGTCTCTGGTTTCTGGTTTTTGTTCGATTCTCTCAGCTCAATATGCAAGCCCTTCCTCTTTGCTCCTTTTTTTCTTTTTCTGTTTTGTCATATCTCTTCTTTAGCTTCTCTAATCATAATGATTCTTTATTATACCATGGTATTTGATTTGCCAAATACATCATTATTGTATACTCTTTCATATGTATGGCGCAACCCAATTCTTGTTTTTGAAATTTCGAATCCCTTACTTTTTTTTAATCAAAATAGCATAAAATAACATATTGAAATAATAAGAAATTTACTCTTGACAGTGATATATGTTGTATATGTAGATATGAAAATAGGAGGAATTTATATCCATAAAAAAGGAAAGGGTATAGATATATAAAAAAAAAAAAAAATAGATTGGGCATACAAGGCTTGTTTTTTGAAAATAGGTTGGTTGAACTTGAGAATGCTAATATTTATAACGCTTTGGTAGTTAAAGGTTGAGATATTATCAACGATTTATGACTGTAGATACTCGTACAACATCTCCTATTCATGTATTTGGAGGAGTAGGTGAACGTACTTGTGAAGGAAATGATCTTTACATGGAAATGAAAGAATGCAGGTAATTAATGAACAAAATATTGCGAGAATCTAAGGTGGCTCTAGTCTACGGTCAGATGAATGAACCCCTGGAGCTCATATGAGAGTTGGTTTGACTGCCCTAACTATGGCAGAATATTTTTGAGATGTTAATGAACAAGACGTACTTCTATTTATTGACAATATCTTCCATTTCGTCAAGCGAGAATGGTAACTTCTATTAAAGCAGTTTATGTACTGTGTAGAATGATGATTAGAAGTATCTATCGCTTTAGATGACACCAACTCATCTAATCTTCAATCGCACAAAGAGTTAAGCAAACTTTACACGTTACAAAGAACTTGGCATTATAGTTATTCTTGGTTTGGAAAGCCGTCGATCCCAACCCTTTTCGTAAGCCCTAAATCTGTTAGGGGTTTAAATTGATCATTTCGCAATTTTATTTAGTAGGTAACATCGACTAGGCCTCAAATGGAGAGTAAATTGAAGAAATGACATTTCGCATTTTATCTACTAATACTAGACAAATTGTTGTCTTTACTGGTCTCTGGTTTTTGAATTAATGAGATCACTATTTTAGTAAATTCTCTCAACTCAACTAAAGGTAAGAGACAAGCAAATCTAGCTCTTAGACTTCCTATCTTTTCATAATTAGTTCCTCAAAGGAACTTTTTCTTTTTTTTCTTTTACGTTTTATTCAATACAATTAAAAAAAAACAAGTCATATTCTTATGCTTATTCAATTAAAAAATAGAATATAGAATATGATGGAAAAGATACAAAATCAATAAGAGAAGTATCTAATAAGTTCTACCATTTATCATCACAAAGAGAAACAAAAGAACTCATCCCATCGATGAATTATAAATCCTTCTAATATTTTCATCTTGACAAGAAATTATCTACATAATATGATAAAATATGTATCATAAACACAAGGGCTATAGCTCGAGTTAGGTAGAACACCTCGTTTACACGTGTATCACATCATGTAATCAAAAGAATTTATCTTGTTGAGAAATCTTTTAGGGAACAAAATAAGAGAACAATCGTGATTCGATTTAAGTTAAGCCTAAATATAACCTATCCTTGATTTGAGATATTGATAAGGTGAATACCTAGTATATTCAATGCTAGGCTTATAATGAGTATAAGGACCTCCAAAAATTCTTTTTTCTCCCTATGAACTTTAAGGTGTATGAAGTTTCATATTTGGCTCTTTAAGCGGGGCCGATTCCATTAAACTTAGGTTAATCTCGGCAAAAAAGCAGACCTACGTGAAGATGACCCTTCTTTGAAACACTTTGGTAGTGCTCCTGAGTCAAAATCAAAATAATGAATAGCATCAAATTCTTTTGAAGAAAAAAGATAGAAAAGAGCCCAATGAAAAAAGGCATGTTGGGTCTTTCCAATTCGAATCATTTTTTTTTGATTTTTTACAAATTGCACCCTAAGAATTTTCTGGTCCCGGTTTTGGAGTTTAAAACAAAGTCCAATCTTGATGATCTTGTTCAATGGAACTGAGGGATGGGGATGGGTTAGAAGCGTTAGTTGGCCTCTCTTTTATGTATTATAAAGAGAAAAAAATGCAATCTTTTGATCAGATTTAATACTGCAGATGGAGAGTTCTAAATAGCAAATGCATGAACCTAGTCATTCTTAATCGCCTTTGATTAATTTACCGGGATGGGTCATTAAGCCTCAAATTAAGAAGTGTTTGTACTTTGTTTGTTTCATCCTTGAGAATGTTAAAACTGATCTTTAAATCATTTTGAAGTGATCTAAATGGTGTCTGGTGATGCTTGTTGCTAGCAAAATATGACTGAAGGAGTAATTCATAGAGTTGCAACCCTAAAATTTCTTTGACCCATCTGGTACAATATGGATGTAATAATCAAAAACAATATCACTAGGACAAATGTATTAATATATGTTGCAGCTGATTCTCATGGCAGCATTTGTCGTGGCTACAACTTTTATGCAAATCTTATGGCATCAACTAAGGTGTGCATTAGCTATTTTCTTCATCTCCTTTAGGAAATAGAACCTCCAATGCATCAGTCTACAAAATATGCAAGTACACATGTCGCTTTGTTTGAGGTCATAATCGCATCATTTAGGTATTCCTTTAGATTGATGTATGATTTAAGCAGTTTGTAATGGATATTTTACTGGTGCAACAAAGAGGGATGTGAATGCTCAACCATAGGTTCATATCTTGTCAATGTTTTTCTCAATTATTAGCTTTTTGTTCAGGGGATTTAATGAAAAATGTGTGGATTGTCGGTTTTTTCTTGATTGCCAAGAACTAACCAATCAATATTATAGGACGACATAATGACTTATTTGGCAGCAGCCGAAGTCTGCAACTCAAATGCGTCAGTCGTGGCAAGCGGTGATCTGCGCATGCTGCATCAAATTCGGGATGTTAAAGAAGTTTGAGGGGCTTCCTTCCCCAATTTGCAGCCCACCTACTATAGAATGTGGGTCTTCCTTCCAAAATTTGAAAGAGATGACAAGTAGCCCACCTACAATAGAATGTAAGTCAGACAAGAGAATAGATGCATGTAATTTGAAAGAGATGACAAGTATTCTAAATTATAAAGCATAAAAATACAAAACGTGAAGGAGGAGGAGGTGGCCCCTTCGTTTTTGGCCTTTTGTCCAGTTGCGGGGGTCCCACGTATGCGCCTTTCTGGGGTGCCGCGCCACGTAACGTTTGGAGAGGGTGGAACTCGGAACCTGACCCGGCGGTCGACACGTGCCGGTCGGATTGGACGATCCATGGCATCCGTCATCGACCCCTGCCTAAATTTGCGATGGCGAAGGGACGAAACGAGGCCAGAGTTTATCAAGAAAAGGGCATCGATTAGAGCAGAAAATCTCATTTCGCTCCCGAGGCAGCAGCCTTTTTGGACCCGAAACCCTTCGTTCTCCGGGGAGGTCAAAGGTGGACTTACGGCTCGGTGCTTGTGCTGATTGACTCAATGGGTATAAGAAAGAGCCATTCCTTCTCCTTAAGTAAGTCCATCTTTCCGACCATGTTGAAGGACATAAGTATTAGGATTTGGCATATAATCATAATAAAATTGATAGTAAAAATAAGAGAAAGAATTCAAGAGAATATTTTTCTTATATCACTGTTAAACTAGGGTTACATTCAATAGAATGTTTCACTATAATGAACATCTCGAACATTATTGTCACAATCCTCAATTACAAGAGAAAGAAAGCATTTATATACTTGGTATTATTCATGAGTTCAAGCATAAACTACTGTTAAAATATAGCTTCAACTATAAGGCCGGTATTTCGAAATCACCCCGCCTTCATCCAAGAAAACCACTTAGAGGGATGGCAAGTTTAAGCCTGTTAATATATTTGATGTAATCATTTTTACTCAAAATCTTAAGTTAATGAGTTGTGAGCCTACTACAATATATAAATTATTTCACACTATACCAATTATTTGACGTGGAGCTTTTTAAAGCATTTTAACAAAACCAGCTAAAACGCCGTATTGAAAAATCAGACAAGCTGCTAGTCTTATCAATCGCATTGGTTGATCCAGTTCGGCTTTTAGAAGCATCGCTGCAGGCCAATGCAGCTAGGTGGCTAAGGAAACTTCATGCCTGATCGTAACGTGCTACGTATCAAGGACTTCCGCGTTCCCCGTTTCACCCGATTCGTGCGATTTTAATTTTGCGATACATTTTGACGAGAAAGGCCTTGGACATTCGACGTCATCACGATCCTAAAGCAAAGTGAATTTAGTGCGCACGCGTACTTCTTGACCGAAGACGGAACACAGCTTCGAGCGTCGAACTTCCTCGAACTCGAGGCGCGACCTGAAGCTTAAAAGTCTGCAAGTAGGTGACCTCCATCAAGCGACGCTTATTCCATTGGCTTAAAAGAAAGATGGCTCTTTACCGTGCACCTACCGACTTTGACCAGTACAAAGCTCCAAACCATTTCGACATCGCCGTCGTTTGAGATTCGATAGTTATTCCAATGTTAGTTCGCAGTCACTATCAATTCACATATCTTTCAGATGACTAATGACAACACCAGTACCTCATCGACAGGGTTTGAAGTCAATAAAGAAACCTGAACCCATTGAGCCAAACTCTTTGTAAGGAGGTCGACATCGCTGAAAACTCCAATTTCACTAAACCGATCAATTTTAGAATTCTCATAGTTAGGCGGTGCGAAAGACAAGCGCAGTTGGAACAGAGAGCATCATTTTCATTTGGAAGAACGTGATGTGCGGTGGGACAAAAAAACAAAAGTGAGAAAGAGAAAAAGGCAGGGAATCAAGATTCTAAGACTTTGTTTGACAACGCTTTTATTTCTTTGTTTTTCTGCTCTTTTACTCCTAGAATAGAAAAAGAACGTCAATTAATTTTTATATTTCTTGAAATAGAAAAGTAACCGGTGAATAAATTTGAAATAGAAATAAAAGTTAAAAAAAAAGTAACTTTTTATTTCCGATGGGCGATGCTTTGGACAGAACGTAAATCCAACAAAAATCTGTGATGCTAGAGTTTTCGAGAAGATGCCTGGTTTTGAATCTTTTGATTTTGTAACAACATAGAATGGAAACTGATGTGGGCCAGTCCAGAAACATGTAATAGTCTAGTTCAAAGACCATCTGGTTTATATCTCCCAGGCCCAGGCCCAGGCCCAGGCCCAGGCCCAAGTAGATCTAGCTAGAAGCCCGGAGATGGACCCGTCATACATCCAGTCCATCGCCGTACGAGGCGATCGGCCATGTGGGTCCCATGTGGGTCCCGCGAGATCGATCCCACCGATCCGTGCACGCTGGGCTTACATACCCAAGCGTACCTAATGGTTCCCCTTAGAAAACCAGCTGGTAGCTTGCCGTGAGACTCCATTTAAAACATGCAGATTGCAAAAGAAGGGTAAAAAATCTAGTACTTTCGGTGATTTGAAATCAATTAGACCACGTGAGACTCCATTTAAAACACGCAGATTGCAAAAGAAGGGTAAAAAATCTAGTACTTTCGGTGATTTGAAATCAATTAGACCACGCAATTCACTTACAAATTCGGAGGATACGGATTAATATCAATGGTAGCATTTTTAGCTGACATATGATCCGCTCCCGATCCAAAGACCACTCGACAATCTCTGAGTTCTATCCTTTCTACACTATGATGATGCTACCAAACTACGAAAACAGCACCGGATGAAGCAGACAGCTTAACTACTTGCGCCGTGCGGAATGATCAATAATGGAGACCGAATGACTTTTTTTCACTTTTGCTATGCTATACACCTTGCTAATCACAACATCCACCCCCGCCTAACGCTAGCACTTCTACCCATTTTCCCCTTTTGAAAAAAAAAAAGAAAAGAGAAGTTCCTCGTTGACAGCAAAGATTCCTTTCGTCAGAACTTATTTATGGTCTGATTACCTATGGACAAATTGATAAATTTAGTGAATGGGAGTAGAGTTCAGTAAACAGTAGAAGACGTCCATGAAAAAAGGATCGCCGGAAACCCAGTGGGTAGCAATATTTTTGAATATATAAGCTCTAAGATGAAATCATTAACATCAACATTATGGTATAACTGTTTGGTAAGACATTTTTTGATATTTCTGCTTTTTGTGGATTAAGTGTTGTGGTAACTCATTGTAATTGCAAATATGATTAGGATGTCATTCATTTATATGATTTTAATAATTGCCTGGAGATGATAAGTTCGTAGTGACATGACATTAAATTAAAAGAAATTGCTGAAAAGCTGCATATAAGTAGTTATGTTATGAAAGCTATAAAAACTAGTATTCATGTACTGTTGAACCCCACTTAAACAAACAAAATATCTATCTTTCGATTTAAGCATCATAATTTTAGTTGTTATTTTCAGATATTTCATCGTTAATTATATTATGGTATATGTGTTTACTAAAGTTTATGGATACTTCCTCATTAGTTAAATTTCGACATATATCTTTGTTGTAGTTTATGGGTGCTTTGTTGTCGATTTAATTTTAATATTGTATCTCTATCTTGTATACTTTAGTATCGATTAATGTTGAAGTACGTTAATTACTTTCCTTGTGCACCTTTGAGAGGAGCTGTCTCCTCTTAATATAGCAAAAAAAAGACTTTTGGTAAAAGATATTTCGCCACATCATCACAGTTAAGGACCTCAAACCAACTAGTCCTTGGTGGACACTGAACATAAAGTACATGTCATTGCTGGATAACTCAACCAATCACCGCGCGGTGGTCACAATTCTCTTTGTTTCCCTTTCTCGGCTCTTGCCCTGTCCATCTCCGTAGTCGCAATCGTTGATAGAGATCATCGGGGTGGCAGCAATCCTTCCACACTTCCAATATTATTCTCTTTTTTCTACAAAAATTTGTCAAACAACCCTTAATTATTTTGAAAACTCAACTTATTACATAAAGGCGCAGCTCGCCATTTAAATCCTCTATTTTTCGAGTAATTTATTCAAAACTCTTATCCATTCTTTTACATAATCCCACTCCAGATTCACTAGACACGTCATGGGATTGGATTTCGCTGTTCATCCATCGCTATTCTGTTCGGTAATTAACGGGACAAAGACGTTCGGTGGCTTTCTTCCTCGTGCGGAGGATTTCACATCTTTTGAAAATTATGATCCGATCCGATCCGATCCAATCCAAACCCGGGCGGGCTAAGCGCTGCGCATGACAACGCTTCTGCTCCTGGGAAGAGTTTTTTTCAGAAATAGTTCTTTTCTATTTCGTTCTAACAATTTCGAAAGAAAGAACCCCGTTTGATAATGACACAAAATTTCTACTTAGAAAAAGAATAAAATTCGTTTGAACGCAACAATTTCTTTTTGTATTTATTCATTCTTTATTTTTGTCGACGGATCGTCGCCGCTGCGCCGCGCGGCCCGCCGGTGGTCGTCGGCGGTCGATGGGCTTCCGGTGGTGGTCGGCGGTGACGGTTGGCGGCCAGCGGTTGTGTAGCGGCGGCGGTTAGCGGGTCAGTGTTGGCGGAGGCGGCGGCTGGCGACGGCGACCAACGACCGGTGGCGAGCGGCGGTGGCGGCGGCAGTGGCGGTGGTGGGTGGTGGCTCCGGGCGGTTGACGGTGGTCGCGGCAAAAAATAAATTTAAAAAGAAAATCAGCTTATTTCTTAGTAATTGTTCCCTAACAAGCAAGTAACTTTTTTTTTCAAAACTGCTCCTGAACAAAAAATTGAGAAATTTTTTAACAAATGTTTTACCAAACAGGTTTTTGTTCTTTTTTTGTTCCGGAGAACAAAAGAACAGAAATTGGGAGAAATAGGAGTGTTACCATGCGCTACCTAATCAACCGGGCCTTTGGATCTGGGTATTCGCGTGGCGATTCTGAATTTCCGAGTGCGTTCCAGCTCAGGATTTTTTTTTTTCCTTCTTTTTGGGGAAAGCCAAAACGACAGTACGTGAAAAGCACAAAAATACAAAATGCCGAGCAAGAGGAGGAAACGGAACCACCACCCCTTTTTGGCCTTTTGTTCCCTTTGCTGGGGTCCCACGTAACGTTTGGTGATGGCGGAGCCCGGGAGGCCGAACCCGACCCGGTCGACACGTGCCGGTCGGATTGGATGATCCATCCGCCACCGACCCCCTACCTAAATTTGCGATCGCGAAGGGACACGACAAAACGAGGCCAGAGTTTATTAAGAAAAGCGCATCGATTCGAGCAATATAGGGTGTGCATGGATTCGTGCCTGTGTTTCCGGCACACTTCTGTACGGAAAGTGTGCCGGAACAAAAAGGAACAAACGCGTTTGGTTGCGTTTGTTCCTTTTTGTTTTTTTTTGTTTCGAACGAAATAAGAACAAGAAAAAAGAAACAAAAAAAGTTGTTTCTTTTGAAAAGAAACACTTCTTCGACGGAACAAAAGAACGAAAACGAAAGAAACAAAGGAACACATTCGAACAAAGCGAGAACTCTTCGTGCGTGCTCGTCGTCGGTCCCTCTCGGGCCGAAGCTTCGTTCTTCCGTTTCCGGCGTGTCTTCCATCTCTCCGGCGGCCCCACTCGGCCGACTCTCCGGCGACTCCTCACTCCGGCGACTCTGTGTACGTTTCCTGGTCGGCGTTGCTCTCCGTTCGGCCTTCCTCCTCCGGTCGCCGTCGCTCCCCTTCGGCGCTTCTTCTCCTGGCTGGCAAGCTCCCCCTTCGGCGCGGCGAGCCGTCCCTCGAGCGAGCGTTGCTTGCCCGAGTCTACCGCAGACTGGGCTAGCAATGCTCGGCCGATCTCAGCAGATCTGGCCGAGCAATGCTCGCCTGATCTGCAGGCAGATCTGGGCGAGCATGGATCTCGGCCGAGCATTGCTCGCCTTGGTCTGCGCGCGCCGAAGGGGAGCACGCGCTCGAGCTGCAGCTCGTCATTGCCTCTCCCTTCGCCGCTCGAGCCGTTGCGAGCTCCTCGAGCTCGAGTTGTCGCTCGGGCCGGCGCTGCGAGCTCGAGCCGCTGCGAGCTCGAGTTGCAACTTCTGGAGCAAGAGCTCGAGCGAGCTGCGTACGGACTCCAGTGAAACTTCCGGTGCGGAACGACGGCAGTGCAGCATGACTCGAGCAAAGAACTGAGTCGCTCGAGCAGCTCGCCGGAGCCGCCGAGCAGCCACGGTGAGCCGCTCGGGCGAAGCTCCGCTGAGCCGCGGCAGCCGCCGCACTCCGGCGGCTCGAAGCCGCCGAGCATTCTTCGCTCTGTCCTCACTCCAGTCGCTCTCAGCCGCGAGCGGGCTGAGCCTGAAGGCTGGAATAGCCGAGTGGCTTGACTCAAATGGCTAAACAGCCGCCGCAGCGAAGCCGCGAGCAGCTCGAGCAAAGAATGCCGCACGAAAGGCGGCCGAGCCGCCGCCGCACTGAAGCCGCCGAAAGAAATGCCGCACTGCTCGCCGCACTCGAGCCGCCGAGCGAAGAGCTGCTCGCCGCCGAGCAAAGAACGCGGCCGCAGCCGCCGAGCAGCCGAAATGAGTGAAGCCGAGCTGAGTCGCCGAAAGCTCGCCGCCTGCGAACTGGGGCAAGCCGAGCTGAAATAAGAAATAAGCCAAATACTGCTGAGTAAAGAAATGCAAGAATGCAGCCGAGCCCGCTCGAGCCGCTGTGCAATTCTTTATTCTTTGCAGCTCTAGCGAGGTGGGCGGGGGCTCGTGATTTTGAATGAATAGGCCGGTGATGTGGTTTCCTTCTATTGTTATTTTGTTGCTCATGGTGATGTGGAATGGACAGCCTGGTGAAGCACGTGGCGAGGGCGTTGAAGGACGATTTCACCACCAAGGGGGAGATTTAGTCAAGTCGGGGTGCGGCGTGGTTGTACGGCATTGTAAGAAGGTATAACCAAGGGTAATACTTTGCCTTGTGTTGCCCGAATTTCATGGTGCATTCTATATGTAGCATTATTATGTACTTGTTGTTGTAGCGTAAAATGCAACTTATGCTCGTTTCACACAAGTTAGTTCAACAATTTTCAATTTTCTCATTATATAGTCTTCTTGGCTTGCATCTCTTGAGAATGATTTTGTGTTTGGCATATATAGTATTATGTTATTGATTTAACTCGTAACTCATATGTTGCTCAACCGATGAAAGATTAAATGGCATCCGAGAGACCGACATGCAATGCGAAGTGGACCGAGTCTGTAACCAACATATTTATTGGTTTGTTGGTGGATGAGGTGAAAAAGGAAATCGGACCACTTCAACTTTCAATAAGGCGGGGTGGAGGAATATACATACCGCATTCGTTAGACAGACAGATGCCAATATACCACGACCAGTTTCAAAACAAGGTCAACAAACCGAGAAAACAAGATAGCGGTTTCCAAAAACTTATGTCTCAGATCGGCTTTGGTTGGGATAGTGTCAATAAAAGAGTTTCGTCGACGATCCAAGCGTATGGGAAGAGCACATCAAGGTATATTTTTTTTTTTTAACTTTTTTGATCATTTTTTATGTCATTATGTATATTAATTTTAAAATGTATGATTATATACCTCAAATGTCATTATTGTCAAAATTGTAGGAGAATGCAGAGTGGGCAAAATTCAGAAAGGATGGATTTCCCCAATATCCCGAGCTTTGTATTGTATTTGGTGGTACATATGCTACTGGGGAATATGGCACTGCAACTGCTGAAGGTGGGCGGGGTCGGAGGAAGATCACACCGGTGATGCCAATGTAGGTGCCGACAACAAGTGGTTACAATGTATATGGTGACAACAAAGTGGTGGCAATGCCTATGGTGATGCCGGTGGTGGCCATACGGATGACTTCGGTGATCATCACAGCTTATGAAAGAGTCTTTACACCGAAGATGCTGGAACTTCCGCTCGAGGAAAGCACAAATTGGATAGGACTCCAACTACTAAGAGGAGAAGGAGGAGTACACAAAACAAGATTGATGACACTTGCAAAGCTATCCAAGACTTTTTGAAAGTTAAGTCCAGTCAATCCGGTAGTGCCTCTGCGACCTCCGGGGTTATGCCATCACCCGAAGATCCTTTCTCCGTCGCTGCTGTGATGGATATTCTGCTTACTATGCCCGAGTTAGACCAAGATCTTTACAATAAAGCAAAGGGATCGGGCATGCGAAAGTGCCTCGTGGAGGGTGGCTTTCATTAAATCTACACCTGAAAGGAGAATTGGACTTCTTTATCATCTTTAGTAGATTTATGAATTGAGTGGAGTAACGTAGAGATTGTATTATTTATGTTATCTTTTTATATGTCGTTTTAAGTGTTGAGACTCTTCCTACTTATATGTAATGGCATCTTCAATTGGAACTATGACTTATGTTATTGATGTTTTTATATTTTTCTGATGATATAGGTACTATGGAAGAGGGATCGAGATAGTATATGTAGTGAAGAGGTAGAAGGAGTTGAACAAGTCTTGGATGAGGATGAGTTAGCCGTATTGCTAGTATGGTTGTGCACGGTTGCCATTGACGCGTCCATGCATACAATGGAACCAATTAGGGACAGTATATTATTAGGATCCGAATGGATAAGGGAGATTATTACTGGACATTCAGATAGGATATATGAAGCGTTCAGGATGGAGAGGCATGTTTTTCTGAATTTATGTGATTTGATGAGAGTAAGAGGTTGGTTAAAAGATAGTCGATATATTAGAATTGACGAACAAGTGGGGATATTCTTATCAATGGTTTGTCATGGTAGCTCAAATAGAATTTTATGTGAGAGATTTCAACATTCGAGAAACAATCGGCAAATACTTCAGCAAAGTGTTGAAAGCAATTATCAAACTTTCAAAAGAGATAATCAAACCACCGTCATTTGATGTCATCCCTCAAGAAATTCTTATGGATCCTAGGCATAAACGCTACTTCAAGGTATGATTTCTATATCAACTTTATATTATCAACTACATGTACTTCATAATCTTTTATAATCTTAGATTGATATTAAATTGACAGACTGCGTAGGTGCTCGGATGGCACCCATATAAATGCTATTGTCCCGGTGTCGAGCGGAGTTCGATTTCGAGGCGGGAGAGGACTACAACACGAACGTGTTGTGTGTTTGCTCATTTGATATGAAATTTACTTACGTGTATCTTTGGATGGGAAGGATCTCGCAATGATTGTCGAGTGCTTTCGGCAAAGACTCGAAACTCCTCAATTGCAATTTCCCGACCACCGCCCGGTATTTATTTTGTTTATATTGCCATTTGTGATTATATTATGGTTTAATATCATAAAAAATTTTATATATCATGTTATAGGGAAATACTACGTGCGATTCCGGTTATGCAGCACTTCCGGGATTTTTAACTCCTTTTAGAAGGGAACGGTATCATCTTAGCGATTATAGAGGGAGTGGGAGACGGCCAAGAACAGCAAAAGAGTTATTCAACTATAAGCACTCTTCACTAAGAAATGTAATTGAGAGGTCATTTGGGGCACTAAAGAATCGCTTCACCATTTTGAGACATATGCCTCCATTTACAATTCGGAAGCAAGCCCTTGTTGTAATTGCATGTTGTGCTCTTCATAATTACATTCGTGATCAAGATAGGATGGACAGAAATTTTTCCATGTATGGAGATCCGGAGTATCCATTTGGACCTATAGGAGGGGAAGTTGCGGATGATACATCGGGTGAAAGGCATCCGAGATGAATAGCGTTAGGATAAGAATTGCAAATAAAATGGCAAGGGATCACAATATGACCGAGATTTGTTAACTTTTGTAATATTGCTTTTACGTATTCACCGTAATGCAGTTGGACAATGAACTATATTACTCAATTATTGTGATGTTATGTATGGAAAAGTTCATGTTGAGATGTATGAAATTTTCGTTTAAGGGCGCACATATGAGCATGTTGAAAATATTTTTCATTTCACATCCCATTTTTCAAAAGTTAAATTTATAAGCATTTAATGAGAATGAGAAATCAATATCAAGTTTTTTTTTTGATAAAAGAAATCAATATCAAGTTTATATGCTTTAAAACTAAAAAAAAAAAAAAAAATGTACTTGAATTTAGTAGATACAAATTTTAATTACAAAATTTTATACTAAATATGCCATATGATCATGCTAAAAATGTTTGTCTTCACTAACCATGAACAAAATAAAATTAATGAGCATTTCATAAGAATGACAATTTAATATCAATTATAAACTTTATTAAAAAAAGAAAAAAAAAAGAAATTGTTTTGTCGTTACTAAACGTGTTTCTTTTTTTCTATTCTAAGAACAGTAAATTACTCATTCTACTAAACATGTTTTTTTTTTTTATTTCAAGAATGCAGTTTTTTTTACACTTACCAAACGCGTTCTTTTGTTTCAAAAACTGCTCCCCCTAACAAACACTTTTTTTTCGTTTCTCGTTCCTTAAATGGGAACGAAAAAGAAATGAAACCATGCGCGCCCATAAAATCTCATTTCGCTCCCGAGGCAGCAGCCCTTTTGGACCAGGAACCCTTCGTTCCTCCCCGGGAAGGGCAAAAGTGGTATTAGGCCCCGTGCTTGTACTGCTTATTCAATGGGCATAAGAAGGGCTTGCCCTTCTCCTTCAGGAAGTCCACCTTTTTGGTCCTGTTCAAGGACATAAGTATTAGAATTCCCCGCATAATTATAAAAAAAATAGAGAGCAAAAAGAAAAAAGAAAATTCGAGAAAAGATATTTTATCTTTGATCACTTTTAAATTAAAGATATATAAATTAGCATACCAACCTTTCCATTATAATTTTTAGTACTCAAATTATAAGGCCAATATTTTGAAATCACCCCAGAGATCAAGATTGATTTCTAAGGGGTATGCGATTGAACCTGATTGAATGAACCTTTATTCAAGGATATCACTAGAGGAAAGCTAAGTTTGAGCTCATTAATATATTTAGTTAAATTTACCTTTACTATAAAAGTTAAGTCAGTAAATTATGATTCAGCCATGATATATTAATTATTCCACATTACACAAATTTTTAGTTGTGAAACTTTTCTAACACAGGCCGTACGTGTAGCTTTATAGCCCAACAACAACCGAGAGACTATCATATTGAAAAATTGGACGAGCTGCTGGTCTTATTGGTTGAATTCGGTCAATCTAGTCCGGCTTTCGCAGCACCAATGCAGGCCACGGCTGCTATACAGAGGCCAGGAAACTTCGTACCTAATCGCGACGTGCTATATCGAGGAAGTTCCGCTTTCCCCGTTTCATACGACGTGCATGCGAACGCATTCCGCAAGAGCACTTGAAGAGAGGAGGAGATGCCTCGCACATTCGACGTCATTACGACCCTAAGCGAAGTGAATTTAGTGCGCACGCTACTTCTTGACCGAAGACCGAACGCAGCTTCGAGCGTAGAATTTCCTCGAACTCGAGGCGCGACCTAAAGCTAAAATGTCTGCAGGAGGCGACCTCCATCAAGCGACACTTATTCCACGGGGGTACAAGGAAGATGGCTCTTTAACCGTGCAAGACTGTGCTCCCTCTGCGTTCGCTAAAGTTGCGCGATCTTTGACCAATGCAGGGCTCCAAAAGCATTTCGACATTGTCAAATGTTGGTTTGCAGTCTCCCTCAATCCACATACATCGTTAACCAATGACGCGACCTGTACCTCGTGGACATGGTTCGAACACGATAAAGAAACCCAAACCTGTCGAGCCGAACTCTATCGACGAGAGGTTGACATCACTGAAAACATCAAACTCGCTAAGACGATCAATTCTCGAGTTCCAGAATTCTCAGGGCCACCAGGGAGGGCGAAAGATAAGTACAGATAGAACAGAGAGCATCGTCTCGTTCGGGAAAAATGTCGTGTGCGGTGGGACAGAAAAACAAAAGCAAAAGGCAGGGGGAATCGAGATTCCCAGCAACAGAGGAATGGGCAATTTGGGGATTCCGGTGCAAAAGGCAAGAGCAGATATTCTCCTCGTCCCCTTCTCTCTCTCTCCCTAGCTTTCTCTCTCCACTGTGTGCGGTTCCTTCGTTCAATAATTTTTTTGCTTTTTCGGCAACCAAAGGGCGCACCGATACAGGGGGCTCCCACGTGCCGAGGCCCGACCGTGGTCCTACGCACGCTCGAGGCGGGACCCACCTCCCCTGCACCCCAGCAGAGACAAGGGACCAGAAAAGGGAAGAAGGTAGAGAGAGAGAGAGAGAAGGAGAGAGAGAGAGTCCTGTGTGTTATTCCTGCAGATCCCTCAGATCCCACCTCCACCCACACCTAAAGAAAAAGAGCCCCTCTATCCCTCCAAAGCTCTTCACTTTCTCTCTCTAGCATTCCGTTTTTATCTCCCTAAAGGGAGAAGAAAAAAAGTAAAAAAAGGAGAGGAGAAGAAGAAGAAGAAGAAGAAGACGGGAACCACTTTCATTGCAGCAGTTCCTGCGTTTGCCTAACTCGGTCCGGGAGTCTTCGGCTCTCCGTCTGCGGCTTCTGGGTACTTCCGTTTTCCTGTGCCTCTGTTTGTTTGGACGAGATTCATCTTCTCGCTTTTCCTTTTCGTGGGCTTAAGCTGAACGGTTCTGGTCCTTTTCATTTTTATTTATTTTCCGTTGCGTGATAGTGGCCGTACCTTTTTTAAGTTAGGCAAATTCTGGAATGTGCCTGCATATTCTTGAAGTGCTTAAAAAAATACTACACATGTGCAGAGAGACCTGAGCAAAGCTCTGGTTTTTCTGCTTGGTTTCCGAGAAAACGTTCGTGGGTTTTTTTTTTGCACTCTTCATTATTTTGTGACCCGGAAGTTTTATGGTATTTTCCAGCTTCGGAGAGAGAGAGAGAAACCCTTTTGACTGCACCCCAGACAGTCATTCAAAGCACATTTAAAGTGCTTGATTTTTACTTTCTCGTGAAGGCCGTGACCGTGGGGTTTCATCGGTTTCGGGGTTCGTCTTTTTCCCCCCCTCCTCCTTCCTTTTGGGTTATTTCCGGTCGTCCGACGTCGGTGAATGATGCGTTGCGTAAGCTGAAAATCGAAGGGTACTACATGTTCTGTTCAGCTACATTTGCTTATGTTCGAAAAGGGTCTGGTCTTTCAGATCTGAAGGTAAATGGAGCGATTTTTTTCGCATTCTTGGAATTTATTGTCGATGACTTTCGAATTTCTGCATTTAATGGAGACGTTTTAGCTGCTTGGTCTGGTGCCTTCTTTATCCTGGTCTATGTCTTTTTATTGATTACTTAGAATATCGACCTCTCTCTCTCTCTCTCTGTGATACTGATGATATCCTGATTTTGCTCTCATTTTGAGTTCACCGACGATTTAGGTAACATATTGTTTTGCTTATTGTTAACGGCTAAAAAATCTGCAGCCATATTTTCAGGTTTTTGGGAGCTTTTCGAATTCGAACTGGGTCATTGCTCACTGACTGCCATCTGGCTACCTTATAAGTTCACGCTGTCCGGCTGACTGTGTTTTCTCCCATTTGAGCCAAAATGATGCACAGGCCTCCTACTCATGAAGACTTCGCTCTGAAGGAGACCAAGCCCCATCTCGGTGGTGGGAAGGTCTCCGGCGACAAGCTCACGAGCACCTATGACCTCGTTGAGCAAATGCAGTACCTCTATGTCCGCGTTGTTAAGGCCAAGGAGTTGCCTGGGAAAGACGTCACCGGGAGTTTGGATCCTTATGTTGAAGTCAAGCTTGGGAACTACAAGGGCACGACCCGGCACTTTGAGAAGAAATCGAATCCTGAGTGGAATCAGGTTTTCGCTTTCTCGAAGGATCGGCTTCAGGCCTCGATGCTGGAGATCATTGTCAAGGATAAGGATTTCGTGAAAGATGATTTCGTGGGTCGAGTTGGGTTTGACTTGAGCGAGGTCCCGAAGCGGGTTCCGCCCGATAGTCCTCTAGCGCCGCAGTGGTACAGGCTGGAGGACAGAAAGGGGGATAAGGTGAGGGGAGAGGTAATGTTGGCTGTTTGGATGGGCACTCAAGCTGATGAAGCGTTCCCAGAAGCGTGGCATTCTGATGCAGCTACAGTTAGCGGGACTGATGCCCTTGCGAATATCCGTTCAAAGGTGTATCTTTCTCCTAAGCTTTGGTATTTGAGGGTTAATGTTATCGAAGCTCAGGATCTCCAGCCTAGCGACAAGGGTCGATACCCGGAGGTTTATGTCAAGGCTAAGCTTGGAAATCAGGTTTTGAGAACTAGAGTTTCTCCGAGCAGGAGTATTAACCCATTGTGGAATGAGGATTTGATGTTTGTTGCAGCCGAACCGTTCGAGGAACCTCTGATTTTGAGTGTGGAAGATCGAGTTGCTCCCAACAAGGATGAGGTGTTGGGACACTGTGGAATCCCGCTGCAGTATGTGGACCGGAGATTGGATCACAAACCTGTGAACACAAGGTGGCATAATCTCGAGAGGTATATCATTGTAGAGGGAGAGCAGAAAAAGAAAGACACTAAGTTCGCAAGCAGGATTCACCTGAGGATATGCTTGGAGGGTGGTTATCATGTTTTGGATGAGTCGACGCATTACAGTAGTGATCTTCGACCCACTGCGAAACAGCTGTGGAAGTCGAGCATTGGGATATTGGAGCTAGGAATTCTGAGTGCTCAGGGGCTGTTGCCGATGAAGACCAAAGATGGACGGGGAACGACTGATGCTTATTGTGTGGCAAAATACGGGCAGAAGTGGGTCAGGACGAGGACCGTCATAGACAGCTTTATGCCTAGGTGGAATGAGCAATACACTTGGGAAGTTTTTGATCCCTGCACTGTCATCACAATTGGTGTATTCGATAACTGCCATTTGCATGGAGGGGATAAGAATGGGCCTGCAAGGGATTCCAAGATCGGCAAGGTGAGGATTCGTCTCTCTACCCTTGAAACTGATAGAGTCTATACCCATTCGTATCCGCTCCTTGTTCTGCACCCAAATGGAGTGAAGAAGATGGGCGAAATCCATCTAGCCGTGAGGTTCACTTGCTCTTCTTTGCTCAACATGATGAACATGTATTCACACCCACTGTTCCCCAAAATGCACTATATTTATCCATTAACTGTGAGTCAGCTAGACAGCTTAAGGCGCCAGGCCGTTCAGATCATGTCAATGAGTCTGAGCCGGGTGGAGCCGCCGCTGAGGAAGGAGGTCGTGGAATACATGCTTGATGTGGATTCAGTCATGTGGAGCATGAGGCGAAGCAAGGCCAACTTTTTCAGAATCATGGGGGTCTTGAGCGGTCTAATTGCTGTGGGAAAATGGTTTGATCAGATATGCCATTGGAAAAACCCCATAACAACCGTGCTGATTCACATCCTGTTCATCATACTGGTTATATATCCTGAGCTCATCCTGCCCACGATTTTCCTCTATCTTTTCATGATTGGAGTGTGGTACTACAGATGGAGGCCGAGGCATCCACCTCACATGGACACCCGCCTCTCGCATGCAGATTCTGCACATCCCGATGAGCTTGATGAAGAATTTGACACTTTCCCCACTTCCCGACCAACTGACATTGTGAGGATGAGATATGATCGCTTGAGGAGCATTGCTGGGAGGATCCAGACGGTCGTTGGGGACTTGGCTACTCAGGGGGAGAGGCTCCAATCCTTGCTCAGCTGGCGCGACCCAAGGGCGACTGCTCTGTTTGTCATATTCTGTTTGGTTGCTGCCATCGTTCTGTATGTCACTCCTTTCCAAGTCGTGGCACTCCTCACAGGATTCTACGTGTTGAGGCACCCGAGGTTCCGGCACAAGCTTCCTTCCGTGCCACTCAACTTCTTCAGGAGGCTACCGGCGAGAACCGACTGTATGTTGTGAGGACACAGTCTCTGGGTGGCCGACCTTCTTGTGATGCAGCAGGAGGAGTTTCGACTTGGGGGTTAAAGCTTTCTTGCTTTCCTTCTTTGGCAGCTGAATGTGGTAATGTCATAAATGGGTGACCTTCTCCTGAAGGTGGTTAGATTTTGCGGATTTTTCTTTCTAAATTTATGTTATTTTCATGGAAAGAACCGACTGTCCCGTTGATAGATTTCATGTTCTCTCGTCTGTAATTTAGTAGGTTTTCCTGGTTGTTAAATCTCTTAGATCGTTTTGGTTCGAAATCTCTTCCATTTTGGTACAGGAGGCCCCACTGACCCAAGTCCCAAACGCATGTTATGTTCAAGATAAAGGTGGGGGTGGCCTGACATGAACTGATGAATCCCGTTGACCTGAAACCTCAAATTCTCCGAAACGTTTGTGTCCCTCGCACTTTATTTCTCATTTAGTAATTCATTGATGCGTCTATGCATGTGGAGGGTAGTATACTATGTCATATGCCATCTATTTACCGAATGAATAGACGTAACGAGGAATGCTTAGGTTGCATTTCGAATTGCAATGTTTGAAGCTTCAGGTTTTTCCCATTCTCTAGTGGTGAGTGATAATGTCATTGGCGCGACTACAAGATTAGCCGGTAGTCAATCCGGGCTGGAAATGCTGACGTTTCCCTTTGTAGTAAGGAGGAAAGTGACAGATGCTGGAGTTCATCAATCTCAGGGTGATCCTTGGGGGGCATTTTTTTTAGCATTTATGAATACTAGATAGTGTGGTTTCCGTTGCGTGTGGTGGATGGTCATAATGGGATCTCTGCGACAGTGATTTATATGGTCGCCGTCGGCTAGCAGTGACTTGATGGAAGGGAATATGTGTAGGGTCTTTGCTAATTTATCTTGTACTAAGGTCCCGAGGACAATGACGGCACCCGCCTTAAGCCAATATATGGAGTCCTTTTCTCGATCGACCTTGCCTTGTGTGGGATCTAATCTCTTAAATTATCAACTGCAAAATGCATAGAGAGGTGGCGCGAGTCGATATTTAAATTGGTGGGTCATATCCAATGTTTGTCACTTAGAGGTAGTATAGTGGCCGTATGAATTAATCTTAGTATAGTTAAGAGGATTTTAATTTTGTTTAGAGAAAAAAAGGGTCGTGATGGAGCGGGACACGGAAGGTGTGGAATTGTTGTCGTTGTCCTACGTCCCATGTGAGCTCGATGGGGACATGATTCCAAGTAAATTTTGAATTTTTCTTTTATGAGGATGGGGGTCTTCTTTGCTTGAAGGTGAAGGGTCGTTGCGCTTTCACATGCGTGTTATTTGGGTTGGTGCTATCTTTTGAAATCCGCGCCCTTATTGAAAAGAATAAAACGGCGAGATAAGCGGAGGGGGTTGGAATTGGATAATGGTACGCGACTTATCTTAATTGACATATTAGATTGTAGATCGGCATAACACTGTAGACTGCGTCTTTGATGGTTTGAGAGATTCGTTCTCGTGTTTTCTTGTTTCCCTATCTGTGTCTCTCATCTTTCTTCCTTTTCTCCTGCTGTATCAGAAGCCGAAAGACCTTTCTGCCGGGTCCATAGGCACTGATAGGGCCGTGGCTGTTTGCCTAGAATCGGTGGGGTTAGCTAATTTGTAAGAGATAATGATGTAAATGATCATTAAATTTTGTTTCGACGTGCAATTTGATCTTTAAACTTTTAATTTATTTAATGTGATTCATAAACTTTAACTTAATGTATAATATGATTATTGAATTTTCAATTTGTTCAATCTGAATTTTGGACTTTGGATATATATTTAATTTAGTTCTTGAATTATATGAAAATGTTTAATGTATTCTTAGAGATAACATTGAACATTTTTATAGAGTTTATGGACTAAATTCAATATGTATCAAAAGTTTATGGGACCGCATTTAATAAATTGAAAATTCAGGAATCACATTCACATTAAGCTAAAGTTTATGTTCTTGGATCACGTTGTACATTGATCATTTGTGTCGTCTTTCCAATATGTAAAAATGGGTTTGTGCGTTGAGTTTGGTGGGCTTAGGGAATGGAATCATGAATCTCAATCACGCCGACGGGTCCTCGTCGAACAACCCGCAATCCCCAGATCCAATGCGGGACGGGACAATAAGTTCTGGCAATTATCAGCAGTAGAACGTGAATTGGACAGGCGGGAATTGTACTCCAAACGTGCCGTGTTTTTGCACCCATTACTTCATAAACAACCATAGAACCTCTGGCATTGCATGTCTGGGACCACTGGGGCCGTGGATGAATGGGAAAGCGTCTCGCTCCGAAGGAAAGAGAAAGAGAGAGAGAGAGAGAGAGAGAGAGGGGAAATGGACAAAGGGCAACAGGCTAACAGCCATCTGTGGCGGAACTTGTCCGGCAAATTTCAGCTGCGGCTGCTGTCGGTTCTCGACCGGCTGATGAAACTAACCCAAGTGGGGTTGAGTCCTGTGTGCGTGCGTTGGAGCGTTGCGGAGACACGACCTGAGCCTCAAATAATTCTCCTAGGATCCTATGTATCGATTTCTTGTGTGCATGCATGTGGCGTAATCGGATCAGTTAGATGGCGTGGGGGACCTCCCCGCTTTACAGCTCCCTCGACTTTTTCTATTCCCTCTTCTTTTGTCGTTTCACTCTTTGGGACGAGAGAGAGAGAGAGCGGTAGAAACTAGAAAGTATGTTCTCGTGTTTGTAGGAGAAAACTTCTTGGAGTTTGCCTCATTGCCACCCGACCCGACCCGACCCGACCCGACCCGGCTTCGACATGTTGTTTGATATACTTGGTGACTCGATCCATCCACCTGAGTTTAATTGCTATAGCTAGATATGTCTTTTGCTCGGGGCGACATTTCAATTTTTAACTTCATATTTGATAATTTTTTTCAACTCTCTCATGTCGATTTTTCCTTGATCTGAAAACACCTCTAACCTTGAACAAAATCTAATACCGAAATCACCTCCGCCAAAACATCAAAAGCGCCCTCTTTTGGTGAGGCCCCCACCATTTGACCCTTTCTAAGGATTGTGGCGTCGTCTTCTACACATTTTTTCCTATCCTCCTTTTCGTGCGTTTTTTCTATTAATTAATGTCGAGGAAATTAGCACTTTTTAGTTTTCCCATATACATTAAATCAGTCACGACCATATATACATATAATATAGGTTTTCCTACCTTTTGGATCGGGATTTAGGTCAGCCTTTTGTACGTCAAATCCGCCCACTGTGTACTATCGCGTCCTTTCTGGGTTAACTTCCGCATATTGCACGAGGGAAAAGTTACATTCCTTGAAGAAAGGGCAAATTACTTATCGGCCCCCAATGTACTACTTTTTGCAATTTGCCCCCCTTAAATTTTGGAAATTGGTTGCGTGTCCCATGGGTTGACTCCAATCAAATTTTACTTGGAGTTTCAACCGCGGAACAACATGTGAGCTACAAAGTGCAACCATATATAAAGTAGAAGAGTAATTCATAAACATGATACATGTCAAAGCCTGAGATTAAAGTTCCGTCGACAAATAGATTGGAGTTGAGACTATGTGTACATAGATATTTGAAATACATCTTTTAGTATTTCCATTTTTTTTTTGTATATGAGAGAAAAAATATAGGGAAAATGACATAAATGCTTATTAAATTTTAGCATATATGTAATATTGTTCTATTTGAATATTTTCATATAATTTAGGAACTGAAATAAACATGTATAAAAAGTGGATCAAAGTTTATAGATCATTTATATAATTATCCAGAAAAATATATGACCAATTTGCCGTCCTTGACTAATCACACAATCACATGATCATTTTCCTCAAAAATTTGGTTGGAGTCAACGCTAGGTGGCACATTGCCGTCAGTTTAAAAAATTCAAGGGGCAAGTTGCAATAATTGAAATGTTAAGGGGTAAACTTGCAACAACCTCGAAAACACTGAGGGCGAAATGTAATTCTCCACTCGAAGAAACATATGATGTAACTAGAGGAAAATGTGGGCTTATTGTTGGGCTCTTAAGTCGAGATGCGCGAGTCATAATGGGCCAACCCCATTACCATGCACAACCAAATGCTAATTAGACAAGCCCATAATTTTCATACACGAGTCAAATTATCAGAAGATAGTCCTAAATATCTAAATTAGAAAAGATTAAAAATTTCTACAAGAAGTTGGAATGTCAACATTATAATAGAAAATTTCACTGATTATGAGCGTCATTCAGGGTATTGCGTTTGAAAATAAAGTACATTGATATATTGTTAGTTGGATCGACGTCAATACTATGGCAAGAGATTTTTAACATATTAAGTGATTTATAATGAGATGATGCACATATTTTTCATTCTTAGTTAAATTAAATCATTTATAAGATGTTACACAAATACTTAGTTGATGAGACTCGAGAATCGAAAGCATCAAATTATAATCATTTTAAACTTTAGCAAATTGTCATTTCCACCTCTCGGATATTTGGGCACGACAACATTCGGGGACATTCTACCTTTGAAGAATTCTTGTTAATCGGTCAATACTGGATTAAACTAATAAGGCGAAGAAGAGGACATTTTGGAAACAAAAATGGTCTGAAAAGGAGAAGGAGCTACAACATTGCCACGATGAATGCAAGTCTAAACTAATTAGAACCAAAACAAACTACTTTATTTCTGTTTGATGCTGCTTCCGACAGGAACGGCCCAATCTTCCTTGGCAACCGAGGCCAGGTCAAAGGAGAAATCATTATCATGGAAGAATTTGATAGATCTATGATCACCGATCATTTCTTGCTAGAAAAGCATCTTGAGTAATCCGGTTCCGCAGACAAAGCACGTGAAATTTTGTGCTATGTGATTGACTTGTTTCTATGGTAGCATGAGTGGCTGGTGGGAGTAATCATTGGAAAGAACTATCATCCCGAGTGGAGATCTATAGTTATGATGAGAGGCTTGCGAAACAAAGGAGAGTTACTTCGTAACAAGATAAATTATTTAGATTTAGTAAATGGATGTTGAAATGTGGCTCGAGATGTATAACTAACTTGATTTGAATGTCTTGAGCAAAGATGAAAATTACTTTGGAGTGCACGAGGACAAGTTTCAGACATCCTTAATTATGTGGCGAATGTCTGGATTGAATCACAAAAAAATGAGTAGCTACCATAGGTCCCGAACTGACATTTTCAGACCGGAGGAGGATTGAACGTCAGGCCTTGGACTAGTTGGGCGTTTGACTCACCTAGACATGAGCAAAAGTGGATTTCGGATGTCTGACTAAGACATGGTCAGACATCTGGTATGATACCAAGAGAAGCTAAAATACCCAAATGTCCGGTCTACTGTAAGCGGACGTCGGGGTGTGCGCGTAATTTGCACAGAACGTCAAAGCAGTCAAGATGTGTGAGTATGTGTGGTAAACTTTTATTATTTCTTTGATCAGAATTCATAAGACTTTTTGAGTTATAATCTAGGAAACACTTGTGCATCATGTATTTCAAATGATTGTAATCTCCTCTTATTGAGTTAGTGAAATATTTCGTTGATCTCTCTTCACAATGTAATCATACCTTACTGAATTACATGAATCTTGTGCATCAAATTTACTTTCTACGTTTATTCCTCACTTGGATTGTTTGATTTTGCCGTTTTGCATTGCAATGGAACTTCATGGCAAAAGATTTTGACACTTGCATCCAATTAATGCATGCCAACCAATACATCCCACCACGCACAACTCGCGCGACCAAAGACGCACGTTTACATGCATTTGCCTATGATTCTCCCGGTCGGATCAGTCCATGGAGCTTTTAGCCCGATTAGCAGATTTAGCCTGCCCATCGTTTCGACCAACTCGTTCCTATCCGGCCCGTCGAGCCCGACAAGCACTTGGACAGGTTTGGGAAACAATTTCTCCAGAAGGAAGCCCGCATTAGCTTTGACTAAGCCGGCCAAGCCCGACTCCATCTCACCCAAACTTTTTCTCCCCCTTTTCTTTTGTAGTTGCTTTTTAATGAAACGAACGAGCTTGAAAAATACACTTGTTAGCTTGCAATCGAGGCTTGAGATAAACCCATTAAGAAGAAAAAATCTCTTCAGAAATTTTGACTAGATCTGTCCATTGATTACCTCTAGTTTCCATGACCCTCTTTTGGACCTGCTATTTTCTCCTTTCTAGCTGTAAGATCATGGAGATTGCAGACCTATCCAAATAGGGTCCCCACCCCCCTAAAAAAAAGAAAAAATACATAATTTGAGCGCCCATTCTGCAAAAAGAAAAGGGCCATTGCCAAACACAACATAGAAATCTCATCTCCATCCCGACCAAAGAAATTTAATGCACGCAACATGGATCACTTTCAATGCCCGCTTTCATGAGTTTCACCCCCAATCTCTCTCTCCCTCCCGATTTGGCAACCATGGAAAACCCGCTTCATACTGATCATAAATGATAAGGGATGAAGATGTGATGTTTGTCTAATCAGTCCCCATCCCGCAATAGGCTCCTTCTCTAGCCTTTTGCTTTTAATTCTCAAGTCATTTGGCACGACCAAAACATGCCCGTTTAGGGCATAAAGATAGCCTACCTGAACTAGCCAGCAACTTGGCAAGAAATGGTGCATCAGAAAATGGAAACTCTCTCTCCTCCCTCGCATTCCCTAGTTTTCCTCGGGGAGATTTCTCAGTTCCCCCGTGAAGGGGATGGGCTTTGGTCCTTTTCACAGAGAAGTGGAAATTGTGCCAACCTCATGTCATGAAGATTATGTTCGATTAAAGTCAAAGACAACTACATGTCGAGCTAAAAGCATGGATAGGAGGGATGTGTGGTGGGTTCACTCGAGTCATTGTCAGGTTATGATTTTCGTGCCATTGCTCTAACATTGACATATTTCAAATAGCAGGTGACTATAGTCGTTTTTTCTTAACCACATAACTTGTCGTTAAGTGTAGCTCGAGTTCTCGTTAAGAGTTTTGTAATGTAGTATATTATCAATTTATCTGATTCGAGAGAATTTCTAATGACCAGATCGATATTCATACCTTAGTTTCTCTCTCTCTCTCTATCTCTCACATTGTGCGGGCCTATGTTTACACATGTAAACGCATTTTACATCCCAAATTCATTGGAGATAAGTGGGTCGGTGTCATTTAGCTTGATACTAGAGCTAGCTTTTCTTCATATGTGAAACAAACGTGTTCTCGTTTACTTCTCCAATGAAACAAACCGTGAATTTGTGGAGGCTTCATGAAGTCCGATTTGCTAATTTCATTTTTCTCTTGTTTCTTGTCCAATAAACGCATAATGCATTGTACTTAACCAGCATAAATCCTTTAGTTAGATTCATAATCTCTTAAATATGCCAAAAAAGAAGAAGCAGAAACGATGTGTTTTCATGCCTGACAAATTGCACAGACATATTACAACATTGAAGAGTCCAACCGTCCATAGGATGTCTGACTCTCCACCAATTCGATTTGTCCAAATGAATGCACGTACAAGATCCTGGTTCTGCAAATTTCTGGGAATATTCCGGTTGAGATCGGTCTATAATATTGCGATAAACCATGAATAGAGTTTGCAAAATTTTCTATTTTTAGCAAGTGATATCAACAATCCTAGCCCGGGAGCACAAACTAATCAATCGACGAATCAGCTGAGGGAGAGGGCCGACCAAGTGCTCTCGAAATTTAAAGTCAACTAAATAAATAAAGTAAAATAATGAGGGGTTGGATCAAAAGGAAATTAGTGATAAAGAAAAAAAGTCAGGAGCAGAGAAAGGTCTGTACGTTGAACCTGACTGCTTCGTTTGTTGCACGGTCAATTTCTTGCAAGAAATCTAAATGGACAGGGCATAAATCAAATCCCTCGTTTCTAATTATATGCAGCGAGGGTGGTTATACGACCACGTATTGTGTGGATGATGAGACACTTGCTCTACTCCCACATCATATGTTCAACCTATCGACGCGAATATTCGTCTTCCGATTTCTCTCTCAAGATGACTTGATGATGTCGTTAACGAGAGAGAGAGAGAGAGATTAAAGATGTGGCTTGCGTTCCCATGAGAATTGCAGCTAAGTAGCACAATTAGGATGTTGTCATTGATTCGGATAATCGCGGTATACAACTATCGGCCTTTGTTTTTTGCCTTCTATTGTTTTGAGAGAACTCGAAAATCAAATGCTCTCGTAATTTTGATCTCGATGTCAGTTTTTTGGTAGTGGAAAAATGATATAAACTCTATGGCAATATTGATAAGTAGTGATTAGGATAAAAAGTGACATTAGAAACGTGCATTAGATGTTCCTATCAACTGCTTGCATTTTTGAACAACATTTAATGCATCGTATTGAGTTTTATTGCTTATGCTCTTTCTTTAACCAAACGATTCGGTCTCTAGAACATTTGGGCAAAAATTGGCTGACCTAATCTGTCAATTTAGGCACCACTTCCCTTACTCACCCAAATAGAAAAATGAGAGAGAGAGAGAGAGAGAGAGAGAGAGAGAGATCTATCATCTAGCAGACCGGTTCATATAAAATATGAAATAGATGGCAACAATTTCTCTCTTTCTTAGACAACGTTTTTATTTCAGATGATTCTAAGTATACTTCGTAAGTACGAAGTAATATGAAGTATTCTACCAATATCATGGATCAGGTAAAACACAGACCAAAACTCAAGTAAGGTTCCTCAAGAGATTTTTCGTAATAAATTATCTAGCAAAAATGCAAGTGGCTGATGACCAAAACCATGAAAAAGATTGTTGAATTATTTGTGGCATGTAAAAACCAGTTGACAGAGTTAATGAGGAAATGCATATTGATTAGTCCCATGTTTTCCGATTGAAATCTCAAAAGCCATCGGCAAGAAGTGTCTAAAATGTATATATATATATATTTTTTTTTTTTTTTTGGCCGCCACAATAACTATAAACCTATTGTTGAATTATTGTCCGAAGTCAACGCATGCTATGTCCCGTGCCGCGTGTGAAATTCATCTTTCGGATGCGTAAAAATATAAATACACGGGTCGGCCATCATCGGATCAGGGCAATCGCTTCCGAATCTGAAATTGTTAGGGTTTTTCATTCCGCCATCGTTATCTCTGTCAGGTTTCGAATAGTCCGCTCGGCCAATAGGAGTTGGTGGAAAAACCCTAGCTGCTGCTTGAATGGCATTAAGAAAATCTTAGTTAATCACCCAATAATCAAATAATATTACCTTAGCAGACGTGTTCTGATGTACCTAATCCAAATTCATTTGTTTTCTAGCCATTATTTTATCGTGCACAATTGTCCTTCGGAAAGAGGAAAAGGGCTGAAGTGGGATTCGGGAAGAAGGCTACTCGACTTCTATATTGAACTCAAATCCAGCTTCTATATATTATATGCAAGAGGACCTTCTCTTTTTTATTGCTTAATAAAGTATTATCTTATACCGAAAAAACTCCTTTGACAGGGAGTTGCTACATATAAAAGTACTTCCGAAGACAAATATACTAATACGTAAAATTGCGTGGCAAGTTATCTTGAGTGTTTAGTGTTCATTAATTTGACAAATGCCAGTAGCCATATTAAAGGGAGAAATCTGTACACATGAATATACAATTATTAAGTAAAGCTCCGATTCTCATTAATGCGTACATCTGGTTAATTGGATTATAATGTTCTTTTCCCCCTGTCCTTTGACAAGGAGTTGCTACATATAAAAGTACTTCCGAAGACAAATATACTAATACGTAAGATTGCGTGACAAGTTATCTCGAGCGTTTAGTGTTCGTTGATTTGACAAACACCAGTAGCCATATTAAAGGGAGAAATCTGTACACATAAATATACAATTATTAAGTAAAGCTCCAGTTCTCATTAATGCGCACATCTGGTTAATTGGATTATAATGTTCTTTTCCCCCTTGATATCTGCATTAGTGATGTAGTCCTTCATCAAAGTTTAGATGTCGTCTCAGTCTTGCAGAGTTGTTGTGTCATTATATGGGGAAACTTTCATATATCGAGCTTGAGTCTTTGAGATTCCATTTTCACCTATATCGAGTATGTTCTCCTACCCATTTGCTGACCCAAGTTAAATTAAATTGGGAAAGATCTGGTGCGGCGAATATATATATATAAATCCAGGCAGTGCAAGGTCAGAGAGAAAGAGAGAGCGACATAATCTATCGGTACGACAAGACAAGTACGCATGACGATTGGTGAACGACATATCTGAATGCATTGAACATGTCTTAGACATGAGGTTGTCAGAGAGTCTTCTGCACACCTGACGGGGAAGGTTTTTCAGCTTGTTTATCGATGGCAATCGGCATGAGGGAGGCCGAATAGATGGAAAAGGTAATTTTATATATCCTCTACAAGATTTAATGTGGTGCATATGCACAATCCGTGAATCTCAATAATCATAATGTCCAAACTCGTGACACGAGTCTCGGTTAATTTCTTTATGTTGTAATTTGAAAACAAAAAGCGAATTCTAATGGAATAAAAGTTATCTTGCATTATTTTTAAGTGCAAGGGTTAGATGAAATGAGATTAATTTCACTTGATTGTAATAGCCTCATGTAAACTGATAGCACCGATTCACCTGAAAAATCAACTAGTTTATGTGTTTTGGACAAGGAATTCTCTCAAATGCTAGAAAAGGACACAAATGATTCATGAACTTTGATTCAATATGCAGTGTTGTTCTTGAACTTTAGTAACGGTTCGATTTAGTCCCTACATTATGTGAGAATGGAGCAAACAAAAGGATTTTGTTAAAAATTTACCAATAGTTCATGAATTTGAATTAAATATTTACCAATAGTTTAAGAACTATATTAAAAAATAAAAAGTTCATGGATAACATTGCATGCGAGACATAAATTCAAAGATCACATTATACAAATAAAAAATCTAGGGACAATATTGTGTATTGACCAAATTTTATGGGCTATCTACATAAGGCTCCATTTATTTTTTGAAAATGAGCGAGTTAGGAAACGATTTCTTAAAAATGATTGCTCGTCTTATTTACGAAAATGAACGGATATAAAATATTTTCATCGTCACGATTATATTCAGATATAAATTATTATCCATAATAAAATATTCATCATTAATTAATTAATTATTTTAAAAGATATAAGTTATCACTTTTGAAAATTTATATATATATTTTCAAATCGCTTATTTTTCGTCAAAAAACGGAGCCTTATAATTCATTTTATTATAGTGTTGTTGGGAGGAGAAAACAGAGGGGCAAAACAATAAAGAAATCACGAGGATGGTGGGGGCTGGTCGAGGGGGTGGGACCCAGGCCTCGGCTTCGTCGAATATTTTCTCACGATTCCACCGAACGACTTTAGTTTTATAATTACAAAATTGGATTAAACTATGCTCCGTGTGGGGGGGGCCCACAGGCGGCAACTTCCCTGACCAATTCTGGAAGGGAGTAGCGACACGTGTTTTGTATGGTCAACGTTCTAACCCAATAGACGGCCGCTTCTAACCTTGGCGTTCATTTTCTTCATTAAAAATGTTCTCAATCTGGGAAAACTATGGTTTGCTTTCAACTGCCAGCACGCACTCTTTTAAATCCAAACCGTTACCGTCTTCAGTTTATGGGAACTTTTTTTTTTCCAAACCCTAATTCCATTTTTAAGTCCTTTTAACTGATTAGATTCAATGGTTCGGATGTATTTGACCGTGAACGAGTAATGGTATTAAATATTGTAACAATTAATTTAGTTTTTTTTTTTTTCTAAAGTTATCTAGTTAGGAAGAGGCTTGCGCATGGCTTGGATTTTTCATTTAGTGCATGATAGATTATGATAATTATTCACCTATTGGTCCTTTCAATCCCCGGATTATTTTATTTAAGTCATATCCAGGGGCTTCGTCCCTGATTTTATATACATTAGTGTGGAGGAAGCGTGTAAATTTCCTGATACGTTTTTTTGTTCCTTTTCTTTCAATTTTTTTTATATTAATTGACCTAAAACAATGCCTAAGGCAATTATGACTTTTTGGGGGTAGACTCGTCATCAACTCATTTTAAGCTATTGGAGGGAAAGCGCAATTATGACTTTTGATCCGACGACCATTTTCATATTTCTCCATCTTTGCTAATACCAATTCACATGCCTCTAAGTAAAATCTCACATTTAAAAGATCAACTTAGAACACATTTTAATATCTTACATGGAGTTGGGGTGGTTTAATCTCAAATTCGTTTCAAATATTTTGGATTGAAAATTCAAAATTTGAGAGGTACTTTTGGAAAGAAGATAACATCCTCGTAAAAAAGAATATAAGGGTTTTTTTTTTTTTTTAATATAAAGAAGTGCAAAGTGATTTGCAAGTAAATAACTCAGTTATATAATAGAGATATGAAAGTTGTCATCAAGTGAAAATTAATGTATGAGTATAGGCTAATTTTTCATTCTTTCAAAGAACTTTTGATAAAACAACTTTATGGTCCCAAAATTGTCTACTCCGAAATTTGCTCCTAAAGACATGTAGGGATTCTAAGAACTTGTTCCTATGCCTTGTTTTTTTTTTTTTTTTTTTGTTTTTTGTTTTTGTGACCCGGGAAACGCCATACAGCTGGCAGCCGGTGGAGTAAACCCGGGGCGACTAGCAGGGACCCACCTCCCATGGGTCGCGGGTAAGTCGCGAAATGACGAGGTGTGGAGTTACAAACTCGGGGCAACTGGCAGGGACCCACCTCCCACGGGTCGCAGGTAAGTCACGCAAATGACGAGGTGGGGAGTTTAACTCTAGTCTTGCGGGTGGCCAACGTGCAACTCCACCATCTCTGCCACCAACGGGGTGGGTTCCCCATGCCTTGTTGAAGTACATA
Organism: Eucalyptus decipiens; assembly: GCA_014182575.1. Lineage (NCBI taxonomy): Eukaryota > Viridiplantae > Streptophyta > Magnoliopsida > Myrtales > Myrtaceae > Eucalyptus > Eucalyptus decipiens. Next base: position 40,480,464 of record CM024609.1, on the reverse strand, counting down.
TAAAGTATGAAATCAATTGGACATGAAGAGGGGAAAAATCGATGTCATCCCAATGTGTCCTCATGTCGAGGTCGCGAAGCTCATCATGTTCTTTCATGTCACAAGTGAGAAATCAAGCCTAAGCATTAGGTCCGTGAAGCTCATCATGTTCTTTCACGTCCCAAGTGAGAAATCAAGCCTAAACATTAGGTCCGAGAAGCATTGAGTGATTAGCTTTTTCTCCCCCCCTAAATCCTGTCCTAACACGCCAAGAAACAAACCCAAAATTCCTCATGGAACATACAGCATCACTTCATCCTTAGCTCAGAGTCCACCTGTTGAAAACAAATAGGCATATGCATCCTATTTTTCACGCTGACAACGATAGATATCATGACAGGTCCGGTATAGTAGGTAAAAAACCCTTGGGGGCTGGCTCTTTGGCCTGCATGAGCGCGTGCCGATGGCAATTATCTGCATCCACCGGGCCCTTTTCGGTAATTCCAGGGGGTGGCATGATGAGAAGCTCGGACAAGGAACCAGGAGCGACTTGAAGGGAAGGGAAAACCCTGCTTTTTTACAAGGTGCTTTTCCTCTTGTTTGACGAGGAAGCGTGGTTTCTCCCGGTCTTCTGTGGTATTTATTTTTAGAGAGAGAAAGAGAGAGGGGAACAAAAAGATAACCTCATCGACCGCCTTGTCTGAAAATTTTGTTTAAACAGAAGCTCTCGTCTGGAGAGAGTGTGAGAACTTTTCAAAATAAAAAAGGGACTTTGTCTTTTGTTTCTTTGCATTCAATTCCTCCTCCTCCTTCTTCCTCTTTCTCTCTCTCTTTCTCTCTCTTCTCGCCTACAGATTATAACCGACTCTTGATTACAGAGGCCGAAAGGGAGGAGAAAATGATATTCAAAAGGGGTGAGAGAGAGGGAGGGATTAGCTCTCTTCGCCATTAATGGGTTTTCTCTCGGGAAACTTATCGTCACGGGGTCTTGGCGATGGAGAAAGATGATGTTACTGAGTTAGAGAAAGACAGCTAGCCACAGAAAGAGCTCAGCTCACATACGAAAAGGAGCAAGTCCCTATACTTTTCTTGGCCATGGATGCCAATAAAGCCATCATCACCGGCCAGCACGCAAGTCAACTGGAGTATCCGCACCAGCATCAGCAGCACCACATACAAGATCACCGCCATCACCACTATCCTCATCATCATCAGCAGCAGCAGCAAGTTCCTCACGGGATGATGCAATCATCACCGTCGTCCTCCATCACCGTGAATAATTGCTTGTAATTTCACTTGTCACTACCCCGCGAAGCATTTTCTCGCCCCGAGTGTCCTTTTATATCCACCCTTGCATCAAGAAAGCTGAGATTTTTCTCGTTCTTGGTTCCGTGCAAGCGGTTTCATCGTTTTGGCGGTGAATATGTTTTTGTTGTTGGCAGAAGCAAGGACGGGGGTGGAGGAGGAGGAGGAGCTTATGACTTGGGCGAGCTGGATCAAGCCCTTTTTCTCTATCTCGATGGGCATGACCCAAACGTTCAAGATCAAAAACGTGAGCTCTCTCTCTCTCTCTCTATCTGACAGAAACAGAAATTTTGAAGGGGTATCTTTATTTTGCTTTCAATCATCTCATTCGCCATCGCAGAATTTCATGATCGTATTCCCTTTTGGTTCACAAGAAAAGCATGCCATGCCCAAACGGATTGAATCTGATGGTACTTTTCCTTTGACCGAATCGTTACCAAAAAGAAGATTGAGAAAATATCTCAACTCCACAAGAAAAAGAAAAGAAAAGAAAATCAAAACCATTTCTTTTTCTTTAAAGGAAAAAAGGCCGTCTTGATTGCCAAATGGTTCATGTTAGTTTGTGAGTTGGGGTCCATCACCCGTAACAAATCCAAGATCATGAGTCAAGGGGTGACAAAGAACGGGCATGGGTTGTTGTGCTTTTCCGTGCTGTGATACTCCTGCATCTTTTTCTGTTTGGATTATCAGAGAGCTACCGAATGCATGAGGTCTCTCATTTTCTGGGTCATCCTTCAATGATTGTGTGTGTGTGTGTGTCTCTCTCTCTCTCTCATGAGTTACCAAGATATAAGGGGTAATGCTCGTCATCCTTGTCTGTGTAATTACATCTGTGCGCTTGTGTTGCAGAGAATTCTGGGATGAGACCTCCAACTCTCAACATTTTCCCATCTCAGCCGATGCACGTCGATCCATTGCCGACGGTAAACAGAAACCCACATATCGTATCTCATCAGAATACCACCTTGTCACCTTCTTGTCGAGCTGTTGATTTAAAGATGGCATTTTGTTGAGACAGGTTAACATGGGACTGGCCTTGCCACAGGCAAGCGGTTCGAAGAGGCCGCCGGAGCCATCCATGGAGTTAGCCAACGCAAGAACCGAAGTTGCATCTGCTCCTACTGAACCACCTAAAACCAAGGTAGGACATGTATTCCATTCATAACGACCTTACACATACATAACCTCGCCCAACTCCTTGAATATACAAAGAGACGATGCTATTGATTATAATCGAGGAAAAAATAGTACAGTTATTTGGGCTGAGTTGGAAATGAGGATAAACTATTCCTAATTCCGAATTATATATTAGTAATCGACTTGTTTTGTTAAAAAAAAAATGGTGTAATGTGATCTTTGTTGTGGGGGCAGCGTGAAGGGAACCGCAAAGGTGCGTCATCCGCTTCAGAGCAACAAGAAGGTCCTAGAACTCCTGACCCTAAGGCATGTAATAAAACGATTTTACTTTTTGTAGCAGTAACATATTAATCTCCCTCTTATTTTAGATTCCTCGTATTCATAACTTTTGTCCCTCATTTGTTCATGGGTCTGACACGTATGTTGTACGTGGATGAATAATTTCATGAAGCTTTGTTTTGCATGCAGACCTTGAGGAGGCTCGCGCAGAATAGAGAGGCAGCGAGGAAGAGCAGGCTGAGGAAGAAGGTGACACACGAACGAGATTATTAAAGAGTTCATTTCATGTGCTTTGAGTTAGAGAATCGATCAAAAGCTGTTGCTCAAGTTTGTTTCGTCTTTTGTTTATTTTTTGTCCAAATCTCAGGCGTACATTCAGCAACTGGAGTCAAGTAGGATGAAGCTCTCACAGCTGGAACAAGAACTGCACAGAGCACGATCCCAAGTGAGATTTCTCATCACAAAAAACGATCTTCCCCAGAAAAAGCACCTCATTTTTGTACTTCCTTTTTAACTCAGAGTGAAATATATTACGCCCATGATAAAAGAATGGGGGAAAAAGAAGAAAGAAAAAAGAGACTGAGACTAATTGACGAGCTTCCTTTTTGGTTATTAGGGCATATATGTCGGAGGAGGAGCAGTATTAGGAGGAGAACAAGGCCTCCCAGTGGGCATGAGCACCATCAGCACCGGTATTACGCTTGACTGCTTTCGCCGATCTTACACCTAAGATAATGACCGAATTGTATTTTACTGGGCGTAGCTTGCGGTGTCTATACAAAATAAGTTTGCCTTGCAATTGTACTTCACTATATCATTTAGGCGTGCTGTTAAAATTTTTTGATGCAGATGCTGCGGTGTTCGACATGGAGTATACGAGGTGGCTCGAGGAACACCATCGTCTCCTGTGCGAGCTCCGAGCAGCGGTGCAGGAGCATCTGCCGGAGAACGAGCTGCGGCTGTTCGTGGACAACACGCTGGCTCACTACAACGAGATGGTGAACCTCAAGAGCATGGTGGCAAAATCGGACGTGTTTCATCTCGTCTCTGGAATGTGGAGGACCCCGGCTGAGCGGTGCTTCATGTGGATGGGCGATTTCCGTCCTTCCGAGCTCTTCAAGGTATATTAATATTTTCCTCACTATGATTTAAGACTGGTGGGTCTGTTGCTATGGGCTTATGAGAAAATTGCACAATCAAGATTAGAATTTTCAAATCCCAAAATGTTCATCTCATCTGAAATAGGTTCTTTAGGGTTTACCATAAGAGGTCATTCAAAGTAACAGTTTTTCACTTTGATTACCGACCTTCAGTTCGTATATATATATATGTGTGTGTGTGTGTGTGATAGGCAAGTTTCTGGTCGATTTGATAAAATCTCAAACTTTATTTACTGTTTCTTGGTTGGAAAATAGAGTGGGTGTATAGTATAAAGTGTGGAGCTATTTATAGGAAGGTATGGGGAACATCGGTGTGTGGGGAGACATTTCATTTTGGGGGCAAAAAATTGGTGATCGCTAGAAAAAGATGCCCCTATATGAAGATAAGATAAATGACGAAAGGGGCTCGTGAACCTTTTTCTACCAAAGGGCCAAGTTAGGTTTTTATACTCGTAAAGCGATGTCTCTTCCTACTAAGTAAGACTCGTTGCCTTTCGAAAGGGAAAGATAGAGAGCTGCAAATCTTGATCTCCGATATTGTCCGTCTATTCTCTAGTCTTCTCTTTGATGTCTTCAAGCATTTTGTCCGCATGTTCATCTTTTCCTTTGTCTTCAAGTACGTAACCCCCCCGAAGAAGAAGTAGAAAAGCCTAGATGCCGATGCTGATGAATTTCTAAAACGTTCGAAGAAACACCCAAAGAATTTAAATAGATGCTCGGAGGATCTAAAAATGACGCGTCTCACTGAAATTCCGGATGAGTCGATCAAGCATGTAGAGATGTGACTATAGTCCTAGAGTGATTTCATGTACCTACCTAATCGACTGCAGCTTGTACTAAACCACATCGAGCCCTTGACGGAGCAACAGATTCTAGGGATATGCGGGTTGCAACAGTCGACGCAGGAGGCCGAGGACGCTCTGTCGCAAGGGCTTGAAGCCCTCAACCACTCGCTTTCGGAGACCATCGCTTCCGATTCCCTGATCTCTCCTCCTAACATGGCCAACTACATGGGCCAGATGGCCGTCGCCATGAACAAGCTCTCTACCCTCGAAGGTTTTGTCAGACAGGTATGCCCTAATCGCGGTCCACCTTAATTAATTTGTCTGCACTTTGGTAGCTTCCATGTTCTCACCATGCATCTAATTAAAAAAACGGTTGTCTAGCTAGGTTTTGCCTGATCCATCTTTCCTACCGACATATACTAAACTCTATTTCGAGAAAATGGATCTTATGCATTTCTCAATCGTGATTTATTTCGCCTACCACATTAGGGAAAGAAAGAAAGTATTGAGTCTAGAGATTCATATTTCGAGTCATGTCATGCATTTCCATGGTGGTCCCTAGGGGAATAAGCATCGAAAAAGATATGGCTTCTGTTTTGGGATAGGAAACCAACCCCCAACTATTTGAACCACTCCATGACCATCCCCTCTCCGGATGCTGGTTGGTTACAGCGCATCTTCCGCACTTTATATTTCCCTGTCTCTGCTCTAACGCATCAGATATCTGCCATATAATTCGACAGTGCGCAAGCCTCAAGAATCTTCTGCGAAATTAAAATATGCACAGCCTTTTGGTTGAGTCAATTATAGGAATAAGTTGTTGACAATCATTAGGTTTCATCAGTTCGGTGCGACGGGTATAGTCCTCCGAAAGGTCGTCTCGAAAGTCTCTCTCTTCTCCTAGTTCCTTCCTCCCATCATTCTAATCGAGGACAACGTGGAAAAGAAGTTTTAACCCCATACAAAATCCACACGAAATCATTTAAATGGACCGACTAAACGACCGTCCAGACTGACGGGTCAAGTGCATGACAGGTGCTCTTTGAGTGTAGAAAAAAAGAAGTCGTATCTATTCTAGAAAGATCTAGATAAGTACATAATTCTTTGTGTGATGTCTCTAACTTTTGAATTTGAAGACGCATGCATTTCATTTGGTGAATACAAATCAATAAATGAAAAGATAATATTGTCTTAAAGTGATAAAAATAGTATAATCCAATGTCTGAGAAATGACATTCCCTGCATGCCTAGCGTAAGAAAGTATTTTATACGAGAACTATACTGTATATGATCGCGCATATCATCTGTATCTTCTTCAAAGTGATAGTTACCGATGCACGTGACGCTCCACGTATTACTGAGGGCGAACCACGTGCATCCATGATCCGTGTCCCACGATTTCGCCCATGTCCATGCCCTCCATCCCCCGACGTGATGTCACGGTCGCAACCGTTTGACCCTGGAGACACAGAGACGACCAAATTTGCATTAACTGCCCTTTTTGACCCTTCTTCTCGAGACCACCTTTGTTCACCTTCCTGCCCTAATTTTTCCAAACGAAGACGAAGATCCGAAGGCGCATACATTTTTTATCTAGTTTTTTTTTTTTTGACGAATTTTTATCTAGTTTAATGCCCCTTCCCACCACCTTTATTTTCAATTTCTTTTAATCGTGGCCGTGTCTGGCTTCTGCGCATAAGGGTCAATCACTCAGCCGTAAAAAAGATCTAGATGATCTTCTCTTTTTTTCTTCACCACACAAAATTTCTTCGAGCCGTCAATCATAAGAAGAATACACGAGATATCCATCAACTTGCTCTTCGACTTAAATTTCACGTGCAAACAGAGGGAAATTGCTTTCGACAACGGACGGGCGCCGTTGCCCCCCTTAATTTGCAGGGTGTAAGTTGGGATTCTCATGTAAATCAAAGACAATATTTTCAACGAGATATATGTTGATGTGATTTAGATCTTAGCCCCCTTAACTTAGGATTCAGCCAAACTTTCAACTCATGGTTAAGTCAGATTTTCTTCTCTAGTTACGATTTCTCACGCGATTAGGGAATTGTTGTGCTTTTTTTCCACCTCTTTGACTGAGCTCTTCGTGGGTGTCGTTGTCCTCGAGCCCTTTTGATGCTGTAACTCGTGGATGAAGTAGGGTTTTCTTTTAGAGATGCACGTTTCCACAGTTTGAATTTTTAGGAAGACTATGGTAAAGAAACTCGATTACTATAGGAAGAACGATAATCATGGTTTTAGGGAAGAACTCATGGACGTGGATGTGCTCTGTCCTTTTTCATTAGTTGACCATTTTGTAGTTTAAACGGGGCCTAGAACTGACCCATTGCGCACAGATATTTCTAAAAGTCAAGCTGCATCATTCTATTGCTGTCATTCCAGCCACTATGATCTATATTCTTTTCTGTTTTCTGTTCAAATTTTGACTAAAATGGTGGTGGTTTGCATGTCCTACAAGAATAATACTCCCGCACAATATTCCAACTCACCACCAACCGCTCTCTTGAGACTTCTTCTTACTTCGATGCATATGGCAATTAATATTCTAATTCTCCATTTGGATGGTAATATCCATATTGTCAAAGATAAAGGGAAAAGGCGATCCTTAAAGGTTGGTCATGAACAGCGGAGATATGCAATTCGACCCAACTAGCCTATCATCTACAATGTTCATATCTTGTTTATCTTTTCATCTATTCAATTTATTTAGATTGGATGCATAATACAGCACGGATAGATACTTTTCATCATCAATTCCTTATCAATACAAAAAATGATACTTACAGGCAGATAACTTGAGGCACCAGACACTTCACCGGATGCTTCAAATTCTTACAACTCGCCAAGCCGCAAGGTGTTTGATCGCAATCTCTGAGTACTTCTATCGCCTCCGAGCTCTCAGCTCCCTATGGTTGTCACGTCCGCGGCAAGAATGATGAAGACCTTTCACTAGCCATATTTTAGTAGAGTCCCCTTTTTTCTCTTATGCCACCAACCTCACCAAGTTATGCCTAGTCAGTAGTTACAATGATGTTTAAATACTTCCATTTGCGAAATAGATGTATACATAGAAGGTAGATAAATAGATTTGACTCCATGGAAAGGGAAATCAGCTTCATCCTCTGCATTTGCCCTATCGCTACTTGAGGAAGGAAATTTGATGTGGCAATGATTTCGCTGCCATTGCTGACTAAAAGTGAAAAATCTAATAGAAAGGAGGTAGAAATTATAGGACATTGGTGGTTGTAGAAGAAATTGAATTTTGGCTAATTTTCTCGTTGCTTTGTCTGTTCTTTTTGTTTTGTGTGAGCTAGAAAGATACTCCTTGGCATTGAGGAAGAATGCATGCAAGGTTAAAAGCATGTGGTCATATCGTGTTTGTGCGTTGTGACAATGCGCATGCTTGATGCTCCTTGTGGTGATTATATAAGAAATAACACAAAATTCCCTAAAAATTGATTTAGTAAATGATACAATATGACTTCTTTGGATATTCATACAAATTCCTTTGTCCTACCAAGTTTGAGTTATGCCATCGGTTACGAAAATTGGACTAAGTCATCAATCTTTTGGTTCTAGCCTAGACAAGCGATTCACCACGGATTTTAGAGGTCTAGGTACAAAATTCTTTTGTGGCATGTCTAATTGGCCTTAAAAAGATTATTTGACCATGAATAATGCAGGCAGAGTCAACAGCTTCCATCTAAAACCATTATATTTATATACGATCAAGGAGATACATCATTCGAATTAAATCCCTTTAAAACCATCGTGTTTAAGCAAGGAAAACAATAGATCTCTCAAAGAAGAAGAGATTGACTAACGAGGCTTCCTGAGGGGAATTCAAACCAGACTTTTCTCCAGGATTTGGTAAAATTAGATCTCAAGAAGATGCATTATTCTACAGGGTAAATTCAAACATCGCGCCAGATATCGAGGAAAACTTAAAATCGATGATTAGGTGATCTCAGCAAGCCGCTGGCAACTTAAAATGGATTGGTTCGGACAAATCATGCAACCAAAGATTCCATCATTAGGTGATGCAGCTGGTAGAGGAAAGGGCAATTATCTACATACAATATTTAGGTGTAATATTCACATACAACATAGAAAGTCAAATGGACACTTATGGAAACGTGACAGCTCTACCTCTCCATTAATTTTCAATGGACAATTCATGCAAGAGATGACAGTTAATTTTCCTTTTTTTAGTTATTTTTCGGTTGCTTGTGGGGTTTTCCTTGTCAAATATGACTTTAGAAAGGGCAAACCGAAGAATTCAAACTATTAGGGAGAGGGAGATTGCATAAATATAAGATCCATCGATGTGCAAACCAGATTGAGACACGTAGAATTGATGGATGGAAAGCTTTACACGTGAAGTAAATCTATGGTAGATACCATTTTAAAATGTCCAATCCAAAATTTTAAGTTGACCATATTGAGACACATAGAATTGATGGATGGAAAGCTTTACACGTGAAGTAAATCTATGGTAGAATACCATTTTAAAATGTCCAATCCAAAATTTTAAGTTGATTGGTGGAGGGATATTACATGAATACAAGATCTATTGAAATTCCACTGACAATTGATATTAAATTCTTTACCATTGACATTCCTTGAGTGCTATATATTTTGTGGACTCTAAGGATCTCTCCCTATTGCTCATTTGGTTCAATATGCTTTCTTTTTATTGAAGTTTGAAAACGAACCAAAAAATTAGTCTAAAAAATTAAAACATTACAAAAAAAATATTGATATGAACTCATGTATCACTGTTGATACATTTGGAAAGATTATAGGTGTTAGTTGTTAGGTGTTATACAAAAGACAAGTTTCAAATGCTATAAGAGAGGAAAAGAAATTGACAATTGGGTAATAGAAAGCCCATCTACATCCAGTAGCAGTAAAGGCTGACTACAGTAGATCATCTCCCAGCAGCATCCTAGGAAAACTTGTGGATCCATGGTCGGCCCATTAACACACGGTCCTTTGTCTAAGCCCAAGAGTCGACACCGTCCCTCGAGTCCGTCCGTATGCCGCCTCGCCAAGACGAAAACGTCGAAGTTTCACCGGAAACGAACGACGAAAGACGGCGACGACGACGGCGGCGACGAAGGGTTACCGTTAAATGAGATGACGATGGAGGCCAGCTCGAACAGTGACTTGGATGCTGGAGCTTTGGGCTGTTGCGTTTACTGTATGATTTACAAGCAGTTGGAAACACTGGGGAGGAAGAATCTGTATTTTGTTACGTATGGGATTTCTGGAAGACAAATGTCTTCCTGCTTAAACATGTGGTTTTCTTCACAAGAAATTGCATTGCGTGTCAAAAAAGATTATTGAAGTTCCGCACGTAGGACGTCGAGTACCGAAAGGATGAAGTTCACTGTCATCAACACGGGTAGGCGCATTTGATTTTCTCAAATGAAGTTGCAACCTCAAGTCATACGTATCACACCCCGCATTCATCCTTTCTTGATGGCAATGAATTTCATGGTAAGAGAGATTACTGAAGGGTGCAAAGTTGCAAACATACTTTTGAGCTAATGCGTTTGTTTCTAAAGCACTGAAGAGTGAGGAGCAGTATATGAAGAAAACATTATGTTATTGAACTGGACCAGTACGACTCAGAAGTAGAATTTGGAGTGGACATCAAATGTGGACTACCGGCCCTGATTGTTTGTCAGTGCTCTCCTCAGCTCAGAGCATGCTGTCGGCCCGAGACGGCAACCTCTTGAAGAAGTTGCTCGGGATCGAGGGAAGCTTGCTCCTGAATCTCGGATGCCGAAGCCAGACTATGCCCGTGGCCAGGGCCACTATCTTAAACGGAGTTATGTAAAGAACCACAGCTGCAATGAAGCAGAAAAATATGAAGAGGCTGCTAGCTCTCGTGTCTCTCCAGCTGAGAAGGGCCTGAAATCTTTCCGCTTGCGTGGCCATGTCGCCCACCACGGTCTGGATCCTCCCAGCCACGCTCCTGAGCCTGTCGTACCTCATCCGCACCACATCCTGAGGCTTGGATGTAGGAAATGTATCGAATTCTTCATCTAGCTCGTCTGGATGGACCGCTTCCGCCCATGATAGCTTTGGATCCATGTGAGGCGGGTGCCTCGGCCGGAACCTATAGTTCCATATCCCGATCAGGAACATGTACAAGAAAATAGTCGGAAGTATTAGTTCCGGGTAGCATATCAATATGAAGAACAGGACGTGAACTAGGACCGTCGTGGCGGGGTTCTTCCAGTGGCGGACTTCGCCTAGCCACCTGCCCATAGATATGACGCCAGAGAAGAGCGAGACAATGCGGAAGAAGTTAGCTTTGCTTCTTCTCATGCTCCACATGTGGGAATCCACGTCCAGCATGTACTCCACCACCTCCTTCCTGAGTGGCGGCTCTGCCCTGCCGAGCCTCACTGCTACGATGTTCATGGCCTGGTACCGCAAACTGTCGAGCTGATTCACTGTGAATGGATTCAGATAGTGCATCTTGGGCAACAAAGGTTGCATGTAGAGGTAGATCATGTTCGCGAGCGAAAGAGAGGTGAATCGAACCGCCAATTGGAGCTCTCCCATTTTCTTTAACCCCGACGAGTGGAGGACGAGCAGCGGATAGGAGTGAGTGTATATTCGGTCCGTTTCGAGGGTCGATAGCCGAATCCTTACCTTCCCAATTCTTGAATCAGCTTTTGCCCCACCACCACCTGCCGATTTCTCATTCCCACCCAAGTGGCAGTTGTCGAAAACTCCCATTGTGATCACAGTGCAGGCGTCATAGACCTCCCATGTGTACTGCTCATTCCATTTCGGGCTCAAGCTCTCGAGGATAGTTCTTGTTCTCACCCACTTCTGTCCATACTTGGCGACGCAGTAGGCGTCGGTGGTTCCTCGGCCGTCCTTCGTCTTCATGGGAAGAAGCCCTTGAGCGCTTAGAATGCCCACTTCAAGTATGCCGATAGGATGCTTCCACAGCTCTCGTGCTGTTGGCCGCTGGTCGCTGAGGTACATGGTGGACTCGTCCAACACATGATAAGCACCTTCAAGACAAACTCTCAGATGGATCCTGCTCGAAAACTTGAGTTCATGCCTTTTATCTGCTTCCAGGGCACCGAAACCGAATTTCTCGAGGTTGAACCAGCGCGAGTGAATTGGCCGGTGATCCAGGCGCCTCTCGAAGACTGTTAGCGGCAATATCAATCTGCCCATGACTTCATCCTTTGCAGGGCTCACTTTATTTTCGACTGTTAGCACCAACTGATCTTCAAAAGGCTCTGCTGCTACAAATAGCAGGTCCTCGTTCCAGAATGGATTTGTTGTTCGGTTAGGACAGAGCTTGGATTTGAGTACCTGGTTTCCGACTTGTGCTTTCACAAAAGCTTGCGGCACTTGGCTCCGGTCAAGGGGCTCGGCATCCTGAGCTTCAATCACGTTCACCCTGAGATACCACAGTTTAGGGGAAACATAAACCTTGGACCGGATATTATATACTCCCTCTCCTTGGACTGATGCTGCGTCCGAATGCCAGGCCTCAGGGAAGGCTTCGTCGGCTTGCGTTCCCATCCAAACCGCAAGCATAACTTCTCCTTTCACCTTGGTCTCTCCTCGCCGGTCTGTCAACCTGTACCACTGGGGTGCCAGAGGACTGTCTGGTGGAACTCTAGTCGGCACTTCATGCATGTCGAACACCACCTTGCCCAAGTACTCATCTCGCCCGACCATTTCTCTGTCTCGGACAAATACTTCAAGAACCGAGGACTGGATCTTTTCTTTGGAGAAGGCGAAAACCTGTTTCCATTCAGGGTTTGTCTTCTTTTCGAAGTGCCGCGTCTTGCCTTTGTAATTTCCGAGCTTCACTTCGACATACGGGTCACAGTTTCCTGTGATAGGATTCAGGGGAAGATCCTTGGCTTTCACGACCCGCACGTAGAGATAGTACATCTGTTCGACAAGGTCGTAGGTGCTTGCTGCTCTTTCGCTCGTGATCCATCCGCCCCCACCTCGGACACCTCCATGGGGCCATCGTTCCCCGAGCTGAGGTTTCGTGTGCTTCAACTTATAATCTTCTTGGGTGCGTGGAGGGGCTGGAGAAGTCATCGTGCTGTTATATTTTTCCTCAGAACCACTGCCAGTTTAGAGCTCTCGGTGATGCTGTAGGCGTGTTTAGCTGAAGTTAGGCAACTACAATAGCACTAAATATTCATCGGCTACCTTACCATGCGAACTCTGAAGTGGACAACATTAACATAATCGTAAACAAGAGCGTGAAAACGTACCAACAAGCAATAGAACGAGCGCTCTGCTAGTGGGTAAGTGTTTGTTACCTTCATATGCAGATGTTACACTTGCAAGTCTAAAGGTGTTTCGAGGTTTCGATGTCGGGAAATTGCTGGCTTCCAGGGGTTTGGATACTTATCGGATGAGACTCTCCAATTCCGGGAGTTAAGCTCGACTACTTTGTCTTTAGGCCAAAGATGCTGAGCATCTTTCACCTGCACTACCAGCTCAATGTCACCTTTTCAAGTTGCTTTAGCATTCTTTTGAGAAAGACAGCCGCATGATCAACCTCTCATTTAAGAACCCAAAGCTCTTGTTTGTTTAGGGTCAATGAACACGGCATAAGCGCGTAACTTTGCACTAATTTTTTTTTCCTTAGCTGAATACGTGGCTGTGATTACCGGGAAGAATCGAATCTGACTGATTTGATTAACCTGTGTGAGCCCCCTTTCTCACAGAAATCAAGCAAAAGCGGCAGGACTCCCCGCCCTAAGAAAACGAAGATGATCTTTCTGGGAATATGGTGCAGAACAACTAGGCAACACAAGCTTTTGTGGATGCCATTCCGTGCTTTCCCGAGACAATATTCTCAAAGAAATTGCTTTTTATTTTAAGGGCTCCTCCATCTTTAGCACCTCCCCATTCCTTTTGACTTTGGCTAAGCAAAAAAGAAAAGAGATTCGCGGGAAGGAAGGGGACACATGGGTGCTTTTAAAAACTTGCAGTGGGACAGTGCTTGCGAAAGTGGCTTTTGCTCTCACCTTCTTTTGTTTCAGACCTCAGCTAGAAGCCCGTATGGGAAGGAAAGAAAGTGCTGGCGAGCTCAAGGGAAAAAGCAAGGGTCTAGGGTAACAGAGAAAAAGCTTAAGAAGTGCATATGACCTTACCAAGAAAGATGCTTTGTTACTCTTCAATGATGATGTTTAGGTTGTTGCTTCTTGGGCCTTCGAGACAGAAATTACAATGCTTCAAGGCCAGAGCCCTGCTTTAAACGGCCTTATTTTTTGGGCTCTGGCTTAGCTGATGAACAAAAAATCTTTCGACTTTCAATGGAGATAGAAAATGTATATGGCTCATGAAGTTTTGAAAGTTTTCAAGTGTTTTCTCAGTAAATAAAAGTCAAAGTACGTGCTCCATAGCATCTCCGGAAGGTAAAACATACTGTGAATTTCCCATAAGGATAAGGAGCATACTTTATCTGTAAAGTTAAACGTTTACTATACTAATCAAAATTTAAACAAAGTTTTGCATTATGTAGATTATACTATTTTGACGGATGGTTGAGTGTATCTAAGTAAATCACACGACTTTATATAAGTGCCAAAACACTTGAGCGCTGCTATGGGTATGAATTGGTATGGCTTTCTTGCAGCAACTTCGGCTCTCGAGCACCTCCAAATAAATTATAGTTCGATTAGGGCAAATGCCAAATTGGATGCTTTAGTTGGATTTATGTTTCCATAGGAATGCAATGTGGCAAGACGTCCGGAGAATTCGTGCTTTTTGAGTCCTCTTATGTGAATGTGTTGGGATTATGAATATGATGATGCGCCGTTGAGATAGTCAACGAAATCAGTCGTATCTTACTCATTACTGTTGCGTGAACAAAAGAGTCAAGGAGCGAAGACTTCGCTCTCGTTACTCTAAAAATCAAATTATGACGTAATTGCTTGTTTGGGCCAATTACAGAGACCTAGTATCTTACTTGGCTGACGTAATTACAAAGGTTTGACAATGTAACAAGTCTTCAACAGCAACGATTTGATGACGTAAGTAAAGAATGCATAAAATTTATTGCCGAGCACTGCGTAATATTTCAATATCCTCTTTAAAGTGCATGCCAGATTAGGAGTGACCCTTGAAAAATTGACCAGTTGGGGCGGTTGCACACATAAAAGGGCTAGAACCTAGGTCTGAAACAAGATTTGAAAGTTTAATTAACAAATGGAAGCTCTTCTTTGTTTAGATAATAAATTAATTGAAAGACATGACGGTAAGAAATATAATTCCATGTCTAGACCCAACAAGAGAAAGTATGAAACAACAATTTCAAACTGTTCGATCCTATTAAAGAAAAAAAGCACGTGTGAGAAACACAAGCACGATAACGACTATAGATTTACTGGAATGCCTCTGATAAGCTTGATGAAGGGAGGACAAAACAATTAATTTTGTTTTTTGTTTTTGTTTTTGTTTTTTTTTTGTTTTTTTGGGGAGGGGGAGAGAGTCCTAGTCTACAATAGTAAAAGCAGTATCCTGCGATGTAAGATCCCCAGGACGGATCCTTCGCAGCCATAAACTTTGTGTATGTTATAATGTCTCAATTGATATCTTAATACTTTAAAAAGCAGCTAATGGTTTCAACCCACAATTTCAATTAGCGTACAGCGAGGCTTGAGAGGAGTGCAAATTGCACGCGGAATTAATTTAAGGATACAACCAAAAATGGCACCTTTTCATCAGTAGAATGTTGAATTGAGATTGTCGTCCTCATGAAATGTCGGTATATCAATCCAGATCGAGGATCAATTAATCAATCCCCAATTATCCAACTCCAATCCTGCGCTAAATTCTACCGGAAGCTATCACTCACACTAGGAATCCGAACGCTAAATTACAGATCTAACTCAGACGATGCATCAGAACTTTAAATCGAACTCCATTTCCGAGCAAGGCGCATTCACCTACTGAAGCCAAGCTCTACTGGACTCGAAACACGAGCAAAAAAAGCAACGATTCCGAGGCGAAATCAACGCCAGATCCGAAATTCAGACCGCGAGACGCGAGACGCGAGTAGACAGGGCGAACCGACCCCGGAAATCCGAGAATCGGTACCGCCGGCGGCAAAAAGGAAAACAGTTCCTGAAATCCGAGCAGGGGAAGAAGAAGAGACCGCACCTGACTTTGTGGTGGGAGGCGAGCGGCGATTCTCCGGCGATCTCCGTGAACGGAAAAGCGAAGCGGAGCGGAGCAGGAGTGAATCGGGGCTTCGTTCGAGTGGAGTTCAGATCGAGAGAGAGAAGGAAGGGTGTGGAAAGAGAAAAGAAATATATGAAGGGGGGCCATGGTGGCGAGGTCCTGTGCTAGCTTTCTCCAAGTATTGACGCTTGGTCCGAGGTGCACCGCGCATTGTATGGGCCGCGGATTGGCAATTAGCGTAAGCGAAAGTCAGGTCCGACGGATCCTAGATCACAAAAAAAAAAAAAGAATTATAATTTCATGTAAGGTAAACGGCTTTAGGGTTGGCCTAAGTTGTGCTTGGAACCCAAAATATATCCCATTGGACTAGATTTTCTATTTTCTAGAATCTAGAACTCATCATGTGTACCCTAAAAATGGAACGTGAAAACTACCCAATCAATTTATTCTAGAGTTTACTTGGTAATCAATTTCTTTCCTTTTTTCTTCCTTTTTTGTTTCAGTATTTTGTTAAGCAAAATATAAGTGAACGCAATAATAAAAATTTCCATTTCTCAATAACAATAATTTATAAAAGATGAACACTTAAAGTAAAATAAAAAATAAAAAGTTCAAAACACGTAACCATGGTTCATTGGTTCTCGATCCGATTCTTCGGTTTTCTTTTCAATTATTACCCAAAAATTGTATCGATTCCACTTCGTTTTTTCAATTGAGAACGGGAGCCATTTTTATGGCTAGTTTAGTCCTTTCCGATTTTAGCCTGAACTCACGCTTACCTCTACTTTCACGAGTTACATGCATGTGAGAAATTCTCATTCCTAAGCCTATTATGAGTACTGCGACTTTTAATGAAGGATCACACGTTGGGTAGGTTTGACATGCATGAGCGCACCATTTTTGCCCCCTGACAAATGCCAAGGACAAGCACGTCTCTGTCAAGTCAAAAGAATTTCCCAAAGCCAGAACTTCGCACTTCATTCCAGTAACTAGTAAACGTAAGAAATATGCGGAACAAAGGAATCTGAAATTTGTACATATTTCGATTTATTGATAAAGAGTAGATTAGCCTCTTTATAAGCTTCATCGGATGATTATTTATGGTAATAAAACACCATTCAAAAAAGTGTCGATAAGAGCATGTGCTTGGAAACGCTACACCCGCAACGCCGCTAAAACAAACTGTACAAGGTTGATTAAATTCCTCTCAACTCCTCCGGCAACAATTTCCAGCAAACTAGGCGCATATATGTTTAGATAAATCATAGACCGAGGGACCTTGTCGATTTTAAAGATGAGATCAGAAAGTCGAGATCGACCGTGGAGCCCAGCTCTTCATGCAACACCAACTCATTAACAAATTTCACACCACAAGTTGAAAATGTCAAAGTCAAATCTTCTCAAATTTGACTTCCCCAAACGTTTTTGATCCTCTTATGGACCTCGCTCTCCTGCTTCATGCTTCAAACGTCCCTATAGGTACAGCCCCAAGCAAAACCACAGTTTTCAGGTCCAACAAGTACAACGCATTTAAGAGAAAAAAAATGGCGGGTCCGAATCTCTCGTCAGCATTCTCGCTCTTGCTTCTCCTCTGCAGCCTCCTGGCGTCGCCATCCTTTTCCGAGCTCTGTAACCCTGCCGACAAGAAGGTCCTCTTGGCCATCAAGAAGGCCCTCAACGACCCTTACATCTCGGCCTCGTCGACGACCGACACCGATTGCCGCGACTGGTACAACGTCACCTGGGACGACACCACGCATCTTCCAGCTCACCATCTTCGACGACACCCTCTCAGGCCAAATCCCGGCTGCTGTCGGCGACCTCCCTAACGTGCAGATGATCGACCTGAACCGCCTCCCCCACATCACCAGCGTGATCCCCTCTTCCCTCGGCAAGCTCAAGAACCTCACCTTCGTCCGCCTCAGCTACCTCAACCTCACAGGCGTCATCCCACCCTTCCTCGGCAACCTCTCCAAGCTCACTTCACTGGACCTCTCTCACAATGTACTCTCCAGATTGATACCGAGTTCTCTCACTTCACTCAATAACCTCGACACCTTCCGCTTGAACGACAACCAGCTGTGCGGTAAGATTCCTGTCGGCAGCTCGCTTCAGAGTTTTGATGTATCATCGTACTTGAACAACAAGTGTTTGTGTGGAGCTCCGCTTCCAAGCTGTTAAATTGATGAAATGGTGGACGCATGACTGAAGATTTTCAAGGCAAAGACACTGGAAAGAGAATAAATGTAATAACGCCACAGTCTACATTCATGTAATGGAGTTCCATATGAACAGCAAGTCGGATTGCTTGTTCTTTCTTTCCTTAGATGATGTTCGGTTATGTTCACGCAGGACAATAAGAGAGTAAAAACATTCTTACAATGCGAAATAGAGTACTCTGGCATGAAATAGAATTGCAGTTGATTACAACACTTCTCTCTTTTAAAGTTATTCGAGGTTCGGTTGGATCCAAGAGCTACCGGTTGTCAACAAAAATACCAAAATATGCACAGGTCCAATGCCACTTTACCAGCCAGCATTCAAGTTTGTGTCTTAATAACCTTTGTGAAACAAGCAAAAAATTTAGCCTAAAGTGGTCCTAGAATGCAAGATCAACATAATTAGTATAACAAGACATGTTGAACTGGCTAAAAGTCAACGCCGTTTCACTTCCATCCCTTAACTTCAACAAATCCTCAGTCATAATGCTTGCCACTGGGAAAGCTGGTCATTGTTTGGCTGTCTATGGATATATATTGATCCGCGATTAATAAAGGAAGATTGGACCCAAGTATCCCTAAAACTGCTTCATCTGAACTTTGGGACGTAAAATATCGGGGGCATTCAAGGAAATTATGTAAGAATTATTGTGGCTCATATTATATTATTTATTATATGGTTTAATAATTATTGAAATGCTATAAATAATTATTGGTTACGAGAATGTACGACTATAATAAAACGAAAGGGTATATCACTTTGATGGAAGACACATTTTCAATGAACGTATAAATAGAGTCCGGTCCTCTCTCCACCCACATACGAACAACAATAACAGAAAGAACGTATTCTCTCCTCCATCAATTGAATACATTAAGGTTTAGTGGGTTAAGGGAGAGAAATCGGATTTCTCCTTTTGGTTCAAGATCAAAGGGTTTTCTACAACGATCATCATCAAGTGCAACGCTATGGATAAAGGTTTGTCTGAATCTATTTGTGAAAATCATGAAGATCAAAGATCATTGATTTGTTATGAATTTCCGCATCAAGTATTATATGAATTATATTCTAACAGTTGGTATCAGAGCATTTGGTTTATGATCTCATGATTTTTTCGTTTAAAGAAATATTATGATTTATGCATGATGATTTGTTGAATGATCCTGTTCGTAACATTTGTTGTTGTTGAAATGTTTTGGAAGGTTCTGTTAAAGAAAATCCGAATGATGGAACATTTTTCATGGACTAAAATGGTGAAGAAAAGTTACTGTGCACGAGTGGAAATGGACGAAAATGGAAAAAATTCGGAATTTTGAGGGCAAGTAAGAAACTCGCCGGTTCCGGGGAAAATCCGGCAACCCACCGCTTGATTTCGGACCCACACCGTCGCACTACCATGAGAAACATTAGCCATGAGTTTTTCCGGTATATTGGTGTTCGCCGGAGGCTAATCGAGCGGCGGAAGCGGCGGTGGTGGAGGTTTTGTGTTCTGAAACTTTGGTTTGATTTGGGGCCAATTTTTTGGTCATTTTTGCCGAAACTTGGACCCATGTGATCTTGCCGGCATGCTCTTCAAAACCCATTATTTTATTCATGTCTGGGATGGGCTACCGAAGAAGAAACGGGCGGTGAAACCGCGGCGGAACAGCGAAAAACATGCGAAAAATCGCGTCTGTGCGCGAGGAAGAAGGCGCGTGGGCTCCACGCGCGCATTGCAGTTGCAGGCGCGTGGAACCCACGCGCCACGCGCCGTCACTCGCGTGCAAGCGCTGCGCGCGTGGGATCCATGCGCGCAAGGCTTCCCGCGCGGTGCACGTGCCTGCGCGCCGAATGGGCGCGTGCGGGGCACGCGCCCGCCGAGGACGAAGGCACGTGCCTGACGTCCCCGCGCGGACTTTTACGATTTTGCCCCTCCCGAGGCTCCTAATTACCGTTTTGCCCTCCTTTTGATGGTTATTTACTATTCTGCCCCTGTTTAATTTATAATTACGATTCTGCCATTGCTGATTATTTACCATTTTGCCCCTGGATTATAATTTTATGGTTCTACCCTTATGGAATTATGATTTTATGATTTTGCCCTTATGCTTTGATTAAGTTTTTGTCATTGTGTGCAAATTTGGTAAATATTTGTATTTTACAATATTGAAAATTCATATTATGAATGGTTTGTTAGTCACCAAAGTGGCCGAACGTTGAAGTCTTTTGAATTTTTGATATTGTAAATTATTTTATTCAATTACCCATGATTAATTGATGCTATATATGAAATTGATATGTTTTATATCATTATTGGAGTTATGAGTATATTGAAATTCATTTATTATAAGAACTTAGGGATTAACCCAAAGGTTAATTATTTTCTTATAATTCATGAACATGATGGTTGATAATTAATATGATTTGTTAAATTTGTTTGTATATCCAAAGATAACAAATAAATTGTAATAAGATATATTTACAATTATCAAATAAAAGTTATTAGCATCATTATGGTTTTTATATATTTGTATATCATAGGATCGCTCAAATGAGAACTATGATGTGCATGTGTAGTTTAGTTTGAATCTGATTAGGTGATATTCTCAAAGCATTAATTTATGAGTATTTTCTTACACATTTGCAGTATCTGTACCTGTTTCACTCCATTGGCACGCCTCATCTATTCCCTTATTCAATGGGGTAAATTTTCCTGATTGGAGTGAACAAGTCCAGTTTCACTTAGGTGTCCTGGATCTTGATTTACCACTTCAAGCTGAGAAACCAGCTGCTATTACTGATGAAAGTAGCGATGATGAAAAGTCTTTCCATAAAGCTTGGGAAAGATCAAACATATTGAGCTTAATGTTCATGCGAATGACAGTTGCAAACAACTTAAAGACTTCTTTTCCCAAGACTAATAATGCTAAGGAATTTATGAAATTTGTGGAAGAGCGTTCTTAAACTGCTGATAAGTCATTTGCTGGTACACTAATGAGCACATTGACCACCATGAAATATGATGGTTCGCGTACCATGCATGAGCATATACTTGAGATGATTAATTTAGTAGCAAAGTTAAGGACTTTGGGAATGAATGTGGATGAGTACTTTTTAGTACAATTTATACTTAATTCCTTACCTCATGAGCAATATGGGCAATTTCAAATGAATTATAACACTATAAATGATAAGTGGAATGTAAATGAATTGGCCAGTATGTTAGTTCAAGAG
The DNA here is from genome assembly GCA_014182575.1 of Eucalyptus decipiens. Lineage (NCBI taxonomy): Eukaryota > Viridiplantae > Streptophyta > Magnoliopsida > Myrtales > Myrtaceae > Eucalyptus > Eucalyptus decipiens. The sequence continues at coordinate 40,459,172 of CM024609.1, read as the reverse complement.
GAAACAAGGACAAAGAATCAAAAGGCTAATTCTATTCATCTCTCAAGTCATCATGAAGTTCGAAAGAATTTTAAGAGGAAAGGTGGAAGGAGCAAGAAGAAAGGACTACACGTCCTCAATCACTCTTCAAAGGCTTCTCAAATCCACAAGAAAGAACACAATCTTATTAAGTGTCATTTTTGCAACAAAATTGGACACTTGAAGAAAGATTGTCTGAAATGTAAGGCTTGGTTCGAAAAGAAAGGTAAGCCTTGTGCTTTAGTATGTTTTGAATCAAATTTTAATGAAGTTCCTTATAATACTTGGTGGATTGATTCTGGTGCCACCACTCATGTGTCAAATACGATGCATGGATTTCTTACGATCCAAACTATAAAGCCAAATGAAAGTTATGTGATTATGGGGAACAGAGACAAAGCTCCAGTTGAAGGCATTGGTATTTATCGTTTGATCTTAGATACTGGGCATTATTTGGATTTGTTTCGAACCCTTTATGTACCTACATTTTCTCGCAATTTAGTTTCTTTGCCAATACTTGATGTGGCGGGATTTTATTGTAAGTTTAGATCTGAATCTTTCAGTTTATTTAAGAGTGATACTCTTATTGGAACTTGAACTTTATGTGATGGTCTCTACAAATTTAGACTTGATAATACTTTTGTTGAGACATTAATGACATTGCATCATAATGTTGGCACTAAACGAAGTTTGGTGAATGAAAATTCTGCTTACTTGTGACATAAACGGTTGGGTCATATATCCAAAGAAAGAATGCAAAGATTAGTGAAGAATGAAATTCTTCCAAATTTGGATTTTACTGACCTTGGAGTGTATATTGATTGTATTAAAGGTAAATAAACAAAACACACTAAGAAAGGTGTCACAAGAAGCACAGAGCTTCTTGAAATTATACATACTAACATATGTGGTCCTTTCGATGTTCCATCTTTTGGTAAGGAAATCTATTTCATAACCTTTATTGATGATTTTTCACGTTATAGTTATATTTATCTATTGCATGATAAGTCTCAATCAGTGAATGCACTTGAAGTGTATATTAAAGAGGTTGAGAGGCAATTAGATAGAAATGCGAAAATAGTAAGATCGGATAGAGGTGGTGAATATTATGAAAGTATGATGAATCGGGACAATGTCCAGGTCCATTTGCTAAATTCCTTGAAAGACATGTCATTTGTGCTCAATACACAATGCCATGTACACCACAACAAAATGGTGTAGCAGAAAGGCGTAACCGTACTTTAATGGAAATGGTTAGGAGTATGATGAATCATTCATCTTTACCCTTATCTTTGTGGATGTATGCTTTAAAGACTTTTATGTATTTATTAAATAGGGTTCCTAGTAAGGCAGTTCCAAAGACTCCCTTTGAACTGTGGACGGGAAGGAAACCTAGTTTACGACACCTGCATGTTTGGGGTTGTCAAGTAGAAGTAAGAATTTACAATCTACATGAAAGGAAATTGGATTCAAGAATGACTAGTGGTTATTTCATTGGTTATGCAGAGAAATCCAAAGGGTATAAATTTTATTGTCCTAATCATAGTACAAGAATTGTTGAATCTGGAAATGCTAGGTTCATTGAGAATTGTGACATCAGTGGGAGTGAAAGAATGCGTGATGCTTGCATTCAAGAAGTAAGGGTAGGAGTTCCTATACCCAAAGCTTCTAAAGTTGTTGTTCCTGATATTATAATACAATCTAACAATAATCGAGAACAACAAATTAATGAACAAACACTCAATAATGGAGATGTCAATAATGAACCTCCAATAGCCGAGTCACAAGAAATAGCATTAAGGAGATCTCAAAGAGAAAAGAGATCGGCTATTTCTTGATGACTATATGGTTTATCTACAAGAGTCAGAAATTGACTTAGGAATTGGAAATGATCCAGATTCATTTTCCCAAGCCATGGAATGTGAAGATTCTAATGAATGGTTTAATGCCATGGAAGAAGAGTTAAAATCCTTGCATCAAAATCAAGTTTGGGATATTGTTGAATTGCCTAAAGGATGTAAGAAGGTCGGGTGTAAATGGGTCTTTAAGATCAAGCGCGACTCAAAAGGCAATATTGAACGATATAAAGCCAGATTTGTTGCAAAGGGTTTTACTCAGAAAGAAGGCATTGACTATAAAGAGACATTTTCACCGGTCTCTAAGAAGGACTCACTTAGAATCATTATTGCTTTTGTGGCTCATTATGACTTGGAGTCACACCAAATGGATGTAAAAACCACTTTTATTAAGGGAAATTTAGAGGAAGAGGTTTATATGGACCAACCCGAAGGCTTTTCAGTTAAAGGAAAGGAACACATGGTATGTAAATTAAAGAAGTCAATATATAGACTTAAACAAGCTTCCCGACAATGGTATCTTAAGTTTAACGATACCATAACTTCATTTGGATTTAAGGAAAACACCGTTGATCGGTGTATATATATGAAGATTAGTGGGAGCAAGTTTATTTTTCTAGTTCTGTATGTTGATGATATTTTGCTTACTACTAATGATCTTGGTTTGTTACATGAAACCAATAAGTTTCTCTCTAAAAATTTTGAAATGAAGGATATGGGAGAGGCAACATATGTGATAGGAATAGAAATATTCCGTGATAGATCATAAGGCTTATTAGGATTGTCTCAGAAAGCCTATATCGAGAAAATTTTAGAGAGATTTAATATGAGTAAATATTCAGCAGGAATAGTTCCAATTCATAAAGGTGATAAATTTAGCCTTATGCAATGTCCAAAAAGTGAATTGGAACGAGAACAAATGAATAATATTCCTTATGCATCTGTTGTGGGGAGCTTAATGTATGCACAAACCTCGCACTGCACCGGACATCGGTTTCTTTGTCGGAATGCTTTGGGGAGATATCAAAGTAATCCTGGAATGGATCATTGGAAAGCTGCAAAGAAAGTTCTTAGATACTTGCAAGGAACGGAGAATCATATGCTCACTTATAAAAGATCTGATCATCTCGAGGTGATTGGATATTCAGATTCAGACTTAACCAGATGTATCGATACAAGAAAATCAACGTTTGGTTACTTGTTTCTTCTGGCTGGAGGGGCAATTTCATGGAAGAGTGCGAAGCAGTTAGTTATTGTTGCATCAACTATGGAAGCTGAATTTGTGGCATGCTTTGAGGCCACAATTCATGGATTATGGCTGCGAAATTTCATTTCAGGGTTTGTGATTGTCGATAGTATTGCCAAGCCGCTGAAAATTTATTGTGATAACTCTGCAACAGCTTTCTTCTCTAAGAACGACAAGTATTCTAAGGGTGCTAAGCATATGGAGATCAAATACTTGTCAGTCAAAGAAGAAGTTCATAAACAAAGAGTGTCAATTGAGCACATTAGCACCAATCTTATGATAGCAGATCCCTTAACAAAATGACTGCCGCCCAAAACATTTAATGAGCATGTTGAAAAGATGGGCATTATTAGACATCATTAATGTTTGTATTATGATTGTATTGAGTTTATGTATTTGACACTTTGAGCTCACTTACGTGTTTCTGATATTTCATGTTTTCTATTTAGTATACATTATGGAAATAGATGAATGTTAAACAGGATAGTTTCTAAAGAAACATTATAGTTGGACTATTATCGTACTTCTCATTTATGGATCATGTTAAGTAAAGTGCTATAGTTGTAGTGCATAGAAGGGACTATGTCAATTAATGACATATAACCGCTATGACTTGCATTATTTTTCTTTACTTAATTGTGATTATTATGTGATTGCCAATTTAATGAAATTTTATAACATAATCTTGTTGTGCACATTACAGCCTTTATTAAACCATGAAAGGAACATCATATGAGCAAAGTAGGAGAATGTAAGAATTATTGTGGCCCATATTATATTATTTATTATATGGTTTAATAATTATTGAAATGCTATAAATAATTATTGGTTACGAGAAGGTACGACTCTAATAAAACGAAAGGATATATCGCTTTGATGGAAGACACCTTTTCAATGAACATATAAATAGAGTCCGATCCTCTCTCCACCCACATACGAACAACAATAACAGAAAGAACGTATTCTCTCCTCCATCAATTGAATACATTAAGGTTTAGTGGGTTAAGGGAGAGAAATCGGATTTCTCCTTTTGGTTCAAGATCAAAGGGTTTTCTACAACGATCATCATCAAGTGCAACGCTATGGATAAAGGTTTGTCTGAATCTATTTGTGAAAATCATGAAGATCAAAGATCATTGATTTGTTATGAATTTTCGCATCAAGTATTATATGAATTATATTCTAACAAATTACACTTCGGGAAGTAGGGGGGCCTTCAAGTAGGGAGAGTAGACTCCACCGCACCTTGTAAGGGGTATTTAAGGAAGTGGTAGGTCACTATAATAGCTGCTTGTGCTAGTGAAGGTGGAGGGGTAGGTGAAATACTCACTGCAAGGTTGAATTGTGCTTTGTACAGTATCTCTCAACCGACTTGTTGGCCTTGTACCCCGGTTGAGAGACACTGTGCTCACCATTGGGAAAGCTGGTGTTTGTTTGGCTGTCCATTGGATATATTTTTTATTAGCGATTAATAAAGGAAGATGGCATTATTGAATATTTACCTCATGTTTTATATCTTGAAAGAGCAATAAGAGAAATAAACGGTAATTGGCTTTCGTCACGCTTTTATCCAATATTTTTTTTAGCGTCTTTTGCTTTTCTCAACTCTATCTTTTGGCTTTGGTTTTTACTAAAATTACTTTAGGGCCTCTTTGGTTCAAGTTGGTAAATGGGTTAATTACTCAAGAAATAAAAATCCTGACCCTAGAACTTACGTGTTTCTAAGATCCATTTGCAAGATAACGATTTCTACCTTAACATGAAAGTTTTTGGTATAATAAGATGTTGATTTTTGTAATTAACCAATTTCTCTTTTTTGTAAGTATATTATTATTTTGTTCAAAAAATCAAGGGAAAACCTCAGCAACCGTTTACTTACTTTTACCACAAAAAAAAAAAAAAAAAACTCAGCAACCGTAGCCATCATAAGGCTTTCTCCCAACCAGAAATAACAAGAACAGAAAATTCAGGACTCCCGAACATGCCAACCCACCTAAGACAACAGGCCCTGCTATAAACGGCCTTATTTTTTGGGCCCGGGCTTAGTTGATGAACAAAAAGATCATTTGACCTTCTATAGAGATAGAAAATGTATAGAAGTTTTACAAACTTTTGAAGTGTTTCGCAGCAAATAAAAGTCAAATTACGTGCTCCGTGACATCTCAGGAAGGTAAAACGTACAGTGAATTTCCCATTAGGAGCATACTTTATCCATTAAGTTAAACGTTTACTATATTGATCGAACTTTAAACAACGTTTTGTATTACGCAGATCACACAACTTTGACGGATGGTGAAGTGTATCCAAGCGAATCACTTGACTATATATAAGTGCCGATAACACATGAATGCTGCTATGGATATGAACCGATATGGCTTTTTTGCAGCAACTTCAGCTCTCAAGCACCTCCTAATAAATTATAATTCGATTAGGGCAAATGCTGAATCGGACGCTTCGTTGGATTTGTTTCCATAGAAATGCAATGTGGCAAGAAGTCTGGAGAATTCATGCTTGTGAGTCCTCTTATGTGAATGTGTTGGGCTTAAGATGATGTGCTGTCGAGATAGTCAACGAAATCGGGTCGTATCTTAATTATCGTTGCGTGAACAATAGTGTCAAGGAGCGAAGCCTTCGCTCTCATTATTCTAAAGATCATATTATAATGTAATTGCTTGTTTTGGGGGCAATTACAGAGACCGAGTATTTTATTTCACTGACGCAATTTCAAAGGTTTGACGATGTAACAAGTCTTCGCTGCAATTATTGATGGCGCATACGAAGAGCACATAAAATCCATTACCGAGTAATGTATAATTCGCCGGCTGCCGGCTGTGGCGGTTCCGAGTCAACAAAAAATAAAATAATATATATATATATATCCTCTTTCACATGCAGGCTACGTTAGGAGTGACCCATGAAAGTTTGACTAGTTGGGGCAGACGCACCCACAGAAGGGACAAAACCTAGCTCTAAAACCACGTTCGAAAGTTCAATTAAAAATTGGGAACTATTCCTTGTTTAGATAATCAATTAATTGAAAGAAATGATGATGGGAATTGTAATTCCACGTAATGTGAACAGTTGCAGGGTTGATCCAAGTTACAATTGAAACCTCAATTTATCCCTTCGGAATCGATTTCCTAGTTTTTGAAACCTAAAACTTATCTTGCGTATCCTTAAAAAAAAAAAAAAAATGTAAACCTACCTTATCAATCTATTCTAGTCCAGCCAATTTTTTCTCCTTTTTTTTTGTTTTATTTTTAGTTAAAAGTGAACGCAACCATAAAAATTTCATTTGTTAATAAAAATAATTCATAAAAGATGAACACGTATAAAATAAACAAAAAGTTCAAAACATGTAATTGCGGTTCATTGGTTTGTGATCCGATTCTTCGATTTCCTGTTCGATTATTATCTAGGAACAATATCGGTTTCATGATGATTTTCCAAATTTTACCTCAAACCTATTCTCCTGTCTAAATTTCGATGAGTCACGCACGAGGGAAATCATCGTTACTGAGCCTACGAGTACTCCTACTTTTGACGTTGATCTCCGGTCGCGCAGGTTTGACATGCATCGGCACGAGAAACGAGACCCTTTTTGGCCTCCTGATAAATACCAAGGATGGTCCTAGGCAGGACCTTAAAAGGCCTTGACAGCCCAGAAAGATGGGGCCAGGCTAATGGAGGGATAACCTCCCTAAGGTGGGAGTCCCTTCAGCCCCTGGCTAGAGCCTGGAAGAGGGCTCGATAAATAAGTTCTCCCCACTGGCCAGACCGCCACACCTCTCTCCGAGAGGTAACCTGGCCCATTTAGATCCAAGCAGGCTTCCCCCTTGAAACAGAGGAGCGCACGGCGCGGGAAGTGAAGAAGGCCGGGGAGGAGACTCCCCTGGTGGCGGCAGTGGTGGCGTCTCTTTATAGTCAAGGAATCTCCCAAAACAAGAACAGCACACATCGTTCCAGTAACTAGCAAAGATAAGAAATATGCGGAACAAAGAAATCTAAAATTTATGTATATTTCAATTTATTAATAAATAGTACAAGAGCATATAATTATTTAAGGTGATAAAATAAATTTAGTGTTGTAAAATATTGTGTTGCGAATATATAATAGTGAAGAGATTGAGAAGAGAAAGCAAGTGAACACTAGAGATAGTAGAGAAAGTCAGATATTTCACTGTATTGTGATTATTATTCTTATAGTTGTTATTGTACATCAAAGAGGAGAACATGAATGTACTTATTATTAATATCAATGTATCGAATGATACATGTACTGTATAAGGGAGATGAATATTCATTGTATATTGAGATGTACTTAGAATGTATGATACAAATGTACCATAATAAGTACATTAAGTAAGATGAATATAATGAATATTCATTCATGTATTTCATAACATTTAGTACAAATTATAATTAATAAGAGATATGTACAATCAAATAAGATATCTGCTTAATTCTAAGGTAAGTAAAAATCTTAATATCGCTATAATAAATAATATGTACATGATTTTTCAAATGAGAGCAAATGATCTTTATATTTTTTTCATTCCGTATTCAGTGCCCATCAATATCAATTAGTCATTTACAAATGTATCCATCGATTGATCTGGTGCAGCTTTTACATGCGGAAAATTCGAGATCGCGATCGGCCCGTCTTTGTCCCGGGGGGCGGGGAATGATGCTTTCAGGATCATCTTAGATGCCAAGTCCAATCATGAAGATAAGATTTAATGTAATTTAAGGAGCCCTCGATCTTGACCAGACTTTTAAATTCGAGGGTGCACTGCGTAAAGCGGCGGAGGAACAGGAAAAATCTTATCCATTTCGTTTGCTTTCTCTCTTTGCCATGTCCAAAGAAGAAGACATCCTTGTCCGTATGAGGGGAGAAGTGTAGTGACGAGCTTTTCCTTTTTTGGGATATTGAGAAAAGGATTAGGATCCTTTTATATTTAAAACGATAAATTTATATTTTAAATTTATTCACTCACAAATTATGATTCACTTCATTTTTAAACTCATCGTATGATTAAGGTTTTTATCGATTCCCCGCTCAAGTCCCGAGTCTCCACCCTCTAAGCCTAAACCCGATGATAGCATAAGTGACTTTCATGAGCTACACGGCCTCTCGTACTCTTGAGATGCTACAACTTTTAAGCTATCTAAAAATTAAATTTTTAAGACAAAAATACCCATACAAAAACCCTACATTTTTCTTTCATCAAATACGTTCCTAATTGCCTTCCTTTTCTTTTCCTTCTTTCAACTCCTCCATCATCACTTCCGATCTTTTATATTCCAATGTTTGTAACAACAATAATTATAATATCAGAACATGTAATGTCGTTTTTGTTGTTATTGTTATAATTATCATTCTTATTATTATAATACGGTGAAAATTATATATCATAAAAGTTTAAATGATACTTAAACTGACAATGATAACAACTAAGGCAATTCCACGTCTTTTCCACACATAAATATTAATAACAACTCCATAACAATATTAGAGATCTTTATTGTTATTTTGATTACTTGGCAACCTCGCATCAGTATTGACAAATGCATTAACTATATATAATTACAATACAACACCATTCAAAGATGTGTTGGCAAAAGCATGTGCTTCGACACGAGACAACACAACCACAACACGGTCACAATAAACTCTTAAGTTAATTAAATCCCTCTCGACTCCTCCGGCGACAATTTCAAACATACAAGCGCATATATGTTTAAATAAATCATAGACGGCAAGACCTTGTCGATCTCAAAGATCAGATGAGACAGACGAGATCAAAGACTGCAAAATACCATCATGGACTATGGAACCAGCTGTTCATGCAACCCATACTCATTAACAAATCAAACACCACCAAGTTGAAATTGTCAAATTCAAAACTTCTCAAATTTGACTTTCCCCAAACGTTTTTTTGACCCTCCAACCTCTCTCTTCCAACAAGCTTCAAACATTTCTATAAGTACAGTCCCTAGCTAAACCACAATTTTCACGTCCAGCAAGTACATTACATCCAAGAGAAAAAATGGCAAGTCCAAATCTCTCGTCAGCTTTCTTGCTCTCGCTTCTCCTCTGCAACCTCCTGGTATCGCCATCCTTTTCCGAGCTCTGTAACCCTAAGGACAAGAAGGTCCTCTTGGCCATCAAGAAAGCTCTCAACGACCCTTACATGCTGGCCTCGTGGACCGCTGACACCGACTGCTGCGACTGGTACAACGTCGCCTGCGACGACACCACCCACCGCATTATCCAGCTCACCATCTTCGACGGCCCTCTCTCGGGCCAAATCCCTGCCGCCGTTGGTGACCTCCCTTACCTGCAGATGATCGATCTGAACCGCCTCTCCCACGTCACCGGCCCGATCCCCTCTTCCCTCGGCAAGCTCAAGAACCTCACCTTCCTCCGCCTCAGCTACCTCAACCTCACCGGCCCCATCCCCACCTCCCTCGGCAAGCTCTCCAAGCTCACTTTACTGGACCTCTCTCACAATGACCTCACCGGATCAATACCCAGTTCGCTAACTTCACTCAATAACCTCGACACCTTCCGCTTGAATGACAACCTGCTGTGCGATGAGATTCCTGTCGGCGGCAAGCTGCAGAGCTTTGATGCATCATCATACTCGAACAACAAGTGTTTGTGTGGAGCTCCGCTTCCAAGCTGTTAAATTGATAAAACGATGGACATGTTACTAAAGATTTGCTAGGCAAAGACACTGGCGAGAGAATAAATGTAATAACGCCAGAGTCTATATTCATGTAATGGAGTTCCATAAGAACAAGAAGTCGGATTGCTTGTTCTTTATTTCCTTAGATGTTGTTCAGTTGTGTTCACACATGACAAAAAGAGAATAAAAGCATTCTTATGGTGCAAAAAGGTGTATTTTGGCATGAAATAAAAATTGCAGTTGATTACAACACCTCTCTCTTTTAAAGCTATTCGAGGCCACTTTACGACCCAGCATTCAAGTTTGTGCCTTAAAAACCTTTGTGAAACAAGCAAAAAATTTAGCCTAAAATAGTCCTAGAATGCAAGATCTACCTAATCAATTTAGCAAGACAAATTGGACTGGCTGAAAGTCAACGCCATTTCACTTCCCTCCGTTAGGTTGACTTCAACAAAGCTCAGAGTCGCAATGCTCGCTACTGTGGAAGCTGGTGGTGTTTGGCTGTCTATAGGATATATCTTTTTCTTTTTTCTTTTCTTTTTTTCGGTTGAGTATCGGACTTATCTTGATTGGCAATTAATAAAGAAAGATGGGATTCTTGAATATTTACGTCCTGTTTTATATCTTTAAAGAGCAATAAGGGAAATAAACAGTGATTGGCTTTCGTCGCGATTTTGTCCAATAGTTTTTTGGTATCATTAGCCTTTCTCAACTTCATCTATCGGCTTTGCTTTTTACTAAAATTACTTTAAGGCCCGTTTAGTTCAAGTTGGTAAATGGATTAAGTCCTCAAGAAATAAAAATCCTAACATTAGAACTGGCATGTTTATAAGATCCATTTGCAAGATAAAGTTTTCTACATAAACATGAAATTTTTGGCATAATAAGATGTTCATTTTTGCAATTATTCAATTTCTCTTTTTTGTAAGTATATTATAATTTTGTTCAAAAACTCGAGCAAACCTCAGCAACAGTAGCCATCATAAGGCTTTCCCAAGCGGAAACAACAAGAGCAGATAATTCAGAACTCCCGAACATGCCAACCCACACAACACAACCGACAAAACCTTGCGATGCTAATCGGTCAGCCGCGATATTCCAAGCTCGAGAAAGACAATTTAAAATCAATTGCAATTATCCAATTTCAATGTGAAGCAAACGTTTCGCCAAAGTTAAGGAGCCTAGTCAAGCTATGTGATAGGCAAAATAAAATTAGAATGTGCGTAAAATGAAAGATTCGTGGCTTCTTTTTCATGAATTTCATTTACGCTACTATTTCTTGAAATGATACCGATGACTTCAAGAAAGTTTTTGACGTGACTAAAATGATATATGCTCCTTTATATTGCAAGAAACAATGAGATCCTTGATCTCATTTGGGAAGAAAGAAAAATAGAAAAAGTAACATATCCTTATTAGCCATGCTATACACGGTCTGATCTCCTCCTACGCTTTCGCACCTGTGAGCAGCTTCACATTATTGGGAGTAAAAAAACGAAAAAAGAATAACGAAGTGAACAGAGACAACGACATTATTTAGCATGCGTCACGCTTAGCAAGGATCACCACTACACAGGCACACCCCACAGACAATCACATCCATGGCCAAACTTTCTTGATGATCATCATTGTCATCACTTGCAGCTATCAAGAGGAGTGCCGCACAAGCACTGGTTATGGAAATACGCGGTGGAGTCGAACCTCTGCAACCTCCCCCCGACTGGGATCTCCCCACAAAGCCGGTTGTAGCTCACGTTGAAGATCTGAAGATACGTGACCCCGGTCATTGCTGCCGGAATCCCCCCGAAGATCTTGTTGTGGTTCAGGTCCAGAGCAATCAGGCTTCCCTGTGGCGGCTCCATCTTTGACATGTTGAACTCGAACATGTTCCTCGCCAGGTAGATCTGCTGAGCGCTCTTGTTCATGCCAAAGAGCGTCGAGGGGTCACCAGAAAGCTGGTTCCACGAGAGGTCAATGTATGTGAAGTCGACGTCCCCAAGTGCTGCGGGGACCTCACCGGTGAGCTGGTTGTGGGACAGGTACAGGTAAGGGCTGCTGCCCTGTATGTGGCTGAGCGAGGCGGGGATTGAGCCGGTGAGGGCGTTGCGGTCGAGCCGAAGGGACCGGAGGTTCGGGGGGTTGGAGAGGGAGCTTGGGATAGGGCCCGAGAAATGGTTGTAGGATAGGTCGAGGAAGATGAGGTTGGTGAGGTCGCCGAGGAATCCCGGGATGGAACCGGAGAGGTTGTTGTAACTGAGGGTCAAGTACTGGAGGCTCTTGAGCTTGAGGAGGGAGCGGGGGATGTTTCCAGTGAGGTTGGGCTGCTTGTGGAGGTAGATGGTCTCGAGGAAAGGGAGGTCGCCCATATCTGAGGGGATGGAGCCAGAGAGGTCGCCGCGGGGGACATTGAGGGTGACGATGCGGTGGGTGGTGTCATCGCACTCGACGTTGTTCCACTCGCAGCAGTCGGTGGCCGCGTCCCAGGAGGAGAGGACATAGGCATCGTTGAAGGCTTTCTTGATCCGGAGGAGGGCCCTCTTGTCGTCGGCATTGCAGAGCTCGGTGGTGGCGGAGAAGGAGGGGAGGACGGCGGAGGAGGCGAGGAGGGAGAAGAGAATTAAGTGGAAGTGGAAGCTCGACATTGCTTTGGTGCTTCGGTGCTTTCTGTGTGTGTACGCGTGGCTTGATGATGTTTTTGATCGAGTTTGATGTTTTTTTCTTTGTGAGGGAATTCGGTTTCTATATATAGGAAATCGAGGGTTCAGACAAAACAAGACTAGCCCAAAAATGGAGAAGAGAATCAGAGGTCATAAGGCTTCGTCTTTAAAAAAAGAAAAAGAAAAAAAGTTTAGACTTTCTCTAGGGTGGTTCAAAGATGGTAAAAAAAAATACAATTTTTGCTCTCTAAATAGAAGATATAAACTCTAAAGATATATAATATAAAATCACATTTGGTCTACAATCAAAGCGGAGTCCAACGCGATGGCTGATCTCCTCATTCACTACCTTGCGGGGAGGCATAGCTGCGTTTGACGTTTATCTGCAACTTGTTAAAGTGAGTCTTCTGAGATGGGCTGACATTGACTTCGAACTTGGATGCCGTGCTGTCATTGATTGAATTGATGCCACTGGAGTTTTTTCGGAATGTATGTGTTCGACACTTTGATTTATTTTTTATATTTTACTAAGCAAGTAATATAATATCACCCAACCACAGGCAACATAGTTAGTGTGCGTTCTCCCTTCCACTACAAAGGTCGAGGGCTCAAGCCCTCCAATTGCTAAAGTGTCTTAAGTTGGGGTCTTGAGTTAACTTTTGCCGAGGTATTAATACTTGGTCTGAGGTGCACTGTGCACTATACGGGCCGTGGATTGCTGATTAGCGTAAACAAAAGGCGGGTCCGGTAGATCCTCGGTTATAAAAAAAATATATATATATATATATATATATATATATATATAATATCAATAAAACTTGATTTTGAAAAATATATGAATTAAACGTTCCCAAAATAAATTGTGTTAGCAATTGATAATTGAGGAAATTTCAGAGTGATCGCAATTTCTTATAAATGGAGTTATCCAATCTTGTCCATGCAAGTGCAATCCCATCCACCACCCTCCACAAGTCCTCCAACAACAACAACGTTGAACCACCCCCGTCTCCTCCTTCCCTTACTCCTCTCCCTCTCCATTTCCGCCGTCCTCCGCCCCGCCTCCTCCGAGCTCTGCCATCCGAATGACAAAGCCGCCCTCCTCCGTATCAAGACCTCCCTCAACGACCCTCCCTTGCTCTTCTCTGGAGACCCAACACCGACTGCTGCAACGGTCTACTGCGACCTCACCACCCACCGCATCATCTCCCTCTTCATCACCGACGGTGGCTTCGCCCCCACTGCCCCCATCCCAACCGCCATCGGCGACCTCGCTGCCCTCGAGGACCTCGCCCTCCAGAACCTAACGGGCCTTTCCGGCCCCATCCCGCCCGCCATTGTCAACCTCAAGGGCCTCAAGTTCATCACCTTCACCGCCATCAACCTCGCCGGAACCATCCCTTCTGATCTCAGCCTCCTCAAGAACCTGACATACCTCAACCTATCCTCCAACAAACTCACCGGGTCAATCCCGAGCTCACTCTCGCGGATCCCGAAGCTCCGGTACCTCGGCCTCGACGGCAACCAGCTCACCGGGACGATCCCCGAGTCGCTGAAGCTGCTGGACGGGAACCTACCGTACCTGGTCCCGTCGGACAACCGGCTCTCCAGCGAGGTCCCCGCTTCATTCCGAGGGTTCAGCTTCGGGTATGTGAATCTGGGCCGAAACATGCTGCGGGGGGACGGGTCGGTGTTCTTCGGGGAAATCAAGACCACGGAGAAGATCAACCTCTCGGGGAACGCGTTGGAGTTCGACCTACCGAGGGTCGAGTTACAAGAGAGCCTGACTGGACTGGACCTGAGCCACAACAGGATCTCCGCTGAGCTCGAGCCTTTGGACCTGAGCTACAACGCGCTGTGCGGGAAGATTCCGGCCGGAGGGCAAATGCAGAGCTTCGGCCACGAGTCCTACTTCCACGACCGGTGCTTGTGCGGTGCTCCTCTTGAGAGCTGCAAGTGAAATCGGTCGCGTGCGTGGTGGTGTTGGGCGGCTTCAAGACCGACGGTGACCACCATTCTATGAGTGGACTCGTTCTCTTGGAGTGAAAAAGAGACTTAAGGCTACGAGTGATGCTCCATTTTTCTCACGAAAAAAAAATGAGAGATGATTTTGCGACAGTTTTAAATATACTATGAAAATAATAGTCAATTTTGAAACGCAAAAAATCAAGTAACAAATAATTATAAATTACTGTGGGACTCCTTTTTTTCAAGAATTTGTGGGGCTCACAATATACTGTTATTCTCACGGTATCTCAAGAATGTTATGCTAGTAAAATCTTATGCTAAAATGAAATGTGAATAAAGTTATTTGCGTCAAATTTCCTTTTGCAATATATGCGCTATTTTTTTCCAAAAAAATAAAATAAAACAAACACATTGAACTCTCTATGTGCAAATGGCCTTTTTTTCTTTTTTCTTTCTTTTTTCCAAAAAATAACATTGAACTCTCTTGTTTGTTGGAGCGTATTATAGGTCATACAAATTCTTAGAATGTGATTGTTCTACAGGTATTTAAAATGTGATCAATTTAATTTTTTTTGGTCGAAATCAATTTAATTTAATAGCCTGAATTTATGCACTACTTGTTCTCGTGGGTAACGTGGCATTGCCATTTCTAAAGTGCACCGGACAAGAAGCTGATTGGGAGCAGTAATTATGCGGATGGATTGACTAATAGGAATCACTAATCACTGAATTTTATACAAAAAGGACAATTTGAGAAGACAAATCAAATTTTCTCTGTCATAACTAATTGAACTAAAGCTAATTGAAGTTATCTACGCGAGCTGAGCAATGAAGTATTTACTTGAGAGGCGGGACATCATGTGGTCAAATCATATTTACTAACTTAAACTTCATTTATTTCACAAAAAAGAAATAATTTAATTTTTTCTTTCTAAAAAACGATAAGTTGTGTCACTTGAAATAATTAGTTAACACAAAATATATTTATTATTAACAACTATTCATGTTTAAACATTTTCGAGAATGACAATTATTTTTCATTCATGTATTCTTGTGAGCAAACCAATCAATTATTTTAAAGAAAACATTTTTCAATAATTCACTTTTCATGAAGTAATATTTCAGGGGCCATATCCTTTGTTGGTAAAAACCTTACCCGATACGCGTGAGCGAAGTAATTTACATGTATGATTTACATCATGTGTTCCCGATGACGTCGGTCGGCGTCGAATTTGGGAAGCTTGACTTGTCCCGAAACAGGCTGCAGGGAGACGCGTCGCTGCTACTCGGGGCGAACAACACGAACGACCACGTCGACATCTCGAGGAACCTGTCCGAGTTCAACCTTTCAAAGGTGGAGCTCAGCTAGAGCATTACACGGCTGGACATTAACAATAACGAGATTTACAGGGCGATGCCAGAGGTGATGACGGGACTGCTGCCGCAGTTCTTGAACGTGAGCTACATTAAATGTTTAGATATAACTTATATTTTATTAGCTAATTCCTTCAAACAATAAATTAGGCATTTTTTAAGAGGATATATATTTTTAAATTATTTATTAACAAAACAAACGAATCTTAACATTTAATAATTTCTCTCTATCTACATTCCGTGGGCAGAAGATAGTTTTCACGTGTTAATGGATATACATTCTATTACTACCTCCATTTGGTATGGTGACGTGGCATTAGCATTTTTAATGCGGGAGGGATTAGAAAGCTACGTGATTGAAGGCACTGATCATGAGGGTTGGACTGAAGAAATTAAGCTCATTGAAACGCACCAAGCAAGTCAATTAGATGGAGAATACATATTTTTTTAGGCATGGAATTCAAGGCTTCGTAAAAATTTAACCATCACTGTCCATTAAGCGAGCTTGTGATCTCTACCCCACCATGCTGAGAGCAAGAGTCCAAGACCAATGATACATCTAAATCCATACCCATCCTTACAAGCCAACCAAGGTTTCTTGAGATCGAGAATAAATTGAAGAATGAAACCTATTATCTTTGGTATACAAATCAAATCCTTGAGCCACTCAATTGATCACCATAACGATGTTGTGTTTGGTTAATTTAAGTGATTGACTTCGTAACTGTAGCAAATATATAAGTATGTGTATATATATATTGTCCAAGTTGCACATTCGAGTTCGACACGGAGGGAAAGAAAAAAATTCTATCTTCAGATCCATTAATGTGAGTGCGAAAGAGACAACGACTTTATTCTATTCTAACATGATGGCTGTCCCTTTCGACAATTAATTATGGACAAATATTCAAATGCCAGCGTAGGCCTCCCTTCGTCGGTTGACTTTGTCATTATGCCATATCCCGAATCTTTTGTACTTTTATTTTTTTTAATCTAGATATCAAATCAAAGTTCTCTTCTAGTGACAGAAGACCTTCTCTTTTCCTCGACCGAAATGATAAAATTTTCATGTTCTTACCGTCCCTCGCGATCGTTAACCTAGCACGAACGGACAAAAAAGAAACAACTAAAATGAGAGAGTCAATAGTAACACTGAATGTTAGAAAAATCACGAACACGATATTGACAAGAAATGTCAATAAGAGATAATATAAGAGTGTGTTTGTTTTGCGAAAAATAATTTCTAGGAAAACGTTTTCCTCATTTTCCAGCGTTTGGTTTATTTAAGAAAATGAATCAATAAAAAATATTTTCCTAATCAACGGAAAATGTTTTGCTTCTAAAGCTTAAATTCAAGAAAACGATTTCCTTTTGAGAAAATCGGAAAACGTTTTTCAAAATATTTTAAAATCTTTACTTGATGAAAAATTTATTATTAAAAAGAATTTCTAATTAAAAATTTTGAATTTATTATTATTATATCTTTTTTTTTCTTTTTTTCTCTTTTCTTTTTTTACCTGTGAACATAAACCCTAACTCCTCCTCCCCTCTCTCCTTCTCCTTCGCCCCCTCCTTTTCGTCACCGCCACCTCCTCCGACCCTAGCCCCTCCTGTGCTCCTTTTGGCTTCGCTCCCTCCTCTTCCTCTTCGTCGGCGTCTTGTACACCTTCAATCATTTTTCAAATACAATCCAAACACCAGAAAATATTTTCAGTCACGTATTGCCAAACAAAGGAAAACTAACCGTTTACCTGAAAAATGGTTGCCCGGAAAACGTTTTCCAAAAATGTTACGTTTTCCGTGAAACAAACACACCCTAAGAATTTGAGTTAATCTACTTCCTATTTTGTCTCATAATTAGGAGGATTATTAGGATTAACTTTCTTTTTTGTGTGTGTACGTGTATATACACTCAGAAGTGTTATGTAATAAACGATGT
Organism: Eucalyptus decipiens; assembly: GCA_014182575.1. Lineage (NCBI taxonomy): Eukaryota > Viridiplantae > Streptophyta > Magnoliopsida > Myrtales > Myrtaceae > Eucalyptus > Eucalyptus decipiens. The sequence goes on along the minus strand of CM024609.1, from coordinate 40,441,425 downwards.
ACAAAATACAAATAATATAAAAACTGTTTCTAGAAAGTTATATGCATTTTTTTCATGTTATCATAGCAACTCAACCCTAAAACTTGATCTCACCATAGCTAAATGCACCGATTTACAATCACCTGTTGAGGGCTCTTCGACCATGGCGATTATTGAAGATCTGATAACAGCAACGAAGCAACTTCTAACCCAACATCATGCGCTACCTTCCTAAGCTAAGGCATCGGCTCCACCTATTGCTATCAAGTTGGATGGCAACAACTATGGCCTTTGGTCCCAAGTTGTCGAGATGTACATCTTAGGCAAAGACAAGTTGGGATTTATTAATGGGGATCTTTCCCAACCTCATTTGACCGATCCTAACTTTTGGAAGTGGAAAACCAAAGATTCCACAGTGATAGGATGGATAATCAACTCTATGGACAAGGCATTGATTGACAATTTTATCCGATTCCCAACCGCAAAAGCAGTTTAAAAAATGATGGCTATCACGTTTGTTGACGGCAACGATGTCTCCCAAGTACATGATTTGAAGCACTAAGTTACTCAGCTGAAGTAGGTAGGAGGTCCTATTGAAAAATACTACAATAATCTTCAAGGACTTTGTGCGGGAAATTGATTTTCGCCGTCTTAACCCCATGGTGTGTCCCAATGATATCAAGTGCTAAAATATGGCTATCAAAGAAGATTGTGTCTAGACATTCCTTGATGGTCTTGATGATGGACTTGACAAGGTAAGGGCGGATGTCTTACAGATGCAATAGCTTCTTACTATTGATCAAGCTTACGCCTGGGTTCAGCGAGAGTATGTGCATATGATGTTGACTAACATGGACTCTCATCCCGCTTCTGTATTGGTGTCACGTGGGGGGAAGATAGGTTTGTGGTTTGTTGACGGCAGCCCAAAACCATAACCTTTATAGATGGCCTTCACGAGTGCTATGATAGGAGGGGCCAAGTCTAATGCAAGTTCGAAGCACAAGCCGCAACCAACAAAGGGATGCACCAATTGTGGAATCTCAAACATACCATGGAGACCGGTTAAAGTCTCATGGGTACCTCGATTAGTGGAAAGATTTTCAAGCCAAGAAAAGGACTAAGACTGCAACAAGTAGGGGTCAAGGACAAGTGTGGTTGGCAACTAGGGACTCCCCTCCCTCCTTGGTTTTGTAGGTAGACTCCAGCAATACTTCCATATCGGCTTTTGAAGGTAAATACAATTGTGCTTTTTTCAGTACTCGTTAGGGTGAGGACAATGGGTGGATTGTTGATTCTAGCAATACTAATCACATCACACCTGATTTTGGTGACCTCACGTGCCATACCACTCCGCATCGACAAAGTATCTATAATGCAAATGGCCATAGCTAACTAGTAATTAGGGCTGGAAGTGTTGTTCTCACGCCTTCCCTCTCCTTCCCTCTCCTTATTGTACATTTTGCTTGTGCCCTCTTTATCTAACCGGTTGCTACTTGTTGAGCAAATTGCTGATGAATTAAATTGCAGTGTTCTTATGTATCCCAATTTTTATTTATTTTAGGATATCCCCGCGAAGGAGATTATTGGACGTGGTACTAAGAGGGAAGGGATGTATTACATGGATGATTTTAACACTAGCAGAGTGAATCACACCGGTGGTCAATCAAGTGGTAAAGAGAAAGACATCTAGCTATAGCACTATTAATTACAGCACCCGCCCTTTGGATATATAAAGCACTTATTTCCTAGGTTGTTCAATAGTTTATCAGATTCTATATTTTAGTGTAAAACATGCATCTTGGCAAAGAGTCATTGCGTTTCCTTTCCATTGAGTTTCAGTAAAAGTGCAATGCCTTTTTCATTAGTACACTTCGATGTGTGGGGTGCTTCACCTGTTACCACCCTTTTGGGAATTTGTTGGTTTGTGACTTTTGTGGATGACTGTATACGGATGATATGGTTGTATTTGATAAAGCACAAGGATGAGGTCTATAAATATTTTGTGTGTTCCACCGTAGAATTGCAACATAATTTAGGGCTCAAATCTGAGTCATTCGTACTAATAATGGGGGCAAATATGTTAATCAATATCTCATAGCTTACTTTCAAGAACATGGCCTTATCTATGAGACATCATGCTCCTAGACACCCTAGTAGAATGGCATCGCAGAAAGAAAGGACTATCATATTCTTGTGACAACACAAGCTCTCTTGGTGAGTGGTCATGTTCCTAATCGTTTTTGGGATGCTACTATTGTTATTGCAATCAACTTGATGAACCAAATGCCCTCCTATGTGCCAAAATTTCAGACCACGCCACAAGTTCTTTCAGAACATGTTTCTCTTCTTTCGATTTTGACACTTCCTCCTAAAGTGTTTAGGTGTGTAGCTTATGTTTATCTTCACAAGAGCCAATAAATCAAGCTTGATCCTTGTGTTGTGCAGTGTGTTTTTATTGGCTATAGAACCTATCAAAAGGGCTATCACTGCTACAACTCGTCACAAAGAAGACACATGTCACTATGGATATAACATTTGTTGAGTCTGAATTCTTCTACATTGACATTAATTATCCCTTTCAGGAGGAGATACATCTAGAAATGAAAAAATTGGTGGGAGGGTGGTATTTTGGTAGGGACTAGGACTGGGTTTGACTCATGACAGGCCCCACCAATGATGCCATCAATAGAAAATGTAGCGGATCAAGCCATGAGAGGGCTGACGGCAAGAGTTGCGCAGAAGGATCATCACGTCCCGACAGAAAATGATCAGCAGTTTGTACCAGTACACGGTGCACGCAAACAACCTTAAGAATGGTCCTCTCTTGAAATTGTCCACTCTTTAGTACCCAACCATTCTCAAGAGGATACTCCTGAGGTAAGATCTCCTAACAAACCTGACTCTTGTGATGATTATGATGTGGTTATTGGATATAAATTACTTGATGGACACAATCATGGCAAGCCCCCTAGTCGATACTCACCAAATGTGGAGGAACGGAAATCTAAGTACCTTATTGCAAATTATGTTTCAACAGGGAGATAACATTCGTATCAAATGTTTTTGCAACTTGAGTTCCTGGTGAGGTGCCGGAGGCTTTGAGGAATCCTAAGTAGATTCAGGTAATGAAAGAGGAGATGGAAACATTACAGAAAAGACAAGACTTTGAGATTTGTAAAGTTACCAAAAGGAAAGAAAGTAGTGGGGTGTAAGTGGGTTTATATTATCAAATACAAAATCAATGGCTCCATTGAGAGATACAAGGCATGGTTGTTAGCAAAGGGATATACACAGACTTATAGTGTAGACTACCAAGAAACGTTTTCCCATTTTTACTATCAAATACAAAGCAGATGACTCTTTTGGGAGATACAATGTGTGACTTATAGTAAAAGGGATATACGTAAACTTATGGTGTAGACTACCAAGAAAGGTATTCCCCCATGGTGAAGCTTAATATTGTGAGAGTTTTGTTGTCTTTTACAGTGAATCTAGACTGGTCGTTGCATTGGTTTAATGTGAAGAATGCATTTCTTCATGGGGATTTGAAGGAAGAAATCCTTATGGAAATTCCACCTAGGTATTGTTGTGCCACTCAACCCAACATAGTATGCAAGCGAGAACGTTCATCATATGGGTTAAAGCAATCACCCCATGCTTCGTTTGGTCGCTTCAACTCAACAATGAGAAGATATGGGTATTCTCCAAGCAACTCAGATCATATGTTGTTCTTGAGGCGACGTCAAGGAAAGGTAAGGGCCTTAGTCATATGTGTGGATGATATGATTATCACAGGAGATGATCGTAAAGAGATTTCAAAAATCCAAGAGAAGATAGTGGAAGAGTTTGAGATGAAAAATCTAGGAGGGTTAATGCATTTCTTAGGCATTGAAGTGGCTAGATTGAGAGGAGCTATTTTATTATCTCAAAGAAAATATGTGCTAGACTTGTTAGCCAAAGTTGAAATGTTGAAGAGTAAGCTTGTTGACATCCCTATAGTTCAAAATTATAGACTTAGAGAGTATTTGGATTAGGTGCTGGCCAATAAGGATAGTTATTAAAGGTCAGTAGGGAGATTGATCTATTTGTCACATACTTGCCCTAATATCACATATGCAGTAAGTATCATGAGTCAATTTATGCATGCCCCAAGTAAAGATCATATGAATGTGGTGAGTTGAATTTTGTGCTACTTGAAGTTGGCTCCAAGAAAAGGTCTGTTCTTTGTGAAGAATGATCATCTTGAGATGGAGGGATTTATAGATACAAATTGGGCAGGTAGCATATTGAATAAGAGATCTATGTTGGATTATTTCACATTTGTGCGAGGAAACTTGATTACATGGAGGAGCAAGAAGCAGAATGTAGTAGCATTTGAGGCGGAATTTCGAGAAATGGCTAAAGGGTTGTGTGAGCTACTATAACTTAAGATTTTAATAACAAAACTTGGTTTCCCACCGAAGTCTAAGATGAGATTGTTTTGTGATAATAAAGCATCAATTAATATTTCCCACAATTCAGTTCAGCATGATCTGACCAAGCACATTGAGGTTAATAGACATTTTGTTAAGAAAAATTCCGAGACTAAGGTGGTTCGGTTTCCTTTTGTCAAATCTAAAGATCAATTGGCAAACATACTTACTAAGATCATGTCAAGCAGAGCCTTTCATAGCTCAATTGTCAAGTTGGGTATTAAAGTTATCTTTTCACCCACTTGAGAGGGAGTATTGGCATGAGCTGTCAATTAGAGATAATATAGGAATCCATGTCAATCTACTTTTTATTTTGTCTTTTGATAAGGAGGATTGTTTAAATTGATTCTCTTCTTTATATATATATACTTAAAAGCATTGTAAGACAAACGATTTATAAAATATAGAGAATATAAAAAATTTCTCTAGAAAGCTATATGTGTTTCTTCATTCAACGTGAGGATGGATTAGCACTTGTGCTCCCGATCCACCTTGGGTTGAGATGAAGAGGACTTAGTTCGATAGTTAGGCTGTCCACGTGATGAAAAAAAGAACAGGTGATGACGCTGAGATGATCGTCTATTCATGGCAAAATGAATCAAAAAGTGTTTTGAGACATGGCAAGTGGTGGGGTTTCCATATCTAAAACGGCTCTTACTTCAAAGTTGTGTTTAGTGCGGGGCTCGCCAAGAAGATTTACTCTTAACTATTGCTAATGATGTGCATATTAAAACATAGAACACTAATTCTACAAGCAATTCTTCTGCATAACAAAATAAAAGGGTGTATACTTCGCTTATTAGAAAAAAAAATTGTGAAGATAAATATAGATAGAATCATGGAATTAGTGTACCAAAATCAAATCAAACTGCGGCAAATTCATTGGTTTCTTAAGTATTTATTTCGTTTGCCATCAAAATGAATAGGAATTGGCATGTTTTAGGCATATGATTTTTTATCCGTAACTTAAACTTATAATTTTCACTCTATAACTTGTAAACAAAATAAGGTATTTTAAGTTTCGCTTGAATTTTTGAGTGACATCAAGTGTTTTTATGATATAATAATCAAAGCATAAATTCGCTGGATTTACAAAAGAATATTTAAAGTAAAACTGATCCTCATCTTAAATTTAGTACAAACCCTCCCCAGCCCCTCCCGCGCCCCAGTTGCCACACAAAACCTCTTATAAAATCTTGTCCAAAAAAAAAAAAAGCTCCTATAAAATACAACTGTCCAACGTCGTCTTCCTCACTCATCCAAAACTCATGCCCCACCACCACCACCTTCATCAATGTCTCCGGCCCGCCTCCTCCTCTTCCTCCTGCCCTTCCTCTCCTTCTTCCTCCTCCGCCCTGCCTCCGCCGTCCTCTGCCACCCGGAGGACAAGGAGGTCCTCCTCCGCATAAAGTCCTCCCTCAACAACCCCTACCTCCTCGCCTCCTGGAACCCCAACGTCGACTGCTGCACCTGGTATTGCCTCAAGTGCCACTACAAGACCCACCGCGTCATCTCCCTCTTCTTCCTCAAATCCGACCTCCCTGGCCAAATCCCCTCCGCCATCGGCGACCTCACTTACCTCCAATCCCTCACCCTCCACAAGCTCTCAAACTTCACCGGCCCGATCCCAGAGTCCTTTACCAAGCTCAAGTACCTGAATTTCCTGACTCTCAGCTGGCTCAATCTCACCGGCCCAATCCCTTCCTTCCTCGGCCAGCTCAAGAACCTCACCTACCTCAACCTCTCCTTCAACAAGCTCACTGGCAGCATCCCCGACTCCCTCTCCACCATCCCTGGCCTCGGCTACATTGGCCTTGACCGTAACCAGCTCACCGAAAAGATACCGGCTTCCCTCGCCAACCTCAAGGGTAACAGCCTCTACCTCATCCTCTCCCACAACAACCTCTCTGGCGAGCTCCCGGCAACCTTCACCGGCGTCGACTTTGGGAAGCTCGACCTTTCCCGGAACAGGCTCCAGGGGGACGCATCACTGGTGTTCGGGAGGAACAAGACCACGTTCTACATCGACATCTCGAGGAACCAGTTCGAGTTCGACCTGTCGAAGGTGGATTTTAACGGGAGCCTGCAGACCCTGGACATGAACCATAATAAGATTTGCGGGTCCATTCCAACCGCCATGGAGAGTCTCCAGTTCCTGAACGTGAGCTACAACCGGCTGTGCGGGCCGATTCCGGTGGGCGGGAAGTTGCAGAGCTTCGATTACACGGTGTACTTCCACAACCGATGCTTGTGCGGTGCTCCTCTTGCTAGCTGCAAGTGAAAAACGGAGCTGAGCTGAGCTGATGCAATAAGATTAGAGCAAACCAGTTTGTGAACTTTTGTAATTTCAATAATCATGCTTTGCTCACAAAAGGAAAGGACTGCCTTTCGAATCCCGATGCTTCTTTCAAGTCTTTAGTGCATTTAACTCCACGTGAGCGGTTGTCATGCTTCAAGCTGATGATTTCGTTCTTCTTTTAGTGAACTCTGCGATCTCAAATTAACAACCTTGTCCATAATATCAAATATGATTTTGTTCTATTTTCGTTAAAAGATTTAGCAAGTAAAAAAACCTATAAAAGAAAAAAATTCTTTCCACCCGAAGCATTTGCTCATGCTCGTGGGTTCAGGGCCATCAGACATTATTGAAATACTTGATACAACTCTAGGGAAACAAAAAAGGGTTCAGATCCTAAACCTATAAAAAAAGGAGGAGGATTCACTAATTTTTAATGTTATATAGCTTAACTCATTAACTAGTCACGGATCAGCTAAACTCCATCTCGTTCAAACTCATTAACGTCCATTCCCATTACGTTGCTTCAAGCTTTACCTATATATAAAAAATAATAATAAAAATAATAAAAATAAAAATAAAAAACCACGTTTCTTCAAGATTTGGACTCCGCTGCTCGCTGTCCCCTGTCAGTGGGTGGGGGCCGTTGACAATATAATAAGGGTGGTCAACGGTCAAAGTCAAAATAAAAAAGGCCAGGCGAGTCCCTGGTCAAACGTGTGCTTATCTTTCTCTCTCTCCTCTCAGAGAAAATATTGGGTGGTCCGGGACCTCCACGTCAGCGTGGTCCCGGACCACTCACGCGGCGCCATGTGGAGTGTGGGCCCCTTGCTGTGTTCTGCAATTTTTCACCCCTCTCTCCTCTCCCTAGCCTTCTTCCTAGCCTGCGCACGTCTACTGTCCTCCTCTTCTCTCCCACGTCGTTCCAATTCAAACCAACGCGCGGGCATTCTCTCTCCTCTTTGCTCCTTCTCCTCTCTCTCCTCTCTCTTCTCACTCTATCCCCTCTTTCCTGACCCGACGACTATCTCCTAAATAGCGCTCGCTCTCCGACGACGACGGCCGCGCTCTCTCCGACGACGGCGACGCTCCTGCCGACGACGGCCTGTCTCTCTACTCGCCGGCCTCTTCGCTCTCCGACGACGGCCGCCCTCTCTTCGACGAGGGCGACGCTCCCTCCCGACGACGGCCGTGCTCTCTTCGACGACGGCGACACTCCCTCCTGACGACGGCCTCTCTCTAGTCGACGGCCTCTTCGCTCTCCGACGACGGCGACTCTGCCTCCCGACTACGGCCCCTCTCTCTACTCGACGGCCTCTTTGTTCCCGAATCGCGCTCTCTCCTGACGCTGGGCTTTCTCCGACGAGGGCCGCGCTCTCTGCAATGGTCAAAGCCGTCTCTCCCGAGAAGCCCTAGATCTGCGACGACAATCCCCGCTTCACTTCGTACAGGGCCGACGAGGTCCTTGGTCGGAACTGGTAAGTTGGTCCCTCTCGTGTCGATTTGATTCATGGGGCTTTTCCCGGCCGCCTGCCTCTGTTTTGGTCGGTCTAGCGGGTAGTGGAAATGGAGATTTCTGGGCTCTGCTCTTCTTTTTGTTTTGCTGGGATCTATCTGTCGGATGAAGGAGAGCTTGTTGTTTTGAAGTTTGAGATATGTTGTGAAGGAGCGATTTTTCCGGCTGCCTCTGTTTTGGTCGTTCTAGTGGGTAGTGGAAATGGAGATGATTTCTGGGCTCTGATCTTCTTTGTTTTACTGTTTGGGGTAGTCCTGGGATTTATCTGAAGAATGAAGGAGAGCTTGTTGCTTTGATGTTTGAGATTTGTTGTAAAGGAGCGACTTTTCGCGGAGGGTATGTGTTAACTCGTTTGGTATGCGAGAGAATTTGAAGGATAGAAGGAATACGAGGGAAGAGATGTTGATTGGTGTACCAGAGAGCGTGAAAATGGGGAGGTTTTATTGGTACATCATCAGTAATAATTTCAATTTGGGGTGTGGTCTTGTAATATAGATATAGCGTATTTAATAGGCAGACCAATCAGAATACAGGATTACATTTCGCTTGTAGGACTCAAGGAAAGCTTTTCGGCAGTTACAAGCGAATTCATCATAACTACTCAGCAGTCAGCACATATCCTGTCACGTGAATATGTATCTATTTTTAGGGTGAATTGAATCAGCGTTGCCCAACTTGTCCTTCTTTTCTCAGTTTTTACATGCAGCATCAAGAGGAAACTTTCTTTATGACGTTTTCTTCATCAGTATTTTGTTCTCTCTGGAGTAGAACATACTTTGATTTGCAATTGCTGTGTGTATATGGTTTTTGTTTTCTCGCAGCAACATTTTCAATTGTTGCCGTGACACGAAAGGAAATTGGAGGAAGAGGATGAAGCGCTTACTAAATCAAATAGTCTTCCATATCAGTTATTTAATTTCACAGCATTTTGCATCACTAACAGCCAAATTTTCTATTAATTAATAATATTACTTAAGAGTCTTTGTGACAAATGTATTCTGGTTGTAACTTCTGCAGAAATAGATCTTAGGTTCACATTGCAAAGTCATGGTTTTGTGTTTTATCCCTCAATAACTAACCTAAGCATTTATAGGGGCTCTATGAATGGCGAGATGTCATTGCTCGTGCTCAGGATGAAAGTACTGGTTATATACTGCCAAATAAAACTCTTCTTCAAGTTGGTACTGTGAATGTGCAAAGTTATACATTGATTTATCTGACCATTAAATCTTGTGCTTGTACTGATTCATTGATGATTGTTGTTTTGTGGGAAAAGCCAAGCAGATGCATGTGACCACTGGCAAGTTGCTGCGGTTGGTCAAATCAAGGCACCCATATGTTGAGCGTAATCTTGCTTCAGTCGTCAGCATCATTAGGACTTCAATACAAATTTTTGCTGCTTATGAAGCTATGGTAGAACTACTAAAGGAGCGCCGTGTGGTAAGTTTTGCATTACACTTTGATGATAACACTTTACACTAGAATTGGAAATGGAGTCACCAATAAATATTTCAAAGTCTGATATACTTGCAAACTGATAGTCTGTTTTTTTAGTTTCTCAAAGCATTGTACAATAGGCCTTTGGCTTGTAAGAATATTATCAATAGCAATCATTTGATAAATTACAAATCTCTCAGAAAAGAGTGGAAAAAATTGCTTTTTCTCAAGAATGAAGCTCTGAGCAAGTAAAGTTAAAGGATGAAGTAAAGTTAAAGAATGCATTCATCCATTGAAAACTCGATGTTCCTCGGTGTTTCGGCTGCATTGATATAATTGTATACCAATTAAAGCTACGTGTTCGCTGTTGCACACATTATTTAGATGTCTGAATCCATCGATGACGAATCGATCAGAAAATGAAGTTCTGGTAGCAGAATATGTTTATACTAAGTTGAAAAATGTCAACTCCTTTCTGAAACATTTATCAGGAATGTAATTGGATGCTAACGTTTGGATTCTTGTTAGCATTATTTTGGTTATGTAGGGGATGCTGATCATCACATCTATGTCCTGGTGCTTTTAAATGCATCCTTGCTTAAATATGTACAACCCTTTCCTTATGCGTAGGCACCAGAGAATAGTTTACTGGCTAATGATGCATCTCAATCTGCGCATCCTGAGACTCCATCAGAGCACAATGACAAGACAGTTGAATGTACTGATTCCATTAGTACTATATGCCATAGTGTTGGTGATCGTGGAAACCAGGAAGTCATTTCTGATCATCCTGCCAAAGATGAAAAGGTTCTGTTGAATGTGGACCAAAGGAACTCGACACTAGAAGATCAAATCAGTCAAGAAATAGAGAAAAATTAGGTATCGGGTTTGGTTTCTCGATGTCTGCATTTAATATCCAAAGCTGTAGCAAATTAATGAGGATAGTAACAAGATATCAGAGAATGTAGGAGGGAGGAAATATCTGATATACTACACAAATTGCACCAAAATTAAGCACTAATGTCTGGGTAACAAGATTGGAAGCTTTCAATCGAGCAAGAGTGAAATCACATGGAGTTTCAGCTTTGAGGATGACATCTACTTTGACCGTTCCTGCGTTAAATCTATTTGACATTGCATTCGGATTTGCATTTTTGTGCCTATGTACTTCGTCGTAAGTTTTTTTTCCTTCTGATATTCAATGGTAGGATGGGAGAAGGCTGAAAATGAAGTCTTGGTGCTAAAGAAACAACTGGAGGCTGCAACACAAAGGAACACTACACTAGAAGATCGAATCAGTCATCTTGATGGAGCACTTAAGGAATGTGTGAGGCAGCTCAAACAGGTGAGGGAAGAGCAAGAGCAGAAGATCCAAGAAGCTGTGGTCAAGAAAACTTGTGAGTGGGAATCAACAAAGGCCGAACTCGAGACTAAGCTTTCCAATGTCCATGCCCAGCTTCAAGCAGCCCAAGAGTGAAGCTTCTTCAGTTGTATGTTCGATCTCAGCCCTAAGCTTGATGCTGCTGAAAAAGAGAATGTGGCCCTCAAAGCCAAAGTCCTTTCTATGTCGGAGGAGCTAGGATGCGGATTATTGAGCGTGATTTGAGCACCCAAGCGGCGAAACAGCCAGCAAACGGGATTTAGAGAGCATAAAGAAGGTAGCTAGGCTGGAAGCCGAATGCCGCAGACTCGAGCCATGTCTCGTAAAAGCAAGTGCCACAAACGATCTTAAGTCTTTCTTTGCATCATCGGTTTGTGTAGAGTCCTTCGTTGACAGCCAATCAGATGTAGGAGATAGACTGCTAGCAATTGAGAATGACGTGCAGAAAGCGAGTTGTTTGGAGCCTAGTGATTGTGAGCCGTGCCACTCTGAGTCATGGGCATCTGCTCTAATAACTGAACTCGACCATTTTAAAAAAGAGAGATCCTTCGGAAGGAATCTCATGGTCTCTTCAGGAGAACTTGTATAATTTAATTTAATGGATGATTTTCTGGAGATGGGAAGGCTTGCAGCTTTACTAGACACAGAAAGTTGAAGCTGCAGCCATGGAATGGGGCCTGCTCTGGATCAAAACAGATTTGATGTTTTCCAACATTTTTTTTTTCTTTAAAGCTTTCGAAAATAAATTCGTACGTGTTACCATGCTCAAAATTAATCCATCAAACTTTGCACGCACCTAGTTTACAATCTCGTAATGTTGAGCAAAAAAAAAATTGGCGTCCGAACCTGATACCCCATTTTTTTTTTCTATTTTTTGCCCAGCAGCCATTTTCCAACTTTTTTTTTTCTTTAAAATTTTCGGAAATAAATTCATATGTGCTCCTGTACTCAAAATTAATTCATTAAACTTTGTACGCACCTAGTTTACAACCTCGTAGTGTTGTTGAGAAAAAAAGAAATTGGCATCCGAACCCGACATCCCATTTTTTTTTTTCTATTTCTTGCTCAACAACCATTTTTCAATTTTTTCTTTCTTTAAAACTTTTGAAAATAAATTCGTACGTGCTCCCGTGCTCAAAATTAATCCATTAAATTTTGCACGCAACTAGTTTACAACCTCATAGTGTTGAGCAAAAAAAAATTGGCGTCCAAACTCGATACCCCATTTTTTTTTTTCTATTTTCTTGTCCAATCACCCTTTTTGGAAATAATATTGGGTTGTGTTGGATGGCATATCATACGACTAGTGAAGATAAAAGGAAATTTAATACGAGTCTTCATCATTACAAACATTAGACGCGTGGGATGTCTTTGGGAAATATCACAACATTTAAGCACAAAAATTGCACATTCCATGTAAAGAACAATGATCAGGAGATACGCGCAATCAAAATTAATCAAACATTATAAAAACAAGAAAAACTAGTTGCATCACAACTTTAAACATCCCTCCGATAAATTCTGTAGTCGAAGAACATTTCTTATTTATCATAACATCTCTGTAGCATACATGGAACATAAGTAAAAACTAAAGTAAACATAGCCATCAACTAGTATTTCGAGTGCCTGTGACCAAAACCATCTGAAAAATGAACCTCCTCGAATCGAGATTGACGCACCGATTATACGTACTGTACAGAGGTAGACGCCAAAGCCGACTTTAACTGCTAGTATAATGTGCCGAAAGATACTTGTACCAAAGCGCTCTGCATCATCGACTCATGATACTTGAACAAACTTGTCTAAAGCGGATGTATCCAAAGCTGCAAACTCCTTAACAGCCCCAAGCACGGCAAGTCCAAGTTTTAAAGCGTCATCGTGAGTTGGTGCCTACAGCAGGTAAATTTTGAATTGAATTCTTAATCCAATAAAATCATTTTTATGGTTGCTTGTGTAAGAGATTCCTCTACCTCAATGTTAAGAGGAAGAACAGGATCATGAAGCGAGAGCCTCGAAGGAACCATCCTCCAAACCCGGATACCTGCACTGTTTAAGTAGCAATCGGACTAGAGATCACCATCACATGCAAAATGCAAAGCTCACCCAAAGTGTCTTGCGCTATTCAGGGAGAAAAGAAGAGAGGAATTAACTAGATAGCATGATGGACCTGCATTTTCTTTATAGTAAAATACTCCTCTGAGGTCACTAGTTCGATATTATTTTGGTAAGCCCACAGCATTTTGCTCAACTCATTGTGGACTATAATTTTGACTCCTCTTGTAGATACAAATCAAGAACCAACATGGACTCCATTGCGACGTTGAACTCTCGTAACGTATGTACTTTAATTGAGAATTAGAGCATTAACTTGTCTCCCGAGCATACGAACACGATAATACACAATATAAATAGCTGCTGAAATGATGAGGTCCAATCTATTAAGAATAACTTCATCGATTCAAAACTTACTCCTTCATAATTTACTTGGAGCTTTACGAAGCTTTGGGTCTAAATTTATAGAGTTCTCCAAGTGCTTCAACACTGCCTCTCCACAGTCTCGGAAAGATCTGTAACCTCTACACTATCAGGATCTTAGAGAAGGAAAAAGAAAACGACATTGCTCTGGGTGGTCACATCTCGTAGTCGCCTGAATGCAGGGACGCGCAAATTGGGTCCCTGCAGATTACTAGGTCCTTTTTGGGTCAATAAAGCAGATGTGGCATCTGCAACAAGAAAATGATGAGAAGTTATTAGCACTTATCACCCTGCATAACATCATGAGACCATTCGAAACAAACACCTGAGCAAAGTTTTAGGATTATCAACAAAAATTTGTATTGAAGTCCTAATGATGCTGACGACTGAAGCAAGATTACGCTCAACATATGGGTGCCTTGATTTGACCAACCGCAGCAACTTGCCAGTGGTCACATGCATCTGCTTGGCTTTTCCCACAAAACAACAATCATCAATGAATCAGTACAAGCACAAGATTTAATGGTCAGATAAATCAATGTATAACTTTGCACATTCACAGTACCAACTTGAAGAAGAGTTTTATTTGGCAGTATATAACCAGTACTTTCATCCTGAGCACGAGCAATGACATCTCGCCATTCATAGAGCCCCTATAAATGCTTAGGTTAGTTATTGAGGGATAAAACACAAAACCATGACTTTGCAATGTGAACCTAAGATCTATTTCTGCAGAAGTTACAACCAGAATACATTTGTCACAAAGACTCTTAAGTAATATTATTAATTAATAGAAAATTTGGCTGTTAGTGATGCAAAATGCTGTGAAATTAAATAACTGATATGGAAGACTATTTGATTTAGTAAGCGCTTCATCCTCTTCCTCCAATTTCCTTTCGTGTCACGGCAACAATTGAAAATGTTGCTGCGAGAAAACAAAAACCATATACACACAGCAATTGCAAATCAAAGTATGTTCTACTCCAGAGAGAACAAAATACTGATGAAGAAAACGTCATAAAGAAAGTTTCCTCTTGATGCTGCATGTAAAAACTGAGAAAAGAAGGACAAGTTGGGCAACGCTGATTCAATTCACCCTAAAAATAGATACATATTCACGTGACAGGATATGTGCTGACTGCTGAGTAGTTATGATGAATTCGCTTGTAACTGCCGAAAAGCTTTCCTTGAGTCCTACAAGCGAAATGTAATCCTGTATTCTGATTGGTCTGCCTATTAAATACGCTATATCTATATTACAAGACCACACCCCAAATTGAAATTATTACTGATGATGTACCAATAAAACCTCCCCATTTTCACGCTCTCTGGTACACCAATCAACATCTCTTCCCTCGTATTCCTTCTATCCTTCAAATTCTCTCGCATACCAAACGAGTTAACACATACCCTCCGCGAAAAGTCGCTCCTTTACAACAAATCTCAAACATCAAAGCAACAAGCTCTCCTTCATTCTTCGATAAATCCCGGACTACCCCCAAACAGTAAAACAAAGAAGATCGAGCCGAAATCATCTCCATTTCCACTACCCACTAGAACGACCAAAACAGAGGCAGCGGAAAAATCGCTCCTTCACAACATATCTCAAACTTCAAAACAACAAGCTCTCCTTCATCCGACAGATAGATCCCAGCAAAACAAAAGAAGAGCGAGCCCAGAAATCTCCATTTCCACTACCCCTAGACCGACCAAAACAGAGGCGGGCGGCGGGAAAAGCCCCATGAATCAAATCGACACGAGAGGGACCAACTTACCGCCCGACCAAGGACCTCGTCGGCCACTGTACGAAGTGAAGCGGGGATTGTCGTCGCAGTCTAGGGCTTCTCGGGAGAGACGGCTTTGACCATTGCGAGAGAGCGCGGCCCTCGTCGGAGAAAGCCCGGCGTCGGGAGAGAGCGCGATTCGGGAACAAAGAGGCCGTCGAGTAGAGAGAGGGGCCGTAGTCGGGAGGCGAGTCGCCGTCGTCGGAGGAGCGAAGAGGCCGTCGACTAGAGAGAGAGGCCGTCGTCGGGAGGGAGTGTCGCCGTCGTCGAAGAGAGCACGGCCGTCGTCGGAGGGAGCGTCGCCCTCGTCGAAGAGAGGGCGGCCGTCGTCCCGGAGAGCGAAGAGGCCGGCGAGTAGAGAGACAGCCGTCGTCGGCGGGAGCGTCGCCGTCGTCGGAGAGAGCGCGGCCGTCGTCGTCGGAGAGCGAGCGCTATTTAGGAGATAGTCGTCGGGTCGGGAAAGAGGGGATAGAGTGAGAAGAGAGAGGAGAGAGAGGAGAAGGAGCAAAGAGGAGAGAGAATGCCCGCGCGTTGGTTTGAATTGGAACGACGTGGGAGAGAAGAGGAGGACAGAGACGTGCGCAGGCTAGGAAGAAGGCTAGGGAGAGGAGAGAGGGGTGAAAAATTGCAGAACACAGCAAGGGGCCCACACTCCACATGGCGCCGCGTGAGTGGTCCGGGACCACGCTGACGTGGAGGTCCCGGACCACCCAATATTTTCTCTCTCCTCTTTCCTCATCGTGCAAAGAAGGTTTTGGTATAGTGGGCCCCCGTATATCCATATCCATATCCACATCAGCCTTCTTCTTTTCCGTTTTCGGTTCGGAACAAAGGGGCTGCTCGTTCGGCTATTTCGTCTTTTTGCAGTGGCCGGCGACCACACTGACTTGGCGCTTCCGGACACCCAATATTTTTATCATCTCCCCGCACCAGGTGGGCACCAGGTGGGCAGTAAGTAACGTGTGCAGACCTATAATTAAGAGAAAATTTTTAAATAAGGAGAAATTTTATATTTTCTATGTTGGAACAGCAGTGGGAATCACTATAGAGCCATGTGGAACTTTCTGATTGGTTGGGGAGCACGCTGACTTGACGCTCCGAAACCACCTAATATTTTCTCATTCTTCCTCTCCACGGATCAGACGACTTTTCCCTCATTTCGGGGCCACGCTTTGGGGCTCATGGGCTGTTTTCCTATCTATTCCTGAGCGTTTGCAGGACCTCTGCGACAAGCACGCATCGTCTAGGGCTGGGCATTGCGCGTCGTGTGGATGTTTGTGACGTTGGGATGTGGAGGGACCAGATGAACGAGAAGATATCCACACTGAGGGCGTGAGGTAAGGAGCATGGGTTGCTTGGGTCAACTTGGATGTTCATCTGACCAAAATCAACTCTACCATCCCCCTCGTTGTACCGATGGATCTCCATCGGCCCCCGACCTGATTCCGACCCTAGTCCAGGGAAATTTGACAGCTCGTGATATGTGATCCGAGTCGATGATAATAGCTTTTACTTCTAAAATGTCCCTTGAAATAAAATAAGCTCTTTAATTATATCAAGCATGAACATAGCTAATTGAGGAATGACATTATTAAGATGAATTGTTTTTATTATCTATTATAATCAATTTAAACATATAATTTACTAACTTGGTAATGATAAACATGTAAAAAATATCGTGATGCATTACAAGTGAATTATTTATCTTTTTTCTTTTTCTCACTTTTGACTAGATGTCGATACTAAATTGCTACATCCTCCATCCTTGGCCTAGGTTACATCCGCCTCAACCGCAACTAGATCAACAGAAGCATCCCGCTTCTCTTGCCAACCTCAAGGGCAACAACATGTTCCTCCTCCTCTCCCACAACAACCTCTCCGGCAAGGTCCCGGCAACGCGGGCATCGACTTTCAGAAGCTTGACTTGTCCCGAAATAAATGGGGCCTTTACTTTTAATAATTTCTCTGTCTACCTCTCTGCATTTCGCAGAAGATGGTTTTCAATTGTTAATGGATATACACACTACTTTCACTTCCAATTGGTATGGTGACGTGGCATTACCATTTTTAATCCGCGAGGGATTAGAGGGCGACGTGATTGAAGGCCGTGCCGCGCAAAACTAATTATGAGGATTGGACTAAAGAAATTATACCCATTGAAACCTTACCAAGGGAGCGGATTAGATGGAGAATACATAGCAAATTTATAGAGATAGAACTTAAGGCCTTGTATTAATTTATCCATTACTGTCCATTAAAAGAGCTCATGATCTTTACCCCACCATAATGAGAAAGAGAATCGAAAACTGATGATATACCTAAACCTATGCCCATCCATGCGAACCACCCCACGTTTCTTGAAATCGGGGATAAATTGGAGGATTGAACCAATGATTTTCAACATCCAAATTAAATCTCAGACCACCCAACCGACCACCGTGACGGTGTTATGTTCTGTTAACTTTTAGCGACTGACTTTGTGGCTGCAGCTATATATAGTCCCAGGAGTTGCACGTTCTAGTTGAAACGAAGGTAAAAAGAAAATAAGGGGAAAAAATCATCTTTCAAATTCATTACTGCGAGTTGAAACGAAGCATTGATTTTATTCTATTATAATCTTAAATGCCGGCGCAGGCCTTGCCTTCATTGGTCCCTTTAGATATGCCGAACCACGTGGAGGAATGAACGTGGCATCGTCGAAATAAGGTGGAAGGAGAGATAGCCTTCGTTCTTGACCGGTCCAAGCGGCGCCAACTAACCGCTGGGAGTTCGCCCCAGTAGCCACTCTTCCAACATGGAAGGGGGAAGTGAGGGATTCAAATCCCCACATTCTCAGGGGGGATGGGGGTAGGGACGCGTAAGTTTCGAGAGTGGGTTGCGACTCCCACGCCCTGCAAGAGGGCGGGCACAAGTCTGCGAGTGTGTGTAGAGTAGAAATGAGTAGGACTGACCAAAAAAAAAAAAAAAAAAGCGGCGCCAATTATCTGTACATACACTTTTGGTTGATTTTGTCATTACGGGCCGTAATTTACGGGCGTTTCTTCACTTATATTAAGTCAGTAAACCTCCTTGCCATATCCCAAACCCTCGTGCTTTTGTATTCTCAATCTATATATCAAATCAAAGTTCTCTTTCAATGATAGCAAGACCTTTTTCTTTCCTTGGCCGAAATGATAAAACTCTCGCGGTCTTACAATATATCAACATCGTAACTTAAGATGAAAAGAATAAAAAAAAAAAAAAATAGTGAGAGAGTTGAAATTAGCACTTGAATTCAGCATAAGGATGGATTAGTAATCGTTAGAGATGAACAGTTTCAGGGTTGGTAAGAAGCTACCTTGTTATAACCAATTTACAGTTGTATGCCTTGGAATTGGTTCTGAAACCTACCCTATATTTCCAAGGAGTTGCCGAGCCACAACAGAGAGAGAGGCAGAGCTAGGTTTGTTGCGTATAGAAGAGAGAAAAGGAGAGAGAGGCAACAACGGAGACTGAGAGAGGATTGATGGGCGATGATGGTGGCTTGAGGTTGAGTTGGGTTGCTACAGACATGTGTCACGGGCCGATCGATCAACTCTCGATTCACCCGTGCGGCCTTAAGGTTTTACCCCTAAGCAGCCTTTCACACTCGACTCACAACAAATTTCTAGAGAGAGAAACACTTGATGAGAGAGAAGCTCTGGTTTTCATATATGTTGTGAATGAGAATACAATAGGGGAGGACACCTCTTTATATACAAGTATAAGGCAAACCCTAGCCGTAGATCTCCCTTAGATCTAACGGTGGAGATTGCACCTCCCCAACTACCAACTACAGGCATTTATTGACAACTACCAGCTACTCGCATTTATATCGTATGCGTACAAATTCGGTATCACCCACCCCTAGGAGAATACTGTACATCTTGGGCACATAGGTCGAGGGTCATCACGTGTCACGCCCGTGCCATGGAAACCTCTTGGACATGCTAACTTTCGGGCCGTGACATTCTCCCCACCTAATCGGGCGACGCCCTCGTCGCGTCTTCGGCATGGAAATCTTCTATCGCCTTCTTGAATTGCCAAAGACTCTCCTCGGGCTCCCAACTAGCTTCGCTCTCCGGAAGACCTTTCCATCGGATCAGATACTCGCGCTTGGCCGGGCAATACCTCTTCCATATGACTCGATCCGCCAAGATGTTCTCAACTTCTCGATCATACGAGATCTTTGCCCCGAGCGGCGCTCGACTTGACTCCCCTCGATCCGGATCTTCCTCATCAATTTGGAAAGGTTTGAGCATACTTACATGGAATACCGGATGCACCTTGAGTTTTGGTGGTAGCTCCAGCTTGTACGCGACCTTCCCGACCCGTTGCAGCACACGAAATGGCCCCTCGTAGCGACGGATCAACCCTTTGTGCACGTTCTTGTATCGAAGAACTACGTGCAGCTTGGCCAGCACTTGGTCCCCAACCTGGAACTCCACGTGCCGTCGCTTCTTGTCCGCCCATTTCTTCATGCACTTGGAGGCTTTGTGTAGACATGCCCGGGCCAAGTCCACCTCTTCTTGCATGTTCTTGGCGTACTTGTATGCGGGCGGGCTACTCCCCCGGTAACCCGAAGCGATAGTGCTCGGGGTGTTCGGTTGCTGCCCCGTTGCAACCTCGAACGGACTCTGGCCGGTCGGCTCACTCCGTTGTAAGTTGTACGAAAACTGGGCAACGTCGATCAGCTTCGCCCAATTCGTCTGTGTCGTGCTCACGTAGTGCCGGAGGTAGATCTCCAGGAGAGCATTGACCCGCTCCGTCTGACCGTCGGTTTGGGGATGTAAGCTCGTTGACATGTTCAACTCCGACCCCAGCAGTCTGAACAACTCGGACCAGAAACGTCCCGTGAAGCGGGGGTCCCGATCGCTCACGATCGTTCGCGGCACACCCCAATACTTCACCACGTGGCTCATAAACAGTTTGGCCGCCTCCTCGGCCGAGCAGTCCTTTGTCGCAGGCACAAAGGTCGCATACTTCGAAAACCGATCGACCACCACCATTAGAGTCCGGCACCCTTCGGACTTCGGTAGGTTGACGATGAAGTCCATGGAAATGCTTTCCCATGGACGAGTCGGGACGGGAAGTGGCTCCAGCAAACCCGGCGACGATCGTTGTTCCAGCTTGTCTTGTTGGCACACTGCACAAGTCTTCACAAACGCCTCCACGTCGTCGCGCATTTGTGGCCAGTAGTACCGATCTTCGACGAGGGCCAACGTGCGGTGGATCCCAGGATGACCCGCCCACTTCGAGTCGTGGCACTCGCGCAAGATTTCCTTCCTCAGCTTCCCATGGAAGGGCACATAAAGCCGCCTTCCCTTGGTGTAGAGGAGCTCGTCCTCACACCAGAACTGTCGGGTCTTACCTTCCTTGGCGTACCCGATGAGAGCTTGGGCTCTTGGATCATGTTCCAGCCCTTCTTTGATGCGGTCGACCCAAGGACAGCTCGGTCGACTCACCGTGTGGCTCATCAGCTCCGTTCTTCGACTCAACGCGTCTGCCACGGAGTTGGCCTTCCCCGGCTTGTACTCCAGCGCGTAGTCGAACTCCGCCAGAAAATCCTGCCATCGAGCTTGCTTCGGACTCAACTTCTTTTGGGTCTGGAAGTAGCTCGTGGCCACGTTGTCCGTCTTCACGACGAACTTCGATCCCAGGAGATAGTGTCTCCACGTCCGGAGGCAATGGACCACCGCGGTCATCTCCTTCTCTTGAACGGTATACCGTCGCTCGGTATCGTTCAGCTTTCGAGACTCAAACGCCACCGGATGGCCATCTTGCATGAGGACTCCTCCTATGGCGTAATCCGATGCGTCGGTCTCCACCTCGTACGGCTTGGTGTGGTCGGGCAACGCCAACACCGGCTCCTCGGTCATAGCCGTCTTCAATCGGTCGAAGGCTCTTTGGCATCGATCCGTCCACTCCCACGCCTTTTCTTTCTTCAGCAGGTTCGTGAGTGGCACGGTGATGCTCGAGTAGCTCCGCACGAACCGTCGGTAGTAGTTGGTGAGGCCCAAGAACGACCTCAACGCAGGTACCTTGGTTGGCGGCTCCCATTCAACGATCGATTGAATCTTTGGCTTGTCCATCCGCACACGTCCACTCCCGACGATGTGCCCCAAGAATGGAACTTCTTTTTGTGCGAACGCACACTTCTCGCGCTTGACGAACAGCTCGTTCTCGCGCAAGACTTGGAAGACTTGCCTCAGATGCTCGACATGCTCTTCCAACGTCCGACTATAGACCACAATGTCATCTAGATAAACCACTACAAACCGATCTAGGAAAGGGTGGAGTACCTTGTTCATCATTGTGCAGAAAGTGGCCGGAGCGTTGGTCAACCCGAACGGCATCACTAGGAACTCGTAGGATCCATACCGCGTCACGCAGGCGGTCTTCGGCTCATCCCCTTCGGCGATCCGAACTTGGTAGTAACCCGATCGGAGATCCAGCTTGGTGAACCATTGTGCTCCCCCAAGTTGATCAAAGAGATCCGCAATGAGCGGGATCGGGTACTTGTTCTTCACCGTTAGTTTGTTCAGTGCCCGGTAGTCGATGCACATCCGGAGTGACCCATCGTGCTTCTTTTGGAACAGGACCGGCGCACCGAATGGGGCCTTTGATGGCCGTATGTAGCCCGCATCGAGCAGCTCCTTGAGTTGCTTCCTCAACTCTTCCAACTCAGGCGGTGCCATGCGATATGGCGCCATGGTAGGCGGTCGAGCGTCAGACGCAAGCTCGATCCGATGATCTACCTCCCTCTTGGGCGGCAGCTTCTTCGGCAGCTCCGAAGGCATGACATCCTTGAACAAGTTGAGGACTCAGGTTGCTTCCGTCGGGACTTCCTCCCCTTCACCCTTGTCATCCTCGATCTTCAAGGTTGCCAGGAAGGTCATCTCACCCTTCCTTGCTCCTTTGGTGAGTCGTATGGCCGAGATCATCTTCCGATCACGCTCCGACTCACGATGAACCGGAATCACGCATTGGCTACCCTTGTCCAACACGCATATGCATTCCGCAAAGGGCATAATAGCAGCATGGATTCTATCTAGGAACTTAATTCCAATGACAAGATCGTAGTCGTCAAGTGGAATTACCTCTAGAGTTTCTTTGCCGCTCCATGACCCGAGGTGTAGCTCCACGTCCCTTGCAACCCCGATCGCAGGGGACTTCCTTCGAGTTCACGGTTTTGAGCCAACCGGCTCCCTTCTCAACCCGTAGGTTAAGTTTCTTCGCAGCCTCCTCCGAGATGAAGATGTCGGATGCTCCCGTGTCCACAAGTGCACTCACCGTGGTCACTTCGATCTTCACGTCTGCGAACATCAAGCCCTTAGGCTCCTTCGCCTTCTTGGCCTTGATCGTGCCAAGGAGTCGCAGCGATCCCAACCGCGCTTCCTCCCTTGGCTCGTCCTTTTTGCAAAGAGCAGCCAGCTTGGCTTTGTTCGGGCAATCCCGCGCCATGTGCGGACCGTCGCAAAAGAAATAGCTATATGAGCGTACCTTCCTTTGCCCACCTCCGTTGTGTCCCGCATTGGCCCGGTGAGGGTGAGGACCATTCGGCGGTCTAGCTCCAGTCGGGCGATTGTTGAATCTACCCCGATCTCCCCCACCGTGCCTTTGTCCCTTGGACGGTTGTCCGGTCGGGATGTGGAAGGCGACGCCTTGTACTCCACGAGCGACTCGGCTACGGTCATGGCCGTAGTGAGATCACCCACGTTGTACCGCTTTAGCTCTTGCTTCGTCCATGGCTTCCGGACCACCCATGAACCGGTGAAACGCTTCGACTTCGTTCATCGAGGGGATTTGGAGTAGCAACTCCGAGAACCGCTTGATGTAGTCGCGCACACCGCCCTTCTGCTCGAGACTCTTCAGCTCGTCACGAGCTTCCTCCTCCGCATAAGCAGGGAAGTAGTTCCGTCGGAACTCCTCGACGAAACCAACCCAAGTCGTGATAGGATTCCCGCACCTATCATCCGACCGACGACGCCACCACAACAAAGCACTATCTGCTAAGTACATAGATGCAGTGTTTACCCGTGTTTGGTCGTCGTTGATTCCCATGGCCTGGAAGTATCGCTCCATGTACCATAGAAAGTTGTCCACGTCCTTGGCCACCCGCGAGCCCCGAATTCCTTTGGCTTTGGCGTGTCCACCCGTGGACCTTGCACCGTGATGACACCGTTCACGCGTGCAGCTTGCGCTTCCGCGAGCTTACCCGTAAGCTCCGCAATCTCCGCGCGCATGGCCGCCATTGCGGCCTCCAGAGGTTCGTACCGTTGTGCTAGTTCTTCCTGTAGGGTCCCCAGCAACTCGTGACGAAGTTCTCCCATGCCGGTCTTGAGCTCTTGCACATCCACAACCAGCTCCTCCCTTTCGGCGTCAACTCCGTCCTCGGTTTGGGTCAGGTCATCGACCGATCCTTGGACATCGGAGACGAACAACTCTAGTTTCGCCATCCGTTGTGCAAGATCCCCCATAGGCTCCTTTGAACCACCACGGGTCTTCTTCCCTCTGTTGCCGCCTTTCTCGGCGTTCCGCCCACGATCAGCGCATTCCTCACCCAGGACTAGCGCCTCATCAGATCGTGGATTAGCCATTGCACTTGCGCTTGGATCGCAAATCGCTCGATACCACTTGTCACGGGCCGATCGATCAACTCTCGATCAACTCTCGATTCACCCGTGCGGCCTTAAGGTTTTACCCCTAAGCAGCCTTTCACACTCGACTCACAACGAACTTCTAGAGAGAGAAACACTTGATGAGAGAGAAGCTCTGGTTTTCATATATGTTGTGAATGAGAATACAATAGGGGAGGACACCCCTTTATATACAAGTATAAGGCAAACCCTAGCCGTAGATCTCCCTTAGATCTAACGGTGGAGATTGCACCTCCCCAACTACCAACTACAGGCATTCATTGCCAACTACCAGCTACTCGCATTTATATCGTATGCGTACAAATTCGGTATCACCCGCCCCTAGGAGAATACTGTACATCTTGGGCACATAGGTCGAGGGTCATCACGTGTCACGCCCGTGCCATGGAAACCTCTTGGACATGCTAACTTTCGGGCCGTGACACATGGGTGTAAGTGAGAGAGCTGGAAACTGAGAGAGCATTGACGGACGACGATGGTGACGATGGTGGCGATTGGTGAGGGGTCGCCGTGCGAGGAAGAGAAAAGACAACATGTTGACACCTAAATTTTGACAAACCAATTCATTATTTACCGCATTAAAAAATTAGGAATTAATTATTAACCCATAAATAAAAATACTAAATTAAATTGCTAGAAGCATTTATTATTATTATTATTATTGCATTTGCATTGGATCGGGATGGATTTGACTCGATATTTCGGAGCCCGTTATTTTCTGATGACCAAAAATTAAAGAATTGGTGATTTGATATTTTTGGTTATATGATGAAGGATTTTTTGTATATTCATGCAATCTATTCGATAAGGTACGTGTGACAAAGATATATTACGAGCTTATTTTCACAAAATTTAGAATTCGAGAAAATCTTATTATAATCTCAAATCTTTGGCAATATGCAATAAAAATCGATAGAAAATATTTAAAGAGATGATGAAAATAAAAAGATATATTATGTTCGGGAGGTTATACGCAATCTTCGTGCCCGTCTATATGAAAATGAAATAAAATATTTAGTCACTCGCCTATAAAGTGGCTCGCGTACGGACGAAAGAAGGGGTGAGGTTTTGTTAAAAGAGGATCAATAGTCAACAAAGGGGAGAGATTTTTCTTCTTTGACAAGATTCAGAGGGAAAATAAAGGAAAGACGTGAGAGAAGGGGAATAGGGGGCAGCCCACGCCCGGAAAAAAAAAGTTAATATTTTGAAATTTTTTAAATTGGTGCATTTATGATAAATTTACCTTAAAACAAATTTTTTAATCACCAAAAGCACTGAACTTGTACATATTTGATAAATTTACCTCAAACTAATATATTTGTAACAAATTTATTCTCTATTAGTTTTCGTTAAATTTTACTGTCAAAATATTAAATTAAATGGCATATGACAATTGACTAGTATATCAATTTGGAATTTTACTCTTTGTTTATTTCAGTTTATAATTTTTGTGATTTTTTTGTAATATTAATCCAATTTAACATTGAGTATATTTGTTACAAACATATAAGTTTGGGATTTTTGGCGGTTGAATAAATTAATTTTTGGTAAATTTATCATAAATATATCAATTTATGATTTTTTATGATTAGATAAAATAAATATGTCACAAGTATACAAATTTGAGATTTTTCATGGTCAAAAAAATAATTTGAGATAAATTTGTCAGGTTTTTCGAATATTAACCCCAAAAAAAGGGGAGAGGAACCACCAACTGCGATGGCGTTGTTGGCTTAAGCTTTGAAAGGTGTCAAATTCGAATCCCAGCGGCGTTACGGGTGAGTGTGGTAGTCAGCTTGCCTCAGCACAGATTCTTCCCGCTGGCTGTCGGAAAAAGTCTTCTTCTTCATCTTCTCTAACCAGCTTGAGGACGCTGCCCATCCGCCTGCCCGTTGCCGCACCCCGTCCTCCGCCCAACGCGCCGCCACTACTGATTTCATGCCATCTGACCCTTCGCTGACGACCCGCTGTTGCCCGTGTCCCACAATGGTAACATCGCTTGCCCGCACTGCCCCGACGTCAAGTTCCACTCCCACGAGTGTTTTCGGAGCCCCGACGATCCTGTTGCTGCGGCAACGTTTCTCCGAGTTCGAGCTGCCATCCCCGACGCAAGCCGCATCCGTGTGGCCCATTAGGTCGTCCGCGGAATCCCCATCAACAACGCATACTGGTCTTTCTTCGCAGGTGGAGAATTTGTGGTCCAAATTTGAAAATTTAGTGGGATCATCAGAAGACTAAAGGATTCCACGGAGCCAACAGTGAAGGACAAACCAATTAAAAAAAGAAAAGAAAAGAAAGATTGGTTGTGCTTGCGCCCAATTATCGACGAGTCCTGATCCCTGTCGAGCTTGGAAATTTTTGTTTCACAGGTCTCGTGGAACCCATCGGGTCACTATCAAGCAACCAAGCACCACCAGGTTGCATCGCGTGTAGCCGTTAGAGGATCGGAATTTGAAAGCCAATATTCAAATTATGTGAAAATCTTATCTGTTTTGATTTTCGAAAATTCCGTTACCTTATTTATTTATTTCGAATTTTGGAAATAAAAATCCAAAAAAACATTAATTTAGGATGTTAGTTTTTCCATTCATTAATTTAAATTGCATGTTTAATTATTGAGTAATTTGAAATTTAATTAAAAATAAAAGAAAACATAAAAATTATTATGCACATGTCATGTAGAATTAGGTCATCCATTACACATCATCTAAATGTGTAAATGTTAGAATAGTTGCATTAATCTTTTCCTATTACTAGATTAGTCATTTAATAAATGTCGCGTGACATATAGTTCGAATGTTAGGTTGCATGTCGCTTGTCATTTTAGTTAAAATAATTTTGTACGTCATTGCATTGCATTGCACGTAATTTTTAGGTTTCATTTAAATAAAAGAAAATCTTGAAAAAAATTTAAGTAATTGCGTATTAATTAAAAATCATATTAAGATTGTTAATGTGAATTATAATCTAACATTGCAGATACTTTCGTTGTTATGAGATAAGTCTCATAATTTATTTATTGTTTCATTTGGATGTTAAATTGATGTTTTGCGCACCCGCATGA
The DNA here is from genome assembly GCA_014182575.1 of Eucalyptus decipiens. Classification (NCBI taxonomy): domain Eukaryota; kingdom Viridiplantae; phylum Streptophyta; class Magnoliopsida; order Myrtales; family Myrtaceae; genus Eucalyptus; species Eucalyptus decipiens. Next base: position 40,414,343 of record CM024609.1, on the reverse strand, counting down.
TCACCTCACATGTTAAAGAAGTAAATTAAAAAATCAACTTAAGCTGCCTACAAAACATTTTTTCAAAATAAAAGAGAAAGGTACCGAAAGGGCTTTAGAGAAATCTAGCGTAATCAAGATCTTGAACTTACGATCTCCCATTACTTTACTTGGGCTTTTAATTGGCCCACAAAAAAAATAGATTAGTATCGACTCCTAATTGAAAAATCATTTGCATGTTAAGAACTCAAATCTAAGTCGTGAATTGGTATAGGCTTAGGAGAGTCGAGCTAAATTTTGGCGGGCTAAGTTTAGGTTTAATAATCCATTAGCTAAATTTTAGGTGGTTCACTTGAGGTTGGGTTGCGACACAACACAAGTGGAGGGTTGAAGACCTGAGGTTAGAAATAGAAATTAGGACTTTTGCTTTTAGCTTATAAACCAGTTCCAAAACTAGTGCAGTTCTCCGGTGATTTTTTTACTCAATTTTGGAAATTAGTCCAGCTCCGTATAGTTTCAAGTTTTTGTATCTGGAACCAGTTCCCAAACCTATTTTTCAGGCAGTTTGATTCAATTTCTGGATAGAACCGATCCAACTGCATGCCCTTAGTACTCGTGCTGCTGATCCACATCCCCGACTCCCTCTCCACCATCTCTGGCCTCGGCTACATCGGCCTCGAATGTAACCAGCTCACCGGGAAGATACCGGCTTCCCTCGCCAACCTCAAGGGTAACAGCCTCTACCTCATCCTCTCCCACAACAGCCTCTACGGCGAGCTCCCGGCAACCTTCGTCGGCGTCAACTTCGGGAAGCTCGACCTTTCCCGGAACAGGCTCCAGGGGACGCATCGCTAGTGTTCAGGAGGAACAAGTTCTACATCGACATCTCGAGGAACCAGTTCGAGTTCGACCTGTCGAAGGTGGATTTTAACGGGAGCCTGCAGACCCTGGACATGAACCATAATAAGATTTATGGGTCCATTCCAACGGCCATGGATAGTCTCCAGTTCCTGAACGTGAGCTACAACTGGCTGTGTGGACCGATTCCAGTGGGCGGGAAGTTGCAGAGATTCGATAACACGGTGTACTTCCACGAACGGTGCTTGTGCGGTGCTCCTCTTGCTTAGCTGCAAGTGAAAAACAGAACTGAGCTTCGCTTATGCTTTAAGATTTGAGCAAACCTGTTCTTAAACTTGTGTTTTTTCAATAACCATGCTTTGATCAGAAAAGGAAAGGACTGTCTTTTGAATCCCGATTCTTCTTGAACTCCGCGTGAGTTGTTGTCATAGTTCAAGCTGATGATTTGGTTGTTCTTTTATTGAACTCTACAATCTCAAATTAACAACCTCGTCCATAGATTCAAATATGATTTTGTTATACTTTCGTTAAAAGATTTAGCAAGTGAAAAAACTATTAATTAAAAAAAAAAAATCCTCTTTCCATCCATAGCGTTTGCCTATGCTCTTGGGTTCATGGCCATCAAACATTGTTGGGATTCCCGACACAACTTGAATGTTTAATAAAAATAAAAAATAAAAAAAAAGAGTTCAAATTCTAAACCTATATAAAGAAAAAAATGATTGACTAACTTTCCATGTAATACATCTTAACATATCTCGAGTGTTTTATTCGAAAAAAATGAGTTCAAATCCCAATCCTATATAAATAAAAAAAGATTGACTAACTTTTCACGTAATATATCTTAATAAGTTAACTAGTCATGAATCAACTAAACTTGTTAAGCACACTCTTCCTAGGTAGCTATTGACCTCTAAATTTCCCAATATATTCAAAGGATGAAATAAAAACTCCATCTTGTTTAAACTCATGCACGTCCATTGGTCCCTTTACATAGCCATAATAGGCAGTTTTTTTCGAAGGAATTGCTATTAAATCAAAAGATTAATACTCTAAAAAATCCTAAACTGATATACGTATGACAAATTTACTTCAAAGTAATTTTTTGACTACTAAAAATCTCAAACCGGTACACATTTGACAAATTTACGACAAAATGATAAACTTATGACAAATTTGTCATCAGTTAATTTCCGTTAAATTTTACCATTCAATTATTAATTTAAATAACACATGATAGTTTGTTGTTGTACCAGTTTGGGATTTTATTATTCGTTTGTCATAGTTATACCATTTTTTTTAATGATTTTTTGTGATATTAATCTAATTTAACGGAGAGTATATTTGTCGCAAATATAACGTTTTTGGGTTTTTGAAGGTATTATAAATTAATTTGGGGGTAAAGTATCAATTTGGAGTTTTTTTATAGTCAATTAGAGTAAATTTATCACAGATGTATCGATTTGAAATTTTTTATGATAAAAATAATAATTTGAGATAAATTTATCACACATGTATTAATTTGAGATTTTTCAATATATTAATCCTAAATCAAATGCCAACACGTTTCTTCAAGCTTTACCTTATAACAAAACAAAAAACCGCGTCTTTTCAAGATTTTATACTTCGCTGCTCGCAGTCGGTGGGGGCTGTAGAGTGTAGACAATATAATATGGGTGGTCAAGGGTCAAAATCAAACTAATAAGGCAAGTTGAGTCCGTGGTAAAACGCGTGCTTATCTCTCTCATTGTGCAAGGAAGGTTTTGGTATACAGCTTGCACGGTAGGCCCCCGCGCAGGGGCCGCTGGTTCAGCAAGTTTTGTCTCGGTGCTTCCCCTGCACAGATCAGACAACTTTCCCGTCCTATTTGGGCCACGCCTTGGGTCGATATTTTCTTGTTCATTTGGGCCCTCCGCATCCCAACGTCGTACAAACACACCAGCGACGCGCAGTGCCCAGCTCAGGACATTGGCCCCGTTTGGTTGGGCTTTCCCAAGGGGCTTTCGGCCCCGAAAGCCCCTTGGGGAAAATATTTGGTGTTTGGTTGAGCTTTTGAATGCTCATTCGCGAAATGCGAAAGATTTTACATCTTGAAAGCCCAGCCCTTGGGGACCAACTTTGAAATTGGGCATTCCGGGGATGAGATTTTACCGTTCACCGGCACTGTTCATCGTCTCCTTCGCCGTTCATCTTCTTTTTGCGGTGGGCGGCGCTTAGCCGCGAGCGGCGAATCCGGCCCCCGGCGGCGGATCGGCCGCGGAAAGCCCGCCCGAGGTCGCACAACCTCGGGCGAGGTGGCCCGAGGTCGGGCGACCTCGGGCGCCCGAGGTCGAGCGACCTCGGGCGGTCGCCCGGCTCGCGCGAGACCCGGCGACGCCGGCCGAGGTCCGCGCGAGACCCGGCGAGGCCGATCTGGCCGTTCGGTGGCCGATCTCGGCGGTCTTGAGGCTGGGATCTGCGCCGGACGGCCGATCCGCCTCCGCGACCTCCTCCGGCGGTCCTCGGCGACGGCCGATCTGGCCGTCCGGCGGTGGCCGCGGTGGCCGGCCGCCGGAATTTTATTTCGACTTAAAAAAATAAAAAATAACAAAAGCATTTTGGAAATGTGAATTTTTGCCAAACGGTATTTATACTAAGTTGCATTTCAAAGCTATAATTTACCAAACGGTCTAACATTCCCGAAAGTTCCTTTACCTCAAAGTATTTGCATCCTCCTAATGACATTCCCCTAAAGCCGAACCAAACGGGGCCATTGCGTGCTTGTCCTGGAAACGCTTAGGAATAGATAGCAAAATAACGTAAGGGCATTTTCGTCTTTTTATTTTCTATTTTTCTTTTTCTTTTCTTTTTTTTTCCCTTTTTTTTTCTTCTCTGGCATAGGGAAGAGAGAAGAATAAGAAAAAAAGAAAAAAAAATAAAAAGTAAAAGACGAAAATGCCCTATAACTTATGATAAATGTGTCACACGGATACAAGTTCAGAGTTTTTGGTATCGTGAAAAAAAGTTTAAAGTAAATATATAACGGTTGACAAAATTTAAAATTTATCATGTCATAAAAAAAATTTGGGGTAAATTTATCACTTTTGACAAAAATTTAAGGTTTTTGATGATCTTTTCCCTTTTTCAATAACCATGCTTTGATCAAAAAAGGAAAGGACTATCTTTTGAATATCGATGCCTCTTGAACTCCGCTTGAGTTGTCGTCATAGTTCAAGCTGATGATTTGGTTATTCTTTTATTGAACTCTACGACCTCAAATTAACAGCCTCGTCCATAGATTCAAATATGATTTTGCTATATCTTCGTTAAAAGATTTAGCAAGAGAAAAAACTATAAAATAAATATAAAAGAAAATCCTCTTTCCATCCATAGCGTTTGCCTATGCTCTTGGGTTCATGGCCATCGGACATTGTTGGGATTCCCGGCACAACTTGAATGTTTAAAAAAAAAAAAAAAAAGAGTTCAAATCCTAAACCTATATATATATAAAAAAAAAATGATTGACATACTTTCCATGTAATATATATGTTAACATATCTCGAGCGTTTTATTAAAAAAAAAAAATGAGTTCAAATCCCAATCCTATATAAATAAATAAAAGATTGACTAACTTTTCACGTAATATATCTTAATAAGTTGACTAGTCACGAATCAACTAAACTTGTAAAGCACACTCTTCCTAGGTAGCTATTGGCCTTTAAATTTCCCAATATATTTAAAGGCGGAAATAAAACTCCATCTCGTTTAAACTCATGCACGTCCATTGGTCCCTTTTCATAGCCATATTAGATAATTTTTCCAAAGGAGCAGCTATTAAATCAAAGGATTAATACCTGAAAAATTCCGAATTGGTACACCTATAAATTTAATCCAAATTAATTTTTTTTACTACTAAAAATCCAAAATTAGTACACCTTTGAAAAATTTACCCTAAACTAATTTTTTTACTACTAAAAATCTTAAACTGGTATATATTTGACAAATTTACCCCAAACTAATATATTTATATAATAAATTTTCGTTAAATTTAACTATCAAATTAATAGTTTAAATGACATGTGACAGTTCGCTGGTGTACCGGTTTAGGATTTTATTCTCCGTGTGTCATAGTTATGCAATTTTTGTGATATTTTTGTATTAATCTAATTTAACGGATAGTATATTTATCGCAAATGTACTATTTTGGAATTTTTGAAGGTATTATAAATAAGTTTGGGGTAAAATATCAATTTAGAGTTTTTTATGATTAGTAAATTTGGAGTTTTCCTAGGTATTAATCTTAAGTCAAAAGCCAACGCGTTCCTTCAAGCTTTACCTTATAACAAAACAAAAAACCGCGTCTTTTCAAGATTTGTACTCCGCTGCTCGCTGTCGGTGGGGGCTGTAGAGTGTAGACAATATAATATGGGTGGTCAAGGGTCAAAATCAAACTAATAAGACAAGTTGAGTCCGTGGTAAAACGCGTGCTTATCTCTTTCATTGTGCAAGGAAGGTTTTGGTATACAGCTTGCATGGTAGGCCCCCGCATAGGGGCCGCTGGTTCAGCAGTTTTGTCTCGGTGCTCCCCCTGCACAGATCAGACAACTTTCCCGTCCTATTTGGGCCACACCTTGGGTCGATATTTTCTTGTTCATTTGGGCCCTCCGCATCCCAACGTCGTACAAACACACCAGCGACGCGCAGTGCCCAGCTCAGGACAATGCGTGCTTGTCCTGGAAACGCTCATGAATAGATAGCAAAACAGCCCATGTGGCGTGTGAGGTAAGGATCATGCTTTGCTTGGGTTAACTTGGATGCTCATTTGACCAAGTGAGCTCCAAATTCCCATTGTTGTACCGATACATCAGCCAGGCCTAATACCAACCGGCCGTATGGTAATGCTTTTTAATTTTAAAATGCCCTTTGAAATTAGATAAGTTCTTTAACTATATTGTGTATGAACTGGGCTACTTGAATTTTATGGGAACGACATTATTATCAACTACTATTTACCTTTTTTTTGTATCTATCTAAATAGTCTGGACAAAAGATTTACTAACTTGGTAATGGTATATGTGTTAAAAAAAATCGATGCATTACAGATGAAATACTTATTCTTTTTTTTTTCTTTTTCTCACTTTTGACCGGATGTCGATGCCAAATTGCCAATCTAATTTTTGGGAGTTTACACAGACTCCCCCTCCAACCGAAGCAAAGGAATTTGCCCCTTTTCAATATGAATTGAATTGGGGCTTGAATGGGAGCAGTTCATCCAAGGAAATAGCCCGAGGCCTAAAGTGGATTAAAGCGTTGTTTAGGAAATCCAACTATAACGTAGTGCTTATATAGTGATTCTAATACCCACTAGACAAAAATTGAAGTTTTTTTTTTTTTTTTTTGACCATGACAAAAATTGAAGTTCACACCTACAAATCTCACAAATTGGAAGGGATGAGCAAGCCGAGCCACGTGGAGGAATGAACATGGCATCCGAAAATAAGATTAAAGGAGAGATAGCTTTCGTTCTTGACCGGTCCAAGTAGCGCCGACTATGGAAAAATTGTTCAATCTAAAACTATTAATAATTTGTCAATATAGTATTTTTGGCTAATTATCCACATAATAAGTGATAAATTTAGGACTAAATGGGTAAAATTTCATAAGGTTTAAGACTAAATTAATACAATAAAAAATTAAGACTAAATTAACAGGATTAAACTAACTGTCGTATAATAAGTTTATAACTTTTTGGACAATTATCTCCATCAACCATATATATATACACTTTTAGTTGATTTTTTCATTATGTGCGTGTCGTCATTCATATTAAGTTAGAAAACCTCTTGCCATATTTTGAATCCTTTGTACTTTTATCAAATCGACCGAAATGATAAAACTTTTGTGTTCTTTCTATCTATTGTGAATGTAACTTAGCATGAATGAAAAAAAACAAAAAAACAAAAGAAGTAACCGAAGTATGAGAGTCAAAATTAACACCAAATCTTAGAAAATCATGAATTCAATGTAAGGATGGATTAGTACTTTTGCTACTGATCCACGTTGGGTTGAGATGATGAGGACTTAGTTTGATAGTTAGATTCTCCACACAATGAAACAAATGAAACTTTTTCACGTCTTTGCCTTTAGATTATTAAGTAAAAATATAAGAATGGGTGATGATATTGAGTTGAATTTCCATGCTCGGCAAAATGGATCCAAAGTGTTTTGAGACATGACCAGCGGGATGGGATCCCATATCTAAAATGGCTCTTACTTGAAAGTTGTGTTTAGCGCGTGGGCCCACTGATAGGATTTACTCTTAATTATTGCTAAGGATCTCTGCATGTTAAATTATGGGACAGTAATTCCACAAGCAATTCTTCAATAGAAACGTAAAAAGGGCGTGTACTTTGCTTTTTAGAAAAATTATTTGTGAAGATATATATATATATATATATATATATATATATATAAGAAATTATAGAATTAGAAGTAGAAATAGTCTTATATGAGTCCAAAACCAATCAACCCTGGCCCCAGTTGCCACACACAACTTCCTCCTATAAAATACAACTCTCCACGCCTCCTCCTTCCTCACTCATCCAAAACTCATCCCCCACCACCACCACCTTCGACAATGTCTCCAGCCCGTCTCCTCCTCTTCCTCCTGCCCCTCCTCTCCTTCTTCCTCCTCCACCCCCACCTCCGCTGTCCTCTGCCACCCAGAGGACAAGGAGGTCCTCCTCTGTATAAAGTCCTCCCTCAACAACCCCTACCTCCTCAACTCCTGGAACCTGGACGTCGACTGCTGCTCTTGCCACTTGGTACTGCCTCAAGTGCCACTACAAGACCCACCGCGTCATCTCTCTCTTCTTCCTCAAATCCAACCTCCCCGGCCAAATCCCTACCGCCATAGGCGACCTCACTTACCTTCAAGACCTCACCCTCCACAAGCTCTCGAACTTCACCGGCCCGATCCCAGAGTCCTTTACCAAGCTCAAGTGCCTGAGTATCTTGACTCTCAGCTGGCTCAATCTCACCGGCCCAATCCCCTCCTTCCTTGGCCAGCTCAAGAACCTCACCCACCTCGACCTCTCCTTCAACAAGCTTACCGGGATCTTCCCCATGAGCTGGTTACGGTTGAGGCCAATGTAGCCAAGACCGGGGATGGTGGAGAGAGAGTCAGGGATGCTGCCGGTGAGCTTGTTGAAGGAGAGGTTGAGGTAGGTGAGGTTCTTGAGCTGGCCGAGGAAGGAAGGGATTGGGCCGATGAGATTGAGCCAGCTGAGAGTCAGGAAATTCAGGTACTTGAGCTTGGTAAAGGACTCTGGGATCAAGCCAGTGAAGTTCGAGAACTTGTGGAGGGTGAGGTCTTGAAGGTAAGTGAGGTCGTCTATGGCGGAGGGGATTTGGCCGGGGAGGTCGGATTTGAGGAAGAAGAGAGAGATGACGCGGTGGGTCTTGTAGTGGCACTTGAGGCAGTACCAGTGGCAGCAGTCGACGTTCGGGTCCCAGGTGGCGAGGACGTTGGGGTCCTTGAAGGAGGACTTAATGCCGAGGAGGACCTCCTTGTCCTCTGGGTGGCAGAGGACGGCGGAGGCGGGGCGGGGCGGAGGAGGAAGAAGGAGAGGAGGGGCAGGAGGAGGAGGAGGAGGAGGCGGGCAGGAGATATTATTGAAGGCGGTGGTGGTGAGATGTGTTTTAGATGAGTGAGGAAGGAGGAGGCATGGAGAGTCGTATTTTAAAAGAGGAAGTTGTGTGTGGAAACGGGAGGAGGGATTCTTCGTTTTGAACTCATTTTAAGATTATTTGTACTTTTAATTTTCTTTTGTAAATCTGGCGACTTTATCCTTTGACATGTAGAAATTGTGAAAATTATAAGTTTAAATTATGGGTGAAAATCATATGCCTAAAGCAAGCCAATTGCCTACTCATTTCGATGGCAAATGAAATAAACTATTTTATAATTTCTAAAAAGCAAAGCATACGCCATATTTTTCATCTATAGAAGAATTGTCAGTGGAATTATTGTTCTATGTTTTAATATACAAATCATTAGCAATAATAAGAGTAAAAAGAAATGATTGTATGACAATTTTTAATCTATTATTAAAATAACAGTTTATTAAAGAACAAAAAAATCAAATAACAAATAATTATAAATTGTTGTAGGACCACTCTTTTAAAAATTTGTGATTCACAACAAACTGTTATTTTTACATATTTTTATAGTAACCCAAAGACTGTTATACTAACAAAGTCTAGGAGTAAATCTTGTTGTGGGGCGACTCTTTTAAAAATTTGTAATTCACAATAAATTGTTATTCTTACCGTAACCCAAAGACTATTATACCCGACCTCAGCTACATAGCCGATGCTTAAAGATTTGAGCAAACCTGCTCGTAAACTTGTTTTTACCTTCAATAACCATGCTTTGATCAGAAAAGGAAAGGACTGTCTTTTGAATCCCGATGCTTCTTTTAACTCCACGTGAGTCGTCATCATATTTCAAGCTGATGATTTGGTTGTTCTTTTGTTGAACTCTACGACCTGAAATTAACAGCCTTGTCCATAGAATCAAATATGATTCTATTATATTTTCATTAAAAGATTTAGCAAGTAAAAAACCTAAAAAAAAAAAAAAAAAAAAAAACGCCTCTTTTCATTTCTAGCATTTGCTCATGCTCTTGAGTTCATGGCCATCAGACAATATTGAGATTCCTGACACAACTTGAGTGTTTTATCGAAAAAAAAAGAGTTAAAATTCTAAACCTATATAAGAAAAAATGTTTGAGTAACTTTCCATGTAATATATCTTAACACATCTCAAGTGTTTTTTTTTTTTAAAGTTAAAATCCTAAACCTATATGAAGAAAAATGATTGACTAACTTTTCATTTAATATCTCTTAATACGTTAACTAGTCACTGATCAACTAAACTCGTTAAGCACTCTCTTCCTAGCTAGCTATTGGCCTTTAAATTTCCTAGTACATTCAAAGGCAGAATTAAATCTCCATCTCGGTTAAACTCATGCACGTCCATTGGTCCCTTTACATAGCCATAATAGGCAGTTTTTTTTCGAAGGAGCAGCTATTAAATCAGAAGCCAACACGTTCCTTCAAGCTTGACCTATATAACAAAACAAAAAACCACGTTTTTTAAAAATTTGTACTCCGCTGCTCGCTGTCGCTGGGGGCTGTAGACAATATAATATGGGCAGGGTCAAGGGTTAAAGTCAAACTAATAAGGCAAGTTGCGTCCCTGGTCAAACGTGTGCTTATCTTTCTCATTGTGCAAAGAAGGTTTTGGCATACGGCTTGCATGGTGGGCCCCCGTATATACATACATATCCATGTCCATACCAGAGCCTTCTTCTTTTCCATTTTCGGTTCTGTCGCGACCAATTTTTCAGGTGTGAACCATCTAGGGTTTGGCTAATGGACTACTAAGTATAACTTAGTTTGGGCTCTCCCAAGCCCATATCAATTCGCGACTTAAGTTCAAGTTCTTAACATGCAAATGATATTCAGTTAGGAATCGCCACTAATCTATTTTTGGTGGGTCGATTAGAAACCTAAGCAAAGTAACGGGAGATTTACTTTACTCCTACGAACCAGAGATTTATGAGTTCGGGGACTTGGTTACGCTAGATTTCTCTAAGGCCCTTTCGGTACCTTTCTCTTTTATTTTGAAAAATGTTTGGCAGGCAACTTGAATTGATTTTAAATCTATTTCCCTAACATGTGAGGTGATCATGCGGGTATGCAAACCACCAATTTGAGTAATGAATAAATTGCAGGAACTTACCTCAAAGCAACGAAAGCATCTGCAATGTTAAATCGGAATTTACATCGACAATCCTAAATATGATTTCTAATTAACACGCAATTTCTTTTTTTGTTTTCACTTAATTAATGGAAATCATGTAATATGCAATGCAATATTAATTAAATGACCTAATTCTAATGACATGCAATTACTAATTGAATGGACCTAGCAACAATCACTAAATGGCATACATTTCATGAATCTAATCCTAATGACATGCGCATGACATCTTTTATTTTCTTTTTCCTTAAAAGAATGCAATCTATCCTAGAGATTGAAACTAATTTATTCTAAGACATTTTTTGTATTTTTTATGAAATTCGAAATTAGAAAAATGTGAAAATTATCTAACTAGATTAAGATCCTATTTAATTTATATTAGGAATTAGGTTGAGCCAAATCCTAATTTATACTAAAATATTATCTTAACTTAAATAATCCTAAAATGCAATATATCTAAAAAAATACCTAAACTTATAATAAATTAAGAAAAAATATTATCTAAAATTAAACTAAGTGCAATTTAACCCTAATATGCAATGACGTACGAAATATGCCATAATTCTACATGACATATGCATGATGATTTTTTTTTTTTTTTTTTTTTTTTAAAAAATTCGTAATTAAAATCACTAACAATAAAATCTAACTAAAGTGAAATGCTATCTATTCTAAATGCCTTATAAACATGCATTTAAAAAAAATAACTAGCCTATTATGCAATCAATTCTAATCTACATGGAATGCAAATGCAATTTTTTTTTTGAGTTTTCAGGATAAATAGAACAATTAAAAGATAAGCACAAAATCATTCAGAATTATAAAGATATCACACATCGTCCGAATTAGGAAACAATATCTAAATCAAACTTGATTATTTCGCTAATAAAATCGATAAATTGATCTTCAGCCTTAAAAATCAAAATATCAATTTTATGCCCGCGTAATTAATTATTCCATCTAAAGCCTTATAGATAGAATAAAAAATCGGTGTGCGGTTGCGAATTAGGCAGGAAAATATAATTGGGAACGCGTCAATAATTCAAATACGCACGTAAGATATTGAAAAGCATGTATTAGGCAATACAATATCTAAATCAAATTTAGATATGATAATTACCTAATTCTGCTAATGATATTAGCACTGCAAATGATATTACCAAATTTGGACAGAGTGGAATCAGCTCAACAGGTGACCGGCGGTGCGTGGTGGTGCTTGGCCTCGGTTGATGGTGCGGTGAGGATCAGGTCTTTGTGACTCGCGGACGGACAGGATGGTTCGGTATCAATGCCTCGCTGGAAAATCTGCAAAAAGAAGAAATCTTCAGCAATTGTGTTCTTCGTAAAAGTCTCTTTCTTCGGATGGGTTTTCTTCGGATGGGTCCTTCTCTGCTTGGACCAATGTTTATCATATCGTGCGTGTATTATTTCTGGAGAACAAGAATTTTGAGAAACTTTTATGAATTTTGATCAAGGGGAAAGATTTAGTGCAGCCCTTTTACGCTTCTTGCAAAGAATAAAGACCATCTCATAAGTCTTCTTCTGTACAAGTGGTGGAGGTCAATAAGCTTTTCGGAGTCCAAGCGGTGATTGAATCTTGACCAAGTTCTCCATCACAATTCGGTCGTGATATAATCTTTAACCGATTTCCATGCACCATCACGATGGACCCCCCTGAAATTTGACTAAAGAACACCTGCAATAAGACAAATTCAAGAGTGACAACGACAAAAGCTCGATGAAGAATGATCTCTGATGTGGGGGTTCAGCAGCCGCAGGAGCGTGATGTTGGGATTACAGGCAGGCAAGGCTCATCCGCAAGGCTCGGACAGCAGAGCGGCGGGGCTCGAATGTCAAGGTCTCGAACAGGGAGCAGCATCAACCGTCGCGTTAGTTGGGTCCAATTTTATTCGTACGAAGACGTCGTAGCTGTGCAGGGCTTCTCGTGGCGGGGAAGCAGTGTGGTCACCGAATAGGGAGGTCAGAACGGCAGCGATGCAGGGCTTTCTTGGTGCAAGCAGTGTTGTCTCCGTTGGTCAACGTGAGTGCCTCAATGAATCTTGGAGGTGCTCTCTGCCTCTCACGATTTTCCAACGAGCCAACCCCGCACCTCACAAAATTTTCTCCTCCATTCTCTCTCTATTCACGTATGTTCATGCTTTTCTCAGGTTTGTGGCCGTATCTCAATTTTTTGGTGGCCCCCCTGAAACCCTACGCGAAAAACCTTTTTATAGGCCGAAGATTAGGTTTTAATTTCCTTTTCAAATCAACATCCGCGAAGATTTCTTTCTCGCACACAATATCACTTTTTTTATTTTTTCACATCTCCTGATTTTATCGCCTAAAGATAAGATTGCAACCCAATTTTCTTAAATTCCAAAAATCCACCGTAATATCATTTCAAATTTCCATTTAAGTAATTTTTGTCATCAAAAGAAAATGAGCTTGGGCCAATTTACTTGCTTCGTGGGCTTAGTCCGGTCTGCCAAATTAAAGCTTAGAACCACTAATCCGAATTCATTCACCACCAATCCAATAAAATGCAAAAAATGTAAATGCACCTGAATCTATATGTAATGCAATTAATTTTTTTTTTCTTTTTTAGGGATAAAATTAACCCATAATTTTTTATGCACTAAATAAATAAACGGGCCGCCAAAATTTAGGTGTCAACAGGTTCAGAACAAAGGGGCTGCTGGTTCAGCAGTTTTGTTTTGGTGCTTCCTCTGCACAGATAAGACAACGTTCCCGTTGTATCCGGCCCACGCCTCCGGTCGAAATTTTCTCGTTCATTTGGGCCTTCCGCATCCCAACGTTGTACAAAGCACAGGACGATGCGTGATTGTCATTGTCCTGGAAACTCTCAGGAATAGATAGCATGACAGCCCATGTGGCGTGTGAGGTAAGGAGCATGCTTTGCTTGGGTTAATTTGGATGTTCATTGGACCAAGTGAACTCCTAAATTCCCATTGTTGTACCGATGGATCAGCCCGGCCTAATACCAACCGGCTGGATGATAATACCTTTTACTTTTAAAATGTCCTTTGAAATTGGATAAGTTCTTTAACTATATTGTATATGAACCGGGCAGTTGAATCATTTCGGGGAGAACCAGCTAGCTCTGGGTTCGAGTGGTTTATGGGAATGACGTTATTATCAATTATGATTTACCCTTTTTTGTATCTATGTAAACATTCTAGACAAAAAATTTACTAACTTGATAATGGTATACCTGTCAAAAAAATTGTGATGCATTACAAGTGAATTACTTATTCTTTTTTCTTTATTTTTTTCTTTTTCTCACTTTTGACCAGACGTTAGTGCCAAATTGCCCATCTAATTTTGGGAGTTTGCACATACTCCCCCTCCAACCGACGCAAAGGAATTTGCCTCTTTTCAATATGGATTGAATTGGGGCTTGAATGGGAGCAGTCCCTCCAAGGAAATAGCCCTAGGCCCAAAGTGGATTAAAGCGTCCAAGAAATCCAACTAGAACGTAGTGCTTATACGGTGAGACAAAAATTGAAGTTCACACCTACAAATCTCACAAATTGGAAGGAATGAGCATGCAGATTTTATAGGCAACCTTTGAAAGTGGCAAACATAGACCTGAGGGGATATAATGTGCAGAGGCGCTAATAATGAGTTCCAATGCTTTGGGCTGCACCAATGGTTGATTCCTTTGTATTTTCTGAATGAGATATCTGGGCAATGGTCTCCAGCAATATGATTTCGCGTAAATTTTGTAAGGACCCATCTTGGAACAGGCTGCAGGGAGACACGTCGCTGCTGTTCGGGGTGAACAAGATGAACGACTACGTCGACATCTCAAGGAACCTGTTTGAGCTCAACCTATCGAGGGTGGAGCTGAGCCAGAGAATCATGCGGCTGGACATTAACCATAACAAGATTGATGGGGTGATGCCGGAGGCGATGAAGGATCTGCTGCTGCAGTTCTCGGACTTGAGCTACAACAGGTTGTGTGGGGAGATTCCGGTGGGAGAGCGGTCGTAGAGCTTTGGTTACTCGGCGTATTTCCATAACCGTTGCTTGTGCGGTGTTACTCGGTGGGAGGGTGGCTTCAACTGTTCACGGCCACTGACTGATAATCACCATCTCATGTCTGCGTTCCATAGTGTTCATTGCTGTTGAGTGGGAGAAGTCGTGGAGTCAAAGGCGAAAGCGACAAGTCGACATTTAAGTCTTCAACCACGTTCGACTCTCCACAAGCGAACGTTTCTCTTCAATTGTTTTTGTTTTTTTTTTGTTTTTGCTTGTATCTTCCAGGCTATTTAGCTTTCAATAATCTCTTCCATTAGGCATAGCGCGTGGCATTAGCGTTTTTTATGCGCGAGGGATTAGAAAGCCACATGATCGAAGGCGGTGATGCTCTAAACTAATTACGAGGATTGGACTAAAGAAATTAAACTCATGGAAATCTTACCGAGAGAGTTGACTAAATGGAGAATACATAGTAATTTTTTAGACATAGAATTCAAGGCCTTGTATTAATTTACTTATCACTATCCATTAAGTGAGTTCATGATTCTTATCCCATCACAATGAGAATGAGAATTCATGACTGATATACCTAAATTCATATTTATTCTCGCAAACTAATCAAGATTTCTTGAGACCAATGATAAATTGGAGAATTGAATCTATGATCTTCAACATCCAAACCGAATTCAAATCACTCGACTCACTACAGTAACGGTGTCATGTTTGGTTAACTTTTAGTGACTGATTTTGTAGTTGTGGCAAGAAATATTCTCCCAAAGTTGCTCGTTCGAGTTTAAAGGAAGGGAGAAAAAAAAATCGTCTCCAGATTCGTTAATGGGAATTCAAACGAAACAATTATTTTATTATATTCTAACATGATGGCGGTCCCTTTCGACAGTCAACTATGGACAAATCTTTAAATGCCAGCGTAGGCCCCTCTTCATTGGCCGCTTCGGATATGCCGAGCCACGTGCAGGAATGAACATGGCATCCGTAAATAAGGTTGAAGGAGAGATAGCTTTCGTTCTTGACCGGTCCAAGTAGCGCCGACTATGGAAAAATTGTTCAATCTAAACGTATCAACAATTTGTCAATATAATCCTTTCGACTAATTATCTACGTAATAAGTTTAGGACTAAATAGATAAAATTTCATAAGATTTAAGACTTAATTAATACAATAAAAAGTTTAAGATTAAATTGACAAATCATTAAAATATTTAAGATTGAATTAATCAATGTATAATAAATTTAAAACTTTTTGAATAGTTATCTCCATCAACCATTTGTAGATACACTTTTAGTTGATTTTGTCATTATGTGTGTCTTCACTTATATTAAGTCAGTAAACCTTTTGCTATATCTCGACTTCTTTGTACTTTCATCAAATCAAAGTTCTTTCTGAATAACAGAAGACCTTTTCCTTTCCTAGACCGAAATGATAAAACTTTTGTGTTCTTTCTATCTATCGTGAATGCAATTTAGCATGAATGAAATAAACAAAACAAATAACCGAAGTGTGAGAGTCAAAATTAACACCGTATCTTAGAAAATCATGAATTCAACGTAAGGATGGTTAGTACCTTTGCTACTGATCCACGTTGGGTTGAGACGATGAGGACTAAGTTTGATAGTTAGACTCTCCACACAATGAAACAAATGAAAATTTTTCACGTCTTTGCCTTTAGATTATTAAGTAAAGATATAAGAATGGGTGATGATATTGAGATGGATTTCCATGCTTGGCAAAATGGATCCAAAGTGTTTTGAGACATGACAAGCGAGATGGGGTTCCCATACCCAAAATGGCTCTTACTTCAAAGTCGTGTTAGCGCATGGGCCCACTGATAGAATTTACTCTTAATTATTGCTAAGGATCTGCATGTTAAATTATAGAGCAGTAACCACTGGGATTCGCCCCAGTAGCCACCCTTCCAACATGGAATGGGGAGATGAGAGGTTCAAATCCCCACCTTCTCAAGGGACGGGGTGGGGACGAGTAAGTTTCAAGAGTGGGTTTCGACTCCCACGCCCTGCAAGAGGCAGGTCAAAAGTCTGAGAGTGAGTGTAGAGTAGGAATAGAATAGGACTGACAAAAAAAAAAAAATTATAGAGCAGTAATTCCACGAGCAATTCTTCAATAAAACGGGAAAAGAGCGTATACTTTGCTTTTTAGAAAAATTATTTGCAAAGAGAGATATAATATATATATATATATATATAAAAGAAGTCATTAGAAGTAGAAATAGTCTTAAATGAGTCCAAATCCAGCAAACCTTCCCCTAGTTGCCACTTGCCACACATGAGTTCCTCCTATAAAATACAACTCTCCACGCCTCCTCCTTTCTCACTCATCCAAAACCCGTGCCTCACCACCACCACCTTCAACAATGTCTCGGCCCGCCTCCCCCTCCTCCTCCCCGCCCCTCCTCTCCTTCTTCCTCTGCCGCCCCGCCTCCGCCATCCTCTGCCACCCGGAGGACAAGGAGGTCCTCCTCCGCGTAAAGTCCTCCTTCAACAGCCCCTACATCCTCCCCTCCTGGGACCCGAACACCGACTGCTGCTACTGGTACGGCCTCAAGTGCCACCGCAAGACCCACCGCGTCATCTCCCTCTCCTTCCTCGCCTCCAACCTCCCTGGCCAAATCCCCTCCGCCATCGGCGACCTCACTTACCTCCAAGACCTCACCCTCCACAAGCTCTCCAACTTCACCGGCCCCATCCCAGAGTCCTTTACCAAGCTCAAGTACCTAAATTTCCTGACTCTCAGCTGGCTCAATCTCACCGGCCCAATCCCCTCCTTCCTCGGCCAGCTCAAGAACCTCACCCAACTCGACCTCTCCTTCAACAAGCTCACCGGCAGCATCCCCGACTCCCTCTCCACCATCCCCGGCCTTGGCTACATCGGCCTCGACCGTAACCGGCTCACCGGGAAGATACCGGCTTCCCTTGCCAACCTCAAGGGTAATAACCTCTACCTCATCCTCTCCCACAACAGCCTCTCCGGCGAGCTCCCGGCGACCTTCGCCAACATCGACTTCGGGAAGCTCAACCTTTCCCGGAACAGGCTTCAGGGGGACGCGTCGCTGCTGTTCGGGGGGAGCAAGAGGACAAGCGACATCGACATCTCGAGGAACCAGTTCGAGTTCGATCTGTCGACGGTGGAGTTTAACGAGAGCCTGTGGTGGCTGTACCTGTACATGAACCATAATAAGATATACGGGTCGATTCCGAAGGCCGTGGCGGGTTTGGAGCTCCAGTTCCTGAACGTGAGCTACAACCGGCTGTGCGGGGAGATTCCGGTGGGCGGGCGGTTGCAGAGCTTCGATTACATGGCGTACTTCCACAACCGGTGCTTGTGCGGTGCTCCTCTTGATAGCTGCAAGTGAGAAACAGAACTGAGCCTAGCCGATCTTTAAGATTTGAGCGGACCAGTTTGTAAACTTGCGTTATTTCAATAACCATGCTTTTATCAGAAAAGAAAAGGAGAAAATATTAGCTGGTCCGGACCGCCAAGTCAGCATGGTCTCCGACCACTCTGATTTGGCTACTCCACGCTCGTTGCTTCTCCGACGTTTGTCAAGCGGCCATTTCCCCGCCGTAGCCGACGAAGCACATTATCGAATGCCCGAAAAGGAGTAAAGCAGAGGTCGAGGGGCTGGTGACCCCCTCGACAAGGGTTCTCGAAGTTCTTTAAGAGCAAGTACTTGGGGACGAGCTTGGGAAAGAGCATTGAAGAAGAGGCATTTCTTTTAGAAAAGAGAAGTTTGGAGTATTGGCAAGGCAACTCGTTTGGCTTCTATCTCACTTCGCTGTCCATCGCCGATTGCCACCGCTAGTTCTTGTGCAATTTTACTACTCAATAACGGTTAGCTAACATTTACGAATGGTGATAGTTAAGGGCCAAAATTTGAAATCCACTGTAACGAAGGCGGCGGCACCCAAGACGAACGTTGTTGCTGCAGCCAGCCCAAAGCAACTATGAAGCAGAAAGCTGCGACGGGTGTGAAGCCGAGAAGCTGAAATTGAAGCCCGCAGCAAAAGCAGTGAAGACTTCTACAAAGGCGATGCCCGGGAAGAAAGCTGTCAAGAAGGTTGCCGCCGCGAAGGTGAAGAAGAAACCGGTGAAGAAGCCGAAAAGCGTGAAGCTGCTGGTGAAGAAGGCCAAGAAGGGGCTCAGTGTTGTGTAGAGGACGGGATTTTAGACGATGATTTGGTTGTGTATAGAAAATGGTTTGGCAACATTTGACATAGCCCTTTTATTTTTTTCTTTTTCTCTTGGTTTTTAAATTGTGCTAACTCCATTCTTGTTAGCGCATGTTTCTATGTAAGCGTCTAGGGAAGATTTTATTAGATGGTTGTGTTTGATAATGGAGAATCGAAAAGCTCTGACTTGTGTGGTGCTCCAATGGCGGTTTCTTCTTTTGTGTTTGGCCTTTTTTCCCTTTCTCGCCACACACTAACTATACTTTTATTCTTGGCAATGTCAAATGAACTGAGTTATTAGTTAATCTCACGTAAGAGATTTCAAGAGAAATGGTGTATTGGTATCTTGTGGACCAGACGAAACTAGATCCACAGATTGTTCGTCTGTATCGGTACTCTATCTCACTTTTGCAGCAGTTTCTCCAACCATAGAAAAAAAAAAAAAATTATGCTTTCGCATCTATTTTGACAGCAGAAGAGAAGTGGGGAGGGGAAGAATAAGGGCGCGTTTGGTAATGTTTCTGTTCAAAACTGCATTCCGAACAAAAATATAAAAAGTTTTTCTTCCTAACAATTTTTGAACAAAAAGATGCGTTTGGTAAACTTGTTCCGGGAATAAAAAATGAATAGAAACACGTTTGGTTAATTTATGTTCTTTTTTTGTTTCTTTTAATTTTTTAATATTTTTATTTTATTTTTCATTTTTTCCTTTCTTTTTTTTTTTTTCTTCTTTCGGCCGGGCCTCGCCAATGACGGCGAGGCTCGCCGGCCCCCGGTGAGGCCGAGCTCGGGCTCGCCCAACCATGGCCAGGCGCGGCCTCGCCGGATCTAGGCGAGCCCGAGCTCGCCCAGCCAAGGCGAGGCCGAGCCTCGCTAGGGGCCAGCGACGCTCCAGCGAGGTCGCTGACCCTTGACGGCGTCGCCGGCCCTCGACAGCCGGTCGCTGGCCAAAGAGAAAAGAGGAAGAGAAGAGGAAGAAAAGAGAAGAGAGAGAAGAAGAAACAAGAAACAAAAATCGTTTCTTCAAAATTGTTTCAAAACGAGAAACAATTTTTTTTTGTTTCTCAAGTTTCTGTTCTTTTTGAGTTCCGGAACAAAAAAAAAAAAAAAAAGAATAGAAACGCAACCAAACGCTTTTCTGTTCTTTTTTTGTAGAATTTCCGTTTATAAACAAAAAAAAAGAGTGAAAACATGGGGGGCCTAAGAAACTTTTCGCAGCGCATTCGTTCTGAACTTATTTGGAGAGAGAATGCTTTTTGAAAGTTCCATCTCCTTTTGAAGCTCCCGAGGATTTCATTTTCAATTATTTGAAACCTCCAAAAACTCTAAATGGGTCGAAGAAACTACTGACTTATGGTGATTCTGCATTGTTTTCACTTGCTCCCAAAGAACTTTGAGAACCCGAAGCTCTGTTGAGGGCGATCATCGGCCCCTCTGCCTTTGCCTCACTCCCTTTCGAGCGTGCAAGGGGCAGCCTTAATGTGCTTTGTCGGCGACGGCAGGGGAACGGCCGCAGAGCGCGAATTAGTCAAATCTAAGAGCAAAGGAAGAGATTCAATTTTTGAGAGCGTTCGGTAGAAAGGGAAGAGGTTTGCTCTTCATTCTTCTTCTTTAGACAAAGAAAGCACGAAGAGGAAAGAGAATATGAGACAAAGAAATAAATGTGTGTAGAGCAGGAGAGAGAGCGCATAAGGGGCTAGTGTGTGCAGGTTAGTGAGAGAGAAATGAAATTATTTTTGTGCATAAATTCGTTTGTTGATGAGCAAGTCCCACACCTCCACGTGTTGCTTCCTGAGTGGTTGGAGACCATGCTGACCTGGTGGTCCATAACCACCCAATATTTTCTCATTAACTTGACTACTAGTGAGTGGTTGTCAGGTTTCAAGCTTATTTATTTTGCAATGCAAACAACGCAACTCACAAACATGCCCTGATGATTTGATTGTTCTTTTATTGAACTCTACGACCACAAATTAACAGCTTTGTCCATAAAATCAAATATGATTTCATTATATTTTCATTACAAGGTGTAGGAAGTAAAGAAACTTCTTCTTTTTTAAAAAAAAAAAAAAAACTCTTTCCATCCGTAGCGTTTGCCATTATACATTATTGGGATTCCTGATATGCCAGACCGTTTTATTAAAAAAGGGAGTTCAAATCTTAAACCTGAAAAAAAAAAAAAAAGATTCAAATTTTAAACCTATGAAAAAGAATGATTGACTGACTTTCCACGTAATATAGCTTAACACGTCCATTTCGAGTATAATCAAAGGCGGAGTTAAAACTCCAAACTCATGCATGTGCATTTCCAACACGTCCTTTCAAGATTTGGACTCCGTTGCTCGCTGCCAGTGGGGGCTGATAGATGAGAAAATATTAACCGAAGCTCTGAGGCCAACTCAGCCAAAAACGAGTCCATTTATTTTGCGACACGTGTCATAAAAGGCCCCACAAGTCAGTCTCTGTCTCCCCTTCTCTCCTTCTCCCTCCCTCACCCTCTCTTCTCTATCTGCACGTCTTTCTCTCTCTCCCTCTCCTCCGCCTAACCCATTTTCCCTTCTTCGACCTGACCTTAAGCCAGACCTCAAACACACCGCCATTGCTTCCGACACGTTGCCTCCATCTGTAAATCCATCTTCGCCCGCTTCTTCTCCGACCTCCAGTGCCACCGCCTCCTGTTCAACTTCTCCCCCGCCCTCTGCGTTTGCATCCGTGTCGACAAGGAGGTCGAGGTCCTATGCGCGTTGACGAACAACACCGTTGCCTTCACCTTGCTGTTGCCTAAGCCGACCTTGGCGACCTTGAACCACGACCTTGAACCAACCCAGATTTGATGTCGAGCTGAGCTCTAGATCACAAATCTAGGGCTCGCTCGACTTAGATCCAAAATCTGAGGCTCAAGTTCGCCGGCCGAGCTCGAGCTCGACGACGGAGGACTGAGATGGCGGTGGTCGCTGTGCTCGTCCCCGTCAGAGTGAAAGGAAGAAGAAAATAATAAATAAATAAATTAATTAATTAATTAATTAATTTAAAAAAAAAAAAAAAAGGACGAGAAAAGGGGTCAGGCGGAGGAGAGAGAGAAAGAGGAAGACATGCTCTCGAAGGAGAGAGGAGAGAGGGTGAGCCCAAGGCAAAGCATATGCTCTTTATCTCACGCCACATGGGGTAGTTGTTGTACCATACATTCCCGAGCGATTGCGGGACCGCTTCGTCCTGTGCTGGGCACTGTGCGTCGCGCGCGGCGCGTGGGTGTTTGGACGACGTTGGGATGTGGAGGGACCAGCTGAGCGAGATGATAATGTCGACCCAAGGCGTGGTCCGCAAACGACGGGAGAAAGTTGTCTGCTCTGTGGAGAGGAAGAGCTTTCAGGGGGCCCACCGAGCAAGTTGGATCGAAATTACAGGCTGGGGACTGGGGACAGAAGTGGGGATCCCTTTGTTCTGATCCGAAAAAGGAAATGAATCAGGTCGATATGGATAAGGATATTACGGGGCCCCACCGAGCAAGTTGTATGGCAGAACCTTCTTTCGCAAAATGAGAAAAATAAGGAAGCACACGTTTGACCAAGGACTCAACTTGCCTTATTGAGAAAATATTGGCCGAAACTGTCATCTCAGCAAAAAACGAGTCCATTTATTTTACGACACGTGTCATAAAAGGCCCCACATGTCAGTCTCTGTCTCCCCTTCTGGATGTCCAACTAACTAAGTGAACTCCACAATCCTGGCCGTTGTACCGATGGATTGTAACTGACTTAATCCGACCCTAATCCCAAGAAATTTTACATCTTCCAATTTTTAATGTGGCTGACAATGTTTTTACTTTTTCCTTAAAAGAGAAGACTACTTTTAAAATACCCTTAGAAATTAGGTAAGCATTTGAATTATATCGTGCATAAATTGGGCTCATTGAATTTTATGAGAATAACTTTATTATCAATTACGATATACCATTCTCCATATCTATTTTAAATAGTCCAGATAAATCATTTACTAACTTGTGTTGATAATGGTAAATGTGGTTAAAAATATCGTGATGCATTACAAGTGAATTACTTACACTTCATTTTTTTCTTATTCTCACTTTGGACCCGACATTGATGCCAAATTGCCAATCTAATATAGGGAATTTACACATACTTCCCTTCCAACTGAAGCAAAGGAATTTGCCCCTTTTCAATTTGGATTGAATTGGAGCAACCTGTCCAAGGAAATAGCCCTAGGCCTGAAGTTGGAATGAGTCGTAGTCCGGGAAATCCAATTAGAACGCATTGGTTGTATGATGATATACTAATACTCACTAGACACAAATTGAAGTTTACACCTGCAAATCCCACAAATTGGAAGGAATGAGCATGCACATTTTATAGGCAACCTTTGATAGTTGCGAACATAGATTTGAGGACACGTGATATATGCAAGTTCTTCATATGAGTACCAATGCCCAAGGCTTCACCTATGGTTGATTTGTTTGTGTTCTCTGAATGGGAATCTACGCAAATGATGTCCAATAATTTGATTTCGCAAAACTTTGACTTCATTTTTCGAAGGAAAATATTTTCTTTCCAAATTCTGTGTGTTTTAGTCACGCGCCAAATCTTGGAACACTACACTTGTGGACTTCTCTCACCCATTCTTTCGCCGACAATTTTGCTCAACAAGAAATGGAACTAATTTTATATAACGGAAGTGATCACGATGTCTAGTATTTGAATAACTTGTCAATGCCGTACTTGTAATTTACGATTGACCCGATCTGCTAGAGGTTATCCAGGACATTTCAGAGCATGCAGCATGCAACCCCCAGGGGTGCTGAAAACAGATTCCTAAACCAATAATGTCATGAAAAAACAAGCAATTTCTTAATTCAATCCGACTAAATCATCAAGACGATGGGAACGGATCGGGCCTAGCCACAGGGACGCAAATCAGGGGATGATCCCTTGAAAGAGTAGTCCCAGGCCCCTCCTCCATGTCCACCTTGCCGGTCACTCGCCACTCGAACACCGAACCATAGAAGCCAGAAGTCGTCTGCACAACTTGAAGCGGCAGTAAGGTTCCAGGACACCCTCTCCTCCCACTCCCCAAGGGCGAAAGCTGAACATGCTGACCCCTCACATCCATCCCTGCCTTGTTTTCTCTCACAAAAACCTCTCTGGCCTGAACTAGAGGGGATGCTCCCAGGGTTTAGGATCCCTCCCAATCGCTCACACGTAGACGAAGAGCTGGATCTTTGCTCACACAAATAGAAATTTTTCTATTTATGAAGCGGGATTTTTGGATTGTTGAATAAAATTCATGTGATGACCCACGTGAAACGATCCCGTTCAGGCTGATGGCTGCTGATTTGAGAAAGGCTTGATTTCCAGCTTAGAAATTTCTAACCTAGAATCTGCAGATCAAACTTCATTTTATGGTCAAAGCAAGATCCTCCCAACTTGCTTTTAACCCCCACCAACAAATGTCCTGCCCTCTCCCACGGCCTGTACGGTGAGGTCCAGGCGAACAGGCTGCAGGGAGACACGTCATGGCTGTTTGGGGCGAGAACGAACAACTACATCGACATCTTGAGGAACCTGTTTGAGCTTAACCTGTCTAAGGTGGAGCTGAGCCAGAGCAATACGTGGCTGGTTGGACATCAACCGTAACAAGATTTAAGGGGGCGATGCCAGATGCGATGAAGGGTCTGCTGCTGCAGTTCTTGAACGTGAGCTACAAAAGGTTGTGCGGGGAGATTCCGGTGGGAGAGCGATTGCAGAACTTTGGTTACTCGCCATAACCGTTGCTTGTGCGGTGCTACTCTTGATAGCTGTAAGTGAATGGCGGTAGTGGGAGGGTGGCTTGAACTGTTCGCGGCCATTGACTGAGGACCACTATCTCATGTCTGTGCTCCCTAGCTTTCGTTGCTCTTGAGTGGGAGAAGGTGTTGGAGTCGAAGGGTCTGAAGGCGACAAGTTGACGTTTTAAGTCTTCAACCACATTTGTATGATTAAAGTTGTGGGCACAATGACATTTTTAATGTGCGAGGGACGAGAAAGCTCCATGATAGACAGCAGGGACGAGCTTTGAAAAATTTTAGTCCGAAATCTTAGAGCCGAGCCTGATTTCAACCTGAGGTTGACTTTGCCATTGCGTGTATAGCTTCTTCAAATAAATTAACTCAGTACACCTTTTGCCAAATCCTGAATCCTTGTAATTTGAAATTCTAGAACCCTAATAGTCTCATCAAAGCGCTCTTTCAGTGAACAGGAAGAGAAGAAACAACTCTACCAATGATTGGGTTAGGCCTCTCGTGCGCTTCCTCCATGCACAAAATTGAATCAAACTAAATTTTGGTAAGACACTGTTTCAACAATGTGTTAAATATCACAACTCACAAGTACTTATTTCATTTTCCATTAAAAACCCAATTTAACTCCACACAATATCTTGTTCTTGAAAATGGAAACCGTGTTAAAATGATTTCCAACACAGTGAAATTAAGTCTTACAACTTTAAAAATATAAAAAAAAAAAAAAAAAAAGTTTAACTCCACACAATATCTTGTTCTTGAACATGGGAACCATGTTAAAATGATTTCCAACACAGTGAAATTAAGTCTTACAACTTTAAAAATATAAAATCATGGCAAGCATCGTAACCACAGCGCTCACGGATTTGATTTCAAGGAGACCCAAATCGTCCTCCATCCTACATTCTAAACTCCCCTGCCTCAGAAATAATATCATTTGTATGATCTCAAGAAAAACAATAAATACAGCATAACTAGAATAAAATAGAAACTAACAGACAATCCCATTGAACCTGGAGGCCAAATCACCCGGTTCCTAATTATTCCCAGGAATTATCAAAGGCGGCCGATGTTATTGCTTCCCAGAAACTAATCCTACCATCGCTGTCCGTGTCGACCTCCTTGATCATTCCCCTCAGCTCCTCTGTGGTGAGCGCGTGGCCAAGCCTTGCCATCGAGTGAGCCAGCTTGGCCGCCGTGATGAACCCGTTCCCGTCCCTGTCAAACATCCGGAAAAGCTGCTTCAGTTGCTCCTCCGCGTACGGCGACTTGGCTCGCAGGAACTCCGGCAACACGAGGGCCACGAACTCGGAGAACTCAACCCAGGCCGTTGCTGTTGGTGTCGGCCTTCCGGATGAGCGCCTCGAGCTGCTCGGGGCTCGCTTTCAGGCCGAGCGAGCGGAGGAGTGGAAGATCTCGCACAGCTTGACGATCTGCTCGTCGTCCAGCTTCACCGACTCCTTGTTGCTCATGCTGGAATGTACAAGCAGGTTTATATCTTTCAATTATATGCTGCTTAGATATATGTATATACGTCGAAATTTCAACTAACACGGAAAAGGACGTTCGCAGATTTAGAACTCCGTATCTTGAACAGGACGACGTTTCACTTGAATTCACGCGAAACCCATTTTCTGTCTTCAAGAATCAATCCTGCATGGCGCCACTCCTCCCCTCTTTTCCTCCAATGAAACCAGGAAATCACGGACAAACGATCTTTCCTTCTCCCTCTTGGATCTTAGGACGTCTGCTTGAAGGGAAATGCTCCAAACTAGCATCAACCCGTGAAACCAAAACACGGGATGAATCCGAAACGAAGGATACTACCGGTAGAAGCGGCAGGAGGTGTCATCGACTGAGCACGACACCACTAGTTGATTTGCTGTTGCAGCACTATATCTCGATGTTCCGACTGTATACTCATAAATACGCTGTTTCTAACCCATTGAAATCTGATTTGGGATGTATCTCTGTAACATCCAGATCAACAGCAGGATGCTGATGCATTGTCCAGATCCATGACTGGATAATTGCCCTAACGATTAAATGCACAAATGCCAGTATGCAGTTACTGAATGAATTGATCAATTTTATAGCCATACTTTGTTCTCGATTCAATCTTATTGATCATTTTTCACCAGGGTTCATTGAATCCACAAAAGACTGTCCTCCTCGATTTTGATCAACACCTAAATGATGTATTGTTGGACAGAAGTCGGTATCTAGATCAGCAGTTAACATTTTTCTTCCTGAGCTTGGGATGTTTACCATTGACACTAGATGGTAAAATTCGTCCCGGCTGCCCAATGTGGAAGATTTCAAACTTTAAATTCTGTGCGGAAGTTTCCTTCCCTCCATCTGCAATTACAGAAGCAAAAATTTTTGCGAAGGGTTATCGCCTGTGAATGCGAACAAGCAATCCTATCAAACAAGTCTGTCGAAATTCACAAACTAGGCCATCTGAGAATGTCTATCAATGAATCAAAGAATATAAACATTTCCAGTCCATGGGACATTTTGAAAACGAAAGAATCATCAAAATGTAAAAAGGATAGGGAAAGAAAGAAAAAAGGAAGACCAGATCTTGCGATTCCAAAAATGTTATCCCCATCTGTAATGGGACACAACCTCTTCTATGTATATTTCCTACTCGACTTGAGTTTTACAACATCCCTGTATATACATAAAAATAAAAGAATCTCAGCAATTGATCTCGAGCCGAACATAGCAAACCCAAGAGTCTATGTTCATTACAATCACCGTGCTGCGAGAGGACTATCCTTCGAACTGTGCAAATCATAAGGCATCCATAGGGAGTCCACAGGACAGGGCATCTTCAAATCAAGCCTCATCCAGGGCTTCCCTTTACCACTCCAGTGCAGTAGGCTCACAGGGCCAGGATGGAGTGCCCTGCAGCTGTTCACCACATTGTCTCCGCCCAATCCAAGTCGATTCCACCTCCTATCAATCGGCTCAATGTCGCCGCCGAACACGAGCAAGAACGGCGGCGGCGAGCCCAGCTCGTAGATCCGCCTCTCCCTCTGAATCTCCATCCATCCCTCGATCCGCCTCCTGCAATCGCCCTCTCTCCACCTCACCAAATCCATCACCATCACCCCCGTGTTGAAATAGCACGACATTTTCCCTGCAAAGACCTTGGAAAGCTCGGCGTCCGACCAGAACTCGTCGGAGAAGTACTTGGTGAAGTTGGCGTGGCAATACTCGGGCGCTCCGATCACTCTTGACCCGGTTTGTGGGGCGGTCCAGAGTTTCAGGACCCCGCCTCCAGAGCGACGACGTGGAGTTCGCCCACTTCGCCAAGCCGCCGTCTCGTCGCAACCAGAGGCGCAGCAGCAGCAAGTGCTTCGTCTACGCTCTCGCCCCGATCGTCATCCTCCGCGTCGCCTTCCTCGGTTCGCCCTCACCGTCCGCGTCAAGAGCCCCGAGCTCAGGCTTCGCCACCTCGACGTCAAGTCCCTCGACTACTCCACCGCGGCCTCCTTCTCAGCTCCCTCGACCGCGTCGCCGGTTGGGAAGGCCGTCCTCCGAAACACCAACTTCGGGGGTTCGAGTTCTCGAACGGCACGGCTGTGACCGTGATCCACGGAGGGGCAGCGTTGGGCGGGGGAAGATCGAAGGAGGGAGAGCGGGAGCGAGGGAGAGGCCAAGAGTCACGGTGAAGATGAAGGTGAGTCGAGCGAGCTTGCGGCGGACGTTGAAGGGAGCAGGAGCCTGGTCAGCGACGTCGGCTCAAATATAGCACGAGCACGAGCGCCGGAGAGAGCGAAGACGAGGGAACCTGAAATTTTGAATTTACGGAAGGAAGGGAGAGGAGAGGCTCTGCAGAAGAGAAGGAAAAAAAAAAAATCTACCGTTCGTCCTTTTGCTGTAGCTACAGGAGTGAAAATTTTTCATAATGGCACTTCTTCAAAAAGGGGTAGAAGGCAGAAGACACCAAGTGGGCCCGCCCTCCACGTGGCACCTCGTGAGTGGCCGGGGACCACCGCTCCTATAAATTACAATTCTCCACGCCTCCTCCTTCCTCACCCTTCCTCACTCATCCAAATCCAAAACTCATGCCCCTGCACCACCACCTTCAACGATGTCTCTGGCCCGCCTCCTCCTCCTCCTCCTGCCCCTCCTCTCCTTCTTCCTCCTCCGCCCCGCCTCCGCCATCCTCTGCCACCCCGAGGACAAGGAGGTCCTCCTCCACATAAAGTCCTCCCTCAACAACCCCTACCTCCTCGCCTCCTGGGACCCGAACGCCGACTGCTGCTACTGGTACTGCCTCAAGTGCCACTACAAGACCCACCGCGTCATCTCCCTCTTCTTCCTCGCCTCCGACCTTCCCGGCCAAATTCCCTCCGCCATCGGCGACCTCACTTACCTCCAATCCCTCACCCTCCACAAGCTCTCCAACTTCACCGGCCCGATCCCAGAGTCCTTCACCAAGCTCAAGTACCTGAATTTCTTGAGACTCAGCTGGCTCAATCTCACCGGCCCAATCCCCTCCTTCCTCGGCCAGCTCAAGAACCTCACCTACCTCAACCTCTCCTTCAACAAGCTTACCGGCAGCATCCCCGACTCTCTCTCCACCATCCCCGGCCTCGGCACCGTCGCCCTCGACCGTAACCAGCTCACAGGGAAGATACCGGCTTCCCTTGCCAACCTCAAGGGTAACAACCTCTACCTCATCCTCTCCCACAACAACCTCTCCGGGGAGCTCCCGGCGACCTTCGCCGGCGTCGACTTCGGGAAGCTCGATCTTTCCCGGAACAGGCTTCAAGGGGATGCATCGCTGGTGCTTGGAAGGAACAAGAGCACGTACCACATCGACATCTCGAGGAACCAGTTCGAGTTCGACCTGTCGAAGGTGGATTTTAATGAGAGCTTGACGACCCTGGACATGAACCATAATAAGATATACGGGTCGATTCCGAAAGCAATGGCGGGTCTGGAGTTCCAGCTCCTGAACGTGAGCTACAACCGGCTGTGCGGGGAGATTCCGGTGGGTGGGCGGTTGCAGAGCTTCGATTACACGGTGTACTTCCACAACCGGTGCTTGTGCGGTGCTCCTCTTGATAGCTGCAAGTGAAAAACAGAA
The DNA here is from genome assembly GCA_014182575.1 of Eucalyptus decipiens. Classification (NCBI taxonomy): domain Eukaryota; kingdom Viridiplantae; phylum Streptophyta; class Magnoliopsida; order Myrtales; family Myrtaceae; genus Eucalyptus; species Eucalyptus decipiens. The sequence continues at coordinate 40,384,596 of CM024609.1, read as the reverse complement.
CTGAGCCTAGCCGATCTTTAAGATTTGAGCGGACCAGTTCGTAAATTTGCGTTTTTTTCAATAACCATGCTATTATCAAAAAAGAAAAAGGGATGCCTGATATATCTTTGAAGTCTTCAGTGCATTAACTCCACGTGAGTGGTCGTCAGGTTTCAATAGAGCTATTAAATGGGTAGATCGAGTCATTAATAGTCCGACTCAAATTGACCCATTAACCCATTTATGATTCATTTATGCTTAATATAAATTTTTCGACCCAGACCCAACCCAATCCATATTAATAAAATATTTTCTTATTTAACCAAATTTAGAAAAACTTATTCCTATATTTTTTTAAGATTATATTACTAAAATACTTTCAAGTTTATTTCTTATATATAATTTTTTAAAATGGTATTGCTAAAATAGTTTTATACAACACAAATTTAATGGACAATTTTTATAATTTTTAAAATAATTATTCTAAAAAAATCGAATTTTAATAAATTTATTTTTTAAAAATTAAAATTTTAATTATTTTTATATTATTTTTTAAATATAATTTTCTTTTTATTTTTTCTTTCTTTCTTCTTCTTCTTGTTCTTCTTCTTCTTTGGCCAGCCACCGGCCACGATGATGGCCGCCGACCGGCCACAGGCGAGCTCGAGCTCGCCCTCGCCGACACGTCGACAAGGCCTCCGCCTCGCTAGATTTGTCGAGCTCGCCCCTCACCGGACGTCGGCGAGGCCTCCGCCTCGCCAAATTTGGCGAGCTCGAGGCTTGCCGGCGAGTTCGAGTCTTGCCAGATCCGACGAGCTCGAGGCTCGCCTGGCCGCTCGCCGGCCATTGCCATGCCAATGACCGGAGGAAGAAGAAAGAAAGAAAAAAAAGAATATGGTTGCATAGGAAATTGTAAATTGGTTCAGTTATAATGAGTTGATAAATGGTTCGTAAATGGATTTGAATAGACCCATTTAAGACCCATATATCACAGTATTTTTGTTTTTAAAACCCATTATAAGTGCATTGAGAAATAAGCTTGACCCATTAACAACCCATTTAAACATATATGAGTATATAAATGGGTCAATGACCCATTTTGACACCTTTAAGTTTCAAACTGATTTAATTTGCAATGCAAACAACGCGACTCACAAACATGGCCTGATGATTCGATTGTTCTTTTATTGAACTCTACAACCACCAATTAACAGCTTTGTCCATAAAATCAATTATGATTTCGTTATATTTTCGTTACAAGATGTAGGAAGTAAAGAAACCATTTTTAATAAAACTCTCTCCATCCTTAGCATTTGCTCATACTCTTAGGTCCGTGGCCATAAAATATTATTGGGATTCCTAATATGCCTGAGTGTTTCATTAAAAAAGGGAGTTCAAATCTTAAACCTAGGAAAAAGAATGATTGACTGACTTTCCTCGTAATATAGCTTAACGAAGAGTAGCGTCGGCGGGACCCAACCACGGGCAGCGCAGTTAGTGTGAGTTCTCTCCTTCATCGCAGAGGTCGAGGGTTCGAACCCTCTTGTTGCTAAAGTGTCTGAAGAGGGGGTCTTGGTGTTTGGGTCCCTGCCAGCTTCCCCGGAGGGTTTACGTCTAAATAGCGGCACATGCGGCGGGCCGACAGTCTTGATCGGGACTTGGAGGGTCGTGTGATCCCCCGGCGGGTGATCTCCGGCGGTTCCTCGATCACCAAAAAAAAAAAAAAAAAAAAAGTAGCGTCGGCGGGAAGCGCCAAAAGACGAAACAGCAGAACCGGCAGTCTCTTTTTTCCGAACCGAAAATGGAAAAGAAGAAGGCTGACGTGGATATAGATATGGATATGGATATACGGGGGCCCCATATATCCTTATCCATATCAGCCTGATTCTTTTCCATTTTCGGATCAGAACAAAGAAAAAAGGGGCTAGTTTTGTTTTTTCTTTTTTTGGTCGGTAGGGGCTAGTTCAGTGATCCTGTTTTGGCGCTTCCCCCTGACAGCTCTTCCTCTCCACATAGCAGACAGAGCAGACAACTTTCTCCTGTCGTTTCCGGACCACGCCTTTGGTCGATATTATTATCTCGTTGAGCTGGCCCTCCACATCCCAACGTCGGCCAAACATACGCGCCACGCGCGACGCTCAGTGCCCAGCACGGGACGAAGCGTGACCGTCGCAGAGGTCCCGCAATCGCTCGGGAGTGGATAGTACAACAACTACCCACATGTGGCGTGAGGTAAAGAGCATATGCTTTGCGTTGGGTCCACTCGGATGTCCATTTGACCAAGTGAGCTCCACAATCCCAGCAGTTGTACCTAAGGGTGTGCAAAAAAATCAGAATCCGCCCGGACCACCCGAAACCGGTGATTCCTGAGAGAACCGGTCCGATTTCCGATTCTAATTTATGGGAACCGGTGGATATCGGTCCAGTTTCCGATTCTATGGGCGGATCCATCCACCCGCCCATCCGAACCGAACCGATTAATTTTTAATATTAAAAACTGGACTTATAACAAAGGGTTTGATAGGTGGATTGGGACTTTATGGAAATAGCTCTCTCTCTCTCTCTCTCTCTCTCTCTCTCTCTCTCGGTTTCTTTTTTCTTTTCTTTGGCCTTTCCTGTCTGGATTTGCATTTACTCCTTCCTCGCTTCATCTCTTAGCGGGTGCATGACAAACTGCAATTTCGCCCAGAAATAATTTTTCTATTCTGACTATTTCCTAATAGAAACCGTTTGATAAACCTATTTCGTTTTTCTATTTTTGAAATAGATTTCTGTTCTAGAAATAGATTTGGAACAGAAATCAGAAGTAGAAACTTCTCTATTCTCTATTTCTAGAACAGAAATCAGAAATAATTTCTACATGAAATTTTCTACTAAGATGAATATGCTTAGAAAAAGTATTGCCAATAAGATGGCAATGGATCATAATATGTTGGAGATTCCATGAAATCGTGTTTTCAACTTTTGTAATATATTTCTATTATTTTGTATTTGGGGATTTTCAATTTTTGCTTTTGTAATGTGATACTGTATTTGATGATTCCTATCTCAATTCTTGTAATGTGATGTTCTACTTGAGGATTTCCCTTATTTGTAATAGCTCTTTATGACAAGCTTTATTACACTTCGTAAAGTTCGCTGATTTTGTAAAATTTGCCACAAATTGCCAAATACATTTCTTTGTGTTTCTTTCTAAAACAATTGCTCGATATTGTAAACCGTGGCGGCGATCGACGTGACACACTAGCATGAAGGGGACTAGAATATGGTTGCCCACCTTCATTCTACTAGAGTTTTGGGAACATTCTATCATGATCAAGAGTAATGCATATTGATCTCTTTTTTCTATTGTATGGAGATTATTGATAAGTATATCGTTTGACCGTAATTGCCTATTTAGGTGGATGCTAAAGAATTTTGTGTGAAAATTTAGAAAATTTGATATAACAACTCTTACTCTTTGTATTTTTTTTTTCAAAAAAGGGAGACTTTATTAAAAAAAAAAAAAACTCTTACTTTGCATTTGGGTCAATGGGTTCATAAGCATATGAAATTTGTAAGAATGGACATCTCATTTGCTCCAAAAAAAGAAAATTTTGTTTTAAGAAATATAAATTTTATATTGTTATCAAACGAATTTCTATTTCTGAAACAGAAATTTTATATCGTTATCAAATAGATTTTTTTCTCAGAAACTCGTCTAGAAATAAAAATACAAAAATCTATTTCTGTTCCAAAAACTATTTCTAGAACAAAATGGTTGTCATGCGCGCCCTTAGTCATCAGCCATCAGTCATTAGTCTCAATCTCCAACACCCCTCCCCCTTCTCTTTTTTACGTGCATCATCAACATCATCTTTGTACTCTCTCTCTCTCTCTCTCTCTCTCTCTACTAAAGAGTTTGTCTTCTTGGGTCGTCGACAGTGTATTCTCTCTACAGCTATAAATTTGCATAGATACTCTCTCCAAATGTCCTCCTTTTCTTTACTGTGTATTAAATTTTCGCTACCCATTGTAGCGCCCAGTGCATATATGAAAATTAGACAAAGGAAACAAGTGTATTATTACCTAATATGAGAAAAGGAGACTATATGATTCATGGGATTTTCTTTTCATCTTTGAATGTTGCCTCTTGTAATGCTATGTTGTGTTTTCAATGGTTATTTTTTATCCATCCCTTGAATATTATCTTGGTAATACCGATCTATTGCTATGGTAGTAAACTTGGTTATCAATAGAAATAATTAGCAGCAATTTTTTTATATATTTTAGTGCAAATTAGTTTTTCTGTTTTATTTTTATTGAAATTATCAATAGAAAAGGAGACCGGTTCCACTGATTCACCTGGGAACCAGACCGGACCGGTGGTCCGGTTCCCAGGTGGATCCATGCAACAAATGTGTGGATCCTGGTTCCAATTTTTCGGAACCGGTCTTTAGTGGGTGGTTCCCAATTCTAGGTCAAGAACCGCCCGCTCGAACCATGCACACTCCTAGTTGTACCGATGGATTGTGCCTGACCTAATCCCAACCCTAATCCTAAGAAATTTTACATCTCCTGATTTTTAATGTGGCTGGATGACAACGGTTTTACTTTTTCCTTGAAAGAGAAGATTACTTTTAAAATACCCTTAAAAATTAGGCAAACATTTGAACTATCTCGTGCATAAATCGGACTCATTGAATTTTATGAGAATAATCTTATTACCAATTACGATATACCATTTTCTATATCTATTTTAAATAGTCCAGACAAATTATTTACTAACTTGCGTTGGTAATGGTATATGTGGTTAAAAATATCGTGATGCATTACAAGTGAATTACTTACACTTCATTTTTTCTTATTCTCACTTTGGACCCAACATTGATGCCAAATTGCCAATCTAATGTAGGGAGTTTACACATACCCCCAACCGAAGCAAAGGAATTTGCCCCTTTTCAATTTGGATTGAATTGGAGCAATCTAACCAAGGATATAGCCCTAGGCCTGAAGTTGGAATGAGTCGTAGTCTAGGAAATATAACTAGAACACATTGGTTGTGTGATGATTCTAATACCCACTAGACACAAATTGAAGTTCACACCTACAAATCCCACAAATTGGAAGGAATGAGCATGCACATTTTATAGGCAACCTTTGAAAGTTCCGAACTTACATTTGAGGACACATGATATATGCAGGTTCTTCATGTGAGTACCAATGCCCGGGGCTTCACCTATGGTTGATTTCTTTGTGTTCTCTACGCAAATGATGTCTAGTAATTTGATTTCGCATAACTTTGAGTTCGTTTTTCGAAGGAAAATATTTTCTTTCCAAATTTTGTGTTTCTTAGTCACGCGCCAAATCTTGGAACAGTACACTTGTGGACTTCTCTCACCCATTCCTACGTCGACAATTTTACTCAACAAGAAATGGAACTAATTTTGTATAATGGAAGTGATCACGATATCTAGTATTTGAATAACTTGTCAGTGCCCTACTTGTAATTTACGATTGACCCAATCTGCTAGAGGTTATCCAGGACATTCCAGAGCATTTGATGTGCAGCATGCAACCCCCAGGGGTGCTGAAAACAGATTCCTAAACCAACAATGTCATGAAAAAACAAGCAATTTCTTAATTCGATCCGACTAGATCATCAAGACGATGGGAACGGATAGGGCCTAGCCACAGGGACGCAAATCAGGGGGGTGATCCCTTGAAAGAGTAGTCCCAGGCGCCTCCTCCATGTCCACCTTGCCGGTCACTCGCCACTCGAACACCGAACCATACAAGCCAGAAGTCGTCTGCACGACCTGAAGCGGCAGTTAGGCTCCAGGACACCCTCTCCTCCCACTCCCAAAGGGCGAAAGCTGAACATGCTGACCCCTCACATCCATCCCTGCCTTGTTTTCTCTCACAAAAACCTCTCTGGCCTGAACTAGAGGGGATCCTCCCAGGGTTTAGGATCCCTCCCGATCGCTCACACGTAGATGAAGAGCTGGATCTTCGCTCACACAAATAGAAATTTTCTATTTATGAAGTGGGATTTTTGGAGTGTTAAATAAAATTCATGTGATGACCCAGATGAAAAGATCCCGTCTGGGCTGATGGCTGCTGATTTGAGAAAGGCTTGATTTCCAGCTTAGAAATTTCTAACCTAGAATCTGCAGATCAAACTTCATTTTAAGGTCAAAGCCAGATCCTCCCAACTTGCTTTTAACCCCGACCAACAAATGTCACACCGTCTCCCACAACCTCTACGGTGAGGTTCGGGCGACCTTCGCCGGGACCAACTTCAGGAAGCTCGATCTGTCCTAGAACAGGCTGCAGGGAGATACAGCGTGGCTGTTTGGGGTGAACAAGACTGAACAACTACATTGACATCTCGAGCAACCTGAACCTGTCGAAGGTGGAGCTGAGCCAGAGCAATACGTGGCTGATTGGACATTAACGGTAACAAGATTTAAAGGCGCGATGCCGGATGCGATGAAGGGTCTGCTGCTGCAGTTCTTGAACTTGAGCTACAAAAGGTTGTGCGGGGAGATTCCGGTGGGAGAGCGGTTGTAGAACTCTGGTTACTCGCCATAACCGTTGCTTGTGCGGTGCTACTCTTGATAGCTGTAAATGAATGGCGGTAGTGGGTGGCTTGAACTGTTCGCGGCCATTGACTGAGGATCACCATCTCATGTCTCTGCTTCCTAGCGTTCGTTGCTCTTGAGTGGGAGAAGGTGTTGGAGTCGAAGGGTCTGAAGGCGACAAGTTGCCGTTTAAGTCTTCAACCACATTTGTATGATTAAACTTGTGGGCACAATAGCATTTATAATGTGCGAGGGATAAGAAAGCTCCGTGTTAGATATCACAACTCACAAGTACTTATTTCATTTTCCATTAAAACGGCTTAGGAATTGACTTTCTTAGACAAATAATTTTTACTCAAAACTATGACTTTCACTATAAAAATTGAAAATGAAGTTATTCTAAGTTGCAAAAATATTGAAAATAATCTATAAATATACTTGTCCATATATGAATTTTTTTTTAAATATTTCGTGTTTTGCATGAGATAATAGTCAAACTATCAATTCAACAAATTTACAGCCAAAATGAATCAATAAAAAATCAAAAGTGAAAGTCAATTCCTCCTATAAATGCTGCTCTCCGTGTCACCACACACAACTTCCTCCTATAAATGCTATTCTCCAACGCCTCCTTCCTCGCTCATCCAAGGCTCGCCGCCACCCCTGCCTTCCACAATGTCTCCCGCCCGCCGCCTCCTCCTCCTCCTCCTCCTCCTCGCCCTCTCCCTTCTCCACCCCGCCTCCGCCACGGACTGCCACCCAGAGGACAAGGAAGTCCTCCTCCGCATAAAGTCCGCCCTCCACAACCCCTACCACCTCGCCTCCTGGGACTCGGACACCGACTGCTGCTCTTGGTACTGCCTCAAGTGCGACGAGGTGACCCACCGCGTCATCTCCATCTTCTTTCTCCAAGCCGACCTCACCGGCCAAATCCCTTCCGCCATTGGCGACCTCCCCTACCTCCAATACCTCAACCTCCATAAGGTCTCGAACTTCTCCGGCCCGATCCCAAAGTCCTTGACCAAGCTCAAGTACCTTAAATTCTTGAGAATCAGCTGGGTCAATCTCACCGGCCCAATCCCCTCCTTCCTCGGCCAGCTCAAGAACCTCACCTACCTCGACCTCTCCTTCAACAAGCTTACCGGCGGCATCCCTGACTCCCTCTCCACCATCCCCGCCCTCGGCTACGTCAGCCTCGACCGAAACCAGCTCACTGGGAAGATTCCAGCTTCCCTTGCCAACCTCAAGGGGAACGACCTCTACCTCATCCTCTCCCACAACAGCCTCTCCGGCGAGCTCCCAGCGACCTTCGCCGGCGTCGACTTCGTGAAGCTTGACCTTTCCCGGAACAAGCTTCAGGGGGACGCGTCGCTGGTGTTCGGGAGGAACAAGAGCACATACTACATTGACATCTCAAGGAACCAGTTCAAGTTCGACCTGTCAAAGGAAAAGTTTAACAAGAGCCTGACGAACCTCTATATGAACCATAATAAAATTTACGGGTCCATTCCGAAGGCCATGGAAAGTGTTCATTTCCTGAATGTTAGCTACAACCGGCTGTGCGGGGAGATTCCAGTGGGCGGGCGGCTGCAGAGCTTCGATGACACGGTGTACTTCCATAACCGGTGCTTGTGCGGTGCTCCTCTCGATAGCTGCAAGTGAAAAACAGAACTCAGCTTAGCTGATGCTCTAAGGTTTGAGCGAACCAGTTTGTCCACTTCGGTCGTGTTAATTACCGTGACTTGATCGGACATTGAAAATAAAATGCCTTTTGAATCGGGATATCTCTTTCAAGTCTATAGTACATGACATCCTCATGATTGGTTCTTAAGTCTTTAGTGCATTAACTCCAGCGTCCCGAATCAGGCGCAAGCTTGCTAGCTTTTCACCCCTAAATTTCCTGGCATGATAGAAGGACGAACTGAAACTCCATCTCATTCGAACTCATGATCGCGCATGACCAACACGTTCCTTCAAGATTTAGAGTGATGAAAAACACGCGTTGCTTCAAGATTTGGACTCTGCTGTGATGGGTTAGAGGGCTATGGATAATTTGGGTGGCCAAGACAGGGGTCAGAGTCGAACCAACGGGCAAGTTGAGTCCGTCATCGAAGGTGAGCAAAACGAAGCGGTGGGCCCCTATTTATCCATGTCCAGTCCTTTTGTCGTTCATCTGGTCTGGTCCATCCACACCCCCATGTCAGACAAACACACACCCGAGACGCGACGCGACGAGCACGCGAGCCCAGGGCGATGTGTAATTGTCAGTGGTCCTGCAAAGCACTCGGGAATGAATGAATGACTAGAGAGTGAGGGGAAGAGCATGCTGGGTGGTCCGGGACCTCCACGTCAGCGCGGTCCCCGGCCACTCACGAGATGCCATGTGGAGGGATGGGCCTCACTTGGTGTCTTCTGCCTGCCTTCTTCCCCTCTCTCTCCTATTCCTAGCCTGCCGATGCCCTCTCTCCTCCTAGCCTGCACGCTCTCTCTCCTGTCAGAGCATTTATTGCAGAAACTTTTCTCTGTCCTTCGTTTGAGAAAGAAAGGGTGCGTTTGGCTGCACCCTATTTCTGTTCCCAGGAACAGAAATTTCTGTTTTTTTGTTCCTGGGAACAAAAAAGGAACAGAAACGCGTTTGGGTGCGTTTCTGTTCCTTTTTTGTTCTTTTGTTCCCAGGAACAAAAAAGAAACAGAAACAAGAAACACAAATTTTGTGTTTCTTGTTTCTGAAACACTTTTGAGAAACACTTTTTTTTTTCTTATTTTCTTGTTCTTTTTTCTTTTGGCCGGTCGCCGGCGGCCTCGCCCAGCCACGGCGAGGCTCGCCGTAGCTGGGCGAGGGTCGGCCTCGCCATGGCTGGGCGAGGCCAACCTCGCGCCGGCTTGGGCGAGCTCGATCTCGCCCGCCAGATCCGGCGAGGCCGAGCTCGCCCAGCGGCCGGCGAGCCTCGGCCTCGCCTGGCGGTGGCCCGGCAAGGCCGCGCCTCGCCCGCCGCTGGGCGAGCTCGGCCTCGCCGGATCAAGGCGAGGCCGACCCTCGCCGGCGGCGACCGGCCAAAAGAAGAAAAAAAATAAAAAAGAAAAAAGAAAAAAAGGAAAAATAAGAAAAAATAAAAGAAATAAAAAAATTATTCAAATTTACCAAACATGTTTCGTTTATTTTTTTATTCCCTAACAAGTTTACCAAACGCGTTTTTTTGTTCAAAAATTGTTCCCCTAATGTAAACACTTTTTTCTATTTCGTTCACCGGAACAATTTTTAAACAGAAACACAAACAAACGCGCCCAAAACGGCCGTTCGGACGCACGTCCCTCTCCATTCGGATTCGTTCCCTTTCGCAATTTTGAATCTGAACTTTTCTCTCTCTCCGCACTTGTTGCTTCCCCTGCCGTCGCTGACGAACCACATTACGGCCTCCCCTTCTCCAGTGCTCGCTCGCTTCTTTCTTCAGGGTCGTTGCTGCTCCGTCGTTCGTTCCGGCGTTCCCAGCATCGTAGATGCAGCTCGCGGAGGAGAAGCAGCCTCTTCGAGCTCCCCTCAACGTCGGCGAGCGTCGCCCGCCGAGCGAGACCCCCACACACGGAAGGCTCGGAGGCGAAGTTGCTGGAGAAGCTGGTTGCTTCCATCGCCCCCTGCCGATGCCGACGCCGACGCCCCTCCGCCGGTTGTCTCCGTCGGCGTCGGAGTCCGTCGCCCCCGACCCCGACGCCAATGCCTCGGCCTCCGCCTACGCGCCCGACGCCAACACCGAGGCCGAGGCCGACGCCCCTTCGCCTCCCTCTCGCGATCTCCGCTCCGCTCTCTCCCTCTTTCCTCTGCGGAGCGCCCTTACTGGCTAACCCCAACACCGACGAACCCCTGCTCACGTTTTGGCCTCCCTCTCCGCGAGCGAAGGTCGCTTTGCTCGCTCTCTCTCTTTCCTCCGCGAAGTGCCCCCTGCTCCTGAACGCGGATGCCGCCGACGCCCGTGCGTCCGAAGGTTCGTTTTTTTTATTTTGGATTCTACTTAGTAGAATTCGGTGCCATGTTAATGTTCAGGTTCATAGATACATCTGCGTTAGGTTTTGCTTTATCTTACTTCTTGTTGACTTGCTGTGGTATTCAGGTAGTTAGTGAAGATTGGAAGAAAGTGAAACGGCGGTATCTTTTGAGATTGTTTGCATATAGTCCTCCTAAGAGATTAGAGGCTTCTGAGCCTAAATTGGTCACTCCTTATCTGAAGCAAGAGATTGAGAAGCTGGTATTAGGATTGCTCAAGTGTACCTGCTGCTACTTTATTCTCCCATACAAAATGCAAGCAATTCATTAATTGCTTGTGTAATTGGACTTGCAGGGTTGTCGGAATGGTGATTCATGTTCTTTTTCTCATAACATGGGCACGTCATTTTCGTCAGTGAGTAAGCCAAGTCCATGCATCGCAGAAAATGGTGACGCCGACCCAACAATACTTATTCAGTTATTTCCTTTTGCTGATGATGGGGAAATTCTCATATTGGACGACAAAAAGTCCATAGTATTCTAGTATTCTCATAGTACTGTAGCATCATCCGTAACCATAGCATAATGATTTAGTTTCTCGATGTCTGCATTTAATATCCAAAGCTGTAGCAAATTAATGAGGATAGTAACAAGATATCAGAGAATGTAGGAGGGAGGAAATATCTCGATACTACACAAATTGCACCGAAATTAAGCACTAATGTCTGGGTAACAAGATTGGAAGCTTTCAATCAGAGCAAGAGTGAAATCACATGGAGTTTCAGCTTTGAGGATGACATCTACTTCAACTGTTCCTGCGTTAATTCTATTTGACATTGCATTCGGATTTGCATTTTTGTGCTTATGTACTTCGTTGTAAGTTTTTTCCTTCTGATATTCAATGGTAGGATGGGAGAAGGCTGAAAATGAAGTCTTGGTGCTAAAGAAACAACTGGAGGCTGCAACACAAAGGAACTCGACACTAGAAGTTTGAATCAGTCATCTTGATGGAGCACTTAAGGAATGTGTGAGGCTCGGACAGGTGAGGGAAGAGCAAGAGCGAAAGATCCAAGAAGCCGTGGTCAAGAAAACTCGTGAGTGGGAATCAACAAAGGCTGAGCTTGAGACTAAGCTTTCCAATGTCCATGCCCAAATCAAGCAGCCAAGAGTGAAGCTTCTTCGCTTATATGTTCGATATCGGCCCTAAGCTTGATGCTGCTGAAAAAGAGAATGTGGCCCTCAAAGCCAAAGTCCTTTCTATGTCGGAGGAGCTAGAACTCAGGATTATTGAGCGTGATTTGAGCACCCAAGTAGCAGAAACGGCCAGCAAACAGCATTTAGAGAGCATAAAGAAGGTAGCTAGGCTGGAAGCCGAATGCCGCAGACTTAGAGCCATGTCTCGTAAAGCAAGTGCGACGAACGATCTTAAGTCTTTCTCTGCATCATCGGTTTGTGTAGAGTCCTTCACTGATAGCCAATCAGATGTAGGGGATAGGCTGCTAGCAGTTGAGAATGACGTGCAGAAAGCTAGTTGCTTGGAGCCAAGTGATTGTGAGCCATGCCACTCTGAGTCATGGGCATCTGCTCTAATAACTGAACTCGACCATTTTAAGAAAGAGAAATCCTTCGGAAAGTATCTCATGGTCTCTTCAGGAGAACTTGATTTAATGGATGATTTTCTGGAGATGGAAAGGCTTGCAGCTTGACCAGACGCAGAAAGTGGAAGCTGCACCATGGAATGGGGCCTCGCTCGGATCAAAACAGATCCGATGAAGTCACTCTCAAATCTGAGCTTGAAGCCATGATCAATAGAACGGCAGAGCTGGAGGAGGAATTAGAGAAGAAGGAAGAAGAAAAGGAGAAGCTAGAGATGGCTCTAAGTCAATGTCAAAAGCAACTTGAAACTTCATGGAGTCAGCTCAATGAGGTTGAGATGAGAATGACAGAACTCAACAACATGTTGTCTGCAAAGACAAAATCGAAGCAAGCTGCAGAGGAGGAAGCAAGGATTACCCATGAGAGGATGGAAGTAATAGAGTCAAGACTGATGGATGTTGAAGAGGAGATGAAAAACTTGTAAGACATAAATAATTCATATGCGGAAGCCAAGATCGTTTATAGACAAACCTCCAGCCATTGTTTGCATTCACGTTCGTCGAATGTCCTGGAAAATCAAGAAAGTAATAGGTGCACTCTACTAACCAAATTTCCTCACGTACTGATGGTGTATTCTAAATGTGAGGATTTTGTGTTAGACCTTGATCACCCGTCATAAATGAACGTACGTTCCTTTTATATGTCTCCCATCAAGACGAGCGGTTGTCACGAAAGGGTACGAAGCGTGGAGTCGAATAGTCGCAACTTTAAGAGAAAATTTGGGTCTAATAAATGTGGGATCACAAAATAAATAACATTCTCCCACTTGATCCCATCATTTTCATCATACGGATCATTCAACTAATTCCACGAAAACTTTATGCTTAAAGAAAAGAAACAAAACACATGAATCATGGCGACATGTCCTCTAAGAGTGAGTAATACCTTCCATGTATCACAATGTATCTTATTTCTTTAATATCAGCCAATATGTGACAACGTATCTTAATGAATAAACCCCATGTTTATTCCAAAACCAAGGATAAATGTTATTCTCATAAACAACAAAATGTGTACACCAAAAATTGAGAATCAACATTACAACTGAATAAGAGTTTCATACAACAAAAATCGTTCAAATAACGACAAATTACATGATGGGACCTATTCCCATACTAGTTACATGATCCTTATACTTCATTGGTGGCATGCCTTTAATTAAAGGATCATCTATCATCAATTCAGTGCTAACGTGTTCAATGACCACTTTATTCTCCTTAACACGTTCCCTTATGGCTAAATACTTAATGTCGATATGCTTACTTCGACTGCTACTTTTGGCATTTTTAGCCATAAAAACCGCAGCTGAATTGTCACAATATATTCTTAATGGCCTAAAAATTAAATCAACAATTCTAAGCCCATTCTAAGCCCAACAATGAAACTCTTCAACCATACACCATGTGAGCAGCCTCAAAACAAGAAACGAACTCAGCCTCCATAGTGGAAGTAGCAGTCAAAGTCTGCTTGGCACTTCTCCATGACACGGCTCCACCAGCTAACATAAAAATGTATCCAGATGTTGATTTTCATGAATCAACGCAGCCCGCGAAGTCCGCATCCGAATAACCGACCACTTCCAGGTTGTCAGTCCGTCTATACATAAGCATATAGTCTTTGGTACCTTGAAGGTATCTCATCACTTTCTTTGCAGCTCTCCAGTAGTCTAAACCTGGATTACTCGATATCTTCCCAACATTCCCACAAAGAAAAGCGATGTCGGGTCGAGTGCAAACCCGAGCATACATCAAGCTTCCAACAGCGAAGCATATGGAATGTTGTGCATTTGTTCCCTTTCTAGATCGTTCTTCGGGCATTGGTTCAAATTGAACCTGTCACCCTTCACAATGGATGCTATACTTGGTGAACAATCTTTCATCCGAAATCTCTCTAAGACCTTATTGATATAGGTTTCTTGAGATAGTCCTAAAATGCCTCGAGATCTATCTCTATGGATCTTAATGCCAATGACATAAGATGCCTCACCCATATCTTTCATGTCAAAACTCTTAGAGAGAAATTGTTTCACCTCATGTAGCAACCCTTTATCATTGGTTGCAAGTAGTATATCATCCACATATAGCACAAGAAAACAAATTTTGCTCCCACTGACCTTCTGGTATATACATTGATCCATGACATTCTCTACAAAACCGAATGAAGAAATGACTTCATGGAACCTTAAGTACCATTGGCGGGATGCTTGTTTCAAGCAATATATAGATTTCTTAAGCTTACACACCAAATGCTCACCTTTACTAGAGGAGAATCCTTCAGGTTGTTTTATGTAAACCTCCTCCTCTAGTTCTCCATTGAGGAACGCCGTTTTCACATCCATCCGATGTAATTCCATATCAAAATGGGCAACCAAAGCCAAAACAATACGAAGAGAATCTTTCTTAGATACAGAGAAAAGTCTCCGTGTAATCGATTCCTTCCTTTTGAGTGAATCCTTTGGCAACAAGTCTGGCTTTATATCTTTCAATGTTACCCAATGAATCCTTTTTAGTTTTGAAGACCCATTTACAACCAATGGCCTTCACACCATTAGGTAACTCAACCAAATCCCAGACTTTGTTAGATGCCATTGAACTCATCTCTTCCTTCATGGCATTGTACTACAAATTGGATTTATCATTATCCATGGCTTGTGAAAACGTTTCAGATCATTCTCAGCTCCAATATTGTAGTCGACTCTTGTAAATACACAATATAATCACTAGGAATAGCCGATTTCTTTATTCTAGAAGATCTTCTCAATGTTGCATCAACATTCTCTTGAGGAGCATGTTGTTCAACCGGTTGTTCAACAGCTTTGTAATTGTTGAACAACTGGATCTACTAGATCAATATCAGCAGGTTGTGGAACTTCAACGATTGGTTGTTCAATAGCCGGCTGAACTGAAAGGGCATTATGAGCAACAACAAATCTTAAACTTGAGGTGGAAGGTTGGGTATCTGTATGATCTTTCTTAGGATCAAGGTCCTTCGATCGATCGCTCCCACTAATCAAGTCATTTTCAAGAAATTTAGCATTTCTTGATTCCACAATCCTAGTGGTGTGAGATGGACAATAAAACATGTATCCCTTAGACCTTTCGGCATATCCAATGAAATACCCACTTATGGTCCTTGGGTCCAACTTCTTTTCTTGTGGATTATAAATTCTCACTTCAGACGGGCATCTCCAAACGCACACATGATGCAAACTCGGTTTCCAACCCTTAAATAACTCAAAAGGTGTCTTTAGGACAGCCTTAGTCGGAACTCGGTTTAATATGTACACTGCCGTCTTAAGTGCTTCAGTCCACAAGGATTTAGGAAGTTTGGAGCTGCTAAGCATACTACGCACCATGTCCAATAAGGTCCGGTTTCTTCTTTCCGTTACACCATTTTGGTCCGGAGAACCAGGCATAGTATATTAGGCAACTATCCCATGCTCTTGAAGAAACTTTGCAAATGGACCAGGTGCTTGTCCATCTTCAGTGTATCTACCATAGAATTCTCCACCTCTATCTGATCTCACGATCTTAATTTGCTTATCGCATTGTTTCTCTACTTCCGCCTTAAATACCTTAAAGGCATCTAATGCTTCATACTTATTATGAATCAAATAGAGATACATGTAACGTGAGTAATTATCTATGAAAGAGATAAAGTATTTCGACCACATGAGTCCATATCCGGACTACAAATATCCGTATGTATGATTTCTAATATTTCTGTACTCCTCTTGGCACCTTTCTTTGACTTGTTAGTCCGCTTTCCCTTTATGCAGTCCACACAAGTATCACACCGCAAAATCTAAAGTACCAAGTACTCCATCATTTACTAATCGCTTAATTCTTTCTATGGAGATATGTCCCAATCTCCTATGCCACAACATAGAGGAATGTTCTTTCACAACACATCGTTTCATACCAGCTTTATCATGAACATGCATCGCATCATAATAGGCATTGTCTTGTAAATTAATTCGAAAAAGACCATCGACAAAATACCACTCCCAACAATTTCAGATTTAAATGATAAACAAAAGTTTGAATCTGAAAAGTTAAAAGAGTATCCCAAAGGTACAAGTCTTGAAACTGAAATTAAGTTTCTAGAAAAACTAGGAACATAAAAGGTCTTTTCCAAATCTAAAACAAAACCACTATTGAGAACTAGTCTATATGTCCCAATAGCTTCCACATGCGAACGCATCTTGTTTCCTGAATAGATGCTTTGTTCACTTCCCACTGGCTTCCGGTGGTTTTGAAAACCCTGTAAGGAATTCGAAATATGGATTGTAGATCCAGAATCAACCCACCAAGTGTTGTGACTTACATCAGTCATATTAGATTCATAACAAACACAAGAGATTAGATTACCTTTCTTCTCGAGCCGTGCCTTAAATTTGACACAATCCTTCCTCACATGCCCCTTCCGTTTACAAAAGAAGCATTTGGATTCTTTCTTAATGTCACTTGGGGAGGTATTTTACCTTTTCCCTTATGCTTGCCATAGCCCTTATTCTTTCCTTGTGTTGCCAAATGAGCACTTTCTCCCAATTCCATAATCAGTCTTTCCTCCTCTTGAACACACATGGTCATGAGTTCATTAATTGACCATTTATTCTTATGTGTGTTATAAGAGATCTTGAATGGCGCATACCGTTGTGGGAGAGTGTTCGAATATAATACACAAGGAATGATTCAGATATCTCAACCTCAAGGTTCTTAAGCCGAGCCGCAATGTTCCTCATTTGCATGATGTGCTCACGCACACCTCTAACACTAGTGAGCTTCAATGATGAAAACTTCATAATCAGGATCATGGCATGCGCCTTCTCAGAACTTTCAAACTGCGCATCAATGGCCTCCAATAAGACCTTAGCATTGCTATGCTGAGCAACTGAACCACGAATACTAGGAGATATCTTAGCTCTTATAAACATGGCACAAACGCGGTTGGACCACTCCCATTGGTTATAAAGAGTTATCTCAGCTGGAGTACTCAAATCAGTAGGAGCAGGTGGTTCGTTTTTCCTTATAGCATAGTCAATGTCCATCCACCCTGATTGAAGAAGAACTGACTCCTTCCAAACTTTATAGTTCTCACCATTCAATATAGGAACATCAAACTTAAATTCAGAGAAATTCACAGGTTGCGAAACTGCATATTAAATAATCATGCTTATGTCACAAAATTTGAGGCAAATACAAATAAATCATGTTTTACCAATGTAAACATGTCACAATATGAATCACATAACATAAAAACTACCTGTGAGCTAAGTTTTTAATTTAAATAGATTCATAATTTCTTCATGAAGAAACTACCATATTATATACCTTTTCTTAATCCCTGTGGGTAAATTAAGAAAAATAATATGATATTTCATCCTAATTAATCATATTAATATAATGAAAATTCCTGTGGGATAAAATTCATCATATTAATCTAATTAATTATAATTAATGTCCAAATCTAAATATGATCCGGAGGCTTTTATTATATAATTTAATTAATTAAAGATGCTGTGGCCACTCCCTAATTAATTAAATATATGGACCATTGGACATTTAATTTCATGTATAAAATGACATAATAAATAAATACATCAATGACAGAACAGTAAATAAATAAATTGGCCAAGGGCATGATCGCAAAAATTTAAAAAAATTTGAGGCAAAATCGTAAAAAGAGACGAGCGGAGGAGACGTCAGACGCGTGCCTGGCACGCGCTCGTTCCCGCGGCAAGCGCCGCACTCTCGCGGTTCAGCGCGCGGGCGCATGCCCCGCACGCGCGCCGTTCAGAGCGCAGGCGCGTGCAACGCACGCGCCTGGCAACTGCCCCGCGCGTGGATCCCACGCGCGTAACGGTTGCCGCGCGCGCGAGAGCGCGTGGCGCGTGGATTCCACGCGCCTGCAACCGCAGCGCGCGCGTGGGCTCCACGCTCCTTCTTCCTTGCGCGAACAGAGGCCTTCCTTCGGTTTTTCTTCGCCATTTTTCGCCGTTCCGCCGCGGTTTCGCCGGCCGTCGCTTCTCCGGCAGCCCATCTCAGACAGAAATAAATAATGGGTTTTGAAGAGCATGCCGGCACGATCACACGGGTCCAAGTTTCGGCGAAAATGACGAAGAAATAAGCCCCAAATCATAAGAAAATTCCCAAAAACACAAATCCTCAACCACCGAGACTTCCGCCGCCCGATTAGCCTCCGGCGAACACCAATATACCGGAAAAACTCATGGCTAACGTTCCTCATGGCGGTGCGACCGTATGGGTCCGAAATCAAAGGGTGGGTCGTTCGGATTTTGCCGGAATTTGCGAGTTTCTCTCTCGGCCTCAAAATCCGAGTTACTGTTCATCCTCAAAAATGGCCGAAAATACACCAAAAACACACAAAAATACAACAAAACAAGGCAGAGGCTTTTAACATGCTCTGATACCAAATGTAAGACATAAATAATTCATATGCGGAAGCCAAGATCGTTTATAGACAAACCTCCAGCCATTGTTTGCATTCACGTTCGTCGAATGTCCTGGAAAATCAAGAAAGTAATAAGTGCACTCTACTAACCAAATTTCCTCACGTACTGATGGTGTATTCTAAATGTGAGGATTTTGTGTTAGACCTTGATCACCCGTCATAAATGAACGTACGTTCCTTTTATATGTCTCCCATCAAGACGAGCGGTTGTCACGAAAGGGTACGAAGCGTGGAGTCTAATAGTCGCAACTTTAAGAGAAAATTTGGGTCTAATAAATGTGGGATCACAAAATAAATAACAAAACTTGCTCCATAATGTGAAATTTCTACAAGAAGAGGTTGAAAGAGAGCGTGCTTTGTCTGCTGAAAATGAGGCAAAATGTCAGGAGCTGGAGGATGAAAATCTAAATATGAACTGCAGCATGAGATCGAGCTTCAGCGTGTGGCTGTCTCTGATGAACAGCTAAAAGTAAAGCAGGTTAGTTCTCTATGGCTTGTGGATGTTAGTCTATATCTAATGGAAAGCATGATAACATGAATAAATTATTGAGATGGTATTGCTCCTTTTACATAATTTATCAAGTTTGCCGACAAACCCGCTACTACATTTTGAGTGGCAATGTTACAGTTGCATGTAGAGTGAGTTCCATCTACATGAGAAAAGAGAGATGCCTCTCTGCCTCTCTTTTACATTCACATCCTGTGTCTGGACATCTGATTTGGGTGCTTTTTTATGAGATATGACTTCAATCTCCCAGGTGAATAGTTATTTATTTATACCCATCTCAAGGAAGATGAAATGATTATTTTCCAATAACGCAGCATGGTTTTGATCTTCATATTGACATATAGCTATGTTAGAAACAGGAGGGCCGCATCGACATCTTGTACTTTATTAGTTCAAACCGTATGATTGGGGCACAATCTAAACAAATCTCAAATTTCACTATAGCATTGAAGACATTCAGAGGTTAATATAGAATTTCAAAGCACTTGACCTTTGATGTAATGTAATTTTTGAGCTTAAAAAGCACTTACAGTGCTGCGATGGGGTGCTTCTAAACTAACTTAACCAGAAAATGCTCATGCTAGGCGAATTTTTTTTTTTTTTGTTTTTTCTGTGGGTTGTGGTGCTTTGAGCAACACTGCGCTTGCTGACACCATCGACTATCTGATAGGATCAGCTTACCAATGTTTTATTCATGCTAAATGGGCGATCATGACTTAGTCTGAATTTAGTTTCCTTCTTAAGTTCTCAGCAGTCGCTGCTAGCCAGTTTGCAGAGTGCCAGAAGACTATTTCATCTCTCACTCAGCAATTAAAATCTCTAGCTGCAGTAGACGACTTCTTCGCCGATTCCGATCCAGTGTGCAATCACATGGATGAAGGATTACTAAGCCCCAAAAACGAGCTGCACCATTTAAACAGCCCACCGGTCCTCATTTCTGCTGAACAAAGATGAAATAAATCATGGTTTAAGAATTTGATTATTCAACTAGCTGAGGCAGGAAGCTGAAATGAGTGAGGTGAGATAGGAAGAGTGTCTACTTTGATTTTTTGCCTTGTGAATAAACAACCACCATTGTAAATGCATTCATGACATCTCTGAAACCGACACTCGTGAATCTCAAGTATAGCGGTACATAGTCCGATTTTTGAACGATATAAGGTTTCAATTCCTTTATAGCATGTGGATGTCCAAATTGCTTAAAGCTGCCAATTGCTTGTTTGGTGTTAGTGAGTTGTAGCAAAGGTCGTAAGCTTATCTTGGCCCCCGGCAATCCCATGGCAGGCCACCTAGAACAGTACACATGCCCCAACTTTCTCCGCCAAACAAAATAATTAGCGACTTTTGTGACCATTTTAGTTTGACTTTTTTTAAAAAAAAAATTTCTTAGGAAAAACCTTTAGCTAGACCGTTTGGCAACTTGGCATTCAGTTTTTCCACTAAATCAAATTAGAGGTGGAAAATAAAATGAAAAGGAGTTGCGTATGAGCAATACAAAAACTAAATGGAAAAACAGTTTATTCTCTGAAACTTGCCGTCCGTACAGCTCTACATCTTGCAATTTATGTATTCTTACCTGTCCTTCTTTGCTTTCACAATATCAAGTCCTCTAAGTGAATTTTCAATTGTGAGTAGTTCATAAACCATTTCGAGCAATGGATTGGGGCTCATTTTCGAGCAGCCCAACCAAGGAAATGGGCCTAGGCCCTAAGTGGATTAAGGCGTTGTCCGGAAGTCTAATTAGAATGTAGTGTAGTGCTGATGGTAATACTAAAACTCACTGGACACAAATTGAATTTCCCGCTTACGAACCTCCCAAATCTCATAAATTGAAGGATTGGTCATGCAGATATTATAGGCAACCTCGACATTTGCAAATATGGACCGGAGGGAATGTGATATATGAAGGTTCTTCTAAAGAATTCCAATGCTTGGGGTTACGCCAGTGGTTGATTCCTTTATGTTCTCTGATTGGGAAATCAATGCAAACAATGTGCGTCAATTTGATTTCCCTATAACTTTGACTTCATTTTCGAAGGAAAAGATCTTTCTAAATTCTATATTTCTTGCTTGTGGGCCAAATCTTGGAACAGCGTACATGTCGACTTCTCTCACCTATTTCTGCATCAACAATTTCACTCGAGAAGCAATGGAAGTGATTCTATACAATTGAAGTGGTCACCATGCCTATTACTTGAATAACTTGTCATTGCCGTAATTGTAATTTACTATTGACGCAATCTGCTAGAGGTTGTTCAGTACATTTAGGAGCATTCCATGTGCAGCATGCAACCCAAGGTATGCTGTAAATAGATTCCTAAACCAACAATCTCATGAGAAAACAAGCAAACATGAAAGGCATTCCAATTTCTTGATTCGATCCGACTAGATCATCAGAACGAAGGGAACGGATCGAGCCTAGCCACGGGGACACAAATCAGGGGATGAGCCCTAGGAAGAGTAAGCCCGGGCCCCTCCTCCATGTCCACCTTGCCGGTCACTCGCCACTCGAAACACTGAACCATACAAGCCAAACTCGTCTGCACCACCTGAAGCGCCAGCGAGGTTCCAGGACACCCTCTCCGTCCACTCCCGAAGGGCAACAGCTGAAAATGCTGACCCCTCACGTCCATATGTGCCTTGTTTTCTCTCAGGAACCTCTCCGGCCTGAACTCGAGGGGGTCCTCCCAGTGTTTAGGATCCCTCCCGATTGCATACACATTGACGAAGAGCCGGGTCTTCGCAGGGATCTTGTAGCCTGCAACGGTGCAGGCCTCGGACGATTCGCGCACGATGATTGGCCCTGTGGGGTGGAGCCTCAGCGTCTCTTTCGCTATTGCTTGTAAGTAGGGGAGATCGGGTAAGTCCGATTCCTGGACCAGCCGGGCATTCCCGACCACGTTGTGAATCTCTTGCATTGCTTTCTCAAGCACCTCGGGGTGGTTGATTAGCTCCGCCAGGGCCCATTCCGTGGTGATCGCTGACGTGTCAGTCCCCGCCGCAAATACGTCCTTCAAAAATTGAAAAAATTATATACAAGTTCGTATTTCATATATTTATGGTCGAATTGATGAGGCTAATCAGTCAATGCGGTTTTTGTTACAAAGAAACTAGAGGTGCTAAAGTCAGCTAATTAACTTAGTTCTATATTCCATGATTCATGGGAAGGTAGTTTCCATTAGAGAATACTTTATCTGAGCTTGTGGGAATTAAAAAAAAGAAATGTTCAACTTACCAGGATGAATGCCTTGATGTTCCCCCTGGTCAACCTCATCTCTGAGCTCTCGTCCTCTGATATATCAAGCAAAATGTCAAGCAAATCTCTGGCCGTTTCACTCCCCCCTCTCTCTCTCCTGATCTTCCTGGCCTCTTCATGCTCTTCGATGATCCTCTCTGTCATCGCATCAAACCTGTCCCTCACTTTCTTGAGCCTCTTCCCAAACCCCTGCAAATCCAAGTTCTTGCAGAACCAGATGAAGTCCGACAGATTGAACTTCCCAGTGAGCTCGGCCACCTCCTGAACCACCTTCCTCACCTCGCCAGCCTCGTTGTCGTTTTCTGAGTACCGCGTGTTCATGGTCATCCTTGAAATTACATTGTTGGTCATCTTGACGAGCTCTGCTCCCACATCCACTTCTTCCCCTACCTCGGCCTTCTTAAACATTGACGCAATCAATCGGTTGATCTCTTCACGACGGACTGGGAGGAGGAGGTCCAGCGTCCGACCGCCCAGGAGCTCCGACATGCACAGCTTCTTCATGAACTTCCAGTACGGCCCGTACGGTGCGAATGAAAAGTCCTGTGACCCGTAAGTGAGGTAGTCAACCGCGGCACTATAAGGCCTGTTGGAGAAGCGGGCCTCATGGGTCTTGAGGAACTCCTTGGCCATCTCAGCGGAGGAGACGACGATGCAGGGGACGGAGCCAAGCCAGATGTGGATCAGGGGTCCAAAGCGGTTGGCGAGCTTGTGGAGGGCTTGGTGGGGGATTGGAGCCAGGAGGTGGAGGTGGCCTAGGATCGGTATGGACCAGGGGCTTGGAGGGAGACAAGAGGAGGCTCGGTATCGGTTTAGCATGGCTCGGACTAGGGTGAAAGAGCCTACCCACACGAGGAAGAGGAGGATGTAGCCTTGGAGGTCAGCCATGGGAGGTTGCTTGAGAATCAACAATGGAGATTTGTCAAATTAGGGTTATATAAACTAGACCTAAAGGTTCACTAATCACAAGGGAGCCCTAATATTTTAGACATAAAATGCCGAAGAGGATAAGCCTTCTGGTGATAAAAGAACCTTAGAACCTAGGCATTTAGAAGTTTCCTCAAAACTAAATGCAAATTCAAAGCATAGTCTATCAATCTTCCTCTGCAAATTATGATTCTGTTGAGCCATCCTTTTATACTTCACAGGATAACTCAAATCAAAAGGTCTAGCTTGTATCGTTCACATGCAAATCTTTAGGTCTTGAAATGGGAGCTTTTACCAAGTCAGAAGCTACTCTGAGAATAAGCCAAGGATGGTATCCTTAGGATCGGCAAGATGTTGTCACTTTTCTGCAGTTTGTCTCTTTGCCCTTTGAGTTTTCGGATGAAAGGAACAGGAAAATTCCACTCGTTGGCCGTCTCGTGTGGGCCAACGTTGGCGTGTAACCTAGGAATGTGCCAAAGCATAAAAAACACAAAGCAGATGGAGTTTTTAAATGTCTTGTTAGTATTGTGGTTCCTTTCAGAGCCTTTCATTGTCGATTGCGAGGGGCGAGACATTTCTTTGTTCAATTTGGACTTTTTTGCGCTAGGACTTGGTCTCCTTCTGACGCCAAGAAGAGAGGCCGGCCTTGTGCTCCCAACTAATATGGCAATTAATCCTAGGAGTAGGACTTCTTCAAAACATCATGGGAATCAAGTGAGTGATGCTTAGAAAAACAAACAAAAGAAAAAAAAAAAAAAAATGGAGGGGTGCTGAAGGTGGTGTGCGTTTGCAAGTGATAACTATTTTAAGAGGAGGATGTTCCATGCGTCCGACTAGTTTAATAAGCTGTTATGTGTGTTTTTGTTAAGTTATGATCACCAGAAACTCAATGATTTCAATCATTAAAACATAAATAGCAGATGATCAATGGTCAATGAAAGTACTAAATCTAACTTCCGATCAAATCCAAATGGATTCTAATATGCCAACCTCAAGGAACTTTGTAGAATTCTAAAAACTAAGACAATGCACGGGCAAATAATTGAAAACAAACTATTTGCAGAGGACTTATGTTGAATTAAAACAGATAAGTTACATTATTGGACGCCACGCTTGCTCGATGACCATATAAGCTTTTATAATGAAGTGCGAAGACGAGTACAAGAATTAAGAAACCGCATCTAATTTGAATTCCAAATTCAAACTTAAGCAAAATCTAATCCCAATTATTTTATGTATTTTTTTGTCATAAATGCGCGTTAGAGACAAGTGCATGTCTTTACTTTGATTCCTCTTGCATATTTGATAAGTTATTCTATTGTGCATCATGATTTTCCTTCTCAAGAATCTATAACTAGTTCTTAAATTGTGCGCTTCTTTCGGGATAATTTGTAATTGCTTCTGATCCTTAGCTAAGTTATCCCTTGGTCGATTGAATTCTACATGATTCAGACCTCAATTTTCTTTCATATCTCAAGTCAATGGATTGCCAGTACATATCATGATCTTCACATGAACTATGTCCATTGGAAACTCACCAGCAATGAGCTCTTCCATTTTGTGTGTTTCATGGGCTAGGTGTACTGTTATGACTTTTATGGGCTTATCTAGGCATTCAATCGAGCGGGCCTCATAGTTTAAGTGTATTGTCATGATTGGTTTGGGCCATTAACTTCTTCACGTTTAGGTCCAGATTTACGATCAGGTGTTAACACGAATATAACATTACGAAATACTAAACCATGTTTCAAGCATCAGATAATTGATCGAGTTGGGATTCGGCCAAATTTGTACATTTACAGTCATAACAGATTTGACAAGTTTGGCCATCTACAACAGTCAACCAAATAACTACTGTTCGCATCGGCTTAAATTTTGAGGGCTGCACACTGAAACGCTCTCAATAGGATTGTCATGTAGGCATCTTCGGCCCAATCACAGAAACGTGGCCTACGAAAACCAGTCCAGTCCAATAGTGGCCTCAACGAATTGGTGCATTGCTGCATGAGTTTATATACCGATAGTTTAACCTAGTACACTAATCTTATAAACCGATTTATTATAAGTAACATTATTCTAGAAAGTTGGACAAAGGCTGATTAGACAAACTAACATGAACCGATTACATTTCAAATAGGGGAATAGACGAAGCAACGTGAACTCGAAGTTGGACAAATATGTAAAAAAAAAAAAAAAACCAAAATATGCATTCAACCTAAGCCATAATCAACAGGAGTAGAAATGCTTCATGTCACTTCGCCGGCACCGGCAATGGATCGATCCTAGCCACGGGCACACACACGATGGGATGAGCCCTGGGCAGCGACAAACCGGGCGCTTCCTCCATGCCGACATACCCGTCGACCTTCCAGTCGAAGCATTGGATCATAGCCCCGAGCACGGTATGAATCAAGTGCAACGCCAGCGAAGCGCCGGGGCAAGTCCGCCTGCCGCTCCCGAAGGGCAACAGCTGAAAGTTCTGGCCCCTCAAATCCAACTGGCGTCCCTTCTCATCCAGCCCTTCTCCATGAATGAACCTCTCGGGCCAGAACTGGAGCGGGTTCTCCCAGTGTGTCGGGTCCCGACCTAGGGCCCACACGTTGATGAGGATCCGGGTGTTCGCCGGAACGTCATAGCCACAGATGACGGTGTTTTCCGTCGAGAGCCTGACGACGAGTGGACCTGTTGGGTGGAGCCTGAGCGTCTCTTTGACTATGGCTTGAAGGTAAGGGAGGTTCGGCACGTCCAGCTCGGACACGAGTCGGGATCTTCCCACGACGGAGTCGATCTCTTGCTTCGCTTTCTCCATGACGTCCGGGTGGTTTATGAGCTCCGACAGTGCCCACTCTATTGTCGTTGAGGATGTATCAGTTCCGGCTCCAAAAACATTCTGTTGAAAAAGAACGGCACTTTTGTCAGGGTGCAACCAAAAAAAGAACAACATTGTTTCTATTCCTCATGTCTTGTATAGCATGAAGACAAGATTCATATAAAATATCTGAACTGGCATGATTAAATGTATGGATGTCACTTTGTTCATAAAACCAATCAGAAAAAATGTTTTAGTATGATGCGAAAAATGTCGATTTACCATGATGAAGGCCTTAATGTTCTCTCTGGTCAACCTAATCTCCGAGCTCTCATCTTCATAGATTTCCAGCAAAATGTCAAGCAGATCTTTCACTCTCTCTCCTCCCTTTCCCCTCGCCTCCTGATGCTCTCTTATGATTCTCTCCATCATCTCATCATACCTCTCTCTCACATCCTTCAACCTCTTCCCAAACCCTTGCAGATCCAAATTCTTACAAAACCAAATCGCTTCCGACAAGTTGAACTTCCCCGCCAGCTCGCACATCTCCTTCACCAACGTCCTGACCTCGTCGGCTTCGTCCTCATCATCACAGCACCTCCGGCTCAAGGCCATCGTCGATATCACGTTGTTCGTCAGCTTCATGAGCTCCATCCCGACATCGACCGCTTGTTTCTTTGTGGCTTTCTCGAACATCGCTTTCAAGAACCGGCCGATCTCCTCGCTCCTCACGGGGAGGAGGTGGTCGAGGGTCGGGCCACCGAGGAGCCGGGTCATGCAGAGCTTCTTGATGAACTTCCAGTAGGGGCCGTACGGGGCGAAGGTGAAGTCGGCGGAGCCGTAGGTGAGGTAGTCGGCATTGGCCATCTTGGGGCGGTTGAGGAAGGATGACTCGTGGGTTTTAAGGATCTCCTGGGCGGTTTCTGGCGAGGAGGCGACGACGCAAGGGTTCGAGCCGATGTAGATGAGGAACAGGGGCCCGAGGGAGGTGGAAATCTTGTGCAGGGCTTGGTGGGGGATCGGAGCCAAGAGGTGCATATGGCCTATGACGGGGAGGGACCGCGGGCTCGGTGGGAGGCGACCCCCCGTTCGAGTTTTGGCGCGGAGGGCTCGAATCAAGAGTAGGGGGAGTAGACAAAGGGCGAGGGGGATGAGGTAGTCTTGTGAGAAGGCCATGTTTCGATTGATTTGTTCAAGACCTTGGAAGCATGTTACTATTTATCTAGGGCGAGGCAGGATGGGTATTAACATCGATTTTTTATATTGATTAATGCGATAGAGTTTTGTTATACGTAAAATTTGTCCTGCTTGTCCAAATGTTGATTTATAATCTGTCATATTACTTTTTTTTTTTTGGTCGTGATAATCTGTCATATTACTTAATATATCAATTTAGCACCCTGATTTTCGTATACCTAGGATTACTCTTACTTAGAACACACGGAAAAAGTGGCCAAATGTACATGCAAGAAAGGTGGTGAAATTATAAATCGACCTGTCTGATGTGGCCCCAGAATCAAGGTGGCAAATGAAGTACTATTCAATTAGATGTGTTTATAAATTCAAATTTGAGCTCTCTATTGTTGATTTCTCTGGGATGAGACATCGAGATTCTGTTGTGCATCTCAACAAGATGAGACAATGTTTAAACACGGGATCTCGACCTATTTTGCTTATGAGCTTAATTTGAGAGGCGTTTTGGGTGCTATAAAAAAACCATGTAAGTGTTTATACTTGTTTTTTCTTTGATTTTGTTCTCGTCAGGCTTGTTGGATGTACCGGGGGATTTTAAAATTATTTGAGTATTCATGATTCAGGCATTTGTAATTTCTACTTGGTGGATCATGAACATCTGTTCGGTCTCTTCCTATAGACACAGACAAACTGTCAAATTACGTAAATCTCCCATATCAAGTTGGTTCTTTTTTTTTTCTTTCTTTTTTTTTTGGTGAAAACATATCAAGTTGGTTGATTCTTCATATCTATTTATCGTTAGAATTTTTGGCATTCGTCCATGTTTCTTCAATTTTTGTGTTCCTAAAGGTTTAAATTTTTGCCCAAAAAAAAAAAAAACATATTTTTCATAAAACCAAAGGAACATGCATAGCAAATTAAATATGCAATCCCTAACGAAGAGTTTCTCATTTGCACGCGATGGCTGGCCCATTAATCATAGTTCGTAACATCAATTGATTTCGAAGATCACATCTTAAGTCACTTTCAGATTCACATCACTTGTGACCTAGGGTCCAATGAGAGAAAATATAATAAAGGGAAAATCAGAACCAAATGGTCCTGCCGGGGATTATGTCAACAGGAGAATGAAATATCAACGTTATCACCTAATCCTAGGGACCAAAAACGGGACCACTTCCCGCGTGAAATACATAAATCCAACATTTTAGAACTCATGATATCTTTTTTTTCTAGTTTTAATTTCCGACAAATACATTTAAGAATAGGAACCAATCATATTTTTGTGTTAGGTCATTATTATGCAACCGGATCTATCATCACTAAGAGCTGCCCCCATAGAGATCATAGAGAGATTTTGGCATTTGGCATCTTGTATTTGGCATTCATGATGTGAATGTTTTTAAGTGATAATTGTGTTTAAATCCTTGTCTAGTGTTAATCAGCCGTCAGCGCGTTTAGGGTGAGACCACCGAAATCTGGACCACCGAAAAATAAAGATAAGCAAATCTGGACCACCGAAATCTTATTAATTAGGGTGATCTTGAAGTGAAAGGTTCATAATTCTTAAGACATTGTCGAGGCCTCCTATACTCACATCAAAGGCGCACTCATTTTGACTAGGATGTTCATGAATGCGATGAACAATGTGGTCCATGACGTGTAATGCAGCGATCATTATAAGGATCCAAAACGAATCTAAAGATAGCAAAGTTGTTTAGATTCCTCAGTTTAGGTACGATTGATTGTATTTTTCATCGCATAACATGTACAATCCACACACTATTCGATTCACCCAAAGAAAAAATTGTAAATTCTTTTGAATGCTAAATGTTCTAGAAGAGATCATGGGTTTCGTAAATGAACAATATTGTTGGAAAGTCCAATCTAAAAGCTTAGAATCGACGAATTGGGGATAAAGCCTAACTTTGATATCATATTAGAAAATGCAATATAAAAGTTTAAAACCATATGTTTAGCCATGTCCCATTATAACCAAGTTATGGTCATCACCTTATGTAAATAGCATCCCTCAAGATAGTGCGAGGAAACACATGAACATAATGATTCATCCGCTTCTAATATGAGATACCAGTCTGAACTAATGGCTGACAAGCAGAGATCCAGGCATGATGCAGCGAACATTTTTTAGAACTCCACCACATCAACCGGTCATTGCCTTATGTAAATAGCATCGCTCAGATTAATATGAGGAAACACAAGAACACAATGATTCATCCACTTCTAATGTGAGATATCACTTTGCACTAAAGGCTGACAAGCAGAGACCCCGGCATGATGCAACAATCATTTTTCAGAAATTCACCACATCAACTCGTGCTGTATTAGGTGGTGCCTTCCGAATCACATTGTCAGAATGAAGATTCAGTTCATCTTATGTCTCTGAGGTGATGGATCAGATGAATTTTGGCCGGGAGCGTAACTTGTGATATTCAAAGATGTTATTGACGAGAACTGCATGTGCTCTGACAAGCGCAAGATATTGCAGTTTCTTAATCGTGCCAAGGCATATGTCTCATCAATTAATTCTGGGATAGGATATGCTAATTGAAATTATTGGTTTTAGTTTGAAAAGTGCATTATGACATTATATAAATTCCGCATTTTTTTAATGATCTAGTAGAGATCCGGCTGCCTAAGGATCCATGAAACACTGTGCAAACATCATAAGCTAGTTCAATCCAAGATTTTATCCTATGCAGATGGCTTGACACAAAATAGTCTATATGTAACTTGGGGATTGGAATGGATGACTATCGGCTGTTAAGCTAAAAACCCTGATGCCCCAGTCAACTACACCAATCATGGGGTTTGTGAAGATCTACATTCAATTTCAACTACATAGAGAAAAGAGAAAATGTTGTGTACGCTCGTTCTAACATATCATCTTATTCAGTATTCAAACCGCAACAAATAGTTAGACTTATTAAAGTAACAAATCTAAAGCAAAAAATCGAATGGCTGCATCGTAGAATCTTTTACAAATCAACATAAACGTAACATATCAAGCATATCCACGAATTGATTATTTGGAGATCTTTTCTGATTTTTTTTATTCTATTCCCATGTAAATCAATTTATTATCTTTTATCCTTAAGTTCCCCTATAACTATATCAAGCAGAGTATCCACAAATTGATTATTTGGAGATTTTTTTATTATTATTATATTTCCATGTGAATCAGTTTATTATCTTTTATCTTTAGGTGATAATATCTCTATTTTCACCTCTACAAGATATTGATGAAATGTAACGCTTTATAGACTCTTTTCTTTCTTTTCTTAAGACTCTTACGCTAGACTCCATGTTGAAGATTATTATAGACCTCAAGTTTTGAATTAAGATAGGCTATACCCTATATGCACATCAATATTGTATAAAAAAAATTATTGGAAATTTTCAAGCATATACCGCCACTCGAAAGAAACTTACATAAACTGTCTTATCAACCTTAGATTTGAGCGTTTGGATAAAAATTTCTTTGTCACCACCGATGTATTTTATAATTACTCTAAAAGATCATACGATCATGTTTCTCGGAGGAAAGGGGCTTCATAAACGACATGTGCCAATTGTTCAAAAAAAAAAAAACGACATGTGCCAAGTAGAAGTGAGGCATTGACTAGACCCAAGTTAGAAAAATATGAATGCTATAAAATTTACTAGATTGAAGGAAATAAACCACATTGCTTGAGATGAAACTGTTTCACACTCCGGGAATAACATAATATAAAGTTTACAAGATTGAAGGAAATAAACCACATTGCTTAAGATGAAACTCTTTCACACTCCAGGAACAACATTACATAGACAAACCCTTATTTATCCTCGCAGTACAAAGAGGCATGCTGATGTAGACATATTAATCCTCAGTCCATTGTTCTACTTCACATGCAAGACGGTCGGGTTCAACCGTCCGATCGGATAACACACGAGCGGGTTCGCAATCGCACCGGAATATCCCGTCACCAGTTTGATATCCACTTTCTCCGCTCCTTTCAAATCAAAGCACTGAATCAGCCCTCCAATCGCCGTGTGCATCACTATCGCGGCATGAGCCACTCCGATGCACGCCCTCCTCCCGCTACCAAACGGAAGGAAATGAAAATCCTGGCCCTTCAGCTCCATATGGTGATTATCTCCGTCGCCCGCCATGAACCTCTCCGGGATGAACTCATCCGGATCTTTCCACGTGCCCGGGTCGTGCATGATGGCGTAGGCATTTATCAAGATGTTGGTGCCGGCCTTTATGTCGTAGCCGTTGATCTCGCAGTCGCTGTTGCATTTGCGGCGGAGCAAGGGCCCCGGAGTGTGCAGCCTCAGCGTTTCCTTCACGACGGCCTGTAGGTAAGGCAGGTTCGCAACGTCTGATTCGTTGACAAGCCGGGTCGACCCTACCGCCGTGTCAATCTCCTCCCTCAGCTTCTTGAGCTTGTGAGGGTGTTTCAACAGCTCGATTATGGCCCACTGCATCGATGCCGACGTGGTATCCACGCCGGCTATCAGAAGATCCTTTTGCCAAGACAAAAGATACTGGTTATTACACAAAATGCAGGATATATCTAGTTTGATTAAATGAATAAGAATGTGTCGACCAACTTACTAGGAAGAAATGCTTGATCTGATCTCTGGTCAACCTGATCTCAGCATTTGGATCTCTATATGTCTCCAGCAAGATGTCCATCACATCTTTCTCTTCACTCGCCTCTCCGCAGTCATCCTCATACTCCTTGATTATCTGCTCGATCAGTGCATCGAACCTCCTCAGCGCTGTCCTCAGCCTTTTCCCATTCCCGAACAGGTCGACGTGCTTCAACGGCCCATGCACCTCCGCGAAGCTTAGCCTCGCGCCACACATCATCGTATCCCTCACCATCTCTCTAATCTCATGCGCTTGATCATCGCTGTTCGAACATCTCTTGCTCATTGCCATCCGACACAGCATGTTGTTTGTCAGTGCGGTCAGCTTCGTGCTCAGGTCGCAGGGCTCGCCAAGCTGGTGGCACTTCCATAAGGATCTCAAGACCTTCATCGTCTCATCCTCACGTATGTGGAAGAACCGGTCGAGCTGCGGGCCCGCAAAGAGCTTGGTCATGCACAGCCGCTTCATGAACTTCCAGTACGTGCCGTAGGGCGCGTTCACGAACTCGGCCTCCTTGAAGATGTTGTGGTGGGAGGGCGCGAAGACGAACTTGGAGGCGAACTCGACATCTTGGGCCCTCAAGATCTGCTGTGCAGTGTCGGCATCAGAGGCGACAAGGAAGCGGGACGAGCCGATGCTGATTTGCATGAGGGGGCCGTAGCGGCGGGCTAGGGCCTCGAGGGACTTTGGCAGGGCGGAGCTGAGAAGGTGGAAGTGGCCGAGGATGGGGAGGGCCAGTGGGCTCGGCGGGCTACGCGCGGGCTTCTTCTTGGACAAATGGAAGATGAAGAAGATGAGGGTGGAGAATAGGAAGATGAAGAGCAAGAAGATGGAGTCACCCGCGTCGACGGCCATGGGAAATTTTGTGGTTTGAGGAGTGAATGGTTTAGGTTGATATGTAATGGCTTGGTTAACTATTTATATCGCTTGGAGGAGCCAGGTCGAAGAAACAAAGTAAAAGAGTATAAGAAATCAAAGCGATCGACTCGGTGGATATATATAATCCATGTTGAAGGTGAAATGGTTGGAATTATTGACATGGAGTGTGAATGTCTTGGATCTCTAAATGTATGGAAATATGCTGACTTTGACGTCCTCTGTCTTTAAAATAAAAGTAAAAGTTGGATCCCGTGGGCAAAGCTAGATAAGGCGCCTTGTTCCAACTTTGATGGCCAAAAGATGTACTTAGTTCACTCGACCCATAGTTAACGAACTGAAGCATCAGAAAACGACATTTTCTTTTTTTAATTCAAGAGCGCGATTAGCACGTACTTCGATACCCTCATCACGATCAAGAAGTTACCCAAAAACATTGCTAGCTAGTTATGCCTTGCCATATTTCAGAAAAACATCTAAACTTTTCGTAGGACAAAAACAACAAAATTTTTCAAATCACCCATAAAAATTCACAAACTTTTACCAAAAGACATAAATACTACCGTGAATTTGCCTGACCACAACGTCAAGCGTGAAAAATCATAACGGATTGAAGTGAAAGATAAGGTATAAAATCACAAACTATTGGATTCTTCCTTTCCCTTTTCTCTTGAAATGCGAAACGGACTAGTCTAAATTCAAAAGAATTAGAAACGACGACGTTTTACATCTTTTGGCCTTTTGATGGCATGTCTTTTGTACCCATCGGAAGTGTTAGTCATGACAGGGTGGATAGAAGATTCAATGTTGGATATTTTTTAACTTCAAAGAAAAAATTGTCAGTATTTTTGGGTCGTTTATAAAGTAAGGATATTCCTATCGAAAATCCTCGAATGAATGTGTGCGTGTTTTTTTTTTTCTTTTTCTTTTTCTTTTTCTTTTTCTTTTGGAGTTTGGCCGTTACTCCCCCATCTCATAAAACTGGTTGACACGTATCAGGCTGGACCAAAAATCAAATTCGATCCGGAACTAACAAGGGTCAATCAGAAACATATCTTCGCCTATTCAAAACATGATCTATGAAAGTTTTCTACTGCAAGTTAAGCCCCGGGTTTATAATGTTACACTAATCGCATTTCTATCACAGTGGAAGAATCTTCTGTTCCTAAGACATGCTTAAGAACGTAGATGCGACGACAAACATCCTACAGCTAGATGGTTGACATCTTCCTTGTCTAATTCAATACGAAAAATTGATGAGCAACTTGAGATTTTCTTTTCCTAACTATACTACCTAATTTTCGGTGGTCCAACGAGCCAAAAAGGACGGCCATCCGTTCACGTGCCTGCATGGGTTATAAGTGAACTAATCGGGGTTGCTTTCACATTCCTTTATGTTGTCGATATCAGTGACTCGATCATTTTTTCTATTATGTCCCGGTATTTACTTAGCTTTCGTAGTTCAACGGGTCATCAATCGGAACCTAGACATTTGATGGGTCGCTTTCTCATATCGATTGAAAAAGGACTTGTCAAAAAAAAAATTCGATTTGTATTGAATAAATAGATCATGCAGTGCGTTGGTGCACAGATACATTCACGTAGCTAGTGAGACCACACAAAAAAAAAAAAAAACAAGATGGGTCTTTTCCATAGCTTTCGATCTATATTAGAAATTTGAGTTGGTAGTTTAAATTGTCATAGCCAATAATTATAGTAAAAAACTAGATATCTGCAAGCTGATCTAGACCATAGCATCATTATTATAAGATCATTACTGTTTCGCTATATGGACAAATTATATTTATGTAATTTAGACAGACATGATTTATCCTCTAAGCTGAGCACTTGAAATTTGATTGCAATTTGACTTATTTAAGTGGGACCGGCCCCATGAGGTCATTTTCGGTTATTGAGGCCATAGTTATATTCTACCTGCTACGCACGAATTTATTTTTCCATTTAAATTATAAATCCAAAGGAAAAATAAACAAAGGATTGATTTAATAATTATTCGAATGAAACAGTAACAGAAAAAGGCTAATTGGGGTTTAGAAATTAATTTAGAAATACTAGAGAAGATGATAAAAAGAAAGGGAACCACAGGGATATATATAAATATACGTAAATAATGTTGAAAATAAGCGACAATGACATAGATGAAGAATCCTGCCATTCATGTAAATGAACCTCGCCTTTGGTCCCTTTTTCATGTATTCGATGCTCATGCTCCAAAGAAAAATGATAAGAAAATAATAAAATGCACCCAACCGATACATTTTAACAAGGAGGATGCATTTCCCACCGTATGATAGATAAATACTATAGAAGGGAAGTAAGAATGAATGACGGGATAATTATTAAAAACATCATAAATTTATTGACGTATACAAATTAGTCTTAGAATTTTCAATTTAACTAATTACTCATAAATATTAGATGATTTGCCGATATAGTTTTTCAGGCTAATTTTAGCCAACAATTGCTAATACTGCTAATGACTTGGTCAATTTTTTAAAAATTTCTAATTTTGTTTTCAATTTTTCATTTTTATTTTTTTCCCAATTTCTCTTCGTCGATCGCCAAGCCTCGGCGATGGCTAGCAAAGGTTGTCGACCACAAGTGAGGACCAGCTAGGGTTGCGATGCCCTCACCAATTCTGAGCGAGGGGGCCGCGACCTCTACCGTCCATTGTCAAGGCCTCAAGTGGCCGGTGGAGAGAAAAAGGAAAAAAAATGAAAAAATTAGAAAAAATACGAATGCTATAAAAAATACAAGAATGAAGGAAAGAGACCACATTGCTTAAGATGGAACTGTTTCACACTCCAGGAACAACGTTACATATAAACAAACCCTTATTTATCCTCTCATTACATGGAGATATGCAGATGTAGACATATTACTATCCCTGGTCCGTTGTTGTTCTATTTCACATGCAGGATGGTCGGGTTCAAACGTCCGATCGGATAACACACGAGCGGGTTCGCCATCGCACCGGAATATCCCGTCGCCAATTTGATATCCACCTTCTCCGCTCCTTTCAGATCAAAGCACTGAATCAGCCCTCCAATCGCCGTGTGCATCACTATCGTGGCATGAGCCGCGCCGATGCACGCCCTCCTCCCGCTACCAAACGGAAGGAAATGAAAATCCTGGCCCTTCAGCTCCATATGATGATCATCTCGATCACCCGCCATGAACCTCTCCGGGACGAACTCATCCGGATCTTCCCACGTGCCCGGGTCGTGCATGATGGCATAGGCGTTTACCAAGATGTTGGTCCCAGCCTTTATGTCGTAGCCGTTGATCTCGCAATCACTGTTGCATTTGCGACGGAGCAAGGGCCCTGGATTGTGTAGCCTCAGCGTTTCCTTCACGACGGCCTGTAGGTAAGGCAGGTTCGGGACGTCCGATTCATTGACAAGCCGGGTCGACCCTACTGCCGTGTCGATCTCCTCCCTGAGCTTCCTGAACGTGTGAGGGTGTTTCAGTAGCTCGATTATGGCCCATTGCATCGATGCTGATGTGGTATCGACGCCCGCTATCAGAAGATCCTTTTGCCGAGACAAAAGACACTGGTTATCACACCAAATGTAGGATAATATGCAGTTTGATTAAATGAGTAAGAGAGTATGTCGATCACCTTACCAGGAAGAAGTGTTTGATCTGATCTCTGGTCAACCTGATCTCAGCATCTGGGTCTCTGTACGTCTCCAACAAGATGTCCATCACATCTTCCTCTTCACTCTCCCCACGGTCATCCTCGTACTCCTTAATTATCTGCTCGATCAACACGTCGAACCTCCTCAGCGCTGTCCTCAGCCTCTTCCCATTCCCAAACAGGTCGATGTGCTTCAATGGCCCATGTACCTCTGCGAAGCTCAGCCTCCCACCACAGGCCATCATATTGCTGATGATTTCTCTAATCTCATGTGCTTGATCGTCGCTCCTTGAACATCTCTTGCTCATTGCCATCCGACACTGCATGTTGTTCGTCAGCACGGTCAGCTTCGTGCTCAGGTCACATGGCTCACCGAGCTGGTGGCACTTCCATAAGGATCTCAAGAGCTTCATAGTCTCATCCTCACGTATGTGAGAGAACCGGTTGAGCTGCGGACCGGCGAAGAGCTTGGTCATGCACAGCCGCTTCATGAACTTCCAGTACGTGCCATAGGGCGCGTTCACGAACTCGGCCCCCTTGAAGATGTTGTGGTGGGAGGGCCCAAAGGCAAACTTGGAGGCAAACTCGACATCATGGTCCCTCAGTATCTGCTGTGCAGTCGAGGTGTCGGAGGCGACGAGGAAGCGGGATGAGCCGATGCTGATTTGCATGAGGGGGCCATAGCGGCGGGCTAGGGCTTCAAGGGACTTTGGTAGGGCGGAACTGAGGAGGTGGAAGTGGCCGAGGATGGGGAGGGCCAGTGGGCTCGGCGGGCTTCGCGCGGGCTTTTTCTTGGATGAGAAGATGAAGAAGATGAGAGTGGAGAAGAGGAAGATGAAGAGCAAGAAGATGTAGTCACCGGAGTCAACGGCCATAGGAAATTTTGTGGTTTGTGGAGCAGAGGAGCATTCGAATGGTTTAGGATGATTTGCAATGGAACCTGGTTAACAATTTATATCGCTCGGAGGAGGAGGGTTGAAGAAACGAAATAAAAGAGCATAAAAATTCAAAGCGATCGACTCAGTTGATATAATTCATGTTGAAAGTGAAAATGGCTGGAAATATTGACATGTAGTGTGAATATCATAGATCTTAATGCTGAGAGTTTTTCTCCCGAAAAAAAAAAGCATGAAAATACATCCGAAAGACAAAATACTATGGTAAATTTGCTTGACTCAAACTCCTCACCATCAAGCATAAATGGTCATAACGGATTGAAAAGTGAAACATGTTGGGTTATCTCATATCGATTATGGAAAAAATTGACAGTCGATTTATATGTGTGAGGAAAAGTCTCACTTTTCAAGCTAGTTTTTGGGGTAAAAATGATTTAAGACCACCTACTACTAGTACAAAAACTAAGTTACCAACAAATTTGAACCCAACAATCACATGACTTATTACCACTTGAATGTGTGATGAGAGATATGAGTCAATCACACAGGTTGTTGTGGCCCGAACGTATGAGGGGGAGATTTTGTAGGTGTTTAAACTAGCTTTCGCGGTGAGAGAAGCATAAGACCACCGAACAAAACATACAAATGGTCGGAATCCTTCATTTCTCTTTTTTCTTGAAATGGACCAGTCTAAATTCAGAAAAATCATAAACGACCACGCTTTACATCTTTTGGCCTTTTGATGGCGTGTCTTCTGTACACTTCAGGAGTGTTAGCCATGTTTTGTGCAATCAGCTCGCATAGCTGGAAGATTTAATGGTGGATATTTTTTACCCTCGAAGAAAAGTATGTAGAGCTTTTTGGGTAGCGAGGATATTTCTGTCCTCGAATAAATGTCTGTCTTTTTTTTTCCCTTTTTTGGGTTTGGCCATTATCCCTCCATCTCATGAAACTGGTTAACATGTATTAGGTTGGACCAAAACTCAAATTCTATCCAGAACAAACAAGGGTTGATCGGCAATATATCTTCGCCCAATCAAAACATGATCGATCAAAGTTTTCTACTGCAAATTAAACCCCGGGTTTACAATGCTACACTAATCGGATTTCTCTCACAGTGGAATCTTCTGTTCTGAAGCCATGCTTAAGAACGTAGATGCGACGACAAACAATCTATAGCTACATGGTTAACATATTCCTTGTCTAATTTAGTAGGAAACATCGATGACTAACTTAAGTTTTTTTTAATTATACTCCCTCATTTTCGGTGGTCCAACGACCCATAAAGGACAGCTATCTGTTCATGTGCCTACACGGGTTATGAGTAAACTCATCGGGGTTGCTTTCACATCTTGTATGCTCTCGTAATCACTGATTCAATCAATCTTTTGATTTTGTCCCTGTATTTACTTAGCTTTTATAGCTTAACATTTTATTATCCTCAAAGACTAGACAATGGATGGATCGCTTTCTCATATCATTTGAAAAAGGACTTGTCACAAAAGAAAATTGGTTTGTATTGAATAAATAGGTCATGCATTGCGTCGGTCCATGGATAAATTCACATAGCTAGTGAGGTCACGAGAATAAGAAATGGGTCTTTTCCATACCTGCCGGTCTATAGTAGAAATCTAAGTTGGTGGTATATATTGTCATAGCCAATTTTATAGTAAAAAACTAGATATCCGCTAGCTGAACTTGAACATAGCATCCTTATTATAAGATCATTATTGTTTTTGCGATATGGAAAATTTATATTTATGTGATTTAGATAGACATGATTTAGCCTCTAAGTTGAGCACTTGAAATTTGATTGCAATTTGACTTATTTAAGTGGGACCGGCCCCATAAGGTCATTTTCGGTTATTAAGGGCATAGTTATATTCTACTGCTACGCACGGATTAATTTTCCTTTTAAATTATATATATATATATCAAAAAAATTAAACAAAGCATTGGTTCAATAATTATACGAATGAAACAGTAACGGAAAAAGGCTAATTAAGTTTATAAATTAATTTAGAAATACTAGAGTAGATGACAAAAAAGGGAACCACATAGATATATACAAACAAATAGGTAAATAATGTTGAAAATGAGCAACAATGACATAGTTAAAGAATCCTACCATTCATGTAAATGAACCTCACCCTTGGTCCATTGTCGATGTATTCGATGCTTATGCTCCAACGAAGAAATGCTCAGAAAATAAAAATAAAAATAAAAATAAAAATAAAAAGAAAAGCGCCCAACCGATACATGTTAATAAGTAGGATGTGTTACTATTTTCCAACCACATGATAGATTAATCCAATAGAAGATAAGGATGGTCCATTTCAGGATGGGTACATTCTAGAACCTACCTTATTAGAATTGATTTCCAGTTTTTAGAATTTGTAATCTGCCATGTTTGCTCTGAAACGCACCATGTTTTTCTAGTTTGGTTCTAAGACTACCCGAAATCTTGTTTTTCTTTTGTTTTTTTTTTTTTTATTTCAATTTTTACAACAAAATAATATGAGTAACAAAACGGTTCAAAATAAAAAATGAATGAGGGCGAGTGAGCGAAGGTGAGTGCAGAACGAGCGAGGGTTGTGAGGTTCAAACAAACGAGGGCAAGTAGCACACGAGCAAGGAGGAGGGTGAGTCACGAGTGAGAAAGAAAGAGAGTCATAAAGTGTCTGAGCGAAGTTGGAGAAAAAAGAGGAAAAGAGAGAGATAAAGAAAAGGATATCAAGAATAAAACTAGGGTTTTTAGGTTTTATTTTAGTTCGATCAATTCGGTTCCTGAGTGGTGCTTCACTTATAACTAGGAATTAAACCGGTTTCCACTAATTCCAAAATTTTGGAATCAGAAACTTAGAATCGGACTAGTTTTAATGGTAATCCAGTCCGGTCCAATTCATGAGTAGAACAAGTCTGATTGCGCAACCGTCATAGAAGGGAAGCAAGAATGAATAATAAGATAATTACCAAAAAAATCATAAACATATTATACAGATATTATTTCAGCCCTAAACTTTTTAATTTGGTCAATATAGTCACAAAATTTTTGACGATTTGCTAATGTAGTCTTTCTCCAATTTAGTTATCAATCATTGACGTGGATGATTTAAGCAATTTTTTAAAATATTATGAATATTCTTTTTTTTCCTTTTCCTTTTCTTTTCTTCTTTATTTTTTTCCTATTTTCTCTGCTGGTCACCAGGCCTTGGCAACGGCCCACAAAGGTCATCAGCAAGGGCCTGGGATTAAAGAAAATAAAAGGAAAAATAAACAAAATATTCAGAATATTAAAAAATTGCAAACACATTAGCATCATCCATACCGTATAAAATAGCCAATGTCCACATCAATGATTGCTAGTTAAAATTTACTGGAATGATTACATTGACAAATCATTACAAAGTTAAGAACCAATTTGGCTAAATTAAAAAATTTAAAACTAAATCGGCAATAGATTAGGAATTTTTATCATAATTCTCTATCATCATTTATCTAGCTATTTTCTTCATTAGAAACCAAGTCAATTATGTTTGTGTATAACTTATTCGTCAATGAAATAGCTTAAGATATGGATTCGCCTTCCTCTGATTTCTTATTCTTTCTTAGCTATTGAACAGATGAGGAAATAAACCCATTAAAAAGGCCGTGATTGACCCTTCATCTTCCAAATAAATAAATATAAAAATTGCGTAAATATATTCAAATTAACCGATTGCTTAATGTTCAATGTAGCACAATGTTTGCACGGTCGAAATAGTGCATCCTCACTGCCTCAAAAGAAACTTGTACTGTTACATTTACCCCAGTGCAATACCAACCCGAAAAAAGAAAATAATTAAATGAGATTATTGGAGAAGAAAATATTTAATCAGCACATAATGGAATTCGTATAGCAGACCTTGTAAATCAGTAGGATAACACTTGGTTGTCGTTGTCTTTGTTGTCGTCTCTTCAAATTTCAAGACTTATTGAGGCATTTCAGGCCTTTTTAGAAGCTTTTCATCATCATTTTCTCCTTCACAAAATTTAATATTCACAAAATCCAATATATAATTAATTTAACCTATCAAATGACATACTTAACCTTATTTTTGGTTCAGAACCCAATTTTATTCGAAGACAACACAAAATATCCCTATAGATTTCAAGTTATCTTAGGATGATTTTTGCTGGCATTAATGAAACCACACTCAAGTGTTCAAAAACCAATCGATTATTTATTATAGATATAGATTTGATACTCCTCTAATTAATAAAGTATAAAGTAATTGAGGAGAAGAAATTTTTTAGACTATAGTAGTTCTTCCCCAAATACACATTAAAATAATACATGATTAAGATTCGTATGATATCATAAAGAAAACAGATATAAGCTGGAAATTGATGGGGGAAAATTATTTACATACATGCAACCCAAAGAGCTCAACAAAAAATAAAATATTTTAATATTTTCATTAACTAATTATTTCAAGTTATACAGATATTTTTTTAAAAATATATATATTTTTCAAATCAAACATTTTCCACAAAACAGACGAAGCATTAATTTGTGGTGTTCATATATCTTTATTTGAAACTCCATCTTCTGAGAATTTGAGGTATGTGATATTTAATGTATTGTATAATTTTGTTCTTTTTTCCAGACATGTTTGAATTGAATAATTTAATCTTTGAAGACGCACTATTTCTTTTGGTAAGTCAGAGGCTCAAATCAATACTAATTTCTTTATCATCCCGTGCTAATTTTCCCCATTTTCAGAGGAGAATTATATAGTCGTGTTGCGTTTTCATGTATATATTTTAAGTTGCACATTTTTATCGATTTGAGATTGTAAAATTTTTTTCCATTTTGTTTTCGTTGTACGTTTCCGTTGTCTTATAAAGTCAAATGCTTCTGATGAATTTATTAGACCAATCGAGAGATGCATGTAAGAGTTTTTCTTAATGTGGACTAAATTAATTGATATTGTAATTTACTGTTTTTACGGTTACCGTAAAACAAGGTTGGTCTAAGGTGAGATAGAAGGTTTTTTAATTAGTCTAATATGGGCTGGCTAGTGTGGGCCAAGTTGAGCCTGGCCCGTAATGAGAGGGACTGGCTGGAAATTCTATAAATAAGTCTTTCAAGGTTCTCGCAATCCTCACCTAAGGGCGTTTACCTAACGCAAGCCGGTGATACGGAGGGCATTGATTGGATCCCCTTGATATATGTGGGTAATCCTTATTCTGCTTCCGCTTTATATTTGATGGATCCCAAAACAGGTAGAATTATGCATGTTCTTGTTAAGTTATGGAGATCTTGGGGTTGCGCAATTTGTGTCCAACATGTGGTAATTAACCCTAGAACTTGAACGCATTTTTTTGCCATAATTTGTGATTTTCGAGATTTTTTATTCAATAAAAATTAAATTAAATCACAAATTAAGAGGGTCGGCGCGTCGCCGGAGGAGGCCGCACGCGCCCCCACGCGCCGCGCACTCAGGCGGCGCGTGAGGGCGCGTGGAGCGTCAGATTTGCGCGTGGCTGGTGGCGTTGGATTCGTATGGCTGTCCTCTACATTGTGGTGTATTTATTTTACATATTTGATAATTTTATGGATGTGAAAATACATACGAAACCCTAAATACGTGTATTTTTGCGTATTTTTCTTGTATTTTCTGTGATTTTGGAAATAGGTGATGAGTTACTAGTTTTATCACATAATAAAATGTGTGATTCATCAACAAAAATCAAACTTTATTGTGAATCCTGCGATACAATTCATTGAGATTGTATTTGAGTTATGTATTGGTTTATGAAACTTTTGTTACTCAAGTTTACTCATTTACACACTGGTAATCTTTGAATGATGGACAACTTAAGGACTCATGACCAAACGACTCATTTTCTCTCCATGTCAATTAAGTTCTTTGCAAATACATGAACTTTTAAATAGTTTTTTATGGTAAGGGAGTATGTCAATATTTATGCGGGTTTCTGATTTGACTCAATTAATAGGCCACTTTGATTGATTACAATGATAATTTGTTATTTAAAAATTGGCTAATAAATCGGTTGTTGGCCTTGGAGTCATGTTTTGCCATATGAAACTCATGAGCAACAAGCTTGTCAACTGAGTACCCCTGTATTGCTATTGATATTAACTTGTGAGGGATCCTTTGGATCGCATTCTTTGATGTTGTTATAATAATCGATGTCGGGGTGCACAAAAGATGATTGCTTCTATATTATGAGAAGTTTCTCGTGTTGCTGTGATCGTTGATCTCATTGGAATCATCTTTCGGGTTCGTTATATATATAATCTTTATTTATCAATATATGTATAAATAAAGATTTTATTAATGAATAAAGCAATGTAATTAGCATGATATGTGATTTTGGTGATATGATGCTCCTGTCACTAAAGTCAAAATCACATGCATATGGTGTATGTGAGGAGTAAAGTTTATATCCCTGGTATGAGAGAATTTCAATGATTCAATTGAGTAGTGACCGCCAAAGTGGCACGCTTGATTGGGTTTGAGAAATTTCAGTCTCATATGATGATTGGGATGTCTCCTGATTTAATGCGTGGTCATACTCCCAAAGGAGGTGATTGTGTATTAGTTCATGGAGGGATACATGATAGTGTGGTGGAGGAGTGACCGATCCTAATGGTTCATATGCCCAAAGGTGATGAATTCACGAAGATTGGAATATATTCTCATAACCCTTAT
Organism: Eucalyptus decipiens; assembly: GCA_014182575.1. Classification (NCBI taxonomy): domain Eukaryota; kingdom Viridiplantae; phylum Streptophyta; class Magnoliopsida; order Myrtales; family Myrtaceae; genus Eucalyptus; species Eucalyptus decipiens. The sequence goes on along the minus strand of CM024609.1, from coordinate 40,340,433 downwards.
CATGTGGGGAGTGTATAATTGCATGTCATGTATTCTGCCCAAAGGTGATTATGTGATTTTGCATGTAACTCTCTCGGATGTGTACTTGTACGTCAAGTTACACGGTACTCACATGATTGCTTGAGAAAAGAGCAATTGAATTTGTTTATTGTCCATGAAGCGTTCTATTTTGGAACACTTGAAAAGAGGTTTGCCTAATTGATAAGATGATGGAAGCCTTAGTTTTGAAATTATGTCTTGTCTGATATTGAAATTAGGACACATCTGCAAAAAAATTGTGTTTAAGTCCTAATGACATATACATCTCGTATAATTAAAAGGTTGTCAGGTTAATGTTTTGGCAAGTATTGTATAATTTTGTTCTTGGTTTTTCCTATACCTGAAAATCCCGACAAAAAGATTTGGCCGAAAGGCATAAATGCACCATGTTTGAATTTAGAATAATTTAATCTTTGAAGACCCTAAAGCACTATTTCTTTTGGTAATGGATATTCTTGTCAAATCAATACTAATTTCTTTATCATCCCGTGCTAATTTTCCCCATTTTCTATTTGTGAGAGATTACAATATACACTATATGGTTGATGTAATTATATAAATGTCGTTTCTTATCCTCAATTAAGTATGTGAGTTTGGAAACGTGATCATAAATTCATTAGTTGCAAATTGGCGTTTTCATGTGTATATTTTAATGGTCTTAAGAGTTGCACATTTATATCGATTTGAGATTGTAAAATTTTTTAGGTTAACCATAAGGACAAGACATATGTGGGTTCCATTTTGTTTTTGGTTGAGAACATTTGTGACCATGGAAGGCTCGTGTAAGACTTTATGGGATAGGATTGACTATTAAGAATTATCTCTAGACCAAATGTGCGCACATACGGTTTTCAATTAATATAGTCCAAGTGGGAGAATGTAAGAGTTTTCGTTTCCGTTGTCTTATAAAGTCAAATGCTTCTGATGAATTTATTAGACCAATCCCAAAACAAAAAGGTGCGTTAATCTTTCTACTCAATTATGAGAGATGCATATAGAGATCACGTTAATATAAAATTACAATTCTATTTCTACCTCCAATAATCAATTAAACATCCCACATGCATTCTTAAAATAAAAATAAATAAACATCTTTGCATTAGAGAGAATGATAGATAGGCATATAATTAATCAAAATCCTTATAATAATAATTTAAAAAAAAAAAAAAAAAAAAAAAAAAAAAAGGAACAAGGCGGAGGTTCATGACCAGCAGTTACATATATTTATTAGTATTCGAATAACGATGAGTAAAGAAACATATTCCTACTGAAAAAGAAAAGGCTCATGCGTGTTTAATTTATCCATGTTAGTAATCGTGCCCCTTAAATGCCTTATGTTGATGTGAAACCGGTAAATTTGAAGTATCGTTAAGTTACATAAATAGAAGTTTATAAGCAATTACAAAAAAATGATTAATATCAACTAATCCAAAAAAAAGTTGGTAATTTCTTTAAATTGTGAGTAACTTACCAATAATTTACCAGAAACAAAAAAAAAAATCATTTTCACAGTTCTTGACATCGACCAACATTTCTTAATTCTTATTATCGGCACAGAAAAAGGACCGATTTTTTTTTTTGGGTACAAAACAGTAGACTCCTCCAACTACCAAGACTCAATATTTGAAATAACTTGCTGTATGAATGACTATGGAAATTTTGGCACTTGTGTTCGATCACAAGACATTTTCTGGGATTCAAACCATATAGTATAAAATAACAATACTCGTATAATACATCTGAAAAAGCAATACCCATTTTTTAGGAACATCACATAGATGCTTAAAAAAGCTCATATCAATTTATTTTGGTGATATAACAAATGCCCACATTATAAAAACTAAATTGAGTTCTTTCAGTTACACCCATCACCACTGAAATTCTACACGAATGCGCATGTTATTCCAACATTTATTTGATTATATATTACACACAAGACTCGAGACTTCCCACCTCGGAAGTCGGAACTAATTTCCTACTTGAAGGGGTCGAGATGCGCAATCGGACGGCACACGAGAGGGCTCGCCATGGCACCCGAGAATCCCGACGATATGTTTATATCGACCTTCTGCCCATCGTTGACCTCCCAGTCAAAGCACTGGGCCAGAGCCCCGACGACGACCTGCATCGCCATCGACGCATGCGATGCGCCGAGGCACCCTCTCCTCCCGCCCCCGAACGGCAGGTAGCTGAAGTCGCGACCCCTTGTCTCGACCTGGTCGAGTTGACCGCCGCCCTCGCCGGGGTTGGCCAGGAACCTCTCCGGCACAAATTCATCGGGGTCGCGCCACGTGTCGGGGTCCCGCATGATGGCGTACACGTTCATCAGCAGCCTGGTCTCGGCCTTGACGTCGTAGCCCATCACATTGCAGTCTTTGTTGCATTCTCTGAAGATCAGAGGGGTCGGGTGTGGAGCCGCAGGGTTTCCTTCGTTACCGCGTGCAGGTACGGGAGGTTCGAGATGTCCGGCTCTCCGATCAGCTTGGCAGGGCCGACGACGGACTCGATCTCGTTTCTCAGCTTCTCGAAGACTGCACGGTGGTTGATGAGGTTCGCCATGGCCCATTGCAACCCCGCCGACATCGTGTCGATGCTCGCCACCAGCATTTCCTATTTCATTAGGTGGGAAAAAAGAGTATGAGAAGAGAGACAAAATCAATTCGTTTTTTGTAAGTTCAGAGCATACAAATTTGGTTAAATTTCGAGAGAGACAAAATGCAATCATTCTCATCAGATGATTGCCAAAGGGCCTACACTAGGGCTAAGCAATTTCAGTTTCCAGCTTCCAGGTGAACTTGCATGGAAACTGAAATTGCTTAGCTATAGGTTATAGGTTTCAAGTTTCAGATTTCTTTAACTAAGAATCCGAAATCTACCTGTCAAAACAAGTTCTTCATTTTCTGGAACCTCCTAAACCTTACATATCTTAAAAGAACTTATAGGTCCTCACCAGTTCGTCCTCATATTCCAGATTCTATCTTGGAACCATGCTTACCTCTAGTCTCCACTTATCATACTCAAACTTATATAAGATATTTTCAATCAAATTCATAGCAAAAAACTTATGTGCATGCAAGATCATTGTAAATGAAATTAATTGTTTACGTAAATACCATTTTTCTCATTGTAGAAATTTGATTTCGAAATTAATTTACTCTACATTGATCATGCAATGAATAGTGACCATCATAAATAGAAACTTCCCTCTATCAAATACCAATGACAGGTCCAACATAGATTGTGGGTACGTGCATCTACCAATTAAAACCAACTAAGCCACACAAAAAAAAGCGTATTATCATATATATGCTTCTCTTAATTACCAAAGTGCAGTTATATAATCTCCGAAATAATTTGTTCGGTGGAGTCTTCGCATATTAAAATCCAAAGAAGAACTTACAAAGATGAAGTGCTTGATGTGATCCCTAGTCATCTTCACTTCTGCATTACCATCCCCACAACTCTCCAACAGCATTTCCAACAAGTCACTCTCGCCACCCTCATCTATATTATCTTCGTAATCCCGCAGGATCTTCTCCAACACGCTGTCGAACCTCCTCATCGACTCGGTCAGCCTCTTCCCATGCCCGAACATATCATACCTCTTCAAAGGCCCGAACACTTCGCTCACCCCAAGCTTTGCTCCGAGCTCCATAATCTCCACCGCCAACCTCCTCACTTCTCTTGTCTCCTCCACGAACTTGGAGTACCTCTTCCTCATGATCATCCTGAAGATAATGTTGTTGGCTAGTGTCGTCAGCTCCCTCGTCAAGTCACAGGATCTCCCTTCGCCAGAGCACTTCAACACCGACCTCACGAGCCTCTCAACCTCTTCCTTGAGGATGTGCCTGAACTGGTCAAGCTGCGACCCTGCGAAGAGCCGGGTCAGGCACAACCTCTTCATGAAGCGGTAGTAGGGACTGTACGGCGCGGTCATGAACCCGGTGTGCCTGTATATGCTGTACTGGACCGGCCCCATCTCGAACCGCGAAGAGAACTCGGCATCGTGGGTCTTGAGGATCTCTTTCGCGACGGCGGCGTCAGAGGCGACGAGATAAGTTGACGAACCCATGCGGATCCGCATGAGGGGGCCATAGCGGCGAGCTAGGGTTTGTAAGGACTTAGGCAGCGAGGAGCCCAAGAGATAGATGTGGCCGATGACAGGGAGCGATATCGGGGGGCTTGGAGGTTGACGGGACGACGAGTTGGCCAGCCTCGCAAAGATCGCGCGGAAGAGGAAGCAAGAGGTGGTGAAGATGGTGAGGCAGAAGATGTAGTGCGTGAGATCTAGATTGGTGACCGCCATTGGAGAGCTGAGAGCAGTATCTCCGCCTAGGGCGAGTAGGGGTTGAAACTTGAAGGGAATGTGGGAGGTTTGACCGGGGGATATATAGAAGCAGATGCACCTAGTTCGTGCCTAGGGCTAGGATCGCATTCACCTAGTACGATGTCGAAATAGGATATTCATATCTCAGATCGAGAATGTGTAGGTTAAGTAACGTGGCGTCCGGCGATCCTCGGAAGCAATTTAATTAATTCCCTTGCGTTATCGAATTTTCTGTATAGTCTTTATAACTGGTTGACAAAACGGATTCGGACACCTAATATTCCTAGCTCGACACCTAAGCAATGCGTAAGAAACATGGTCTTGTTTAATGAAAGTCGTGATCTGATTTGCCAGATTCCCTAGGTGATTCCGATTGGTGAACATTCCGAGCTCGATGCCTGAGCAATGCAAGCATGGTTTTGTTTAATGAAAGTTTGAGTTGACTTGCCAGATTCCCTAGGTGTTGATTTTTGCACATAATCTTATATCATTTTTCAGCACTGGACGCACCTACATTTGCGGGTAAGCCATTCATGCAATAAGTCAAGCATTGATCGAGGGTGCATGCCGGTTGGGAGCAACACATAAGTACAAGAAAAGGCAATAATTGGACTGCCGGTTTCTTTTGTTTTTTCGTTTTATTAGTTGTTCGCGGATTAGTCGGCCACCATTACATGTACTTCGGAAATTCGAATTTTATAATTTTTTTATTTAAGTGAGTTTATGAAAACGCATCATTCTCTCAATTTGAAAGTATCTTTTTTTTTGTAAAGAAATCAAAAAAAGTATCTTAGATTGTACTATTTCCACTTTTTACCAAAAAAAGCTTTAAATTTATTTCAATTATGACGATTCAGTTCTAAACTTATTTTTTTAGTCAATTGAATCATAAACATTCTACAATTGTGCAAATTCAGTCCATCTGACCAAATATGACCAACCAGTGTTGATGTAGACTTTGTTTTTTTTCAAATTTTTAATTAATTTTTTATCTTTTTTTTTTTTTTTTTTTTTTTTTTTTTTTTCGGTTTTTCCTTTTTTTCACCACACACATTTCCTTTCTCCCCGGCCTCCACCGGGAGAGCAAAGGCTCTACCATCCACGCCGCAACGCGGCTCTCCTTTTCCTCCTTCTAGCAACTAGCTAGAGGGGAGGGTCAATCGCCAAATTGAGGCAACTAGCTAGTGGCAAGCTAGCCTCGTCATCCACCGATGAAGTCAAGCTCACCAATCCATTGGCAATGCTTGCCCTCACTAGATCTGGTGAGAGCTTGCCTCACCGGTGGCTGGGTTTGTCGTCGTGTCTTGCCCAACAATAGCCAATGAGGTCTTCTTTGCCGAGCTAAATGAGGTCTTGACCAAGGAGCTTGCCCAACGACACCCTCACTCAAATGACATTAGGCTCACTCTCGTCGGTGGCTAGGCGAGCTCACCCTCACCCAACGATGGCAAGGTGAGCTCGCCACTAGCTAGTCGCCTTAGTTTGATGACGAGCCCTTTTCTCTAACTGATCGTCAAAAGGAGGAGGAAGGGGGGAGGAAGGAAAAAAAAGAACAAACAAAAAAAATAATTACAAAATTCGAAAAATTAAAAAATTATTCACAACATCGGCCGGTCAAATTTAGCCAAATGGACTCAATTAGCACAATGGCCAAAGGTTTAGGACTCAATTGGTCAATAAAATAAATTTAGGACTGAATAAGCACATTATAACAAATCTAAGACTTTTTTGGTAATTTTCCCTTTAAATTAACTTAATCATTATTCGGAGAATGCTTATGAACAAGACCCATATCCAATAACAAAAGCCGGTCAACTTTTGTAATGTTCAGGGCAATTCATTGCTGCCTAGGATACCCAAGATGTGACCTGAGTTTTAAGATAATTTAATCGAGTCCTTTAACTACGATTTCCTTAAACTATTGCATCCTCGAGAAGAAAAGATTTACCTTGAAACAACAAATGGTTCAGATTTAGGTAATAGGTATGCTCAATTCTCTGCGCGTCTATGCCAGAGACATATGCCTATACTGTAAAATTAAGTTCGGGGCATATAGGAACATGCCATTGTTTCGGTCTGTATGAACAGATCATGGTGTACATAACAGAGAAAAGGCAGGTTCAAAGACATAAAAACTGAGGAACGTCGATTCATAATGAGGAAGACATTCAACCACATCGAGAGAATGGTCAGGAGAGAACTCTCGTCTGAAGAAAAATGATGCTTGGATTCTATTATGCCAATGCCCAGGAGTACACAGACAGACCTCGAGCAAACAATCAAACGCATGTTGGTTCTCTTATGTACATTGTGTTCCAGAAACATCACCAAAGAGCTCAAAAAGGGCTCCAGAAAATGAAAAAGACCGACTCAGGTGCCTACTGATCCTATGCCAAGACCTTCAGCAACTCGTTAATGGGTGAGAAAAATGCCTACTGATCCTATACCAAGATCTTCAGCTAGAGGTTGAAAGGGGTAAAAAATGGGGAACTAGATTGACCGGTTATTGATCTAATGTGCTCAGGCCTGTCTCGTCTTGTGTACTCAGGATCATCAATGCATCATCGCATCGACATCAGTGTACGAACTCTCTTTTGGCGCTCTGCTTTTTTAGCACTCGGTGTCCTTTTGAGCCTCTTCAACTCATCCATTACCACTTTTTCAACTGTGTCAATTTGATTCAAAAGCTTCTTCTGGGGTGTGAGGAGCTCTGAGTCACCAACAGAAGTCTGGTTGGTAATGTCAAGCAATATCTTCGGCACCTTGCCTACAGAAATAGGGCAAGGCTTTTCTGGAACCGCTGGACCAGGGGTATATAGAGAAACATCGTGCTCGAGTGGAGCACGCGTCCGTGGTACAGAAGATTCACCAGTGGTCAGTTCCATGGCTACTGGAGTATCCGTTTGTCGTCCTTCAATCTCTGCCAGCCGAGCCCTTCTCCTTTCATATGCCTGAATTTAGGAGAAGATATTAGATCAGCCCCCACACAAATGTGCAGCAAATATAGTGACATGCTTCTGCAGAGCAGTCAAGCAAAATTCCTGAAGTCATACTAATTGCATGATGAGGAATAAACTGTGAAATCAAGATACAGAACAACAAGAAAGGAGACTATTGAAGAGAAATACAAGGACGATAAATTAGCCCAAACAGATGTAGAGTTGTGACCATGATATGCAGATTGTAATTACTTCAAGCAACTGGATAAAAAGAAGGGAACAAAGCCTAAGCATTGGTGGTGAGCAGAGCCAAAAATTTAACCCACTGATTGGTAATGGAAATCAAAATAACCATTTCCAAACGCTTCACAACTACCTTCTCAGTTCTCACCAATCTAGCAAGCCGACACAAATACTGTAACACTGAATTGCTAATGGCAAAGGCGCTCATAGACGTATATGAAGGCATTCCATTGCCAATTAGCCTAGATTTGCATAATGCTCTGCAGACATGGAGATAAATCATCCAGAGTTTAGATCAGACCAAGCCAAATTTATATGCTCATCCAATACCAATCTAAGCAATTATCCACTCGACTAGCTTGCTGATTGAATTACTGGTTAGTCTATCAATAGAAAGAAACTAGACGTACAAAATTAAATGTGAAATGCCACTCAACACCGGAAAACATGCACGAGCCATGCTTAATTCAAGAAACTTAAATCAAACCAAACGCATTAACTGAGCAATTACTGCTCTGAAGTGCAACATTACCCTCACAACGGTTGTAATGTCGCGCAGCGGCGTCCTCGGGTACCAAGAAGGCAAAACACTGTCCGGACGCCCCCGGCCCCTCCTTGCGCTACCGCCCGGCGGCGTATTCTCTCTTCCCACCAATGGAGTCGCGAACAGATTCCTGCCGCCACCCCTCACGTTTCTTGGAGTCCCCAAAACGCCCCTCCCGACCACCGCACCACCGCGGCCCAATCCCACCGGCGCCCGCGCTCCCACGACTCCGGCTGCTCGCCGCACCACCACGGGTTCGAAGAGATTCGAACTCCGCTCCGGCTCGTCTTCGAGCACTCCGAGTATTCCCGCTCGCCTTCGAGTGTAGACCGCGGCCACATCGACTGCCCTCACCAACCTGTCCCTCGATTCCGCCGGCATCTCGAAGCTCCTCCTATCGAGAGACTGAAAACGACACCATCAGAAGACGAAAACATCGCGCAACAGAAACCGAATCTTTAAAAAGCACGCTCGACTCAGCAAGAAACGAGATCCGCCGAAGATCTCAGATGCGAAGTTTTCACGATTCCCCCGCCGCAAGCTACACGCAGCTGCTCTTCCCCGGAAACCCACATACGAAAAGAGAAAATACCCAGATGGGCAAGCAGCGAAACCTGCCAAGATGAAGCAGGGAACCGAGCAACGCTGAAGAAGAAGAAGAAGAAGGGCGGGGTGGCGAATTACCTTGAGAGAGATGGAACTCGAAAAAGGTCGAGGATGGCATTCGAGGAGGGTTTCGGCTGAAGTGGGTCGCGATTTTGAAGGTGAAATCAGCAGAAAGTTTCGCTCTTTTTCAAATCGGAAATGGGCGGCATGAGAGGAGGAGGGCTTGTTTTCCCAGTTTCGAGCTCCAGTTTTTTCATTTTTTGGGTAATTAAGTTCGAATTTTCAAATTTTCGCATTTGGGCGGTTCGAGCCGTTTGCGAGCCTTTTCAACTAAAAGAAAGGTGGTTTCGAGTCTTGAAACTGCACCGCCCCACATGGAAACTGTGGAAAGAAGTCGCCACGAAGGGATTTGGTTCGTCAAATGAAAATGGCTCAATTGTCCTTTCCTTCCATGAGAAATACCCACAAAAAAAAAAAAAAAAAAAAAAAGGTAAATTCCGTATAAGAGTAAATGCGAAAAGTGGACATAATGGTTTTTTACCATTGCTCAATCGATAAGCTTTTTTTGGGTAAAAAATTGGGAGCTTAAGGAGTTAAAGTTTAAATGGATTTGTCGCCCATGGAATACTTGACACGTGAAATTCAATGTAGCTTTCGTATAGAATGCCTTGGTCATTTGTTGAGCGCTGTTTTTTATTCCTAAATTTCACCTATAACAAGCTTGAGATTTGATTGGAGATTCTTTTCCATGTTGACCTATCTTCCTAAATCAATGGTTAAGGCACAAATGCTTCACATGAACTAACTGCTTAAAAGAAAAAAATTTAGGACACCTGACTACTCTGTTTTCATTAGCATGATGGTTGACCATTGAACACATCATTCGATATGGCTGGAATTTATCAATATGATAATAAATCAATCGATCAATTTTATTATTCAATTCAAGAGGGTTAGGAATAGATGCCTTACTTCACTTTTAGAAAAAGACTTCAAAATTTTGGTTTTCGGTGGATTGAAATTCAATCTTAGAGAAAAAATTGTAGGCCAAAATTTTATTCCAAATAGCAATGAGATTGTCTAAGTATAAGGAATTACTTAATAACAAAGATGGAGGGTCACATGAAGGATTTACACAAAACATGCTTTTCATGGAAAAATATGAGCTATATGATGAATATGACTAAGATAAAATTCAATAAGAAAAATTCAAACTTGTCAATGACAATGGGACACATGATGACTCATAATTATCTAATTTAAAAGAATAAACTAATCAATAAATCATTCAATTCTTCTAAAGGGGCATTTGTTTGAACCAAAAAATGACCAAATTTTGGTTATTATTGACATGTGATAAACTTAGTCAATAAGAGCAGAATTTGATCATCTATATGTATAATTATCGATAGCTTGAAGAATCAACAACTTGATGATATTAACAAAAAGTGAAATCAACAATCTTGAATTGGAATAAAGCAAATGCCAATGCAATAGAGTCAACAAAACGAGTAAGGAAGTCAATGCAACTATCAATATAACCGTTTATAACCTCCCTTTGTAACCCATGCTTGTAATCTTTGTTGATAACTGTCAATTGCAGGTTTTAATTAGCCACATCATACTATTCAAAGGAACTCCATGCCCAAACAAATAAATATGTTATCTTTCAATTCCTGTACTATACTTTTAACTTCCAAACTCCCATTGTTAATTAAATTCCAACATGTTTCTTAATTATAGTTTCCAAACTCATGTCATCAATTAAATTCTGACATATATCTATCTTTCCTAAGTGTCTTGTCATCGATTAAATTCCAACATTGCATCTCTATGTTCTCAATCTTTGAAATCAATTAAATTTAGACATGCTTTGTATGCGGGTGGTTGTATTGTCAAGCTTTGTTGTAGATAAAATTTCGATATAGCTTGTATAGGTATAGTTCCACTTGAAGTAAAGTTACCGATTATCTTGTCTACAAGTGAATATTTCTTATTCAGAATTTCCATAGAACATGTCTCTTCTAGTAAACAAAAGAACGACTTTCGGTGAAAATATCAAACTGCTAAATCGAACTCAAGCAAAACACCTTCTCATTCTCTTCTTTAAATTCGTCAAGCTCTATCTACATCTCCTGTTCTCCCAGAAGAAAATAATTAGTCCAAAGGTAGGACTACCTAATCATACTACACGATCCTTTAATCCTCTGCCAAAGATGACAGGAGGATGCTGTAAGAAACTAAACTAAAAACGGCAATGAGGAGTGGACGAGGCACAGAAAAACCAGTAGACATTCTTGGTGCCCATGTCAAAGATTTGCATGCTCACATGGAGGACGCCGTGAAGAAGGACGTGATCTCCAAGATAAGCCATTAAAAACCATGTACTAAGGATTCAATCAAACTTGATTGTAAAGGAACTAGCGCGATTCAATCATGTTCTGGTACAGGTCATCCGACGCATTTTCAGTGAGACATAATACCACTCAAAAAACCTGGAGTTTCAGTCTCAAGCCTTAATTTCATCAGCTACCCTTTCTCTGCAAAAATCGTTTGCCGTTACACTAAGCGAAGATGAGAATTACCAATGCTAAATAATACAAGAAGGCTAATACATACAAAGGATGGACTTCTAAAGTAAATGTCGATGGTAAGATTATCTTGCCGAAAAGAAATATAATCTGAACGAAGAAGATTAGGAGGACATGCAGCACCCCCCTTTTCCTCTGCCGGCATCCGCATCCTGTCCGGGGACTACAATCTTCGTCCCTTTAAGAAGACCAGGATCTGATTCATCGCTTGCATTAAGGGTCTTCTTGGAAATGATCCGGTATATCTCTGTCAAAACTGTCAGGAATGCGGGTTCAACATTGGTTGCCTCAAGAGCCGATGTCTCCATAAAGAATAAGCTCTCTCTCTGGGCAAACTCCTGGGCGTCTTCTGTCGGGACAGCCCGTAGGCTGCCCAAGTCAGACTTGTTGCCAACAAGCATGATGACGATATTCTTGTCAGCATGACCTCTCAGTTCCTCCAGCCACCTAGTCATGTGGTCGAAAGATTGGCGCTTGGTCATGTCATATACCAACATCGCCCCAACAGCACCTCTGTAGTATGCACTTGTCACTGCTCGGTACCTGTGGAAGCATAGATCACCAAAAAGCTATGAACAACGAATGACAATTCACTTAAACTACTAGACTAAAAAAGTGTCAGGCTGGGGTTATTGCTTCAACAGAGTTCATTATGTTCAATTCGGGATCAAAGGAAACCAGTAGAAGCTTAGAACGGCTCCCACGCATAACATGCTAATCTAACGCTAACGACAGCACAGAGTATCTAAGTCCTAGATGAACTTCATTGGAGAAGTTCAACAAATGCTATGAAAGGCCTTCAGATTCCGTCAGGCTCCTCTTAGGGTGGATCTACCCCTCAATGGTTAATTCTTCAATGAATGGATGTAGTAGTAAGGTTTTATCTCACAAAGGCAGGTTGCAGACTTTGAAGGACTAACTCAATCACATTAATATTCATCCACCAATAAAATAAACATGTCCTGCTAGAAGAATTCTGAGTCGATCAATCTTCATAATGGTGTACTGCCCTGACTTCTCCCGAGCTTGGAATTGGAATGCTTCTTCCCTACCAACTAAAACTAGAAGGGATGGCAGGGCAATGTTAGTAAGTCAGTGCTCACTTTGGAGATCTCTGTCAATGCTTGTCCCTAACTAAAATTGAACTGTAGCGGTAGGAGGTACGGAATTTCTATAGCTTGATTTAGCTGATCCCAAAGTTCCAAATGACAGCAGATGAGAAATTGTGATCTAGGGCAAAAGCGACTGCACATCTGCAACTGGACTAGGAATCACTTTTTGTTCCATGGACAAGCCAATCCAATATAGGCATTGGCATCCACCGACCATCTACACGAAGGAATATCGCTTTAAGGATAATGACTAGAGTACCAGAGGAACATCAAGAGGCAAGTCGATGGATTGTGCTTGGGCAAGTTGGAAGTTTCATGGGACAAAATAAAATTGCAACAAAATGTCAATGAAACTGTCAGCTAAAGAGGAAAATGAGACGCACCACCTATGAAATCTTGTAAAGACAATGGACTCATTGTAACGAAACCAAACCAAATGCTTGACTGGCAGCCGGAGGCCCAAATCCAGACTTCCACCAGCAATGCCATAAAACATTCCTCTTAGAGACCACCCAATCTTAATTAAAGGGAAAAAAGGCCAATGGTCTCTTACATCTATGGAATTTGGACAGAAATTGTAGCACATTTCTCACACCGATGCAGATCGGAGATCACAAGAGTCCTTTCACCATCCACTCGATCGAAATCGTCCCAGAGGGCCAGATCAACAAGTCCCATCACAATCGAATAGCTAGACAACAGGTCGGCAGACTCCAAGGCCACCAGTTACCACCTATAATATGTGCTCTCTCATGTTTCACCACCCCATCACCAAATACTTTTTCGGCAAGCATAATTTTTCCTCCTGTTCAGTCGCCAATTTTTCCCGTTCTTTTGGGGAAATCAGAGCAAGAACAATGTTCGCTATCCCTATTCATCTTCATGGCCTAAACGTCATCCAGAGGACTACAAACTAGTGAACATTGATTCGACCTCGGCCAGCGAAAAAATCAGACACTTTTCTCCGACCCCATCACCTCCATCTATTCTGGGCTAAAACAATGACCAGCATTTCCAAAGAGGATCCATTAGCACAAAGCAGGACACATCACAGATTTGGTGTTTCTTCTAAAGAGGTACGCAAAAGAAAAAAGATTCAAATTTTAGGCACAGAGAGAGAGGTGATGAGTGAATGGTGAAGGAGTCCTCACCGCTCCTGACCCGCGGTGTCCCATATCTGGGCCTTCACCGTCTTGTGATCGATCACAAGCGTCTTCGTCTGGAACTCGACGCCGATGGTGGCCTTCGACTCGACGCTGAACTCGTTCCTGGCGAACCGAGCCAGGAGCTGGGACTTCCCCACCGCGGAGTCCCCGATCAGCACGATCTTGAACACGTAATCGATCTTCTGGTTGTAATCTCCATAAAGATTAGACATTTCTCACCTCGCCGCCGTCACGTTCCCCGAAAAGGGAATCCTGTGTATTGTCGGGAGGAGCTACGAGACCCTAGCCGGAGCGAACCGGACCATCGATCAGGTGCTGATGAGGGTGGCAGCGGATCGGATTTGCTTCCGGGAACGCATCCATCGACCGATTCGATCAGGAATTTTTTCCTGGGTTCATGGGTCTGGGCGAGCTCGCGATGTCGGATGGTTCAGAGAGGAGATCGTGGAGGAGGATTGTCTGGTTCGGAATTTGGTCTTGCGATGTGTCGGACATGGGGGAGCTCGAGAGGACACGAAATGGAAGTGCAACGGAGGAGAAGAGAGAGAGAGAGAGAGGACCAACGGCCAATGCGGGTCCCTCTTTAACGGTTTCCCGCGGCCCGAGAAATGATCGGGTGCGGCGATGTGTACCTGAGTTTCGGATCGGTCAAGGCAGCTAACGGTGTATGATCGGGGCCAGTCGCATTTCCTTGGGGATTCTGGACTTTATGGGGCTCATATCGATACTCAGATTGTACATTGTTTTTCTTTCTTCTTTTTCCAACCAAATTGGTTTTAGGAAATTTCTGAATAAGAGTTTGAACTTCCTTCATTTTCTCAAATAAAGACCTGAAAATGTGTTAAATAATGACTCAAAATGGTTATAATTATTTTAAATAAAAGCCTAAAGTGACAATAATAAGTTCAAATAAGAGTCTGATCTCGCCGATCGCCAACTGACTAAATATTTTAATCAGTCATGGACATTTATGTCCAATTACAATTTTAATTTTAAACTATTTTTTTTTATCATTTTCTTCTTCTTTTTTCACTTTTCTTTTTGTTTTTTTACTAGGAAAGGGCCAATGACCGCCGATAAACCGAGCACTCGCCGACCGTGAACGAGGCCACCCTTGCTAGATCTGGCAATGGTCAACCTCACTTGAGGCAGACAAGGGCTCAACGACCTGGTGAGGGTAGCCTCACCTAGGGCAAGGGTCGCCTCACTCAGATCTAGCGAGGCCAACCTCGCCGATAGACTTAAGGGTGGCCTCACCCTAGGGGAAGGTTGCCTTGCCTAGGTAAGATCGTCTCTCATTGACCGTTGGCAAGGCGACCCTCAACTAGATTTGGCGAGAGCCAACCTCGTCAATGGCCTCAAGGGCGGCATCCCCCAAGGTGAAGGTCGCCTCATCTAGGCAAGGTTGCCCCTTGCCAAATCGAGCGAGGGCCTCACGCCAGCTCTTTCCGGCATCACTAGTGGTCAATCAACCATAGGGGTGATCGGGTCCAAGGTGGGTAGGGCCTGGACCTAGACCCTATTTGATAACTCTATAAAAATGGAGTTATTTTACCTATTTTAGGCAACAATTAATGCATTATCTATGAGAAAATATTTGGATTTCCTTCTGATTATTTAAATTTTCCTTGTTTATGCAGAATAATGAGATATGGAGAAGATAAGGAAAAGAATGGCAATTATCAGGAATTCAAATAAAAGTAGCAGTGGAAGATGGATATCAAATCAGGAAATTCTTGATTTTGTTCCCTGATATTATCTGCAAGCATTGAGAGATAGATATTTTAGATTTCCTATAAATAGGAAGAGAGAGCAGTTAGGGTTTTTTTAGTGAGATCGTTTTTCATTATTTTGAGAGTTTTTTCAAGTATTTTAAAGAGAAGACAAAAGTGGTGACAGAATTCTTGTCCTTTGATTCAAGATGCTGGGTTTGATCTATATTTTTATTTTTATTTCTTATTCTACTATGTTCTAATTTTTTTTGTTAGGGCTACGATGTAGCCTAACCATGATGATATGAATTTCATGATTTTTATGTTTTACAATTGATTTTATTCATGTGAGTTATATATTATTGCGTTTAATGCTTTTGAGTGACTGGCCACCACTTGAATGATCTGATGTGCATGTTTGAGACTGAGAGGTGATAATATACAATTGCTCATTATAATATATAATCATGAATTAAACGTGGATAGAAATATACCGCGTTATTTGTGTAGCTTTCGGTGATAAGATGATCCAAAAGACTCATTGTAAACCGGGAATATTCATAGTTTTTAATGCACTCATGTTTATTTTAATTCACATAGAGATATAGTGAATTAATAAGCTGAGTAGGTTTGCTATACCTAGAGATAGGATAGTAAATAAATTAGGAAATTCCGCTATCACATGTTTGATATCGTTCTTGTATTCACAACAATCTAAAATTCATATCTAGTGGTTATGGTGAAATCGGATGCTCTAACATATTTATCTGATCGATTTACTACATTCGCCTACAAATTTCGTTTTAATTTATTCTTAATTATATTTTGATTTGTTAGATAAATTTTAGAATTAGTCTATTTTAGTATTTAATTGGTTTATTAATCATCAATCTCCGTGGGATGATACTTTATCTCATCATTATATTACTTGTTCGATACGTGCACTTACGTTTAGAATTTTACGAACACTATTCCCAACCCTGTTATAACCGGTTCTCTTTTTTTGGACCTTGTTCCCGACCCTGTTTACATTGAACCCTGTTCTCGACTCACCCTGTTTTTCTGGTCTAGGAACAGGGTTAACCCTGTTTATATTGAAACCTATTTTGCAACAATTGATGTACAGCACTCATATTTAAAATAAAGCGTTTAACACTCATATCGATCAACATAAGCACATCCACCGTTGTAGCAAATAATTTGTACCTCATAACATCACTAGAAAAGGAAAAGAAAGAGAGTAGAAATTGTTTGTCCATGATTCTCGAGCAAAATGTTATATTGCTGAGGATATGTACCTGCAGATAATGTAATGAAGTATACATATTAGATGCAAAAATTCTTGCACACAAACAATTTAAAAGTAGAACTTGCTATAGTAGTATTCTGTTGAATATGCCAGTATGTCAAACCTGTCAAGTGATTACCTTAGTCTAAAAAAAATACCTCAGGGGCTAAAATAAGGGGGATTGTCACACCAACCCATGTGTGCAGCACATATATTCTCAGCTTCAGATTTGATGATACTGAGATTGTCGCTATCCTAGGTCCAAATTCATGTTATGTTTAGAACATCGTTACTATCCTGCCCCCAAAATCAGAGTATCTAGACTGAAAAAAGGTATGCAATCTGATGCATGCTCCAAGAATAATTTTATCTAAATGCTTCTGAACAATACCTAGTGAAGACTTTAGTTCTTCTACCAGGTATTCAGGTAAGTCAAGCGGGCTCTTGACGGACGAGAAAAGTATGAATGATAAGATCCCGAATGACAAGAAAGCAACAGCCAGAGCAAAGAGTACCAGAAATACCCTAAACTTCGGAGGCTTCTTCTGGCCTAATCTCGTGTGATTTGGTAGTGGATGGAGTGTTCGATTAGGGAAAGACTGAAGGACCAATAGAGGGTCGCCGAGGAAGGACTCTATCTCAAACATACCTAACTGCCCTGTCGTGGGGATTACGCCAGATATCAATGGATTAAAGGAAACATTGAACTTGCTTAGCTCAGTCAAGTTGTTACCGTGAGGCGGTGGTGTGAGCTCGAGGGGTGCGACAAGAGCGGCAGAGGTGGCGTCGGAGGGAACCAGGATCAGCGCTCGGGCAGAGGGAGGCACGAGCGAGCAGAGGTGCGATTGCAAGTGCAGGCATCTGCGGAGGAGTCTCGGCTGTAGGTCGCGGACAGAAGGTGGGCGGGCGGGCGACGCTAAGGACAGAATCAGATCTCGTGGGTGAGGACAGAAGGCGAGCGGGCGACGCTGAGGACAAAAGCAGATCTCGTGGGTGAGGACAGAAGGCGGGCGGGCGACGCTGGAGTTGGTACAGGGCAGAAACAGGGGCTCGGCTGTAGATCTCGTGGGTGAGCAAGGGGCTCAGATAGACAGGCTGAGGACGGGCAGAAGTAGGGGCTCGGCTTCTGGCGGTGGCGCCCAGCTTCGCGAAGGGACGAGGCTCAGGCGGAGAAGCAACAGCAGCTCCACAAGGGACGGGGCTCAGGTGGAGAAGCAGCAGCAGCTTCGCAAAGGGGGTGAGACTCGTGAGAGAGAGAGGTAAAGATAGAAATTAGGGTTACGCGTTTTGTTTTTTTGGGGTTGGCTTAACCGGTTCTCCAACCGATTCCCAAACCGGTCTAATCAAACCGGTTCCCGGGTGAGTACTCCCTCGGAACCCGTTCCCGAACCGGTTCAAATAAGGTATGAGTTGTTGGAACCGGTTCCCGACCATGTTTTCCGGGTGGGCCGATCCGGGAACCGGGTTGACCTGGTCCGGTTGCACACCCCTAATCAGCCACCACCAATGAAGGAATGAAAACCAGAAAAAAAAGGGGAAAAAAGAAGAAGGAAAGAACGAAAATTTTTTTAAAAAAAGGTAAATTACTAAAATGCCCATGAACAATTAAAAAATTAAGTCCTTATTTAAAATAAACGTAATTATTTCGGACTCTTGTTTAAAGTAAAATCTACTCAAAGCCCTTATTTGAAAAAATGATAATATTTCAAGCCCTTATTGAGAAAATAAAGACATTCCAGGTTTTATTTAGAATTTTCCCTTAGTTTTATGACCGTGATTGAGAACGATGATTGATTATTGATAAGCAAGATCACTTAAATCAATGGTGATGAAGGTGAGTTGTATAACATATGCTTTATAAACCTGTGTAGCAAAGATTGATTGTATTTATGTATCCAATAATAGGTACTTGATACGACGGATTTGATGAATCACATCTCAAAAACAAGGCGGGAGAATTCAAAGCCATATAAACTCAAAGATTGTCGAAATCTTGACACCATTGATATAGGACCCAAGTTCCCTACCTTACAATAAAGGTCGTAACAATTTATCACGCTCCACAATCTCGCTTCACACGTTGGGCTAGCAACACTGGCATTTTCGGCTAATCCTTAGGCGAAAATCACAATACTTGGCGTTGTCGCCCACTATAGTATGGCTTTGTGCGTGGGCAATGCTATTGTTTTTACTTGAACGTACCCTATGGATTCGGAGTAATAATAGCTTAATTGCGAGGCATGAGACTTGGAGCGTGGCGAGTCGTTCTTGTCCTAATTGCTTTTTTTGTTTTATTTTTGTCCTTACTATCACGGAGTGTGGTAGATTATTGTAATCCTAATTTTAAACAATGGGACTTGGATCCCACATAGGTGGCACGTGACTTATGTATTAGATTAATATGGCATTAAATACTCTTAGGTCGAGAATTAGCTTTTGAGACGTGATTTCCCTCGTATCCATCCCTTAAATATAAAATACTAATTTACATAATCAAATATTGGAGGAAAAAGTCGCTATATAATTGGACTTCCTATTCATGAAGTCATTCATATTTCGGATAAAAAGTCTTGTCCCGATCAATATTATGGGGTCCACGGATATAAGGACTTCTAAATTGAGGTCTTTCATGTTCTTCAGCAACCATTCGTTGATAGAATGGAAGTTGCTTGAACCATTAGCACAGATGAGGACAAGAGGCAGAGTCTCGGTCAACTCCTTTCTTTATAAGGCAAGCCGTCCCGCCCCCATCGTTGAGAGACGAGACCAACCTGCACCAGGAAATCTTTTGACTTTCTTGGTGCACACCATGCTCATCCAATATTAAATCCAAACACCATCCCGGCCTTTGGTTATAGTTAGATCTGATGAATAGACCTGCTTCAATGGAATGTATCAAATAATGAATGTCAATATTGTTCTTTCAAGTTTTCAACCATTCGTCACTTGAAAATTATATTTTTGTCAAGATGGCCCTGAATTAATTCAAGGAGACCGAATTGGATATATCGAAATTGATAAGAAAGCCACCTCTATCTCATGTACATCAGGCTCAACAGTTTCCAAAATTCAAGTGACATCTTTTCTAAGGTGAAATTCCATCTAAACGGGACTGAAAAAATTTATCATGGGGGCAACCTTTTACTTTAGAAATAGCAGACTACCGGTGCATTCAAGTAAATAATCGACAGCATTCAATTGCCTTCTCAGTGAAATACACAGGCACAGGGCTCATTTAAGAGGAAAGCAAGCTATGCCACAGGCTGATCTTGGCTGATTTTATGAATTGGCTTCCGAGCACCTATGCTACGTCGGGGGCCGGATCGGCCCCGCGTACTTCACTATGCCGAATCCATCATAATGGCTGCGGATTCCCAGTGATTCAGACAGCAGTCAGACAAGGCTGCATTAGACTACTAGCCTTCCAATGCGCTGAGCAAATCTGTAAGAACTTGACATTCAAACAAAACATGATCAAGGGCACAGCTAAGTCGAACCACAGTTTCCATTACTTAGCTGTAAATCTAAGACAAAGTCCTGCTTTCTTATCTTGGAACCTCTAAATCTCTGTTAGCCAATAATATCAAAACATTTAAGTTGGCACTTTGGCAAACATTCTTAGAATACAATAGTAGGAAAAGGAACTATATTGCGCTCCTTCCTACATTTATGTTTCCAGTACGGTATGAAAAGAGATCTACTTCCCTACTTTCTCTCTATCTTTACACTATGGAAGAACGTCAAACAATTTGGTTCGACAGCTTCTGCATACTTAAGCATTTGCAATTTGCTCGGTTTTCGCTAAGTATCTGCAAAAGGAGATATATGTTCAGGAATCAGTATCAGAGTGCTCTAGAGAAAATGATAAGTCACAGCTTCATGATCAAACTTGTTCTTCATTACCTTAAACTGTTTCTGCAGGTCCTTAATGTACTCCACAGCCAGATCTAGCATGTCCGCTGTGTTAGTTTGCTGCCAAGAAAGATAATTAGTTTCGTGAGTTCTGCAACACGATAATTTCCATCAGTAACCCATTCATAGAGAATATCTACCTTGTCCATATTCGGCACCAGCTCCTGCAATTTTCTCATTCTTTCACTTATCCGTGTCCTTCGCACCTGGACTATTTGAATGTTAACAACCATTGTAATTTACACACCAAGAACTTAGGAAACATATTAAATACTATAGTAGAGTATGTTCATCAACCGCAGAAATGATGTAAGTTTCAGCATCAAGACACATGCAAATTCAGTCATTAGGTCAAGACTCGAGAGAAACTCAGCTAATAATATATAGAAGGTCCCAGACATTGAACGAAATTTACCCTTTCAGCAATACTTCGAGGATGAGTGGCACATCCCCGCTTTGCTCTGATTTTACATGGGACGGAATCTTGGAATTGCAGGAACTTCTCTACTGTCGCCATCTCTGATGAAGTCTTCGGCAAGCTCATGTGATGGGACAACAGGTGAACCTGATTACCTGGACTCCCATTCTGATTTCAAAATACCAAAATTCAGATATGATTTTAGATAAGCAACAAAGGATGAATAAACAGTATCCAGTATGTCAAGTCTTGCCTGATCACTAGAAAATTTTTTCACATCATTTTCTTCATCTCTCCTCAGGCCAATGAAATTCTGTGAGAAATTTGAGGAATCACTCCAAGAATTGAATAGATATCCAGAGCCGTGAAACCGGCTATTCCCACTGCCAATCCCTATTTTTGCATCATCAGAATTCTGTGCTCCAAAGCTTTCACTTCCAAGTTCTGAAATATGTGACAACATCCCCAAGGAACAAGATAACCCAGATGAGAAGCTCATCTGACCGTTCAACTTGTTCCTTGAAGGATTTGATTCTCCATCGACTACATTCCCCACTCTATAGTTTGTAGTACCTCTCATCGCAGCAAAGCCTGCAAAGTTTAAGAAACTTTCTACACTCAGTTCCAAGTAGTACTCCTTTTGGAAGAATCTTAATTTAATTCAAAATGTTAGTACACAGACTTTCATCACCTACAACATCCTACAAAGAAAAGGACATATTTCATTATATTGACAACTTTCTTAATTTGGACCAGAAAATATCTATCTTAATATAGAATCTGTAAGAAACCAGGCATGACACATATGTTGGTAAAAACCAATAAATTCACCTGCACGAGCTAATTAATTCTGATTAATGAACTTAGTACAAACTCTAAACCCCTCATTCCATAATTCCTTTTCCTTTTTCTTTAGATTGATCTTGACCAACATGTGCATATCTTGCTAATTGTTTACTAATATTGCTTCATGATCAAATAATTTATGCTGTGTTAATCTTAGTACCCCGAGGTTTTTCCCAGTTCGTACTAGAATAATTACAATGACAAGAAATTACATCATGAGGAACTTAGGGAAGTAATGACAAAGCATTCTAATACAAAGAAAATAGAATTTAGAAATTACAATCGACATACAATACCACGCTCCTTTCCTCTTTAACTTTCACTCGCAACACTCGATTCAAAATAATCTTCCTTTACCTGGCTAGTCTTCTAAAACATCTAGTAACACATCGTGCCGCCAACAACTCTGTCAAGATGAATAAAAAAGCTGTGTCTAGTAGTCTTAAGTCACCCTCCTAACTCCCTGAGTCAAGAAGAACTACTTTTTGACGCCCGATGAAAGGTAAGCTATTCGACATGAGCTAGAGGAAAGCGTGTATTGGTTATGTCTCTACTTCCTCAGTAACCATTTCGGACACAAGAATGGCCGACGCACCGGGATAGCATAAGCTAGAATCATCTAATACAAACTAGAGAAGGAGCAAAGGGATTTCCGATGCTCCCAGATCAACATGTTAAAGCTTTAGTACAGCATTCTCCTAAGCTATGTCTAGAACTTGCTGTCACGAAATGTTGGAAAACTTGGTCAATATAATGAACCGTAAGCATCTCTCCCGGAATATGCCCGAAACCTCTAATGCAATTAGAGTTAATGCTATCTCCTCGCGTTGCTTACACTTTTGAGACCCACAATGCTTTCCACGTAACAAAACCTTAACAAAGTTGCCATTAATAGTCAGTTCTCCACTTTGTACAAGGAAAAGGCAAAAAGAAAAAGGGAACCGCACTTTTACCATTCTGGGCAGAGAGATCAGAGAAGAGTCCAGGTGGAGAGCTCGCCTGCCTCGCGATACTGGAATCGCCAGGTTTCACCTGTGGGTGGCGATCCGCCGCCATTGAGCTCAGCACCCCATACGAACCGTCCATCGCGGAACTCTGCCTCGGATAATGAGGCGGCAGAGCATAACCGCCGCGCGGCGAGCTCGCATAGCTCCCGACCGCCGCCGCCGCCGCCGCCGCCGCCTCCGCCGCCGTCGAAGGGGGAGACTTTTCGTCGAAAGCTTGGAGAGACGGCGAACCCGACTCGCGGCCGGCGCCGCCGTAGCTCAAGAACCTGGAGCTGAACTTGTCGGCCTCATACCCTTCGGACAGGCCGGCCTTACTCGCTCCGCCTTCAGCGAAATTCTCGAGGACCGAGGTCGGAGCCGTGCGGAAACGGAGCAACCCGTAACTGGACGGTTGACTCTGGTTGTAGCTCTGGTGGTTACTCGAATCCATGTAGAGACAAACGCCCTTCTCTCTCTCTCTCTCTCTCTCTCTCTCTCTCTCTGTTTCTTCTTTGGAACTTGTTGCGGACAAGGGAGGCAAATATAACAGTGGCGAGATGCTAGGGGAATTATTGTATATACCCCGGTCGCTTCACTGCGAGGCAGAAATTCCCTGAGAATTTTTATCTCGCTATCTCGGGAAAATCTTGGGGGTGGGGGGGGATTAATAATAGCTTGATTTCTAAGCGGGGTGAAGATAAGATCTTCTGGAGGAAGGAACCCAGGAAGACGGAGCGGGAGCTGGAGCTGCAGCTGGGCGCGTGAGGACAGAGACGGTGAAAATCCGTGGAGCAGGATGTCGAAACGGGTGGAGGTCGGAATGAAAATGGAGGGATCGGTGAAAGTTGACAGAGAGATAGAGAGGAGTTCAAAAGCGCCACCGGCAAGGGAAGATCTCGCAGAGGGGAAGGAAGATTTCAGCGAGAGAGACAGTTTTTATGGCGCAGAGAGAGAGAGAGAGAGAGAGAGAGGGAGGTGATGGTTATCTGGTTCCTTTCCTTTAATGGCAAGTCCGGTCGGAACCGGAGTGCTCAAAAATATGAGAAGTATCACTATCCACCCTTTGAGATCAATCAAAATTACCATTTTCTCACTTTATTTCTCTTCCTGTTACTTCACCGCAACGGGGGCTGTTCCCAGTCAACAGGGGCTGCTGCTGCCCCTTCCCATTCTGCATTACTTATTTGAATGTATCGATATCTGCACATTTATTTTCTTTTTATTAATTATTATATTTTTTGAACTTTATACCTGGCTCACTATAGTCTATACCCTCTAAGTGAATTACATTTGAGGGATCAAACGTAACCTTTTAACATCATGCTAAAGACGAATTTTACGAGTATTATCCTAGTCACTATTTTTATCGAAGCACAAAAGTTACCTCTACCCTCTATGTATTTAACATTCAAGGATGTTGAGGTCTACGAGAGGCCCAAATGAACATAATTTAACAACTTGCCCAAATCAATATCACTATCCATCCCTTGAGGTTAGTCACAAATGTCAGTTTTCACTTTATTTCTCTTATCGAAAAAAAATTCTCACCTATGACATGTTTCGCATATCTCTTCTAGAAAATGGCCTGTTTTATGGATTATAATTCCAAAGGGAATAACTAAGACCCATTTCACTTACGTTGAATTAGGGCACTTAAAACTCTTATCATTTTCTTCATTTCTTTCGCCGTTTCCTTTATTTTCTTTTCTTTTCACGCATTTCTCTCCCACTGTTTCTATAACTAGCTATCTGATTTGCAAAGTAACACTCCCGTCACTACTGTTGCCACTGTTGTCGCCAATCTCCACCTTCGACAATACCAACACCAATGGAGCATTGTTTGAATCTCATATCGGGTCGTGAATCGAGGGAAGGGAGAGGGAAGTGTGAAAAAGTAAATATAAGAAAATAGTTGCAAAAAAAAATGTTGAGTTCTGTGGTTGATTATTATTATTTTTTTATCTTGTTGTGATTGACCGAAGTGTTCTTACAAAAAGTACACTTAGGGTATTTATAATCCACAATTGACGAATACAAGCGGTTATATCAACTCCTCTGCTCAATGATTACATTAACTCCACTACTCGACAATTACTTGATGGTTACATTGACTCCACTACCTTAACGGATACATCATTGGTTTCATCAACTCTAGTACTAGATAGTTACCTAACAATTACATCGACTTCACTATTCAACGATTACATCGACTCCTTTGCTCCAATACTTAGCCACTGCACATTGAGAGTTTCAAAGATAAGAATTAGGTCTTCTCGTCTACCAACTGCACTTTACCAACTGATTATTCCCAACATTAGGCCATTTTCTGCTTTCATTGTCGTTTTAGCAAGCCTCTAATGACCAAGTTGTCAACTACAACACCTAGGACATTTATTGGTGTTTAAAAGAATTGAATGATTCATTAGTGATTCGTTTCATTCAAATTAGATAATCAAGTGTCATCATATGCGCCATTGTCATTTGCAAATTCGAATTTTCCTTGCCGAAATTCACATAGGTCATATTCATCATTTGACTCTTATCTCTCCATTAAAGTCACATTCTATCGAAAGTCTTCAGGTGACCTTCTATCTTTGTCTTTGAGTAGGTAATCATACTCAGATGCTCTCGCTGCCAATTAAAATGAATTGGCAAAATCTCGACCCTCAAATTTTCATCTAAGATTAAATTTGAACCTATTGAAAGCTAAATTCGTGAACTCTTTTTTTCTAAGAGTAAAGTAAGGCATCTAGCCTTTCCGATTCGAGCAATGAACTAATTGACCAGGTCATTATTTTAATGATAGAGTCTAGTCAAATCAGGATGCCTTAGCTATTATTTTTATAGAACTGAGCATGGAATTGTCTTTCCACCTCAGCTTAGTTTGAAACGAAATTGAGTGGTAAGATAGTGTGTTTAGTGGAAGTAGTTTTCAGCAAAAACAAAAGAAATAATCTAAGTCTTAAAAACTCATTTGTCTTTACTTCCACTTTGGGCTATAAATCCACCACGTGTTTCATGATCGATTGTTCATCTTCACCAATAAGAATGGCAAAGTTAGGGGTTTCCAAGCTTCTGGAAAATGGCAATTATTGACACATCCAAAATGTGCTTTCCTATATACATGAATGATGGTAATTCTGTCTAATCTCAATTATTATTGAACTTATTCAACGATCTCTTATGAGTTCAATCATGAATTTGGTTGGTCAACTTTCTCGCTTGAAAATGATACCGGTCTCATCAGATTTTCTATGTTAATCAGCATGGTAGGTCTAATGAGTGTACTCGCACCATTGGGTGTCAAGGTACACCTCTCTGCAAATGACAAACGGTCTTCAGAAAAAAGAGGATCTCTCTCTCTCTCTCTCTCTCCCTCTCTTTCTCAGAGGTGGCCCGGACGATGATGTCGTGGAATTCTCGCCACCTCTTTTTCCCTCCCTCGTATCATGTTCGCAGTTGACCAAGCAAATTGGGAAAAAGATCAAAAGGGGAACGGGGGGAAGCGCCAAGCTTATAGGCGGCTAGGCTAAGGCTTGAAACTTGAGGCCTCGAGCGGCGTGCGTGCGGTAAATGTAAGAAACTGGGAATCGATGCCCGTGGATAAGGGCATAAGCTGACAAAAGGGGAGGAAAGAAAAGGGGGGGTACTATTCGCAGCCGATCTATCGCATTATCCCCGATGACGTCACCCCCCAATTAATCCTGTGAGTACCCGATTCACGCCGCACCCGATTCTCGCCCGTCGTTTTCCCGCTTTTCCAGCGTCGTATTTACAAGATCACGTCCCCGGCGCCTTTTCCCCATACTGCCCCCCCGCCCCGCTGCTTCCGTCTCGTGAGCCGCTCACGTGCGAAACCTCGGCTATCGGAAGCCGTCGTTTCCCCCATTCGGCCCGAATTTATTACGTGAATTTGCTAAAATTCATGAATCTCGCAAGCTATGGTGGATATGATATTAGTCTCCTCTCCATTCGAGAGATTTTATTTTTTAATTTTATTTTGTTTTTGTCTATTATATTTATTTCGTGATGTGCTTGCTATATTTTGATGGTTGCAAAGTACTCAGACATAAATTTTGCATACTCTATGATGCAACAGTGAATGAAATAGATGTAAAGATTTGCGACTAATGTCTATGCATAAGAATCATCGAATATGCTTGGAGTTAATATTCCTTTTCGTAGCGCATAAATCTTTATGATAACTTCGCACTGTATCGCATTATTTATATATTCTTTAATAACATAAAATGCTAGCTTTGGGTTCTTCAACATATCTTATGATTCGATTCATGAATTTTTAACGTTTTGATTTACACTGCGTATATTAATTTTCATGACATGTGAATGGTATTTTCCTCTTCTTCCCTTTTTGCCATCTTCATAGAGATCGGAAAATTAGGTTTGCGAAAAATAAATTATGATAAAAAAAATATATCATATTTAAGTTTACCGAAAAAAAGATTACATATCCAACGCCATCACTTATCTTCTTAGTCTATAGATTATAGTTAATAATGCCGGCCCTACTTTGCTTACAATCATCCAAAAAACTATTGCGCTCTCATTTTGAGTTTAATATACAACATAACATATGGAAATGAAATCGCATGGTGAACTACCTTGCTAATTTTGGAATTGGCAAACACTTGAATATTAGTTTTTTTATTATATCCTATAAATTACTCCAGATTTTATTAGGTGATAAAATAGGGATTGTAAGTTGATAGTGTTATATTTTCATATTTGACTTTAGCCTTTTTCATATCCCAAAAAAAAAAAAAAAAAAAACAGAGATTGAATCTCTGAAGGTTGAATTTTTCTTTACAGAGTTCAACTCAAACCCTATCAAAGTTCAGCTCAACCTCTGCCATAGTGACGATCGACCTCATTTACCTACCTATGCCATAGGAGCCAGACCTAATGACCTCAACATTTGAGAGAAACCGAAATCACATCTCTAGAAATCTCACTCGGGACCTTGAATCAATAGGAACGCTAACGATCGCACTCGGTTGCCGAGACCCCAAATCCCAAGTACATGTTAAATTCTGGCCCTTGTCAAGGCTCTCCTTCGAGATCCTTAATCCAGCGCAATGGCGTCAATCCTGGCTTCGAGACGCAGCGACCCAACCCCCCAACGTCTCGAGTCCGCAGCGAGGTCCCCGACTCGATTCCTAGGTTCCCTAATCCATTCCGCGTGGTTGTAGTTAAAAGCGCATTCTACAAGTGTAGCAACGGTGGCAGCAACGGCGATTATGTTTTTTCCTACCACTATAATCTGATATTCCTAATGAAAACATAGCAACCGCAGACAACCCCTACTTTTTTCCTAAATTAAGCATCACGATTTCCACCGGACAAAATCTCTGCTAATATCAATTTCGTATCAGGGCAACGAACAGAAAATTCCTACAGTACCTTAAATAAAAGAAGAAAAAGGAATCGACTTCCTCCCCTTTTGGTTCCCCTAGCGGACCGGTATAAAGCAGCAAACTAGAAGATGCTCCCCATCTCCGAATCTTAGAATCGAATTCCAGATGAAATGAGCATAATAACGAGTATTCCTAATCAAGCTTTGGATCCCCCATTTAAAAAAAAAAAAGAATAAGAAGAAAATTGGAAAAATATAAAAATAATAAAAACTCATCATTCTGCATCTCAACAGGGAAAGCGAATTACAGTAATGATAATCAAAAATTAAATATTAAGGAAAAAAAAATAAAAGAAAGAAAGAAAGCGATGCGCGTTGACACGAACGAACACTTCCGTTTTGGGGGACCAAGCCCCGGATGCAGCCAAGACCAAAAGTAAATGCTTGCCCCACCCGCCCACCCACCACTTCCTTTCTTTGGTAAGTAACAAGACGGCGGTCCTTCTCTTTCACTTCCTTCAAATATTTTTTAATGCTTCTCAGTTAGATTAAACTCGCTTAATTTATGTCACTGATCATTTAAAATAATGTTAGCCCTTTCTCGAACCGGACTTAATTAAGATTAAGATTTACTTTAATCGGGCCCCACATGGTCCCCTCCCACAATATTAGATCATTTCGTTGAAGCATCTTTTAAAAAGAAAGAAACTAAGTAAACGGTCTTCGAAGGAATCGAGCGAGCACGATAATTGGTGTCGATGCCAATAAAAAAGAGAATTATTATTGTTGAATCTCGTCTAATGATGAAATCTCTTATCTTTCAACGCGCTGCTTACGCACAAAACTCTATGGAATTGAATTTTTTTTATATTTTCGCTGCGTGGATATTTATTAAAAAAATCCATTTAGGAAAAGAGACGGAAGAGAAAAAGGGGAAATCCCATTTGTATTCGGGAGCCCTACTTAAAGGAAAAGGCCCTTGGGTCTCGGCGGCTGTTGTGTGGATGCAAAGTGGGACACGTGAGGCCTGTTCTCCTGCGCCTTTTCGCATGCTATTTTTAGCAGCGGTCCCCCCCCGTCCTTGCTTCTTTTACAAAGGAAAACAAAAGGAAAAAGGAAAAGAGAAAAGAAAAGAAAAAGGGCACAAAAAGGGCCCGTCTCCTTTTCTCTCTCTCTCTCTCTCTCTCTCCTCCCCGCTGGACTGGCTCCTGCCATTCTCTTATTTTTCCCCGCTGGCTCTATCCGGGCCCGCTTACTGAGGCCCATCCTCCTTCAATGGGCCCGGCCCACTAAGAAAGCCCGCGAAGCCACTCGGCGGCCGCAAGCCCAATAGTCACTCGGGCCGCCTCCGCAGTGGTCGAGAAGAGGAGAGAGGGTTGGGGCTCGGGAGTCAAGCGACGGATTAGATCCATCAAAAATGGTTTATTGACCAATTTCTTAACACGCGTGGGTATTAAATGAGTTAGTTATACTAAGTATATGTATCATAATAGATGGGTCAAATACCGGTTTTATAATTTATTTAGATCCAACATACTTTCCCTTCATTTTTTTTATCTCCCCCATTGAATCTTACACTAGCTTTGCACTCTCATCTTAATTTTGGTGTGTTTCTTCATAAATTGAGTTAAATATAAAAGTGTTTTAATAGTATGAAGAATATGGATTGAGTACGGAACAAATCGGATACCATATGAAAATAGATCACAACGGGTAAAATGGGTATTTAGATCGACTTATTTTCAGCTCGGCCCAATTCATCCGTTTGGTTTGACAGGTCTACGACCCATGTGGCATCGCCGTTCTACAGGATTTGGTGGATTCAAAATTCGAAACGGTGAAGAATCGCGAGGACTGCCGCCTGAAGTATGTGGGTCCCAGTATGGTTGAGATGTCATCGTCCGGTTGACAGGCCCTTCCACGTGGACATGTTTCGGGGGCGACCAAATTGGTCGAAGTATCTTTCTTGAAAATTACTAAGATAGGAGCAAAAACGAGAAAAATTAAATATACAAAAATTATTCATAGCCAACGTTTGCTCAAAGAAAGCAGGAGCCAACAAAAAAACTGCTGATTTATATCTGCAAAAGACCCGCAACAAAAATCACTTCATGGTCAAAGTCAACCTGGGAGGATCGAAATACGCTCCTTCTACAGGTTAAACCCTCCATGAGGAAAAGTCTAGCTACAGATTTTACAAACCATAGGAAGAAGAGCACTCATGATGATGGTTCCTACATCCAGAAAGGATTAAAATGCTTCTTCGGGAGCTTGAGGCTCCGCGGCTTCACTTTCGGTCTCCCCGGACCGTCACCGGACCTTAACGCGGTCCAGGCTCTCGTAGACCACCCTCATCCGAGGACGCAGCTCCGGGTCGAGCTCCGTGCAATTCAGTGCGACGTGGAACGCGGCGACCACTTGCTTCTTCGCGTGGACCTCGTGCAGGAGGTCCGGGTCTATTATGTCAGACAAGGGTCGCTCCTCCCGGAACACTTTCCTCACCAGGTTCTCCAGGCCCTTCCCGTCATTGTCGGGCCCTGCGTCCGGCACCTGCCCCGTGAGGATCTCCATCAGGACGATACCAAAGGAGTACACATCGCTCTTCTGGGTGACCTTGGTGCTGGATGCCCGGGTCTCGGGCGCCAAGTAAGCGACTGAGGGAGCCGGCATCTTCAGCTCCATTGCGGAGCTTAAGACGGTTTGGTTATTAGAGCCATGCTTCTTGGACGATGAGGCGGTGAATCCCAGAGTCCCTGAGATAAGACGATTGAGACCGAATCCGGATATGTGAGGCTGAAACTCATCGTCAAGGAGGATTTTCGTGGATTTCAGGTTCCCGTGGACGTACTTCCGAGGACTGTGCTCGTGTATGTACGCTAAGCCCCTCGCAGTTCCTTGAGCAATCTTTAGTCTCAATGCCCACGACAATGGCGGTGAACTCTTAGATGGTCCCCCTGTGGAAAAAGATTGTAGCAACAACAAGGTTTTATTACAACCTTAAAGACATGTACCAAGAAAATGACTACCAGCGGAAAATCACATGCAGCCGCACGACGAACGGAAACAGTGCTCTACATTTCGGCCGAGTTATGTGCAGCGAGTGGGTCATCCACGTTCAACACTCAGCAAGGACAAGCCTTGCTGTTGTGTGCTCCGAAACAATCATGCACGGACAGTAAAGGGACGATTCGCTTAACTCCAGAGAGAGAGAGAGAGAACCAGAAATGTACCATAAAGTGCGCACAATTTAGGTTAGATCCGAAACGACATGATCACAAGTCGGCATCTTTAGCTATTGCCCAAATGAAAGTCAATGGCAGACGACAAATCCATCATCACTTGCAAACAAAATTCGACACTCACATCAAACCATGGTTGTTAGAATATCAAGAAAGGTGCTTTAGAGACACGGATGAAGAGAGAGATAAATCATGCATGTGACCTTTTCACATTGTCGCCACCAGCCAAAACCCGACCCTACACTGAGGTGAAAAAGTGAGTTCCCGTGATTCCAGGTTTTACCAGAAGAGGCTCGAGCTTTTTATGTCTTGAGTGCGACAGAAAACACACAGAACAAATTGATATTACAATCATGTTATTTAGGTAGAGCAAAAAGTTCAAAGGAAATGGAGGTGAATGGCCTATTGAAATCAGTAAAAGCTTTGTTTAGATGAAAGGAAAAGACTACTGGCGATTCATTCCAAAGATTATCAAATCACTAGGACCTGTTGAGAATATAAGTTTGGATTAACATAGAATGCTTTCGCAGATACAAAATTCTCCAACATTATGACACTAAAAAATTGGCCTCTTCTAATGGAACACATACACGTTGAGATTGAGAACCATGGGCAATGCCATTACACACAGATTGTCAAACAACCATCGTGGGTTCGACCCAAAAAAAAAAAAAACCCATCGTGGGAGACCATAGCAGCAGCAGATGCAATTGAAGGACTGAGGCCATAGCATTCCTACTGATGAAAGGATAAAAAAGAAGCACCTAACTGATAACGCAGTCTTCCAAGGCACGTCCCGATAATTTCTTATTCAAGTTTCCCAAGTGAAATTGTGCGACAATGATAACCATTCATCTATTATACGCTTCAGACACCACACCCATCAGTAAAAATGCTAATGCCGACACCAAAAGAACTCCCGACATCAGTCGAGGTGGGAACTTACTGTAAAATTGTTTTAAAAGTTTAAGATCTCATGTAAATTTTTTGTGAGACTGGCAACCAACTGTACTAAGAGATACGCAATTTGATATCTAAATACTTTAAACAAGCCCACTGCGTCAAAGAGACCATACCAGGCGGGGTCACTCATGCTGTCAAGTCTAGCCAATATTCAAACGCGAACCCCTGAGTCGGAATCGAACAGCCAGAGACAAAGCATTTTGATTCGGTTTGGCTTAAGCAGTATCATGTGTAGAGCCAGAGAATCATCCACAGACTGATGTAATCGTGCAAAATTTAATGCGGAAAACACGAAGACATCCACGTGAGTCCTGTCCGGACCAAGCAAGAAACGCCACGAAAACGTGCGAGAAACGGGTGGTGGAGAGGAAGGTTACCATGCAATGCGGCGTACAGGCACCCGTTGCGGATGAAATCGGAGACCAGCAGCTTCTCGTCGCTGGCGTAGTAGTAAGCCCTCAGGCGGACGACGTTGGGGTGGTTGACCCGAGCGATGGCCTCCACCTCGGACTCGAACTCCTTGAGCCGCCACGCCGCGTCGCCCTCGCTCAGCCTCCGCACCGCCACCGCCACCCCCGCCGCGGCCGCGGACCCTCCGCCGCTGCCGCCCCGCCCGACCACCACCTTGTACACGATCCCGCTCCGGCTCTTCCCCACCACGTAAGCGGACGCCCTCAGCAAGTCCTCCAGTTCCAAATCGAACCCCTCGTCCAAGACCACGAACTTACCCTTTTGCCCTTCTAGGTCCGCCGTTTCCTCCACCGCCGCCGCCGCTGCTTTCTCCTTCCCCGACTTGTCTCTCCCGAACCTCGCCTGTTTCCTCCTGACGAACCACACGGACACGAAAACCACGCCCGCAATCACTGAGAGTCCGGAAAGAACCGGTATCAGGAGCGAATTGCTCTTCTTCTGAGCCATCCCACCGTCACCCGCTAGCGAGCTGTGAATGCGGTTCGATTTCGGGCCCTCGGGGTCCTCCGGCCTCGCAGACGCACTCGGATCCAGCGCCTGCGGGCACGGCGCCGAGAGCGGGAACCCACAGAGCCCAGGGTTCCCGGCGAACGCCGTGGGGCCCTGGTTCAGCAGCGAGCCCACCTGGGGTATCTTGCCGGTGAGGTTGTTGTGCCCGAGGTCCAAGCTCACCATCACCGGAAACCGGCCGTACGACGCCGGGACCTGGCCGGAGAACCCGTTGTACGACAGGTTCAGCGTCCCGGAGAGGCTCCCGAGCTTCGCGAGCGCTTCGGGGAGCGAGCCATCGAGCGAGTTGGAGGACAGGTCCAAGTGGGCGAGGTTGCGGAGGTTCTTGATCTGGGTCGGGACCGGGCCGGAGAGCGAGTTCCGGGAGAGGTCGAGGGAGACGAGGGAGGTGGCATTGAAGAGGCGGGAGGGGATGGGCTGGGAGAAGTTGTTGCCGGCGAGGTTGAGCCGCCGGAGCGAGCCGAGGAGGCCGAGCTCGGAGGGGATGTAGCCGGAGAGGTTCTTGCCGGGGAGGAAGAGGGAGGCGACCCGGCGGCCGCGGCCGCAGGCGACGCCGGCCCAGTGGCAGGGGCTAGGGTCGGACTCGGACCAGGAGGAGAGGGAGCGGGCCGGGTCGGAGGCGACGGCGGCCTTGAGGGCGAGGAGGGAGAGGCCGTCGGGGGTGAGCGCGGAGGAGGACGGCGGAGATAGGAAGAAGAAGCAGAGGAGGAGGCGGAGTGGCAATGCGGGCGGTGCGGAGAGTGGCATTTTGTGGCATTTGGTAAAAGGGTGGTGGGAGGGAGACATTAATTTCGTTAATGGTCCAAATGCATGCGGGGTGTTTTTGGGCTGCTGCAACGAGGAGTTGCAGAGGAGAAAGAGAGAGAGAGAGAGAAGTGGGGGAAGAAAAAAACAGGGGAAGAGCCGAAGGAGAAGTCTTGTGATAGCGAAGGAGAAGGAGGGGAGAGGGGCAGGATTTTGGAGGGTAGTGGTTGGATTTTTGAACGTGCAATCAGAGGCTGGTGGATTACGAGGTGGGCAGAGAGAGAGAAAGAGAGAGAACGTGGGTGCTCGAGAAGTCTCTCAAGTTTTTGAATTCTCGTGACCAGGGCCCTTTGCTCCCCCCCGTAGTGGATGCAATGGGAGCGTGCGTGGGAGCGAGAGCGAGAGCGAGGGCTGCTGCTTCCGTTTCGTGCCTGGGATCAGTCGTTTATTATTATTAAGTCTTCCCCTGAGATTACAAATTAAACGGATTCGAACTTTGTCGAGCGAAACGAGATCTGCCCGGGGACTGGGCAACTGTGCTGTCCTGTGCATCTTTTCGGAGTAGCGACGGTGGGAGGGACAGACGTTGACGATGGTGGGATCTTTAAAAAAAAAAACTCTATTTTTGAACCCGGAAGAGCGCACGAAACAGCTGATCCATCCGAGTTGCTCCAATAAGTGTGGTTTCAACATGGACGTATCTGGTCTCATTTTCTCTTGGAGCCAAACGTGTCCTCGAAACCACTTGCAAATTTATATTATTAAAAATCTCAAACTAATATATTTAAGACAAATTTATATTTTATTAATTTTCATTA
Source organism: Eucalyptus decipiens (assembly GCA_014182575.1). Taxonomy (NCBI): domain Eukaryota; kingdom Viridiplantae; phylum Streptophyta; class Magnoliopsida; order Myrtales; family Myrtaceae; genus Eucalyptus; species Eucalyptus decipiens. Next base: position 40,305,585 of record CM024609.1, on the reverse strand, counting down.
AATTGAATTAATATCATAGAAAAAACCAAGAACCAATAAACCTATAACAAATAAAAGATAAAACCTCAACTTAATATAATCATCTAACTCAGCAATTTAATAGTAAAATTTAACAAAATCATTATTACATGAATATCAATTTAAAGTTTTTCTGATTAAAAAATTAATTTTAGATGAATTTATTACAAGTGTATTAATTTAGAATTGTTTCTGATATTAATCATTTTTGTTTTCTCATTTCGTCATTTACTTGAGAGTGGTGCTATGGATATTAAGTTATTAACTAATGTCTCAACGTGAATGTGCGGGGAAAAGTGCCAAAAAAGTCATAAACCTTTTGTCGTTGTGCCAATTTAGTCCTAAACCTTTTTTTTTTTGCGCCATTTAGTTCTAAACCTTTTTAAATTGTGCCGATTCAATCCTTTCCGCCAATTTGGCCGGATTTTGCTGGACGGACGCCGCCGACCGACGTGGACCATTTTTATTAATATTTTAATTTTTTTGAATTTTTTTATTTTTTTATTTTTTATTTTTTTATTCCTCCAGCCGATCTGGCCGCCGGACCTAGGCGACCGGCCGAGGCGACGGGGCGAGGTTGAGGTCGACCTCGCCGCCACCTCGCCGGCGGGCGCGGCGCCCTCGAGGCTGGGCGGCGAGGCTCGCCCTCGTCGGATCCGGCGAGGGTTGAGCCTCGCCCATGGCCGGCGAGGGCGAGCCCCGCCGCCTTGCCTGGATCCGGCGAGTGAGGGGTTCGAGCAAGGGGAGAGAGTCGGAGGGGGTAGACCGCCGCCACCGCACCTAAGCCGTGGCCGTCGGCCTACGGCCGCGCCCCCCTCGGTTTCAAGCGCCGAAGCTCCTCGGGCGGGACCCGAGAGAGAGAGAGAGAGATCGAGAAATGCTACCGCCCAATGCCGTCCACCGCCGCTCGCCGACCCGCCGCCATATCCGGCGAGCCGGCGCGCTCGCCCTCGCCACCCGGGCCTCGAGGGCGGCCTCGCGCGGGCGGCGAGGCTCACCCTCGCCGGATTTGGCGAGGTCGAGCCTCGCCGCCATGGGCGAGGCTCGACCCTCGCCGGATTCGGCGAGGGCGAGCCTCGCCCGCCCGCACAAGGCCGCCCGGCGCCACCGGCGAGGTGGCGGCGAGGTCGACCTCGACCTCGCCGGCCAAGCCGGCTCGGGCGGTCGCCGACCTCGGCGACCACCGGAGGAAGAAGAGCAGAATAAAAAATAAAAATTCAAAAATTCAAAAATATTAAAATATTAATAAAAATTGTCCACGTCGGTAGGGCGCGTCCAGGGGCCAAAAAAATCCGGCCAAATTGACCTGGAAAGGACTGAATCAAGACAAGTTAAAAAGGTTTATGATTAAATTGGCACCAAAAAAAGCGCAGACTTTTTTTAAGACTTTTCCCCGAATGTGCGGGCCTGCCAGTCTTGTACAAATTGGCCACTTACTATTTACCTTTGAAGTTTGAGATGTAACGAATCCTCAAAAATAACAATAAAAAAAAAAAAAAGTAAATAGACGCATGGATCGTCAGAGATATTTGCGATTATGTCTAACTTTTTTGAAATTTTAAAAGCTATGAAAATATTTTTCCATTTAAACATGAAAGTCAATGTGCTTCTTTCTAATCCAAAAGAAAAAGTAAAGACAGATGGAATCCTCGGTTGACTTATCAAGTGGTGTGGAACCCTAATGACATGACGAATTCTTATTAGGTACTCCAAGATGGCTTTATTTGTCATCGTCCATGTAACACGGCTGATTGGACGGAGATTCTTCCACAAATATTATTCGCAATATTCATGAGTGGCCAACGGGATAAAGAACATTTCCGTTAAAATGCCGAGATAAGTATAATAGGAGTGTCATGACTAATTTTCGTACGGCACTCATTTGAAAATCATAATTTTGTTTTCTCTCACTAAAATATCACATCAAAATAAAATCGATCATTTAAGTATTATTTTCAACAAATCATCCTAGTGGATTTTTTTTTTTATATATTTTAAATTTTTTTATCATTTCCTTTTCTATTTTTTGCTTCTTTTTTTTTTAGTGCCAACAATAGTTACTAGCGACCCTAGCTGGCTACGGAGGTCTCACCCTTAGCCGATGTAGCCACGAAGGCCTTGGGCAAGGCCGTAAAGGCCCTTGCTAGATCTAGGTGTGGCGAGGCCTTCACAACCGATTAGGGTCCATGGTGATCCTCACTCGAGACAAAAAAAAATAATAAAAAAGGAAAAAATAAAACATAATTTTAAATATAAAAATAAATAATATAAAAAAATTTATCAACTTTAGCACTCATAAAACCACATAGAACAACCAAATATTCCATGTCAAATTTTATGATCGGGTAAATCGCCGATAGTATTTGAGCGATTGATTTTTTTTTTTGTGGCACTTAAATAAATAAATAAATAATTACAACATTTAAATGAGCATCGTATGAAAGTTACAACACTCCTAGGTTGCGTTCGGTAACACTTTTTGTTCCCTAAATAATTTATGATCAAAATTAATTCTTTTTTATTATATTCCTCAAAACAATTTCTAAACATTTTAAACCGTTTGATAACTGTCCAAAATTTCAATTATTGCAATAGAATTGCATTTGGCTCCATCCTCAAAATTTATATTTCAAATCATTTTCTTTTAATTTTTAAATAATATTATTACTTTTTTTCTTTTCTATTCATTTATTAATTTATTTTATTTTTTCTTTCCTTTCTCCTCTTCTTCTTCAAGGGTTGCTGGTTGCTGACCTTGAGATGAACGGCAATCGATGACCTCGTCGGAGCATCACTAGCCCTCGCCGAGGCCGTGCCTTGTCAACCAAGCCTTGGTTGGGCGAGTTTCCGATGAGCTCACCGAACCTCACCAAACTGGTCGCTGGTGATCAGCAATGGCAGCAGTTGAAGAAGAGAAGAGAGAGAAGAAAAAAAAGAAAAAATAGGTTGGCCCGATTTTGAAATTGTTATCAAGAATAAAGAATCAACTTTTTTTTTTACTTATCGATTATGTTCCAAATCTACTTCTAGAAACAAAAAAATAGAAATTTATTTCAAAGAATAAAAGTTTTACCAAACGAATTTATGTTCCGAATTTACTCCCGGAAACAAAAGAACGGAAATTGTTACTATTTGGCAAGTTGCCAAACGCACCCCTATTATACCAGTCCATTAGAATGTCCGCGGAGTTCCGCTAATGGACTCGAAGTTTTCACGTGTTCAATCCTCTAAGACGTCCGCACACGGTAATTATATCTTTTCTTTTTTTTGGTCGGAACAGTAATTATATCTCAAATGAACGTTTTGTAACGAATGTAGAGCCCTTACAGCACACTTTCGGAGGTTGCTACGCTATTCACTCTTTCCACCCTTTATTCATTGAAAAAATGATTACCTTACCTATTTTGAATTTGATTTAATGACGATATTCTCTTATGGGCGCGCGCGCGCATATATATATCCTTGTTTCCGGACATTTCCTTTTTACCTTACCGTTCTTCCTCCTCGAGCAATTCCGGGCATAATTAGCCGTCGCCACCTACCGCTAATTGTCAATGGGACGGCCACAAGGGACAAAGCCCCCAAACCCCGCAATCCGAGGGGGGTTGGGGACCGACAGGGAGATTCGACAAGAAAGGACGACGAGGGGAGCGAGCGATCGATGACAACGGCAAGGCACGACATCGAATCTTTGGCAATGCTAGATAGGGTCGGGAGAGTTTATGATTTTTGTCACTGAGCGTGGCGTAATTTTATATTCAATTGAATGAATAACTAGATCATGAAACTGAACCTGAAATTTCTATCGTTTAGTTATCAATGTGGGGATCATTCGACGGGAGTAAACCGGAAACTTTAGTTAATCAGCTTTGATTTTTTTAACTTCGACAATAACATTCTGTATTTCAGTGACAACCGACAAATTCTTTTTATCACATGTTAATAGACAAAAGTCCATCGGCTTATAATCGTGAAATCACATAAAATCACACATCATAAAAGTGTACAAAATCTAAACGTGGGATGTCAAAGCTGCAGCGGATGCACCCACATTACATTTTCGAACGGGCGAATTCTCAGTGAAGAATGGTTGTGTTTGATTTGTGTGGCGAGACCAGAAGTATGGCTGACGAGTAAGGGATTTTCATGAACTTCGAATCGTTAAAAGGCATAAAGCTGGTTTCTTTTTCTCCCGGTCGGGATAAAGCTGGTTACAAAGTGCTGCTTTTTTCAGGGCACTCGTTACAAAAGTGCTCGAATAAGTTGGGCTTCTTTTGCTTTTTCTTGCGGTGTCAGACGGTCATTTTAGCAGGGCCATCCATGGTGGTGGTGGCGGAAAGCTGCCAGTTCCAGTCTAGTTCGAATTACCGTTAGTTCCGCCATTTGAATTCCGAAGGTTTCGGGACTCGATAGAGAGCCATGGCCCAGATTGGCGTTCTATTCAACTAGCTAATCCAGTCGGCTCAAGATGACTAGTCGCAAATCAGCCATTGAGCTCTCGTGCATTTTGTATTAGGTAATTGAAAACACAGGTCTATAAAGCTTGAAGTATTAAGCACACGTCGTAAACCACGTGGAATTTTGAATTCCGATATGAAGTCTTTGCTTGAGCAGCAAATAAGCTTGCACTCTCAGGTCTAGTTGTGTGCCAATATAGAAGAATCGCACTGGGCAAGAGAAAGAAGAAACGGAATCTTAAAAGTTTGGAGGGCAACAAATAGATGGAGCCAAATCGCCAAAAGGCACTTCTGGGATGGGCTTGATGGCATATATATATAATATGGAAAACCTGGCTCCTACAGAGAGAGTACTTCCATATCTACCAAACCAAAACATCCTTCTGGATTTTGGGCAATCATTCTTTTCAGTCGTCCGTGTCGACCTGTTCGTCCTATTACAGAAATTTCCCAATAAGAATTGCCTTGCATATCAGGAAAAGAGTGCGAATCTTTTAGTCTATCTGCCCGAAAAATCACGCTGTCTAAAATAACGTGTGTCCGCTGTAGGGTATCACCATATGGCATACTCTCGAACATTATTTGCTTCCACCGCCAAGGCCGCCGTTCTCCTCAAATAAATGGTTCAGGCTTTTTAGTACATTCCTAACATGCAAAAAATTCACAAGAGATTAATGCTTGGCTCTGTCTATTTTTCCCATTAAGTAAAACAAGATGAATGAGATTGTGGAGCTCGCTTTCTAAAGGAATCTACTCGTTCAGATACAACCTTTCAGTAGACGAGTACCTTCTTTGTGCTGATAGTTAAATGCTTAAAGTCTCGACTTCACATCCTTCTTGCCAGGAATTTGCAAAGCCTCGTAGTGGCCAAAACCATGGTAAAGAAGTCTTATGGGGTTCTCTTTGCCATATTCTTGGCCATACTCAGCTATTGATATAAGGCCTCCGGCATCGTTATCGTACATGTACACCGTGATAGGCATCCTGAAATTACCGAATTTAATGACTTTATAAACTCAGTTCTCTAATGCTATGACGTTACTGATATCAGCAAGCCTTTCAAACTCAGCTCTCTCAAAATACTTACTTTCGAGTAAGAAACTGAATATTACTAGCATGACCAACCAAATATTACTAGCATGACAAACCAATGAACATCAGCACATCGGCCAAAAGAAAGAAAAAGAGACGTCAAGCAGAAAAGGATCGCCTCAGTCAAAGAATAGAATGTTGCAGATCTCCACGGGAACACATGAAACAGGTGTTGTGCCTGTCCACATGAACAACAACATATTGATGGGCAATGGGTGTTACAACAAAGTTATCATCTGTACTCAAGCAAGCAACCATGCATTTGGAAAACAAGCACATATCATTCACAAGTCACAAAAAAGCATGTGCATGCATGTGTGTGTGTGTGTGAGAGAGAGAGAGAGAAGGGGGGACCTGAGAACATGAGATGCCATGAGCAATTCTGGCTCACCTCCCCATACATGTGGCTTCCTCATTTGCGAGACATATGTATCAAAATCACCTTCAATAAACCTGTGCACAACATGACTTTATCAGATACAACTCCAGCAACAATTTTAGAGAAGTTTGGGAACTTGGATAGATGACCATTCTGTCTCTTCCCGTCTTTTGATGAACTCGTCCGCAACCTGAAAAGTAAAGCAGACTATTCATCACAAGAACTTCATATTACATGTGATTTCAGCTCACATAACATTGGCAGAGGTATCATCTTGGATGAGTCATCCCAAGAAAGATGCATTCAAAGAGAAATGGTTAGCTTAAATCATTGTCCATAAAGATAATGAGCCAAGCAATCACAAAACTGCACTAGGAATGAGTTGAAATACAAATCGTCATTTTAAAAATTGATAATGCCAATTCTTAAGCAATTTTATATTGTAGTGAAAATAAATTTTGAACCATAGGAGGAGAGGATAAAGACCCACCAAATCCCGTAATTCATCTGCAAGTTTTCTCTGAAGGCTCTCACTTGGAGCTGGTCTTCCGGACAGAAGACAGGCCCCATGAGCAACAGAACGAAATAAACATCTGCCATCTCCAGGTATGCCTGCATAGCATGAAGTTGTCATCTACCTTTTCATAAGTGCATTCACGAGAATCCATGTTGAAAATGCATCTTCAACATGGCACTCAGAACTAAGAAGAGCAACATGACTAGAGTCTAAATCTCACCAGTGACAGAGTAATCAGTATAGACTTTCTTCCCATGCGAAATTTTAGCATATGATGAGTCCTTGCAATTTTTCTCTTTCCGATCATCAATGGCTGCTTCAGCATGCTCTGGCTCAAAACTCGAATAACAAACCAACAGCCCAAGAAGCAAACCAGCAGAACCACGCCCTTGAGGCCGAGAAATACGGCGAACACTATATCGGACTTCGCTAGGCATCCCTTGCTTTGTAAACAAAAGTTTGGCATTCACTCTGTCACATACTGTTGATATCGAAACATGTCCTTTTTGAGGTATTGTAACACCAACCGAATCTCTGATTACTAGAGACCGCACAACTCGCCTGTGCTTGGAGATAAAGGAACCAAAACATCCACCCTGGCCCCCTCTAAAACCAGTAATACTACCAGAGGTTGGCACTTCAGATCCACTCAGATCAATATACTTGGACCTGGAATACCCAGAAAACACATGAAAGTATGCACTGGAAGGCGCCACATCACAAATACTCCTCCCCATCTGTCGTCCCCAAATGCGACCACTTAAGCGCAAAACATTCTTTGGACAAGTTATCAGAGTGCAGCAAGCAATCATTTTGGCATTGCCTGTCACACAAGCAGAATGCAAACATTTAAAAGCGTATCAATCTCCAATTACTGAGATCTCGCGTACCCAGCTACACAGTGCAAAACATGTTACTGATAATTACAGCTACAGCTGTTGTTACCGACAAACATGTAAACCATGTAAGTTCTATTCAGCTTGGCTTGTCAAGCCCTGAAAGTGCGAACCGCATATATCTACTAGAAACTCATCTACTCTCACAAAAACTGCCCTAGTTGCGCATAAGTAATGAACAAACAATAAGAACCAGCTGCTCATTTCTAAAAAAGTAGCTTATTCGAGCATGTTTGAAGACAAAAAGACTGCTGTAAATAATGCATTAACCTCACCTCCTTCACACTAACTTTACCATATTCGCCAGGGAAAAGTCCCGAGTCAATCATACCAAAAAGCCCAGCATCTTTATAGTTAATACAAGTACACCCAGAGTTTCCACAACATCGCAAGCCAATCTCCACCTAACCAATTATAAGAGGCTCTTCTTGCCCCCAACAGCCAAATATAGCTCGATAAGATTTCTAACAATTCCCTAAATGCTCCGTTTTTCTAATTAAAAGCACTTCTAGGTGTCAATCCACAATCCCATAACACATTCTGCTTTCCCCCAACAGAGCCTTACTACAGGCATTTGACAGCAGATCATCAACAGAGAACCGTACCTCCATTAAAGCCACAAATTCCCATAGACAGAAACGATTTCAGAAACCCGACATCATCAGAACAAGATACGAAGAAGCAGGCGATGCGAAAAGTCAAACGGGAACCAAATCAATTCACCCACAATATCCCCCCCACCCCCCTTTCAAAAAGCAACAAAATAAAATATTTTGAGAAGAACCCAAATGAGGAAAACGGGGCATTTTATCTGCATCTCAAGAAAGATAGAAAACTCGGGGTCGATTAAAGGAACCGATTCTTGATACGAGCTGAAGCAAGGTATTAGTAACCTTCTCGTTGTTCGAGCTGATCAGTCGGAGAACATTGCGCGACGAGGAGGAGTTTTACGGCTCACGACAGCGTCGAAATGTGCGTCGGAAGCATTCCCCGGACTTCCCAGTGACGGTGGAGCTCAGGCGGTCGTCCGGTCGTCTTCGACGGTGTTCTAGTCCTCTCGCCGATCCCAAAACGCACTGTCGTTTAGCTCTTGAGAATTAGGATTTTCGCAATTTTATTACTTCAGAAATTAGAATTCGTGTAGCCTCCTCCGTCTTGTGAGAGAAGTGTCAAAAAAAAGTCTAAGCCTTTTTACATTTATACCATTTTAATTTTAAACTTTTTATTGATGTCAATTTAGTCAATTTCAGCTAATTTTGACTAGATTATACTGACTAAATGCCGGTTAGTTAACTTTTAATAATATATATATATATATATATATATATATATTTTTTTTTTGAAATATTTTTTCCTCTTCCTCCTTTCTCTAACTGGTCATGGGACCTCGACGACTGACTAAAGGCGACAATCGACGAGGTTAAGGTCAACCTCGCCGACTTCTAGCAAGCCTCGCTAACCACGACCGAGACTCAACCTCACTAGATCCGACAACAACCTTGGGTCGATGAGGCTTGACCCTCACCAAATTCGACAAGGGTGAGCTTTGCCCATGCCCAGTGAGGTTGAGGTTGACCTCACCAGTTCTCACTGAGGACCGACCGAAGGAAGGAAAATGTGAAGGAAAAAAGAAAAAAGAAATCATAAAATATTAAAATATTATTAAAAGTTGTTAACATCAGCGCCAATCGTGTTATGTTAGTCGATTGGTGCCCATCACTAAGATCCAGTCAAAATTAGTCAAAATGACTGAATTTGCCACAAACTAAAAGATTTATGACTAAATTAATACTAATGAAAAGTTTAAAACTAAATTGACACAACTACATAAGATTTGAGACTTTTTTGACATTTTTCCCGTCTAATAAATTGGGTAAAGATTCAAAGTAGCACTTTTCAGTATATTTTCAAAATACCAACCAATATATATATATATATATTTAATGGATGAATTGCACATATATAATAAAGTCATTTGTTAAAACACCTCTAATAAATCTTAGTTAGGACCCGATAAGCACCCTTTTAACATCTTCCTTATACATATCACCATGCCTTTGACGAGATTTATTCAATTGCATTGCAATTCGAGCTCCGCCTTGTTTCCAACTTCAGTTAGACTCGAGATTACTCAATTTATTTTTTCGATGATCGAGACCACATTGAACTAAGTTAGCCTAAAAAATTGAGATAGATCAAATTTCAAGATGGTTATCAATTAAGGACACGAGATGCCTCTGCTTTTTTAGAGTAAGAAGGGGTAGAGAAAACGGGCCAAGTCGATGTTGAGTACCAAGCACTGCGGCACTGAAGTAACCCATGCTATACTCCCAGGAAAAGCTCAAACGGTCTTCAACGAATGCGTACCTGTACCCAAAACCTAGGGGCACAAGACAACTCTCTTCAAGGAACTCGGCAAAATAAGCTTGTAACTCCAGGAGAAGAGGTTTCTTGTTACAGAGGAGATCGAGGTAACAAGACCCAAATGATTGTTTACCAAAATCATAGATATCCGCAAAGTTGTAAGACCATGTATGAGGTTGACACCTACCTAGTACTGAAAGGTCAAGGAAGTTGGTAACCCAATGATAAGGAAGCCGGTGACCGAAACCCTAGTGAATGGTGGCCATAACTATAATCTATAACGATCCTAAGATAGCGTAATTTCTTGTCAAGTAAGTTTCAATAGTTTGGAATATCCTAATCATTTTTATTGCATGATCATAGACATCATTTTAAATGTCATTCAATAGATCAATCTCTAATGTGACGCGCCTAGATCACTAATCAAAATAAACCCAACAAGAATTTAAGGTTCAAACCTTTATAATTTTTTATTTATTAAATACGTGCAAGTTTTATCATGACTTGCTATGGTATGATATCCAAAACAAAAAAAGAGAAACTCGATAAATTCGATTTTAAACTAGTAGAGATAATTTATAATTAAGATTACGTTTGATCATTCGGAATTCTAATCAAGACAATATTAGATAAAATAGGATATGAAATTCAAGAAATTGCTAAATCCTATCAATTGTCTAGTGCTTACAATAATAATATCGGATTAAATCACATCATGTGTATTATTTGGTATAAACGATATTAGTATAAATGAACAAAAATTTTTACAAACGGAGATGCTAATAAATTCTTATGACACTCTTGCTTGCATTATTTTTATTTTCCTTTTTATTTCATTTTCCTCTATTTTTTAATTAATTAATTAATTATTTATTTATTCTCCTCCCATCATTCTCTAATAAAATTTTATTAGATAGTAAATTGTACTACTATACCTAAAAATACTAAAATACATAAAATACGTAATAAATATAAATATACATGCATATTTATATATTAATTTTATATTATAAAATACAATTAATTTCTAGTATATAAATAAAAAATATTAAATTTTTATTTTTAATTAATTATATTAGAATTCAAATATTATTTATATCAAAATATAATTTCAATTTTGTTAATTTGAAAAGTTTTTCATTCAAGGAAAATAATTTCCTTATTATAAATGTTAGAAATCTTATCAATTTTTATCTTAACTCTTAATGAAATAATTTTATCCCGTTTATATTTTCTTATTTTCAACGTGTCTTGAATTGGCATCAAATATAGGATAAGATAAGTTTTATTATATTCTGGATTTTACACTGATCACTAAACGCAACCTAGGGCCGGGAAGGTGTTGCGAATGCGAAGCATGCCCGTCTCGAAGTGGAAGCATCTTACCTCACTCGCCGAAAAGCACCTGCCATCGTTTTTCGCTTTTTCGAGAGGGAAAACAGAGCGAACCGCCGAAAGCTTCTTCCTTTCCAATTTCCATCCGCTCGCCGTCGCCTCTCCGCCCCGATTTCCGGAGCTCGAGTCCGTTCCCGAACTCGGCCTCGACCTCGCGCAGGCATGGCGTGGGCTCTGATTCTCGCCGTCGCCTTCCTCGTCATCAACATTGCCCTCTTCGCCTCCACCTTCTATCAGGTACTGAACCCGACGCTGCTTCCCTTGCCCCTCCCGTGCTCCGACGAGCCGCCGCCGCTTCGGACGGTTCGCCGGACCGGTGCCGCTCCGTGACTTCGCTTCGTCGGCGACGGCGCTGCTTTAGGTTTTTTTCTTCTCTTTCTCCGGTTCGCCAGTTGAGGTCGCGACCCCGGGCGAAGAACCGGAGTAGGAGGATTGCCTAGTTAACCTAGCGTCTGCTGTTTTATCGGCGGCCAAGAGTTCGATTGGTCGCTGGAGTAGGTCGCCCTGCAAAATTGACTATTTTCCATGAATCTATTTCTCCAGTAACTCATGGACATCGAGAGATTCCAATCAGCCAAATATGTATCTTCGATGCTATTTATTGTGTTTGATCTTTTTTTTTCTTTCCTGGCTTGATTGCTCATGAGCTTGTAAAGTGTTCGGGTTGCATCTGACTTTAGCACGTTGCTGTTGAAGACCCCTCGAAACTGCATAAATCCTCGGAATTGTAACTCCGTTGCTGTTTGAATGTTTCGTAGATCCTGATATTATCGGATCTGGAGGCGGACTACATCAACATGTACGAAGCAGCATCTCGGATCAATGGGTTGATCCTTCCTGATTTTATCTTACAAGGAGTTCTCAGCGTGCTTCTACTGATGACTGGACATTGGCTCATGTTTCTAGTTTCAGCCCCCGTCACTTGTTATCACGTAATGCTGTAAGTGTTGTTTTACTTCGACCTTTCCTCTCAGATGAACTTCAGTTGGGCTACCTTCCTATGATGTCGTGCTGTTGATGCACTTTGTCCTTGCAACGAGCCCGTTATCCATTTTAGGTCATGAGCATCTCTAAAGAAATTTTAGGAGCCTTTAGAGCTTTAAGAACCCTGAATCTCCCATTTCACAGTGAAGGGATGGGGAATTATATTTGTGAAAGGAAACTAAACTGTATATTTGCCAAAAAGGATATATTTATTATAATAACAGCATCAGATAGAAGTCAACTATCTCAAAATATTAGAAGCTTTTGTGGAGGTCTGCCCCTTCGAAAATATAAAATGCTGCCCAAAGAGTTATTTAATCAAACATATGCTTTGATTATTCAAATGAGAGTCAAATGCTCTGCAGAATACCATTTGGTCAGTTGAAACCCTCTCTGCGGTTTGGGAATGTGTTTGTTCTCTATTACATTCTAAGAAGGAAGGTGATCACCTTTGTTAGTTCCTCGGGTCAAGACTCTAATTGAATATCTGGGCATTAATTGCTGCTGTTGGTTATGTGAGGTATATACCATACTCATACTTGCAAGGCTTAACTTTATATTGTCAATCTTGGACTAATGTAGTTTCCAGATTGTTCCTGCACTAAACTCAGGTATAAGTATATTTAAGACATCGTTTATGTAGAAGCAGTAGCAAAACCTGAATTTGTCCTGAAATCAGTATGATAGCATTGAGGTTAGGTTGGGATCACTTCTTCCCACCTGAAGTCAAGGTCTACCTCTATTACCCATGGGCTGAATTGACATATTAGTGGTATAGTGATGGTGTTGACAGTACTAGTAGGACTGCTGTAGATCTATTTACATCTGGTCAATCCGTCTTACTCTTTTAATGCACTCCCTTTTGGCCTTGGAAACACCATTCCTTCAGCTTGTCATCATACCTTGAAAAATCAAATTGGGGTGAGTACCTCATGTAGGGAAAAACCCTAACAAGGGGCTCTGATACCAATTGACATTATCAAAGAGTTTAAAGATAGCAAAAAGAACAAAAATGGGGCTAAAGTAGAGTTGAGTTGAAGTTGGATCAGGGAAATGAAATTTTAGAGTTTGTGAAAAATGATGTTTATTGAATGAAGAATGATATTGACAAAGAGACTTAAAGGCCTATTTATGTTAGGGTACAAGTGCAAGATGATCTCAATACTTTGTCTTAAATAACAACTTGTAATCTTCTTCATCTCCCCTCCAAAACCCATGTAGCTTTTATACCTGATTTATCCAACTGTTTCACTACACACTTGCTATGTATGTTATTGTTCCTTCATTTTCTCTAAGAAAACTCGACCTAGAGTTTTGAAGTGTCAAATTTTGAGATATGTTGAATTTGTTCCTATCATCACTAGTACTTGAATAACATCATCAAAACAATCTAAGTTTTCTTGCTTCATGAAAGCTTGTCGGTTGAACCTTTTAGTCGAACCCTCAAATTGTCCTGGAGTAACATAATCTGTCTTCGATGAGAAGAATACTCTCTCTTCAATCAGTACTCGTGACGTATAGCATTTCTGTTTAGTTGGCTCAGAATGGGGCAAAAACAATCAGTTTGTTCGATTCTTTTGATGAATCTCCAACCAAAGGACTGACGACCTCATAGTTTATTTCACAAGATTAACTTTAAGAAAGACAGCTTCTGTAGCAACTTGCCATACCTATGCTAACAAAAATATTGGTGCATTTGGATGGAGAAAAAGGAGGGATTAATTGGAGGATCAATGTTTATGGACATATTTATCACATGTTGTGCCTATGTCTATGTATCCATGCACTAATGTGTCCAAAAATTTATTGACTATGCGTTTCTCTTGCATGAAACAACTTTTTCCTGCGTTTCCATGCTCCCATGAGAATATTTGTTGAAATTGGCATATACTAATCCTTGGATGTCAAGAGATGAAGGGGGCATTTTATGGTTCAATGAATAAAACCGTGGTAACAGGGAGAAAAGTAGAAGTTAAATGGTAAATCTCAAAATATGCTCAGGTTGTGGTAATTCGTTAGTGAATAGCCATAGCATCTGCTTACATTTGTTTATGCCTGCTACTTATAAAAGAAAGAATATCTATTTATGTCTGTGGCATTATCTCCTTAATAGTTTCTTTCTTTATATAGGTACGTAAAGCGGCGGCATCTAATTGATGTGACTGAAGTATTTAGAGTTCTTGGGACCGAGAAAAAGTATCGCATGGTGAAGCTTGGTTTATTATCCCTTCTCTTTCTCATGGTTATATTCAGGTTTGTACCCATTTCCCTGACTGTATTTAAGACTTCAAAAATTTATTGTAAAGTACTTTGATGGTAGCTAAGCATATCTTTAATAGGGAGCTAGATTTTGCACTCAAGTGCGTGCTAACAATAGTGCACACGCACACACATAAAATGTTGCTAGACACTTTTCTATAGCACCTTAACTAATAGAAGTTTCTCATTGGTCTTTGGCTGTAGATTTATTCATGCAGGCCATTTGTTATTTCGAGATCCCCAGTTTGGAGATTTAGATATTCGCTCATCATTCCTGGAGTTCTAGATATTATTTTGCTTCAGTTTTTCTCATTTAAGAAGGTTAATTTGAAACTTCTCCAGTCCTATGGTTGGCTGAGGTTTGTTAGATGAATCTTCTTAATGGATTGACTGAAGGTGAACAATTTGGCACGAATAGAACAGTTGAGAAAGCTTCTTCCAAAAATTCAGTTTTGACTTTTCTTGCCTTGCTTTTTCTTTTGATAACACCTTCTCACTGTAAACAGTTGTAGACATGCAAAATGCTTTCTTGGTGCCAGATGTGCTATCCTAATATTTCATACTTCCCTTAAATCTGTGCTTTTATTGGTTGAGACAAATGATTTGCTGGTACTTTGCCTTGTGCTCTCCTACAAACCCAACAAAGAAAATAGTTGTAAGCTTTCTGCACCTGTTCCTAGGTTTTTCAAGGTGCAGATTGACGGTTATTTGGGGCAGAGCAGAAATTGTTTGGTAGTATCACTTGGTATTGGCTTGTCTTTCAAATTTTGCTAGCTCAGGGTAGATTTCTCCACATTCATTGGAGCAAGCGACACGGCATTTGATTCGTTTTAACAATTTTCCACTCTAATAGTTTCCCACAGAGCCTTTCCAAAACAGCTTGCTGTCAAACCCAAAGTGAAGGCGAGTCCTTCAGAAATTCTGTCTCCAATAACTTAGTTCCCTAAATTCTAGAAACTCGCACTTTTACCAGGCTACTGTTTGAGGTTTTTTCACCAGAATACTCCTTCTCTGTATGATGAGGCTCCTTCAGCACATGATTTAAAGGAAATTGTTTAGATTGGCCCCATGAACTATTCGTTTGCCTTAAGTTTCACCTTAAAGTACTCATTTTGTCACAATTTGCCCCTTGACATTGTTGAGAATTGGAATGTCAAAATTAAATAGCATCGAGGCTACTTGTTATTTTTCAGGTTAGTAGAATGTCGCTTTTAAAAGCTTTTTGATTAAACATATGAATACCCCCAGAGTTGAAGTGGTTTAAGCCAAATTGGCTCCAATTTTCTAGCAGTATTCCTTTTCGAGCTTCAATAGTGTCTCTCCAAAAGAATTGAGTCTCTGGCAGTAGCTTCTGATCTTGATATCTTGATTCCATTTTTGGGGCACCACTCCGGATTCCCCTGCTTTCCTCTCTGTAGTGTGCGCTTGTGTATTTGTGTAGCATTGGCAAAGTATTCCAGGCAAATGAGTCTAGGGTCCGCACTTTTTTTTTCTGGTTGATCCACACGTATTTTGTTATTCTCTCTTGTTTCTTCTGTAATTTTGATGCTATTCTCTTCAATTCACAAGTGATAGTCTTTTAGATTTGCTCCTTGTGGCGTGTTCTCTCTTTTCTTATCATATAAGTGGGTTGCTATTGCAGGCTCGTGTTGTCTATTTTTGAATCTTTTGTCGATGACGAAGATGCCTTCCATTCATTTTGATAAACACAGCTGGAGAAGTATAGTGCCACTCATTGCAGGGGCATTGTACATTGAACAGAATTGTGTTAGGGGTCAGCTGGTTTAGGCCTAGTATCATTGATTGGGAGTGATTTTTTATCTTGATTGGGGAGCAACCATCGGCATGCCCGAGCTGGAATTTCGCTCTGATGGTGCTGTGGAATAGTTTATGCGAACCTTCCGTTGTTTGAAGAACCATTCGGATGTTGCTGCAAAAGCAGGACGAGAAATTGTGCATTTGTTAGAAGGCTGTGGAGTTGGAAATTTGTACCAACCCTGCCAGCATGTTGTCGCCCTTTTTTCTTGCATGTGAGCGTGAGAAGCACGGGCTGAGCATAGGTGAGCGATGGCTGCTGAGAGCCTCTTGAGGCTGCGTCCGATGTTGTACATTGTTTCGATCATCTTTGATGTTTATCTGCTGCTGCAAGAGCGTTACTTCCAGTGCATTTCATTTTCGCCTTACATGAAAACGACCATGGGGCATAAAAAAGCCGCCCCCCCCTTTTTTTCTCTCTCTCTCTCTCTCTCTCTCTCTCTATCCGACAGCTTGCGGAGCCCGACAAACTGGGGGCCAGCTTGACAACACCTTTGCCTTTCTCTGCGCAATAAAAAACAAAAAGAAATTGGAGGAAACTACTTTTTTTGTACCTATAGTTTCGGGGATTTCATTTCTATCTCATATTTTGTTCGATTCCGCGTGGTATAGTCCAGTGACAATTTAAGTCTATCCGGACAAAATTCGGTAGAAAATATTTTGGAAACCGGTGAGTCAACAATGTCAACCGAAATGCAGATGTACACGCCTGTAAAATAAATTAGACTCTGACTTTTTTCAAAGTTAGTCCTCGTTTTTCTTTTGTTTAGCGAACGGTACTAGTAGTGCCATCGATTGATGAGATTCTAAGTGCAATTTTCTCCCATTTACATTGCAAATAAGAAGCTCAGATGACGTTGGCTAGTACCTTTTTTGGGGTCGAAGACGTTTGCTAGTACTTAATATATGAAACGTGTGTGTAAGTCTTAATTCATATTGATGGTTTTATTATTCATAATTGATGAGTATTTTCGGAAGCCATTCGATTCAATATTCAAGGATTGAGATGAATTGGAAGAACTCCCATGAACCGTACAAAACATTACTTTCTATGGAAGGAGTTGAGGTTGTGGTTCGAGTACTAAAAAGTTATTTTTGTTTTTCGAGAAGTAGCCCTAGATCCATCTTGTTAGTACAGTTTACTAGGATATCAATCAGATTGGACGTCCTTGCAACTATGAAATCACTAATTAGTTGGTGGAAACTTGACATTTTTATTAGATTTCAGACGGAAAAGTGATGAATTGCTTATGTCTTCAATGAAAATAACACAATGAGTAATCACGTCACCCCCAAAGTCCAAGAACTATGTTTGGTTGTTGCTTAAAAAAAGAGTACGAGGATAAAAATTGTAGCTTGCTTTAGAAGTTCGTAATATACGTACACGATACATGTCCAGAGACAGTGACAACTCGGCAATTTTGGGTGAATACTGTAGGGGAATTGCGACGAAAGGACATAATGTCGCCGGATAATAATACAAGGCCTACAATTATGGCCAAACAAAATATAAGGACCGAAAAACGAAATCCCCAAACCTGCGGGGGCAATATGCGTAATTTCCCAAAGAAGAAAGGCGACCCAATAATTTAATTCGAGGGTGGGCCCACTTCTCTCTCCCCCACCACCCCCTCGCCCCCCACCTTCCAATTCGGGGCCCTACACGTGGCCTGATATTTCCTCGGGCCCCACCCACCTCGCCGAGCAAGTCGGGTCCGCGACACCTCTGGGCGGCTTGTCGGGCGGCTTTCGGGTCGCCGACGTGACCCGACGTTTGTCCATCTGCGCGCGCTCAAACACGGACCATGCGGACCCCGGTACTCGGGCCCATCACATCATTCCCGGGCCCACCGTCGGGCTCCTCAACCGGGTCTTTCCATCATTGTCATTCTTTGGTCGGGTCGTTACCGAGGCGACGCGTGTCGGGTGGCGGAGCCGTCCGATTCTCCGCCACCTAATCCCTTCCCGTCCGATGTTTCTGCGCCGCGTGGCCAATCAAATCAAACGAGCTGAATAATACATCCGATATTATTGACTGGATTATAGCGCATGTGCTAACATTCCTGTCAAAAAAATAAATTTTTACATTCATTATATTCTTGAAGATAAAAAATATTTTTACTTATTCTGTCAGTTTCAAATCTATGTCTTGACTATATTTTATTTGAAGATGGGTTTTTGTTCTTTTCTTATTTCAGAGGATGAAAAAAAAGAAAAAGAAAAAAAGAGGGCGGTTAGAGTAAAGACCAAGAAAGAAAGGAGCAATTAAGATCCCCTGTAGTGACGGGGGATGGAGAACCGTCCTGCGAAAGTTTCAGACCGGCCGGAAGAGCGCCGGGGTGTCCCCCCAACGGCCGGCCAGCTGGAGACGAACGGAGAACATTCTTTTGTCCTCCGAAGGGCAGTCCTCATCAACGGATCAGGGCTTCATTATGAAAGCAGGAGGCGATGGGGTTGGATCGGGTATAGCTCTTCGCTAGGCATTAAAAGTTTCAGCGCAAATGAACGGCCATGGAGAAGAACGGGTGGAGGGTGATCAGAAATTATTGTTCGCCTGCAAATGGAAAATGGGGATGATCTAGAAGTGAAAAAAAAGAGTTAAAAAACTCCGTAAAAGCAGAATAGTAGCGACAACAATGGCGACAATAACGAGAGATCTTGCAGGCTTTGAAATGAAGGAGAGGGACGGAAGCGTCTGGTCCGTCAACAGCGTCCTCCCTGTTCGTTTTGGCACGGACCGGTTGCAGGAGTTCCCCTCGAAATTGCCAATCTTGTTGTCTTTATTTCCATGCGAATTGCTCGCTGCCAGAATTTTGACTTTGCGGGGGGCTGTGCAAGCCCCCCCCGCCTCCTCTTGGGCCTCAAGCGGGCCATGGAGCACCTGGGCCGGAGGGGTTGCCGGACCCGCCTTCGCGCTCCGTCTCTGTCGAAGCTCTGGGGAATTATTGTCTGCACTCTGAACTTAGATCGTTGCACCGGTCGATCTATCACGGTGCATTCCGGGTCGAATGTCGTCGTAAATCGAATCTACATTTGAATATCACGTGTGTTAAGGCCGATATTATCGTAAACGCCACAAAATTTCATGGCAAATAAACACACAGCAGCCCCCCTTACATGCGTATATATTGCCCTTTTGAGAATTTTCTCGTGATATTTTGACCATGATTGTAATAAATTCCTCTACCACGGTCTAACGAAAAATGAAATGCAGGCACGGTGCCCCTCGAGCATCATAGGCCCATCCACTATAACGTATTGACCTCAAAAGAAAAAATAGCAACGTCAAGGGTAAATCGCAAAAAGCGCAAATTATTACGTATTCGCCGTGAATTAAGATAAAAGTAGAGGGGAGTTTGTAATAAAACAAAGATTCGAAGAATAGATGAAATTAAATTAGGAAAAGGGGCCCACTATCACGTGGGAAGCACGGAGGTTAAAGGCCCGCTGACGTGGACGTCCCCCGTCTGCCCTCTGAATTTTACGAAAAATCCTTGTGTGGTCCGGGCTCGGTATTATTTATTTATTTATTTGGAGGTCAACTTCATACCATATCTAGGCAAATCCAGCGAGGTGATGACCCCTCTCTTGTACGGACCACTCATTTTCAATGTTCTTCTAATTTGCACTCTAGACCATTATCTGTCTCTCCCTCTCTCTCTTTTCTATGACGAAAAAGCCCATCTAAATTGACAAATTCATCGACCAAACAAAAATTGACATTCCAACTCACTACTCATGATTTGACACGTCGCCTGATACGTGAATTTTGCATACCGGCTTTATTAAGTTCGGCAATTGCTCTTTTGAACTGTTCTTACGGGTAATCAATACGTACAAGCCTTAATGCACATAGGTCACGGAATGCGATTTTAACGTACAATCTACCAAATCAAATGGCTCGTACGTGGCGGGCTTATCTATACTAAGGGATGTCGGAGTTGATTTCCTTTATTTTATTCTAATTTTGTTTCTCTCAGTAATGGTCCTTGGCCATCAAATTAGGATGTGTTTGTTAGAGCGAAACAAATTTCTTCAAATTTTTTCACGCGGGGAGTCCGTAAATGGTGGGAGAGGGCAGGAAAAATGGGGGTGATCATTGGAGCATCATTGGTCGCCATCATTAGCATATATTTATGAAACTCTCAAAAGCTGTTTTCTAGACAGACGAATCGACCACCATCTAATGCATGCGAAAGGAAACGCACTTGTGCTACCGCATCTCTACTAAAATGCCCGAATTCGATCCATAGTCCTTCTCTAATGAAATTCTTCCCCACTTCCCTTAAAAAACCAATGTCCTCGTGTCCATCCCCATCAATCCTGTCGATCGTAGCTGTAGGGTCGGCAGCTGATTGTCCTCATAGTAAGATCTCCATCAAGTGTCGTAAAGTCAGCATTTCACCGTTCTAGCCAATTGAAATCGAACACCGATATGATTGCAAAATCCATCTATATCTATGCAGGGACGATTTTAAAATGCTTCCATTTCGACTAAAGCTGCATTTAGTTCGGCTTTGAGACGGATTTTGAGAAAATGCTAAGGCCTTTTAGACCCGGTACTCTTAGGAGAAATGTAAATTGCTTTTAGTAAAAACTCGTTTGCAAAGCAACTTCGAGTTAAATAGTATTTGACCAACTTCTTCTCACAAAGGGCTTTGAGTTAGGCTTTTTGTTGGATTTGGCGAATGGCTTAGGCCGTTGGCGAGCAAGATTTGGTGTTGGTGGCTGTCGTCTAAGGCCGCTTGACCTCTAGGGGCCCTCGACAGGGGTTGTGTAACCCAAGCGACTCTCGCTTGAAGTCACCTGAGGTCAGGCGAACATGAGCAAGGGTCACGCGACCCTAACAAGGGTAGTCTAGGACACAACCTTAAGCATCTCTCCCATGGTGTCATAGGAACCTAGCAATCCCTGTTTGGGTACTGAAAACCCAAGCAACCGTCACCTAGGTTGCGTAACATTGTTGGCCCCAAGCTGGTTAGATCTAGTCTCATTGGCACCACTCACACAGAGAAGGGCCAAAAAAAAAAAAAAAAAAACGAAAAAATGAAAAAAATTAGTGTGTAGTTTGGGAAAAAAAAAACATTTAACCTTAAAAATGGTCTTCCACAAATACAAAAAGCCAAGACAAGCAAAGACCTACCTTGATCTTTCGGCATTGCCAAGCTCAGCATTTGACCAAATGTCTCTATTTTTTTTCCTATTAAGGAACGCTGAACAAAACGCATCCTTTTTACTCTTTAATGGCACATCAATGCTCGTGATTTTTTGGCTCTTTATTTTTACCTATTTCTCACTTCATAAAGAGAAAGTCTCTAGTCTATTATCTAAAAGCAAATTTTCGCAACTTGTAACTAGGGTGAAGTGAAGCACCCTGAGAAATAAGAAGTATTTCATGGCACATTGTATGTATACATTCCGATAGAAAATTCAAGACATCCAAATCAACAAGATGAAAAGGCCGTTCTAACAAGATACATAAACTTGTTCAAAAAAAAAAAAAAAAAAAAACAAGATACATAGATATCGACAATGATATGAAACTCTGACCATTTAATTCGTGGTACGTTTGTCTCTAAATGGAGGAGATGGTGTCACTGTCATGTATCACATAATTTTATTTACTTTGCTTTTCTTTTTCCTTTCACTTGCTCATTAATTAGATATGGTGTGGCTCATCTTACGCGATCCACTAAAATCGCACATGATAGCAACCACTCGTGCATCTTTATTAATCGGACAATTCACATAACATGCGCATTGGACTAGAGCTGCCATTCGGTCTCCAAAAGCCAAGGGTTATCGCTTAAATAAGGACTACAAAAGTAATTCGCTTTTCCGCGCAAGCTTTGGAAGGTATTCTTAACGAGCGGGGCGAACGTACAAGCCTGTCGCCTTTCGTATATCGTAAATTAAGCTCCAATTCAGCTACTTTCCTAATAATTGTGCTGACAACTATTCGAAGGTCTCAAAAGAATTAATCAACGAAATGATCGATCGCAATCAGCGATGACGACTAAACATGTTTAGTACCTCATGTTATTGCTAAAACTCTGGAGTCGTTGTGAAAGGTTATCTTTCTATTAACACGAAAATTGTGAATGAGACAATTGTTGGTACATCGGAGGGAAAAAGCTTGTGATAAGAAACGCCAATTAGGGGGACAATTAGGCACGTATCCAACTTTTAGCAACATTTTAGTACACGACTTTTAAAATGGAAAAAAATCCAAATATAAATATAGATACAAACACAGAAAGAATTCATAAGAAGATAGGGATAAGAGTGAGAGGGAGCAAGCGCAATCGCATCTTGCCATGAATATTAACCGATCGGAAAAGTTGTAAAGGGTATGTACGCGTTATTCGCACATCACATCAATCGCGTCAAAAAGTTGTCACTAAAATTTCATTCATTTAGCAATCTAGGTCTTAATATTATTATGATATATGAACAGTTTCTTTCTCGTGACAGAAAAAGACACAGAAAAATTCTGCTTTGCCAGCATAATTAATTAACATGCGGGCTAGTATAAATTTTTCCAAGGAAACGACAGCATAATTAACTGAGATGTGGCCTATATTTTTCAAGAGGTCGAGCCTTTGCGAACCTTAAAACCGGTGGGATTCTGAGCAATATCTGTCGATAATACGAGAGGACAAAAGTCCAACCCAATCTTCGAAATTCACCACAATTCAATGAACACGAATTGAATTTGTCCCCGTCGAATATCGTGATTCCGGCTCGATCACCACCGCCTTAAGATTACGGAGGACTCGAGGTCCGCAATTCTCAATATGCCCACAGGCACACGTCTCGTCGTCCACCACGATACGTGCGCGAGAAAAGCCAAATTCGAGGAACCGGGAAATTCGATTCGCCGTAACAAGGGAACTGAGTTTTGCCCTGGTGATCATGGCGAGAGCAATAAATGGAAATACGCGGTCCCGATCTGAAGATTGCTGTTGCTCTCTGTCCGGTGAGCGACTGGAGCGATCAATGCGGTTGGTAGTAATAATGAGAAATGTTGGGTGGTGGTACATTTGCATCTGTGCCCTTGGACCAAAGGAAAGGTCATAGGAAACCATGGGGAAGTACCCTTAGAAAGGACTGTCCCTAAAAGTGAAAGCTGGAATTAAATTGGCTCCAGTCTATATGAACACGATCGATTGCAATTGCCTGGCAACTGCCTCTCAGTACTGCTACTTCCAGGCAATGCTTTCTTTAAAAAATAAATAAATAAGGGTAAAAATACCAGCAATAAAGCTAAGGTGAAAGTAAATTAAAAAACTAGACCCCGCCAGTCCGGTTAAGCTCATCGAGGAACCGGAGAGTTCATTAAGATTCTATTTATTTCGGGAAGATATTGATATTTTAAAAAAATATTTTTCAAGAACTCATTTTTTAAAAAAATGATAGTACTTTTTAATATTTTGTTAATATATGAAAATAAATTGAAAATTATTTTCCATTATTTGGAAATGAAAAGCTGCTATTATTTTTTTTAAATAGCCATGCACTATATGAGAGCTGGTGACTTTGGCATGATAACTGTGGAAACGAGCACTTACGCTGAGGTCTCAAGCTCATATGTCAAAAACCTAGGCATGAGTATCAAGGAACCAAGCATGGGCACGAGCATTGATCTTGGGTCCATGGATTTGAACCCCAAACCCCAATGCATGTGCCCCACTCCATGGCGCTCGTGCCCGACCTCTCTAGACTCGAGCTCTACTTAATGGACTTGGGTCCACGACCAAAGACTCAAGAATAGGTGTTGGGATTCCTATGTCCAAGCATAGAATCTTTGAATTAAGTGTCAATATTTAATCAGATTTTGGAAAATGGTTTCATTTCTTATTCCCGAAGGAGAAATTCATTTTCCTAAATTTAAAAATAATTTTTTTTGCTAACTCGTTTTCCTAAGCGATATAAACATCGGAAAAATAAGAAAATGGTTTCCTACAACTTTTTTTTTTCTACAAAACTAGCGGAGCACAAAAAAATCATTAGCTATGAGATTAAGTTGATTATGCGATATACATGTTGAAAAGCGAAGCTGATGTCCACTTTAGTAAATCCTTGCCTGAGAATCATAATCAACATGCTAAGAAACGAGACGTTCTTAAACGATATAGGCTCACCTGACTCCGATGGATGCGAGCCCATCAGATCATGTGGATCTCAGGTCGGGCAAAAGGTGAATTTTTCAATTTTCCGCTCAAAAAGAGAGGAGGGGGTAAATAATTCGGTCATTCCTGAATGACGGCGACCTAAGTGCCCTGAAATTAATTAGCCCAATCAAGGCCTAAGAATCGCAAAAGATCCGCCAGGGGCTTTCCGCCTAACTCGATCTCGGCCCCGGGTCCATTATCAAGAATCCGACGCACGGGGTGACGTCGGCACAGGGCCCACCCAATCCAATCCAACGGTCCCGACCCCCCAGTTCGGACGATCACGCGCGCGGGTCCCAGTCGAATGTACGTCGGAGGAGAGAACTCGACAACTCGACAGCTCATCATCGACGACCGTCCATCCTCCGGTCCGAATCGATCACGGGGGGGGAGCTTCGCTTCTGCTTTTGATTAGATCGATCGATCGATCGATCGATGGATCCACCGCTTTCGACGTCTGCGCGTTTCTTCTCCATCATTCCGTTTTGCTTGATCAAAGGCTCCCCATGTTTTGTCGATTTGCTTCGCCAGTTGTAACCGGGGCCCGAGACCCTCGTCCGATGTCGCCCGCTGGTGCTCTCCTCTTGTCCCCCCACCTCCGCCGCGATCCGGCTCAAAAGAAAATGGGGGAGGACACGCTCCAAAAGATGCTAAAATCGCAATTTGGACTTTTCACCTTGTGACCAAATTATTCTCGAACTTTAATTAACGAAATGACGACATTTGATATTTTCATATAGTTCGAGAACTAAATTGAATATGTAGCAAAAATCATGAGACCACATTGAATGAATTAAACTTTCAATAATCACATTGCGTATTGAGCTATTGTTTATAAATCACATTGAATTAATTCAAAATTCGAAGATCATACTGCACACTCGGTTAAAGTTTGTATTATTATCTCTAGTAATTAATGACAGATTTGAATAAGGATTTTTAGGGACCAATGCAAGGTTAGGTCGTCCCAAGTGATGGATATCGCTATGCAGATTTTACTCGTATTTATGGTTATAATACTTTTATTTGCATAATCTATTTCTATATGTATACAACAACAAAGTTAGAGCGTCGAACTCATGTTAATAGCGGCATGACAACTAGCGAGACCAACATAATTGCCTTGCAACAATACGCAGCACATGTCGCCCACAAAATACAAATGACACCTGTTGCACAATTAACATATAATTCACGGCACTTATCATGATTCGCTAGCTTATCCATATGATCCGTGACACTTACCGAAAACTTTTGATATATTAGAACTAGCGACCAAAAAAAAATTCATTTACGGAGCTACATTCATCATGGGAGTTAGATAAACCCATAAATAAATGTGGTTTATTAAAGAACATGTGTCGACAGAATGGATATATTAAAATTTCCAAGGAGTATCGAGTCCTCGCATAAATCGGAAATCTGGACCAGAAATTTAAGACCCATCACGATGTATAATTAATTGGGCCATAAATTCATTTACTTGCCAAGTTCAGTGACCATGGAATTTCAATGGGGATCTTGGTGTGCAGTGTGGTGAAATGGCTGTGCCAAAAATAATAACAGAAATTCAAAAAAAAAAAGAGGGAGAGGGAGAGAGAGAGAGAGAGAGAGAAAATGGGGATCAAACTGGGCATCATATAAATGCGAGAAAAAGACGGGTCATCCTCTGCGATTAAAAACTGTGTCGGGCCTCCGCTTGTGCCCGGTCCCCGCCGCTCGGGACCGAAACGGTGATTTGCCGCCCACCTCTCTCTCTCTCTCTCTCTCTCTCTTCCTTTGTTTTGTTGTTGGTTCAACCTCCTTGGGTGATTTGGCGATTTGGTCGTAAACTTTATGGCGATATATCAATATCGTCCTTCCGACCAAATATTTAAATAACAAGTTTATGACTAAGTTGATAAATTTTCAAAAGGTTGAGGATTAAATTAGTATAATTAAAAGATTCGGAATTAACTTGACAAACCGTCAAGAGGTCCAGGATTTAATTAGCATAATTGTATGGTTTAGGACTGGAGTTGTCCACATATAAATAGGTTTATGATCTTTTGACTATTAATCCCCACGACGATGAATGTTCAATCTCATTTGATTTTTTTCTTCTCTATCTAATGCGATGAAATTGGAATGCCGAGTCAATAAGCGATCCACCCGTCGTACCTAAACAGGTCGTGTGAATCATATGACTCACAATTTTGTTTTCAGAGTAATTTTTAAAGCAGATCCGTAGGAAATCACTCCTTTTAAATTGCTTCTCTCTCTCTCTCTGTAATCGCGCAAAACCCATTTTTACCATAGGTCGCTTTTGCGAGGAAATTCACCTACGAGAGTGGGAGTCTGACTAAGGGGGAGACAAATTTTGGCACTACCCATTTCAGTGCATGTTTCAATATCTCGTTTAAAGGGGGTGTCCAGTACAAACGTTGGCGCCCCTCTATTGGAAAGTGCTAGTGTGCATCTATACGTAACGTTTAATAGATTTGTCATATAAACTTATGATCTTACTTTAAAGAGAAACAAACCAAAGATCAAGGTAAGCAAAAATGTGCTGCAGTGTAGATCAAAACAAAGGTGGGTCGGATCGAAAGAGAATGAGTTGAATTTCTAGCAAGTTTGATTCATTAGACTTTGGTTATAGTTTGAAGCTACGGGACTGAAATGGACGAGGAAGATGGAGCAATTTCAATGTGGAAGTTCCCCTTCCATGTTATTTCAATTCCATCTATTTCCTTCTGGTGTCGTTTTGATTCCTTACGATTTACATTTTCTCGCATTTTGATTTGGATAATATCATCACTCTATCTAAAGCCCTATTCGCACACTTTATATTTGAAAGCGATCTTGATTGCTCTCCAACCATCTGAAGTTCCATTCTTCTTTGTCTGCTTCGATTTTTATGGATAAATCTTTGGCACGCCCTTGCATATCAATTTTATTCGATAGCAATAAGGAGAACCTAGAGGAGGATTGAATCTTTTTTTTGTCATATTCCATAAAATACCCTAAGTGAATTATCATCTTGTAATATTAAACATGGGTAAAAATATTATTCAAAACTAAGCTAAATTTCTAGCCAATTCCACGAATGATTCCTTATCATTTCTAATAAACTTGAATTGTAGATCTACGTTTTATATATTTCATAATTTAATATCCTTCTTATTTTTAACGCATAAGGAAATCTTTCTTATTTCGTACAATCAAACTGAATCTTCAAGTATTTTTCTTTATTTTTTGGTCCAAAAGTATTTTCCCTTGACTATTTATTCTTTTTATTGACTTGTCCTAACCACGGGTCTTAATTTTCCATTTTTTCTCCCGCCGAAACGTACACGTGGGCCGACTCTTATGGGTGAAAGCAAGTTAATGACTCCCCACTTTGCTTTCATAGTTTGGTCCCAACTATTTATAATTAAAAGGCTCCATATTTTTCGTGAAAAAAAAGATCATCATCTGTGTTATTTAAAAAAATAAATGAGTGAAAAATATTTTTATAATTCACAAAAATATTTAGATATAAATTATTATTAATAATGAAAAGAATTTCGATTAAGTAATTATTTCAAATGATATTAATTATCGTTTTTTTAAGAAAATGTTTTTCATATGAGAGACCAGCATTACTCCTTTTATTTTCACTTTTTGACCAATAATGTCTTGCTCATGATTCTTGCATTGTCCACATCGGTTATGTAACTCTCTTAATCTAGTTCAATCATTTGTAAGGACTGTACAATTATTTCTGACACAATAAAGAACCGAAACTATTGAAATGACCAAACTTTAGGAACTGTTGATTTCTTGAAGAAGGAGGTCGGATGAGCATGTTGGGGTACAACTCATGCCGTCGGCAAAGCTCAATAAAGAGGCTATAATAATCCCCTATTTGTAGATTTCCAGGTACATGGCACAAATGAACGACGCCTGTAAAATGGACGAATCACTCGACCTACAGGTCAACAATACTGTTTCCTCCGGTTCATTAGAATGACCGTTATAAACCAAGTCTTGATGTAACCACAATTAACATGGGCTTATGGAACCTAGGAAACCGCCCGATTAATCATAAACTTATCGTTTATATATCGATTAAGTTCTATTTTTTTTTTTTTTTAATTAAATCCTAAACCTTTGCGCGAAATTTCAATATAGTATTTCTAACTAGTTTTCATTGAAAATTATAAATGTGACGGTATGCTGCGTAAATTAGCCAAAAGGAATTGTATTGAAATTTCGCACGAAAGTTTATGATTAAATTGAAAAGTTTAAGATGAAATTGACATTTGTATAATAAATTTATTACTAATGTGGTAGTTTTCCCTATAGAATTGAATTAAAGGTTGAGGACTGAATGTCGGGAAAAATATTTAAAAATTTTTCAAACGCATTGCATTAATACTAATTCAGTACTAAATATTTTTCATTTGTACCAATTGAATCCATTCGATTAATTTTGATTGGAGATTATTGACATAGACATTAGGCGTCCTACGTAACGTGATTGACATTGATGTAGATAAGTTTTTAATTTTTCTAAGTTTTTTAATACTTTTTTTTCTTCTTTTTTTCCCCAATTGTAGGCCTAATGAGGATGTCGGGCCCTCAACCAGATCCAAGTGAGGGCTGTGTTGCTCTCACTAGCTACCAACGAGGGCATCAAGGCCCTCGCCCAAACTAGGCCCCCCCTTCTGGCTAGTGAGGGCATCGTAGCCCTTGCCTAGATTTGGGTGAAGCATGACACCCTTGCTCGTGGGTTCTGACTGGTGAGGGTATAGAAGCTCTTGCTTGTGGTAGGTAATGGTTGGCCAACCCATAGTTTTGAGAGGAAAAAAATGAAAAAGAAGGAAAGAAAATGTGAAAAAAAATAAGTAATAAAAAGCTCAAGAAAATTTAAAAAACATTAATATCTGTGCCGATCATGTCATGTATGACGCTTATGTCTATATTAACGATTTCTGGCTTAAATTAAACAAATGGACTTAGTGTCCATTAATGTAAAAAGTTTATGATTAAATTTGTCAAATTAAGAAAAATGAATTGAAATTAATATTTATGTAGTAGATTTATGATTTAAAATTTATTTATTTTTGGATGAACGTGCGCGTGACTAAAGCACCCGGTACGATTTCGATTTTTCATGCCACCGGTACAAAAGATCTGGTACCCGTCTATCCGAGTTTTAATTGGCTCTTACGTAACCAATGAAATTTAGACACTCGACTGGCACCGGTCGCACGGAACCGACGGAATCACACAGATTACAACCTTTCCCGCATTTTTCCGTAGGATCCACAGGTAAAGTGAGCGAAATTAATCAGGTTCGCAAGTTAGACGGTCAATGAAGGTAATGATTGGGACTACTATAACGTTTGACTCGGACTGGTGTTATCGGTAAATCTCCATAATATTTCCGGTCTGCGCGATGTTATAATTCAATCCCTTCATTTCATAAAGATAATTAAGACCCTCTTTTTTTATTAATATATATAAAAAGTATTTGAATCGAAGTAAACGCTCTTTACTTTCAAGCCAGTTATAATAAGTTCTTTTCTACTAAAAGACACGACAAATATACTATATTTCTTCTTAAGAAAGAAGCTTGGTTCATTAAAAAACTAAAATCATTAAGTTATGAGGTCTGATGACTCTCATTAAGAATTACATGATAGCATCCATTGAACATGGGGGAAGTATTTTATGTTTGGCTATATTTAAATAGTTTTAGACATTCATATACGAAAGAAAGCTGGAATTATAATCACTAAAAGTCACATAGAAGGAACATGAAAATTATATATTCAATTTATAGGGTGCCACTATGTAGCATTGGATTTTCTAGGTGATTTTTCCAACCACGGCCTTTCTTAATTTCTTTAGACAAGCTATATTTTTTCAATGAGTCCTGTCAATTTGACACTCTACACCTGTCACCTGGTATGTAAGCCCGTTAAGACCTCGTGCTTCTCATTTCATTTGCCACGTAAGTCACATGAATTATGACTTCCCATTATCATGGGTGGCAAAAGGTGTCATTTAATTAATAGGATTTGCAATTTAAATGTTCATTACATGTCATTGTCAATATAATAGCATTTGGCCAACATTATTAATTTGACATGACTTATAGTCATGAAAAATGTCGCATGCAAAGGTTTTGCATGGTGCATGGCTTTTGTCCCATGCCATCGATGAAAAAATATCTCGAAAAAACATAATTGCAATTAGGAACATGGAACTATTTCATTTGATATAACCTTCAACTTTGTCTTTTTAAAACTCTAATGGTATGCCATTATTAAGACCTAGACACCTCAAGCGCCCCAGTTGATTTGATCACCTTTGTCTTTCTGTCGCAACTGATCGAACGTTGCATGCATTTCCATCACGAAAATAACTGCATGCCTTTTAAACTTTAAGTCACATCCATATAAGAATAAAGAGTTTGGCATTATTTATGAGAAGACCCGTGAACATAAGAGATCGATCGAATCAATGGACAATCGCCAGTGTAGATCTCACGCAAGCATGAAAGGTCCCTAATCCAGCGACTAATGTTGATTTACTCAACCAAATACCATTATAGTTTAGAAAGAAGTGCTGGATGTATATGTTTATGTGAATTGTGATAACAAAGAGATTATATATCTTCTCGATGTTTATGATGTAGATTTCCCACTTTGCTTTCTTTATATTTTGTTACTTTTCATCCCATTAAAACTATCAGATGGACATACAAATAATTAATAAAATGCGAGACATGGATGTTTTGATGATGCAATCTCATGAGAATCGTGGATTATTGTGATGGGCCCTCTGGGAATCTAAGTAGTGAACTCCAAATGCTTTTTTTCTTTTTTACGGTATTGATAATGATGATGATATGTAGATAGGTGTTATGTCATAATTATTGGAGAAAGCATCCAAAATCCGGCACCATGTTCAAGGCCATCATCACATGGAGGTACATTCGCTCAAAAAATCGAATCTAAAAGGTTACAAGCCAATAAAGGCATATTAATTACTCTGTTTTACACAATATTCCGGAAGTTTCGTGGATTTGCGATATTTTTATGATGTCCCCTTTGCATTTTGCGTTAACAATCTTATCGTTGCACTGTTGTCACGTTTCCAATCGACCTGCACGCGGCTCGATTGTTCTGTACTAATTCACAATTTGGATCGGCAGTTAAAAAAGTCAAAATTCACGGTCCATAAATTCCACGGTCCATAAATTCGACGCATATTTGACGGTAAAAAAAAAAGAAGAAAAAAGAAGAAGAAGAATTGACTTTCGACTGCTTTACCGTGAATTAAAA
Source organism: Eucalyptus decipiens (assembly GCA_014182575.1). Lineage (NCBI taxonomy): Eukaryota > Viridiplantae > Streptophyta > Magnoliopsida > Myrtales > Myrtaceae > Eucalyptus > Eucalyptus decipiens. The sequence continues at coordinate 40,273,919 of CM024609.1, read as the reverse complement.
AAAGAAAAGAAAAGAAAAGAAAAAAAGCGACCATCCAATCTCAATCTCCTCTCTCACTAGCCCGCTGCTCCTACAAAAGACCGAAGAAGCAACGTTACTTTCCACACTCCAAATGGCCGTGCGGTAATCTCTCTTGCTTCCAAACAGAGAATACACGGCCACCAACGAGAGAAACACACTCCCATTGACCGCCATTGCAGCACCGCCGCCGCCGCCGGCCGCCGGCATTCCCCCCCCTCCCCCCGGCTCCGCCTCCTGCTTCAGCCGCTCTCCACTTTCCACCGAGTTCTCCGGGCCCCTCCATCTCGCGTCGGCCTCCGCGAATTCGCTCGCGCGGAGCCTTCCCCCTATTTTCGATCGATTCGGCGTGGGTCCCGGCCCGCATTTCCGCCTGGAAGCTGACTTGGGTCCGGCTCGATTCGATCAGCTCCCGAGCCGATTCCCGATGGAGCCGACAGCTCGAACCCTAGCCGGATCCACCGACGCCGCGCTGGAGTCGGTGCTCCCCGAGGATCTCCGGAGCCTGATGGCTCCGCCCCCGGAGACCGCCAGTTCCTTCACGGCCCTCCTCGAGCTCCCCTCGACCCGAGCCATCGAGCTCCTCCACTCCCCGGAGGCGCCCAATTCCCCGGGCGTCGCCGTCCGCGGCCGCCCCGCGGGGCCGCCCTTGCGCCGCCTCGGCGGCGGCGGCGACGGGGGTGGCTTCGCTTTGGCCGCGGGTTCCGACCTCGCGGCGAGGTACCCCGCCTTATTCGGAGAGAAGAACGACTCCCCGGAGACGAGCTCGCAGAAGGTGAAGAGCGAGCCGTTGACGGAATCGGACTCGAACCCCAACTCGTCGCCGCAGCCGCTGGTGTCCGATCCGACGGTGGAGAACAAGGGGCAGAGGCCGACGAAGAGGAAAGGCCGAGAGAAGAAGGTAAGAAGAAGAAGAAGAGAGAAAAAAAAAAAAAAAGTTCCCCATCAAAATCAACACTTTCCGGCACGATTCCTCGTTACGCCTCCGGCGAATTCTGGGTGTTTTCTCTTCTTTTTAACTCCAATTCACGTGGACGAATTTCGAGTTTCAGGCGAAAGTGTCGGCGAAAAAGAGCAAGAACGAGAGCTCGGAAGATGCGGAGGAGCTTCCTTACGTCCACGTCCGAGCTCGTCGCGGTCAAGCCACGGATAGCCATAGCTTAGCAGAGAGGGTATCGTCTCTTTCCTTAACTTAATTCGTGCGTTTTTTCCGTACGTTTCGATCGCCCCTTTTACCGACAAGACCGCAGCGATCTTGTCTGAAGTTTTTCCGCTCGGGACGTTGCAGGCGAGAAGAGAGAAAATAAATGCTCGGATGAAGCTGCTGCAGGAGCTCGTCCCGGGCTGCAGCAAGGTCAGCGTTTCCTTTCCTTCACCGTGATGTGATTTTAGATTCAGTGGTCGTGATTAGTGGGGGTGGCTTATACATGTCAGTCTTAATTGTCTCTGAAAAGTGCAATTATGCGGGTTTTAATAATTGCCCGGGTGTCATTTTCACCTTTTTAACCACGATGTGTGGGGGGGGGGATGTGGCTTTTGTACTGACGGGGAAAAAGGGCATTCCGAAGTGTCAAAGTCCCCGTTGGCAGTTCCGTAATTTCACCCCGCCGCGGGGATTGTTCCGTCGCCCTTTCGTTGGGGTAGGTTAGGAGTCCCTTTTCAGGGCAATTATGTCAAAAACCCCCGAAAGGAATTTTCGGGTCTTGGCTGGCGTTGAGGCTTTTGGGCATTTGCTGCGGAAATTTCATGTTCGTGATGCAATACAACCGCATCGCATTATCTTCGTGTCGGGGGATGGCGATATTTACCTTGGGAGTGGGGACGGGGATGGATTGGTGGGTCTTTGACACTTGTCTTTGTTGGGAGTGGAGGACTAGGTAGATGTCTGCGAGAGGCCCCCCTTAAGACAAGAATAACAAATTTTTCTTTTTTAAGGGACAAGGAATATTTCCTTTTCGGAACGCCCAAACAAAACTTGCCAACCAACAGCTACGAGAGACGATGTGATATCACGTAAAGATTCATATGCCACCCCCACCTCCTCGTTCCTCTTTCTAAAGAGTGCCTCCATGAGATATTTTCGCGGGATGCAATGCGAGTTGATATCGGTTTAACAAAACTGAAGCTAGATTTTAGCTGAGCTACGTATTTGAAGAAGATGGCTATTGCTATTTGTTTAGGACGGTTGGATGTTCTGGTTATGTCTTTGTAAAATGTGTTTATTTAATAAGGAGGGTATCTTTCTTAGGTAGCTTTACTTGGTACTCGTTGTATAGATGAAGCTTAACAACATTCTGAAGGAAGCAAGGTGCCTTTAATTGGTACAACCTTTCAAGAATAAATATGCTTGCAGTGTCTTTATTTTTTTCTCACTCGTGGATGATCCATCAACAATTTCTTTGCACTTTATATCCTGCGAAGGAGTTATATTGTATTGAAAATATCTGGTAATGGACACCTCATTGACTGTCTGGCAAATTCATGATCCAATGAAAGTCGGAGCCTGCAGGTACTACTGCAGTCATCATGCCTTTTTTCCATATTCCTCTGATATCCTTATCAAGTGTACTGCCTGGGATTTTGGGATACCTGGGTGACTCTTCTCAAGTAAATAGTGGATTTCCAATTCTAGGGGCTGAACCTTCTGTTATGATGGCCTGACAAATGTCCAGTAAATTCCGCCTTTTGTTTCATCTTAGTTATTTTTGGTCTTGTGGATGAGATATAAGGATTATATTCATTCCAACCTTCTTTAGGTAAGTGCAACATATTGTGGTGAGTTTGGAAGATTTCTTTCACTCAAATGCCTTTCTGGGTCGTCTTAGGCCTTGCGATTAGCTTTACACCAAAGTACCTCGAAACTATACAGTGAGAGTTTCTGGAAAGTTTCTGGCTACTCGTGTAAATTGTGCTGGAAGCAGTGAATACTGTTATTCTATTCTTATAAAATTCGAATGCAGATGAAAGTTTTAATTTTAGGGTAGCGAAAGTGATGCAAAGATAATTTGCTTATGCAGATATCTGGTACAGCTTCGGTGTTGGATGAAATCATTAATCATGTGCAATCTTTACAACGCCAAGTTGAGGTAATTGATACTCACCCTTGAAATAGCAAAGTTCCTTCTGATTGGTTTGTTTGTTAATAGTGCTATATGAAAAGCTTAGGCTTGTTGAAGTCTAGCTCTTATAAATCGCCAGAAAATAATGGAGTTCTCACTCTTGAGCTCTGGGGACAATTCTTCGAAGAAGCTGTCAAATTAATGGGCTCTACGCATTTTATCTGTTTCTTCTTCACATTTGGGTACAGTGTTCACCTAACATTTTGAGGTTTAAGATCTTGATGCTTGTGCCTACATTGAGTCCCTTTAGTCATAGTTGATGGTGTATATTGATCATGTTGGTTTGCCAATTGCTTTCAATTTCAAATTAAGGGTGTATGGGGTTTTCCATTTCTGTTCTGTAAAGATATTGGAAGGCATGCCTGAGTAATATTTTCTTCTTCCACTTGTAAGATCACCGGTTGAATGATGTTTTTCCTCCATTCTTGTCCATGTAAATTGAGAAAGCAATAAGGTGCTGTGGCATATGGAGCTTCATAAGCCTCCAACAAAGTGTGTGCATTGTTGATTGTACTTTCCAAAATTTTAAAGATCATGATTAGCAGTGTACTTTATAATGGCGTGTTTTGGTATTTCAGCTTCTGTCAATGAGACTTGCGGCAGTTAACCCAAGGGTCGATTTCAACATGGATAACATTTTTGCAGAAGTACGTATAATTTTCTTATATTTTATTCCGCACTCTCTTGAAAGAGAGAGAGAGATGTCAAGGTGTTTCCTCCTGGGGGTTATCCTCGAATCTTTTGTATCAGCTGCAGCAGAATGTTCTGTGTTAGATGATGCCGGTGCTTTGGTAGAAACATCCTGAATCTTGTAATAGTACAACGTTCATTGTTACATCTGAAGTTCTATTGAAATATCAAATAAAAGGTAGAGTAAATCCGGGTCACGTACTTCATCTGCACATGGTTGCAGCTGGTACCCAAAAAATAAAAACCATCAATGTGCACGCCTCTCTCGGTTGCCTTTTCACTTAAGTAATATTCTTTTTTGTTTGAGCCTTGACATTCAACATGTATAAACCAGTTATTACCCAGACTCTTGCACCGTCAGAAGAGTACTCATTCCCACTGACATTTCTAGAGCTCTAGAACACAAAAACGTACCGCAAAGAGTTTGAATTGCCCTCTTTGATAAGGTTGTGGTACAATTTGAATCTTGTACAAGTTTCATTGAGAAGGAATTCCTTTTTTGATCTGATACATACAACAATTAGTCCTTTTTTCAATCAATCTCATCATTTTATGCCATTTATTGCTCACTCCTTTATAAATTTGATGTGTTTTTGCTTATTTGCACTTGCAGAACATGTCTCTGGTAGACAGTAATTTCCCCAGCATGGCTATGCCGTTCATGTGGCCTGAAGTTCAGGTTAACGGAAGCAGACAGCAGTACCATCAGCAATGGCAGTTTAATTCACTTCCACAGCCAGTTTGGGGAAGGGAACAAGACAATCAAAACTTTATCACCCCAGAGAATTCTCTATTGAGTTATGATTCTCCGGCAAATTCAGGTAGTGTCTGTTGCCCCTTTCTTTGATCCAAGCGACATGTTTCCCACCTTAAAATTTTGCCATCTAAAATTCATAAATATGGAAGATAAACACGGGGGTGTGCATTTCTTTTTCCCAGATTTTGAATATTGCTTAGATAGCTGGGGAGTCATACAGTTCAGCTATGAGCAAATTAACAGAAAGCTGGAAGTTCTTGTTGTAGTTTGTGAGAAACTTTAACCAAGTGCCTTTCAAATTTGGTCCTATACATGTTATTACCGAATGAATCATATTTATCTCTTCTATGCCTGCAAGAAACCCAAATTGTCTGACTAAGTCCCTTTTCATCTCTCCTTTGCAGTGTCTTTGCACTCTAGAGCAACCGAAAATGGAGCTATGAAGGTGGATTGAGGGTCTACTCGTAGTCTAGTCTTAGTAATTAGTGTATATATTAGCAAGATATAAGATTACCACTCTAGCAGGAACTAGGAGGCGTCAGATTCCATTTAACCTGGGTTTCCATGCTTCTACCTCAAGTCTTATTCTAATTTTGGTCCTATGAATTCTTATAATTAGCAGCGGAAGGAAACCCATATTTCTCCCAACATATTTCTCCCAAAATTGGAGTAGAAATTTCCATATGTAATCCGCATATCTGTACTTATATCATTCACTAACTCTGAGGATGAGTAAGTCAGCCCTTCATGAGAAGGTAAGAGTCATCCACATTGTACAATGACAAAACTCCAAACTACTATGGAAGTAAAACTCTGTGCTGTGATGCATATTTGCCTATGTGTTTCTGTTGTGCATGCGGATATCATTTTGTGGTGTGGAGGCTTTTTGAGTCCCACCAATTTTGTTGTGAATGTGAGCAATTTCTTCCAAGTTTGAAAGCCGTTTGTGGCTGTCGAAGATGTATGGTGGCTTTCCGTGACTTTGCTCCGAGGCATTCCTTCACGGCATCAGAGTGGAGGGAATGGAAGCTCTTAGCATCCCTTTTCACTAAGTAGTACAGAAGAAAAGTGGAGAGGAGAGAAATCCTGCTAGTGCTAGATAATTGCACGGCTTATTTGTCGTCTTCTTGGTCGATGCCCGTGCCTCTAATTGAATCTTGAACGAGATAATCAGTCAGTAATCCCTCGAGCAGACCCAAAAAGCCAGTGGCTGGATGGTACACTTCACTGGAGGAATGAGTGCCTAGAGTTTTGCTTTCTTGCTTTGATGGTGCAAACGATAATGGGTCTAGAGAGTGGTAAACTGTTCTTGCTGGGTAGGGTGCCGGTCAAAATTACCACTATGCATGCTCTTTGACCTCTTTTAGAGCGTTTCATCTATTTTCTAATGCCTCGAGTTTCATAGAGGATGGAGTTTTTCTCCCTAGCAAAAGATGTTCGAGAATTCACGAGTCACGGCCTCTTCTTTGGAAAGATCAGATCGACGGCACTTACAAATCCCATCCCATGCATGGGTCGGTATATTATTGCCATTTGCCACTTCATATGATTCGACTACCTTTGCCTATTATGATTAGGCAATTCTCTAATAAACCCACTTTAATGCTCCTCCTAAACAGCGCCATCTCGAAATACTTTTCTATTTCTCGGACCCCAAAGACGATATCAAGGAGTAAGTTAAACTTCTAGCCCTACAACGTCCGAGGTAACATTTTCCAACTAGAATGAAGCTTTCCTCGACGTCCGAGGTTATGGATGCTTCAGCAGTAGTCTTTGGCTCCAAGGACTTAAGGGTCGCTGAGAATTCGGAATCAGCCTAAAGAGACGCTGACAAAGGCGACGCTTCGTACCCATCAATCCATGCAGCTCTCTCGCTTCTTGTCCAATGCACTTGCCCGCCAAACGGCGCGCTCCTCCGTCCTTCAAAATCCCTCAAAGTCGAATGCTTTACGTTCCGACGGTTGTTTGAGGGAGGCGTTGCTGGAGATGGCCATTCGAGGCCCTGAAATGGTGTTTGCAGGGTACGTCGCGCTCTTGGACGAGTGCGTGGAGAAGAGGGCGTTGAGAGAAGGCCAAAGAGTCCATGCCCACATGATCAAGACGTGCTATGTCCCGCCAGTTTATCTCTGGACTCGGCTTATTGTTTTCTACACCAAGATTGGGCTTTTGGGTGACGCGCGCCGGGTGCTCGACGAAATGCCGCTCCGGAATGTGGTCTCTTGGACGGCCATGATTTCTGCTTATTCCCAGAAAGGGTATGCCTCTGAAGCTCTGGATCTTTTCCAGCAGATGTTGAGATCAGGTATTCTGCATGAGAGTGAGCAGTACTTGTTTACCGTGGGTTCTTGTTTACTTCTTGGTGATGCTAACTAACATTTTGCAGAGACAGAGCCAAATGAGTTTACGTTCGCCACGATTCTTGCTACATGCACGGGGGCGTCGGGTTTTCAGTTGGGAAGGCAAGTCCACTCTTTAGTCATTAAGAATAATTATGAATCCCAAATATTTGTCGGGAGCTCACTCCTTGACATGTACGCCAAGGCTGGCAAAATCCATGAAGCACGAGAAGTGTTTGAGTGCTTGCCCGAAAGGGATGTTGTTTCTTGTACTGCTATAATCTCAGGTTATGCTCAGTTAGGTATTGATGAAGAGGCCATAGAATTATTTAGTAGGTTGCAGAGAGAGGGGATGGATTCGAATTATGTTACTTATGCAAGTGTCTTGACTGCTTTGTCTGGGCTTGCTGCAATGAATCATGGCAGGCAGGTCCATGGTCATGTCCTTAGGCGTGAAGTCCCCTTTTATGTTGTTCTGCAGAATTCTCTCATAGACATGTACTCAAAATGTGGAAGTGTTACCTACGCAAGACGAGTTTTCGATAGCATGTCCGAGAGAACTGTCATCTCATGGAATGCTATGCTCGTGGGTTACAGCAAACATGGAATCGGGAGACAGGTCGTTGAGCTTTTCGAACTCATGAGAAAAGAAAAAAAAGTTGCGCCTGATAGCGTTACACTCTTGGCTGTTTTATCTGGCTGCAGCCATGGGGGATTGGAAGAAAGAGGGCTACAGCTTTTTCATGAGATTATAAATGGGGAACATGGAGTTCAACCAGAGATGGGGCATTACGGGTGTGTAATTGACATGCTTGGGCGTGCTGGTCAGCTGCAAGAGGCTTTTGAACATGTACAGCGGATGCCTTTTGAGCCGACTCCTGCTATTTGGGGTTCACTTTTAGGTGCTTGTAGGGTTCACTCTAATGTTGACATTGGTGAACTTGTCGGCCTTAAGCTTCTTGAACTTGAGCCTGAAAATGCTGGGAATTATGTGATTCTTTCTAATTTATATGCTACAGCTGGGAGGTGGGAAGATGTAAGAAACGTGAGGCATTTGATGAAGGAGAAGGCAGTGATAAAGGAGCCGGGAAGGAGCTGGGTGGAGCTTGACCAGGTGCTCCACACTTTTCATGCCAGTGATCGTCTTCACCCAAGAAGGGGGGAGGTTTTTGAGAAGGTGAAGGATTTAGCGCTCAAGATAAAAGCATTAGGTTATGTTCCTGACTTGAGTTGTGCTTTTCATGATGTGGACGATGAACAGAAGGAGAAGATACTTCTCGGTCACAGTGAAAAGCTGGCCTTGGCCTTTGGATTGATGGGTAGTGCAGAAGGAGTTCCAGTCCGGGTGATAAAGAACCTGCGGATTTGTGTTGACTGCCATAACTTTGCCAAATTTGTCTCGAAACTCTATGCAAGGGAAATTTCTTTGAGGGACAAAAATCGCTTCCACCATATTGTCAATGGCATCTGTACTTGTGGAGACTACTGGTGATTTTTATTATGGTTCACGAGTAAGGCCTTATTTGATGCTTTGAAGATACAACCCGATGAGGTTATATGACAATTTTGGGTGAGAAGAGATAATGGAATTATTGTAGATGTCAGGTTGTCCAGGGGGAGCAAGTTGTAAAATCCATGACAGATCAGGAAAATACCGAGGCGCTGTTGCTCAGACTAAAGAAAATCCAATATCATGCAGGTTTTGCTGCTCTCTGAGATGACATATGTTAACCTCAGTTAGTGGGATGGAGTATGATTCACGCCCCCTTTTTTACGTGCAGCGAGCAAGTTCTGGAAAACCTATCTCAAAGTGTTGGTATGAGAAAAGATCGGGTGTCGTGAGTTCAGAGATGGGGTTTGCTTGTCTGTATCAACGACAGCACTTCAGTTGCCTCACTCCGAGGCGCAGAGTAACCTAAAGATATTCGGATCATTGACTCAATCCTCTTTTGAAACTAGAACTTAAATTAGGATTCATTTGACTTTGGTTAACTCGAAAGATTCTGACCCGAGTAGAGTAAAATGGTAATTGATTAGTGAGACTGAGTATACGACTAAGATAGGATATAGAGAATGACTAGGATATGATGCTGTATAGGTCTGATTTCAGGCACTAGAGCTTCAGAGTTTTGATGAAACTGAAAAACTCCTGGTCAGTTGATCCAATTGTAGCTGCAGATTCGTCCCAGGAAGTAATAAATGAACTTGTCTACACCAGCCACATTCGGCTTTACCATTCTTGACATGGTTTGATCCAGTATTTGTGTCAAGCATGTGGCTGCGTGAATGGAGCAGAGATGACCAAGCTGTACCGACTGTTGATGTATCAAAATCTCGATAATGAGGAAGCTCGGACATCTTTGGTCAAAGTGCCCCGGAAAAGCACGGTCCTGCAAAGTGGGCATATTTTCTCCTATAGAGTATAGCTCACAAGCCTTTTGTTAATTTAAGTAGTGTCGTTTCTTGGCCAATGGTATGGATAATGTACCTCCATCTCCTCTAATGCTCTCTATCTGTGAATGATAAGTGCCTGTATTGTATTACTTATCAAAAGAATAAAAAAATGTTTTGTAAGCATCAAACTAGCTTTAGGCTCGTAAAACAATGGTTTGATCTTATTGCCATGGACTGGACGGATTTTAAATTTTTCACTTAACCTAAATCTTGCAGCTCATACATTTCACTTTTACACTAAGTACACATATTATTTGTTCATAAATATATTAAATCTGGTGGAATAGTTTTAATGTTTTCGATACTTCTTTTTTAAAGTGTGAACAAATGGGGTGAGAGCTTTAATCTAGAGTCGTCCTCGTCCAAAACAAGTATAAACTACAACGTTCGTCTTTCACTATTATTTGAAACAACTAATGTTGTCCTGGTCCAAAATTCATCATGCTAAATAACTCCAATTAACTTGGCAAGAAAACAAAACAAAGAATTAGTCGAGAAAAGTTATTAAAAGAAAAAAGAAAAAAACCATTAGCCTTAACGACGTCGCGTCCTCATCTGGCAAAACGACAGCGTTTCAAGCACGGAGGCCGATCGCCAGATCCACCAAAGACAAGCCTACTTCAGGAGTCTCCCCGATCGCTCCACTCTCCCTCTCTCTCTCTCTCTCCACTCGCGAAATCATGCCGAGGGCAGCGAAACCCTTGACGACGGCGACCGCCGCCCTCCGCCGCCGGCTCTTCTCGTCCTCGTCCGGGCCCAGCCGGTGGGCGACGCCGGGCCACGAGGAGCGCCCCAAGGGATACCTCTTCAATCGGCCCCCGCCGCCGCCCGGCCAAGCCCGCAAGTGGGAGGACTGGGAGCTCCCCTGCTACGTCACCAGCTTCCTGACGATCGTGATCCTCGGCGTGGGGCTCAACGCGAAGCCCGATCTCACCATCGAGACCTGGGCCCACCAGAAGGCCCTCGAGCGGCTGCAGATGGAGCAGCAACAGATGAGCGAATCTGACTGATTAGGGTTTGTGTTGGGGGGAAATTTGGAGTAATTTCGAGTTGAGTTTTGAGCTCTTCTTCCTTTCTTTCTTTCTTTTTTGTTTTTCCTTGCTGGGGGGAACTGAGGTTCGACGGTGCTTGACTTGGCCTCCGCGTCGAATGTTGATATGGTGTTAGCTCAATAATCATCTATTTGATGTTCGAAAAATCTGACTTCTGCAGTGATCGGTGCTGCGAATTGAGCTGGAATCTATAATGCTTTTAATTGACAGTGATTTTTGCCTATTTCGGTTTTCGCACGTTAAATGTTACAATTAGGTGTTAGAAAACGATTCCGTGTCCGTTGCAGTTCGTCAAAATTCTAGGGATTGCAATGTGGCTGTGTTTCAATCTGGAAGAGGGCTGGGGGATGAACTTTTTTGGTGTTCTCATGTGCCACATAGCTGTTAAAGATCTAGCAGCTTTGAGTTGGAGTTTCAGGGGTGGTCTTGTGACTAGCATTGTCAGCAAAAGTTTCTAGCAAATTGTGGATGCTCATGTTTTGTTGTTGGCAAGATCATGATAATAGCTCGACATCGAGATAGAAGAATGTAGCCTGTGGTTAGGAACTCTCAATGTAACTTTTGCCATTTTATCAGTGTGTATATGCTTGGGCATGAATAAATGGCTAGAAAGAGTGACACAGGATTAGCTACTGAAAGAACACAAATATGGGGAGCTCAAATACTTGAGTTGGCCAGTCACAAACTCAAAATTACTCTGATAATTCCTGTTGCACCATTGTAATGTGCTCTCTTCCGTTAGTGCATCCTTCCTGCCTCAATATCATCTCAGGCTAGATTGTAAAATCATGTGATTGACTTCTCTGTGAAGCTTCTACATTTGAAGAGTCTAAATTGAAATTGAAAGAATACCTACTTCTGCTGGATTGCTTTAGGACTATGTTCAAGTTTAGGGTTTTGTTTTGGTAGGTAATTAATGTTTTATGCAAGTTTTGAGCATGTTTGTAGTTGAATGATGATATTGATTTTTTTTCGAAGTACTTCCACTACAATGTAAGTGTTCTGATCCATATTCCAATGGTTATCTACATATTTGCTGCCTGCTGGAATGTAGCAACTCTAGGAATATGCTTTTCACGGAACTCCATTGTTAGGTTCATTTTTCTCCTTATTACTTTGTGCACAAACACATTTTACAATAACATGCTGTTGTTAAGCTTCATATATCTGGCTATTTTTATACCAGAAAATTTGTACAATGATTGAGATCACTTCTTACAAGATCAATGCTAACAAGAAAAAATTAGTCTGACTAAACAATCTACTTCTTTTGCGCCATAGAGTAAACAATCCACTTGGCTTGAGGACATTCCTCTGTTTTGTTCAGATCTTGAATTTTGGGTTCTAGGATAGTCTTAAAAATAGACGGGTAGAGTTAGTTAAATTCATTTGAAGAAATGACATTTAATTAATAATCTAGTGATAGTTCCTGATGTGGCCTTCTTATGGTGAGAGAGTTGATGTTTCATGCACTCATGATGTGCAGACTCACTCTGTGGTGCATTGCAGGTCATCCACGTTAAGTTATGGATGATCTGCTGGTACTACGAAAGTAAGGAATTGTAGTAGAGTGAGTTTTGCTATAATAAAAAATTGGTTGCTTTATGATGACTTGGAGGTCCAGGGTTTAAGTCAAGATAATAGCATCTTTACAAAAGGATAGCTGGAATGTTTGACCCTGCTTAGACCCTTTAATGTGCGAAATTAATGTATTGAGTTGCTCTTTTACTTGCAAAACTGCAACGTCAGTTTTAAATTCAAAGTGGTTCTTATTTTTTAATCTTTTGAATGATAAACCTTGGGAAACCACCCTTTTGCGAAAATTGCATAACCTATACATAAGAAAGATTGCCTTTAATATTCCAACAAACTAGAAGTACGAAATTGGACTTCCTGCTATACCAAAAGTGAAGGGTGTGTGAAATAGTTTTTAAATTTGCTTCATTTGTCATAATGGAGTATCTACAGATGCTTGGTAACTTACTTCTTTTGCATTTAGTTTGTTTACACATGGTCTTGAGTAGGTAATTACTGTGCCTAAATTGTCGGATTTATAGTAAATTATTTTTTTATTATCAGGTCAAGCAACTTTTGTCCAGGTGTACTTTTGGCAGTGTATGTGAAATGATATGATGCTTCTAGAATCTAGGCACCTGTGTCAATTGTCACTTGAAACTCCTGTTAGATCTCTGGTCTTGGATGTACATATCTGGTCATATGTGGCCTTGTTCTTGTACTTTGTAGCATTTATCATTTGGCATGTCTCTAGAAAAGTTGATACTCAGAAAGATTGCCTAGATCAGCGATCAAGCTCTGCAACTCCACCTCCTAGCTCATCCCCTACTCAAAATCAATCGCTCCCAGTTAAAGTGTTGGCAAGTAGGTATAAAAAGTAGGCATGAAGTTGTCACATTTCATGAGATCTAATGAGGTTTTTCATAACATGGCCCATCTTTATCATCAAGTGATCCAAGGACTTTGGAATACGAAGTGGAGAATTTTCTGCGATGCAACATTGCTGGTACTCTGAAGGATTATATTGTTGATGAATAACTGTACATCGAGTTTCTTGAATAATTTCTTCCGCTCGGGTCTTGTTCACACCTAGTCTTTGTCACTTCACTATCTGAAAGACTCTTGTTCTGCCTAATTGTTGTAGCGTCGCTTACTGTTTGGAAGATTCTTATGATGCTTTGTTGATCCATGCCGAGATTCGAAGTAGGAACCTTTCCCTTTCTGGGAGTGTAGTGGGTATACGGATTGATCAGTCCTTGAACTTCCTGAATTTTCCTTGGGCACATGAGAGGAATGCTCCTTGAATTGTTTATTTTCTGGTTGCTTCCTTATCTTGTCCGTTGATGAGGATAGAAGAACCCAATGCAAAGCTAGCCCCTGAAATCCTCCCCAAGACTTTTGTGAACTGTTTCTCTTTCAGATTAATGGGGTCTCAAGCAAAACCAGTCCCGTGAACCGAACAAAAAAAGGAAATAGAAAATCAGTATATTAAAATCGATTTGGTCAGTCAAATCTCGGTCATTTCCTGTGCTTGGATTGAGGGAAGTTGACGGAGATGGTACCTTAATTACCCTTTCATCGGTTCCATTCAAAAGGCATCCAAAGCACGCGAAAGTAACTTTAATTTCCCTTGTCTCCTCCTGACTCCATTTCTTTGTCTTCTTTTCTATCCATTTTCTTCTTCGTTGTTATAGCTGTAATTCTGACACCAGCAGAAAGAAACAGACGATTCACTTTGAACTGGTGATTGATGATTGCCCGATAGAAGCGGCGGACCGCGAAGGTAATGGGATACGATTTATACCACAGCCTGTAACCTGAGATGGTTGGGTTGCATTTAGGCCCAGTATCGTCTCTGCCCATAACATAAACTGAAACCTCCTTTCCTTTTCTGAACCTTGCTAGACTAGATGACCTGCGGATTGACGGATGAAAACTCTCACAAACGGAACTTCGTTCAGTAACCGGAGTGCTAGTGTTAACTCTAGGAGGTTGGCAGATGACGCCCCAGCACGAATATCATCGTCTTATTTAGTTGTAATTGAAGTTTACAACCTTTCTGGACCATCTTATTCTAAGTCAGGAGAAGGAAGAACCCAAACAGACGTGCGCAGCTCACCAGTTCATGATGATGCTCGGATTCTATTTTGGACGAACCTTTGATGGGGTAATGATCAGCCCCATTCTATTCCTATTCCAAAAGAAACGGTTGCACGGGATGTGTCCACAACCACGCTTTTCCATGGTTTTATCCTGCCACTTTGCCATAAAGTGCAAAAGGATTCGAGTTTTGCTTCAGCCTTTTTGGCCATAAAGTATCTTCAGCTTTTCAAGGGCCCGTCGCTCGATTGTGGTCACGGGAAGGACAGTCTTCGCACTCAAGTGTGCTCAAAAGCGAGGACCCATGAACATGATCCGTGAGCTGTCCCTCGTATTGGTTCTTCGGGTCCACTCCAATTGCGAATTGCGATATTCCTTTTTTTATTTTTATTCCTCAATAAAAGCGTCGGTTATCCCAACAGTTTTTTAAGTAGCCCTTTTCAGCCAGTCAGGATGATGGTATCATTAGTTCGTGCATTTTTTACGCAATATACTATATCATCTCTAAACTTTTATTTGTCCATTCAGTCTACTGTGTAATGGTGACCCCGAATTTTCAATTAATTCAATCGTGTCCTTCAAATGATCCTGCCTGAATAATCATCGAAAATGATTAAGTAGAAGAGAAGGTCCGTTTATGGTGATTGACTGATGAAAAAGTTAGCTCGTGAATTTAAAATCACACACAAAAGATAAGCATATATTATTTCTTACGGTTTCCATGAATATATTATATACACATATATAATGAGTTTGTATAATTTTCTTCATTCGGTGTTTGTCTTATCAAACCATCATTGGCGTCATTATATTTTATTGACCATATAGAATGGCAGGATGACATTGAACAAATTTAAATAATTTGAGGTTTTATCGAACCAATTGAAAGTTCAATGATGAAAATATACATTGGAGAAAAGTGTAGCAATCTAATAGAACTAATCAAAAGTGATGACATTAAATACTGGACAAAAGTTCGTGATTAATAGTAAAATGTTAATATCTTGAATTTTCGCTCCAATCACCGCTACAAAATCAAGTCATTCATCATTGTCAAACTCCAATGTATATCCATAATTCATGAGCCACGGGTCACAAGGTCTCCAATTCTCAAGGGCTTCGACACGAGTTGTGATAGCTATTCTTGTATGATGAGTCTTTTCATATTAGTCTAGTGTAGATCGGCATCTTTAGATTAATCGAGTCAAGCAGTTCGCTCTCTATTAAGACTTATATAAAACGGCAACATCATCACCCACCAAAATTGAGACCGTAACATTCTTTCTATTAGATCGAGTACTAGATTTATATTTGAATACGTGATTAGGTTAAAGAACTTCACTTGTCGCAATCTCCACCTAAAGAGATCAATTCCCCTTTCTACTCTTCGCTGAAAACTGCGTAAACTTTTGACCATAGGATGAAAAATAACGTCATGCGATGTTACCACTATACCGGCCGTATAAAAATATTCGAAGTTGGAGTTGGTGGTGACGCCGACGTGGAAATCGCCCTACCAATCTAGATCTACATACATGTTTCATTTGGTGACAAACAATCAACAGCTAGCAATCACCCAGCCAAGAATACAATGAACAAAACTTTGCTAGAAAATATTATTGTGATGGTCATGTCTAATTGTGGGCACGAGAATGACAAAACCCAATCACGAATTAAAGATTGCCATCCCGCCTACCGCACACTGTCCTGTTTCGCTAGGGCCCTCCCTCACCGCCAGATGATTCGAATCCTTCTTGGTCGGTGAGTATATCCTACTTTCCTTAAAAACAAAAAACAAAACAAAAACAAAAGGAGAGAAAAATGGAATTGTACATTTTTTCTTACACGAAGAAAGACTTAATTTATTGATGTTAATTTTGCTTAAGAACTACTTAACATGTGAGAAACGAAAAGACATATAGGCTTCGTTGCTCTTGTGAAAAATATGACTTTTAAAAAAAAAAATCAGGAAGTCATTTTTTAGGAAATGACAATATTTTCTAATATTTGATTGAAACTTGAAAATGAACTAGAAAATGTACCGTTTGGTATAAATAAATAAATAAATAAATAAATGTATTTATATATATGTATGATTTTGGACCCGAGCCAAGGTGTAGGGGATTCAAGCTCACATAATGAGATTTCCCACTCGGCCTTTGTGGTCCTGGGTTGGGATGCCGAGGCTTCGGGTATTTTGGGGTTTTCATGCTTAAATATAGAGTTTCGGGTGAGATGCTAATATTTAAACATGTTTTGAAATTTGATTTTTAATTTTTTAAAGATGAAATCATTTTCATAATGAATTTAGGAACAGATTTTCTATTAATAAGAAAAATAATTTCTATCGACGCATTTTCCTAAACAAAATAAATGCAAAAAAATTAAGGAAAATGGTCTCTATCGGTGCCGAGATCGTATGTTTTCACTGCTAATAATTAGAACGGACGCTAAAAAGCAAAATATGCCGAGGAAAGAGAGGTCCACAATAATGGAGCGTGCGGTGCGACATCTCCATCTGTCTAGGGTTTGCGAAAGCTGACCGAAAGGGGCATATCATTCATCTCGAACGAGGAACAGCGACGAATCAAGATGCCCAAAGGTCGTCATCATCATCGTCGGTCAGCGTCTCCATAAATGACAGCAACACGAGGGGCGCAGCTGAACGGCGGGTCGTCGCTGTCGGTGCAGCGAGTCCGTCCGGCTTTGGACGGTGCACTTTCCATTTCGTGGGTTTCTCCTCATTTTTCTAATCCCTTAAGATTCCTTAGAGAAGTCGGCAAGATCGATCGTCGGATTCGCGCGCGCGCGTGGACGGTCTGCGGACGCAAAAGGAAAGGACTAAACGCTCTTTCCACCTCCTGCTCCCCCACTTCTTTATCCGGGCTTTTCTGGACGAGTCCCGATCACGCCATTTCCAGCTCACGCACGTGATGGAGATAGCCCGGAGGAAGGACCTGTCTCCACGTTCCTTAGTTTTAAAGTTTCGCGTCGTGATTTCACGTCACGCGTCGTCATGATTCGAGGAAGATGGATTCGGATGTACGCCGAGACTCCAACAGCGCGATCGGATTGGTGTCTCCCTCGTATAATCGGACCAGCTCCTACAGCACACCACGGTCCAAAAAACATAAACTAATCGAACCGAGAGTCACCGCTCCGAGACCAGCCCTCAGTGGCGCGGATCTAGTACACTTACTAAACTGATGGATGACGTTATTAATTAATAATTTGAAAGGTATCTTGCGATTTGTTTTCGAGTGGAGATATGCTCCCTATCATGAGCTGTCCTCCACTGTCCATCGAAATTTATTGGTCAACGGTTTGTACGTGAGAAGTAGTCAAACGGGGTGAATGCTTGGGGGAAACTTCTGAGCAATCCGATTGTACCAAACCCATCGATTTTGCCATTATACCATATTAGCTGTAAGCCCGTGACTAGCCTGGGCGAGGGTTTCATGTGATACAGAAGGGACAGCAACTAGCTCCAGAGTCATTTGTCCTCGGCGACCTCTGATTGCTAACCAGCCAATGGTGTTTGACCGTGCAGATGAATCCATCGACGCACCGAAAAATCCCATCCACATGAGTATAGTCACTCGATGCACGTGTGACTATTGATGATTGTATAAAAGGAATCACTCTCGACAGCGAACCTAATAATAATTATCCATGTAAATGTTATTCATTTCCAACAAGTATCAAGTGGTTTATATTTGGTGAATGCACATAGATACAAAGTGATTGCGATGCTAACCTAGTTTCAAGATGGGCTATACACATGAACATGCAATTTCATCAATTATAGTAAATGTTTTATGAACATTGCACTAAGTGCCGAGAGGCTAGAGAGGAGCGACATCCCCGGTCGGTCCGTCGTTATTTTTTGACGTGGATGCATAGTATGGCGAGTGGAGGGCGAACGACAAGGCCCGACCTAACATAATTCCACGAGGTACGGTGCGGTGGTTGCCGAGATGCAGAGGCCATCAATTCTGTGTACGGCCTGCAAATTAGAGAACGGACCGGCCGGTTCGAGCACCGACCGGTTTATCAGTAGGGGGGCATTTTATCTTGGTGCTGAATTATTGTTGCCAATGACAATAGGATTCCTCATCCGGAGTTGAAAAAACACAGCACAGCAAGATGGCACGTCACATCTCCCCCTTGCGTCCCCATCGCGAAATTCTCATGCCAAATTTCACTCCTTTTTCTCCTCCTCTTCCTTTTCTTAAATTGTTCGTTTATTTTATTTTGCTTTTAAATCTTTTTGCTCTTCTACCAATTCGAGTCTCGAATCCCTACCCCATGTCCCTACCTCAACCTCGATTGCGGCTGGCATTGAATTCTTGATAACGAATAATTTTTGTCTTGATATGCAAATGGCTAAGTAAATGTTTAAGAATAACAACATCTCAAGTGACCAATGCCTGCCTTGGGATCGATAGCATTGGATCACAAAATAACAATATCTCAATCATCAATTAAAATAAAATATTTTATTTTTATATATTTCGACACTTTATATGGAAATTTACGACGAAATACATGTGATTGAGAACGGATTACCTAGCCAAAAAAAGGCCTTTGATGCGCCTCAAATAAGGAGTAATAATTTGTGACGATATGATGTAACCGATCAAATGCTATTCCAAGCGTGGTGTGTCATCTCATTTGAGGACGTGGGTAAATCTAACTTTTTTTTCCCAACGAAATACGCCACATGTCATTGTCACAAACGGAGAACCTGCTCTTGGGGGTAAGAACGCGGTTGAAAAAATTGACTTTGTTTTTGAGTATAATAAGGGGGTAGAAGAGAATGCGAGGAAAGCCGTCCCGTTTCCACCGGGAACGGTCTCCCTCAATTGCGACGGTTACGGACAACGACCCCCTCCGGCGACCGGAGAAGCCTAGACAGCGACGCCGGTTTAGGTGGACCGGAAAAGCTTGACCACGACGCGTCCCCGCGACCGGCGATACCCGGTCACCTCCCCCCTCACCGACAGCCCTCCTCCCGGTCACCGTTCCCAGACAAAAGAGAAATATCGAAAAAAATAAAGCCAAAAAAGGCAACCCCATCTTTTCCCCTAAATTTAATTTATCGCTAATTAAATCAAACCTCCAACGTAATAATAATATAAGGAAAAAAGAAAAAAGACTCCCTTCCTTTGATTTTTTTTTAAAACGTGAAATCTTCCCGCACTGACTGCACCGCTACGGCCCCCCCTCATTTTCCTCTCTCACGTCACGCTGTCTTTTCTTTCTCCGTGAAAGTAACTGTCGGGAAAGAGAAGCGCCGTCCCCATTCAAGCCGTTGCTTTCGGAGCACGAGGGACATAGGCAGCACCACCATCATCGTCTTCTTCTTCTTCTTACTCCCCCTGGCGATCCCGAGGCGGCCAGCCATTGTCTCCTCGGAGCCTTTTTTTTTCTCTCCCGGTTCGAGAGATCTCGGAAGGAGGAAGCGCCCTTTTGGTCCTGGTCAGTTCAGTACATCTTCTTCTTGTCCTTCTTCTTCTTCTTCTTCTTCTTCTTCTTCCGTTCTTTACGCCGTCTTCGACGGTTCGTGTGCGGCCTTTTTGTTTTTCTTTTTATTTTCGGTAGTTCGCGTACTGGATTTACCGTTTTCGTTGGCGCATTCCGGCTCTCCCGTTTTGGTTTTTGCCGTGCTCTGTTTCTGGTGGATTTGGAGGTCCGTTTCGCGGTTCCGCTCGGTTCTCCTCGTGATTTCCTGCGTTGAAGTTCGGTGTTTGCGTGATTTTTTCGTTCTCTCGCAGTGTTTTTAATTTTTATTTTTAACGGTCTGTATAGACATTTGGACTGTCACACTGCTCGGTTGTCGGTGGAGTTTTAGCGGATCGGACTTCGTCTGGACTGTTTCTCGACCGTTGAGTGCGAAACGCTTGCGGCGATCGTGTCGTCTCATGTACGAGCATGTCCGCTTTGCTTCTGAGTACTTACGATCGCCGGAATTACGGGTCTCCGTGATTCTGCGGATGCGAGGAGCGGTTCATTCCGAAATCGCACCGAGCTTTCTGGTTTAGATTAGAGTTCTCTGTTTGCCATCATCGGATCCTTCGACTTCTTTTTCTTTTCTTCTTTTTTGTTCTTTTTTTTCTTTTTTGGCGAAATGACTGATTCAGAGTTGCATTGCGTCGCATGAAGTAAAAGCGGAACCGTGTGTTTTTCCGCTGGTTAAGATCAGAGATTGCTTCACCAAACGATTGGACCGGTTGTGCAGTCTTTGATGTTCACGTACGACTAATTTGATGCTTTTGACTGCCGATTAATTGGGGCATTGAATAGGGGAACCTCGCCTCGGGGCTTGATTGGTCGGTGGGTCCATCGTCACAGATGGTTCCCTGAATTTTTTATTTTCGGAGGGACGCAATTACTGCAAGTGCAATTCTTGTGGTCCTGCCCCGTTGGGGTTGTTTGCTGAACTGGCACTAAACAGTCGTCGCTGCCTTTTATTGTATTCGAGAATTCCTTTACTTTACATACACAAGACATCCGAGTGTAATTACAAGATCCCAATTGTGCTTAGACTGCTATCCAAGATCCAAATCTCATTTTAATGTGGTTCGTTGATGGAGGGATTTTGTATTGGTTTTAGTGGTTTTGCTGAAAGCTGGGGAAGTACCAAGTGGTGTTAGCCGGTTCCTTGTTTCCCCCTTAGTCTAGTGAGCTCCATCTCTTTATGCACTTTACTTAATCTGGGGAGCTATGTGAAATTTTATGATTTTGCGACTTTATTTGAAGAGAAGATGTCATATTCCTTTCCTGGTTACACTTTTTACCTGCTTATGAGCAAAATTTTTGTCCTGATTCCAAAAAGTCTTGCTTGTGCCGTTTGCGAGAAGCTTTTAGCAAAAGAATGCGTTGGCAATTTATCTCTTAGACATGTTTTTGTATTATGTTATTTGGACATTGTTGCGGCATCTTGTATGATGGGACTCATAAACGGTTCCCTATTCTTTTCATCTGCTTGTTGATTACCTTTTTATTGCTGAATTCAGATAGCCAAAGCAAGAGCCCGAGGAGGTGCTCCTGGCTTGTTTGGCTTGGAGAAGTCTCTGATGATTGATTAGGGTGGGGTAAGTGGTTTACAATTCTTCACAAGTCCAGTCCTTGGCATGCCTGTAAGTCTTTTGTAAGCTTCACATTGCATTTTCTGTTGGTTATATTTGTGTTGCAGTTGGGAGGATAAAGCTAGAAATGGAAAGCAATAAGAAACGAACTCCAAATAGCAGTCAAAAAAAGCGCTCCGAAAGAAATGATAAGAAAAACCAAAAGCCACGTCAGGAGAATGGCGTGAAGGGTTCGAATGCCAGACGAACAGACTCTAAAGCTTTGACTGGTAGACCAGGTGATTCCAGGGCAGGTCCTGAGCCTGCTGAAGTTTATGAAAACGTGGTTATACACTATGTAGATGATGCCAGCAGGATTGAGGATGCAAATGGTAATGCACAAATTCCAGTGTTGCCTGATGAACAAAACAAGGACGAAACCTCGGATGACCATTCTAGTGATCTGGAGAAGGAATCTTGCCAGGGAAAGGAAGAAGGATCAGACGCTGAGACTGTTAAAGATTCTGTATCATCTCACGGAGATTCTGTGACCACTGAGGAGGAAAGATCTTCATGGCAAGTTGACAAAAGAAAAAACAAGACAAGCACCACAGAGAGCTCACCTCATGGATCAAGAACGAAAATTGACCATGAAAACAATAAATCAGAGTCCAAAGCATTGCAGAGTACCAATGGGAAATCTACAATGTCCAGGAAGGAGACTTCTGGAGTTTTTACAAAAAGTTTAAGTAACGGTGACCCTGGGCATAGAGATTTTCCTACTAAACCTTCATCAGAATCTTCTGAAGGAGCAGATGACAAAAGTACTGAAGAGATGAAGGAAGTTGATATATTAGATGAAGCCTCAAATGTCACTCAAAGTGTTGGAAGTGATGGTGATGCTTCTGATGCTGGAGAAAATGAGCGGAAGGATCAGGCTGCTTTGGAACAAAAGATCGAAGAAATGGAGATGAGAATTGAGAAACTTGAAGAGGAATTGAGAGAAGCTGCTGCCCTCGAAATCTCACTCTATTCTGTGGCACCCGAGCATGGGAGTTCTGCACATAAAGTTCACACGCCTGCTCGACGTCTTTCTAGACTCTACATTCATGCTTGTAAGCATTGGACTCAAGACAAGCGGGCCACTATAGCTAAAAACATCGTCTCAGGGCTTGTCTTGATTGCAAAGTCCTGCAGTAATGATGTCCCAAGGTACAAAAATTTTATGGTTTAGACTGAAGGAAATCAAAAGCTTCTCTTGCTATAATTAGCTTATTAATCTTCCTCCTTCTTTGTGTCTCTTAAGGTTAACCTTCTGGTTGTCCAACGCCGTTGTGCTGAGGGAAATCATTTCTCAAGCATTTGGCAGTTCACGTAACTCAAGCCCTTTTACAAGGTTTGCTGAGTCAAATGGGAGTGACAAGAAAAGTGAAGCCAAGTCTATGACGTTGAAATGGAAGGGCAATTCTAACTTCAAGCAAACAACTGGCTCTATACAGTTTCTAGAGGACTGGCAGGAAACAGGAACCTTCACGGGTGCTTTAGAGAAAGTTGAGATGTGGATTTTCTCCCGGATAGTTGAGTCCATTTGGTGGCAGGTATGTATGACCTGGATGGACTGTCCTTTTTTAAAATTGAAATAATGGTGTAGTAAGATTGCCAAGATAACCAATAAACTTCCATTTTCAGCTAGGGAGTTGATAGACTGATTTTGAGCTAGTGTGTCATTACTATGTTGGATAAAAATTGCTAGTCATATAGGTCAAACCATCTATTTATCCATATCCAATTGTTGTCTGTTATCCAGTCTGCTCATGATATTTGCATAAGTGGCAGAGTTTCTGATATGTTAAATTCTATTTTGGCTGTTGTCTTTCATGCAGGCTTTCACTCCACACATGCAAACACCCGTTCAGGATTCATTTTCCAACAAAAGCACGGGGAAGTTGCTGGGACCAGCATTGGGTGATCAGCAGCAGGGGAATTTCTCTATTAACTTGTGGACAAATGCTTTTCAAGACGCTTTTCGACAGATGTGTCCTGTTAGAGCGGCAAGACATGAGTGTGGTTGCTTGCCTGTATTGGCAAGGATGGTAGGTTTTAGTTGACAAATTTCTAAGCTGTTTGGTATTGACCTATAAATTCACTTTTATATGGGCTTTAACTGAAGGCTGTTAAAGTTTCTTCCCTTTGCTTCTGAGTTGATTTAACTGTTGTTCTTTTGTCAGGTAATGGAACAATGTGTTGCCAGATTAGATGTGGCAATGTTCAATGCCATTCTTCGTGAATCAGCTTTTGAGATACCAACAGATCCAGTCTCTGATCCGATTGTCGACTCCAGGGTACTGCCTATACCAGCAGGACACTTGAGTTTTGGATCTGGAGCTCAGCTTAAAAATTCAGTAAGTATTTTAGCCACTTTATTTGAGCAAGGACTTCTCACCCATGCATGAAATGATTCCAGATTGCATCATCATCAACGCCAACGTAAAGAGCATGCTAATACTTATGCCCAAGCATGATCTTCCCTTTTCTGTAATATCATAATTACTCAATTTTAGACTGCTGAATATGATTACAGCTTTTGAAATTGTTTATGCTTAAAACGATCTGATGATTTTTTTTCCCAATGAGATTTGAGGAACATCATCAAATTGTGATGGATGTCTTTTTGGTACAATCTTTTGGCTTTGTTCTTTGTCATGGTGACACCGTATAGTTCGTGTCTTCTAAAATGCCATTGCATGGAATCAAAGGCTTTAGATGTCAATTCTGAACACAAGGTCCTGCAGGTTGGCAACTGGTCTAGATGGCTAAGTGACATGTTTGGCATGGATAATGACAATCCTGCTGAAGAGGATCAGCACAATAACAAGGAGGAATTTCAGCAGGGTGGTGATAGTGAACTTAAGTCCTTCCTTCTTCTTAATGAGCTGAGTGAACTTCTAATGCTCCCAAAAGACTTGATTTTAGATCGATCAATCAGAAAGGAGGTAAGAACTTTTTATATGGCACTTTCAGATTTGATGAATCCTGTCTGTGCATATCGTAACTTCCTAATTTTGCCAGGTGTGTCCGACCATTAGTCTAGCTCTGGTCAAACGGGTGCTTTGCAACTTTACTCCAGATGAGTTTTGTCCAGATTCTGTTCCAGGAGCTGTATTGGAGGCACTGAATGCCGAAGTATGTTTTACTTTCATTTTGAACTGCTCTAGTTACGTTTCTAGCATAAGCTGAACTTAATTGCTACCTGTAAGATCTCTTCGCGTAAAAATATTCTATGAGAGGAGAACTATCCATTTGTTATGGTAGGTTTCCAATGACCAATCGCATGCTTTTCCCTTTCCTCATTGTCCCTCTGAAATGTAAAAGGATGCCAGGCACATGGGACCGATTGCTGTATTATTTATGAAAAATGCTAAAGGTAGTAAAAAAATTACTCAGTGACGTGGCAAGTTTTAATTGAATTTTGAAACAGGTGAGACCAAACTATTAAGACGTTGGTTTGTATGAGAACCCAATACTAACTTTCCATATTACTTAGTAAACCAGTACCGGTAAATTTCTCACTGTACCTAGCAATTAGCATTGCTCATAAATTATCACCACGTATATGCTGATTTATATATTCTGCAGTGCAAGTCTGATTTATTTATAAAATTCCTGCATAAGAAGCCTAGGTCCAAGTTACTGACAATTCTTTAATTAGTTACCTTTATTTTGACATTTTTGCTGAACAGTTGAGTTTTCTTTTGAACAATGGCAAGATTCCTGCTGCTGACATTGTTCTTTATGGGTCAATACTTGTACAGAGTATTGTGGAGCGGCGAATTTCTGGAGAAACCGTGAGAAACTTTCCTTATACAGCTGCTCCTGTTACGTACTGCCCGCCTTCCTCTCTTGATGTGGCAGAGAAAGTTGCAGAGGCAGGAGTCCGTTTTCAGTTGTCAAGGAACGTGTCTGCAGTGCAGAGAAAAGGGTACACGAGCGACGAAGAACTTGAAGACCTGGAATCTCCTCTCATGTCTATAATGGATAATATGTATTCATCTCCGACTACCATTAGTAATGGAAATGGAAATGGAAATGAAACTAGTGGAGCGTCCTGGTTTTTGATGAATGCAAGATATGAACTCCTTCGAGAGGTCTGGTCCGAGTGACCTATGGTTCATGTATATTCTGATTCCCTGTCAAATGTAAAGGTGCATAAGATCGAGTTTTATATCCATGAAAACGTAGAGAGTGGAGGAGATGAAAAGTGAAAGCTTTTCATGAGCTATCTGATACAACAGATTTCTTGTATATTTGCCGCAACTTGTGAGTTTTACACAGTTCAAGATTTCTTTCATTTTGTTTGTCTGTTTCCATTTGCTATCCAAGGTATCCTTGCTTCAAAAAGAAGTTGTACAGCTGAAATAAAGTTAACCGGCATAAATTGCATGAGGGGTTCAGATTGCTATTTACTATTCTACAGGTTATTCTTGTGAAGAAATCTCTTCCTAAATGGTTATATTTTGAGTGAAACATGATACGAGACATCTAATTCTGCTTATTTGTATCTATCGTGACTTGTAATAATGTTCGATGCATATGGATGACAAGCCCTATAATCTCCGTTGAAAAACACGCAGCTGTGAAAATTGAGAAGGCTGCTTCGCAAGAGTCGGACTTGCTGCAATCGAGAACTTTGTATCTGTGCAAAATAGATTGATTCCAAGGATGAACTACTAAAGGAGTAACTGCGGCCTTTACAACAATTAGATCAAGTGTGATAGATACTGATTATTAATCAGATAATTAGTTCATGCCTTGTAGAACTATCCCTTCACATTGCAAACGCTTCATGTTACCACAATCGCGACGTCAACATTTGCTCCACAGCGAATTTCAGTTTCCTCCACATCCTCATGAGATGGAAGACGTTTGTTCGCTCTACACTTGTTAATCATGTCAAGTATCCACGCGTTTGCATTCACGAAAATGAAGATGCCATTCTTCATCTGAGAGAAAGTTCTCAGGCGTTCTTTTCCAGACCATCAAAAATCAAAAAGAGAGACATGCAGAAAAAAAGTCGAATTTACATGCAGTGACTTTGGCTTTAATGTTCACACTGACATTGGGTTCTCTGAGGCAGAGAACTCCAAACTCGGAGAGCTACCCTTAGAACCGAGTAACTGAAGATTTCTGATGACTTCAGTCATTGATGGTCGCTTCTCCGGTGCCACAGATGTGCAGCGCAGAGCGATCTCCAGTGCTCCCAGCATTTCCTTTGGGAGGAGCTTGATATCTTGGGGTCAAGAACTTGGAGTGCTCCGTTTGTGAGGTTGATTTTCCGTCGAACCCACTTCACGATATCAACAGACTCGGCCAGCTCCTTTTGCTCTGCTTGCCGGCCAGTCACTAGCTCCAACAACACAACACCAAAGCTGTAAACGTCCATTTGCTCAGTAGCTTTCTTGCTGTATCCGCATTCTGCATTGCAAGAACGAAATGAGTTGAGCGATTTGAGATCTTCTGGAACCATATAAATAGGCATATATTTTCTGTTAAATGAAGATATAAGGATGCAACTACAAACGCGATGAGATTTTAATCATGAAGACCACGGAGATATCAATCAGTTCTGGAATCCAAAAAAGGCATGCTTAACTCAGGACTGCTACTTGTTGGCTTGAGCTAATGAAGCATACAACTGTTTAAAAGAGCGAGGTTAACATATAAATGGAAGTCTTGTTACCTGGTGCATTATAACAAGAGGAAGCTAATTCTGAAACGAGTGTTGTCTGAAATGCTGCTTCGCCAACAACTCGGTCAAGAGCGAAATCAGTGAGCTTGGGGTTAAATTCAGCGTCCAGAAGAATATTACTCGACTTGACATTCCTGTGAAGTAAATGAGGAACGTAATTCCTGTGCAGGTATGCCAGTCCTTGCGCAACTCCAATGGCAATCCGGAATCTAAAGCTCCACTGAAGCTGAAAGTCTGACCTGAAAAGTAAGTCCCCCAAGCTACCACCAGGCACAAATTCATAGATTACAAATATTGACTCATCAGAGTGGAAGAAACCCAGAATTTTAGCAATGCTTTTGTGCCTAGTTTTAGCTAATATCTTGATCTCAGACTTCAGCGCTTTAGAAGAGTGGATTCCAAAATTAACCAACCTTTTCACTGCAATTAGTTCGCCACTAGGTAGACTTAGTACATACACTCTTCCGAAAGCTCCACCAGCTCCAGCAGCAGTTTTCTCATCCATTCCCATGATCAAATCCTGCTCGGTGACTCTCAGAGGATAAAAGAAAACTGAACGCCAAACGCCCATTTGCTGTTTTTGCTTTGATGACTTGTGATACACGAAGAAACCAGCAGCTACAATTAACACCCCAACACCCAAAGCCACAGAAATCAGGGCATATGTCAATGTCGTAATCCTCGTCTTGCGGCGGCTCGGTTGGTCATCCAAACATGGTGTCGATAATCCCGGCCCACAAAGCCCAGGATTTCCTTGGAGAAACGAAGCAGGAAGACCTGAAATTAGAGCATATGGAACCCTCCCAGAGAGCTGGTTGAAGGACACGTTCAGGAGAGCAAGCTTCAAGTTTTGAAACTGTTGTGGAATTGGTCCAGTGAGATTGTTAGCCGAAAGGTCGAGGTAAGTTAATACCGATAGATCTGCAAGCGATGTGGGGATTTCCCCGGTCAGACTGTTGTCTGCCAGTGCCAATGAAACGAGCCTCCTGCATTTCGTCAGCTCTGGGATTTTACCAGAAAGAGCGTTGTGCGAAAGATTTAATATGCTCATAACGGGCGAATCGCAAAAATTTGGGGGGATTTCGCCATGGAATTTATTTAAAGACCCGGAGAATCTGTATAAGCTCTTGACCAGACCAAGACCCTGAGGAATTTTACCAGTGAAGCTGTTGTTATCAATCTGAACTTGTTCCAACTGTGTAGCCTTTGACACCGAATCTGGTATATCTCCAGAAAACCTATTGTTTTCAGCCCTTACCACTTTAATCTTAGGCAATGACCATAACCCACTTGGAAAATCACCAGAAAAATCGTTGTTCTGAATTTGGAACTTCTCTAGATTGAAGCACTCGTGGATAGACTCAGGCACCGACCCATTAAGCAAATTTGTATGGAGACTGAGTTCCGTAAGACCTTTCGCGCCGCAGATACCATCAGGAAATGGCCCCGTAAGCCTATTCTGTGAGACATCAAAAGAAACCAAGTTCTTGAGTGAAGCCACAACTGTCTGAGAAATCCCACCAGTGAGATTATTCTGAGAAAGGTCCAAAATAGACAAACTCTGTAACCCCGCAAAGGAATCTGGTATCCCACCATAAAAGCCAGACCTTTGAAGCAAAAGTTGCTCCAGCCTCACGAGCTTCCCGAAATCGTCATGAATCTCACTCACCAAATACGCATTCTCAGACAAATCAAGATCAACAAGCTTCGTGAAGTTCCCAAGAACAGGAGGCACGTTACCTGAGAGCAAGTTGTTCCCCAAGTTGAGAACATGAAGGTCCTTGAGAGCACCAATGCTTTCTGGGATTTTTCCCTCGATGTGGTTCCTGCTCAAATCAAGAACCTTCAACTTACTGAACCCAGCAATCTGGTCAGGGATGGGGCCCCAGATGAGATTGTTGCTGAGGTTCAGAGTGTCCAGGGAAGTGCACTGAGAGAGCTCCAGAGGAATGGGCTGGTTGAAGACGTTGTCAGCAAGGTTGAGGTAGGACAGATAGCGAAGCTCGCATACCGAAGCCGAGATTTCACCGGACAGGTTCATGGCTTGAAGGTTGAGCGCGGTGACGTGGAATGGCGGGTTAGCGGAGCAAGAAACGCCGGTCCAGTTACAGTAGGAAGCGGGGGAGGAAGAGGAAGAGGACTTGGAAGACCAGGTGGACAGAGAGTGGTTCGGGTCTTCGATGGAGGACTTGAAGGAGAGCAGAGTGTCGGCTTCCGAGGAGGCCGAGCAGAGCATGAAGACGTGCAGAGCCACGGAGAGGAACAGCGGGAGGGTGCAGGCTGCGGCCATCGGAGGCAGCCCTGAGAGAGTCAAAAGTTTGGTGCTTGATTCTCTTACTTAGAAATATATAATCAGCTGAACTGACCCTTCTTAATTTCGCTTCCAAAGTGACGATCTTTGTCGTGTCCAATGAAGAAGAAGATGAAGAAGAGGCAAGAAGAGGAGGAGAGAAGGGATGAGTGGGGAGGTGAGTGGGAGAGAGTGTGACTCGGAGGAGGACGAAATGATGCAGAAAGATCGCAGCTTGTGTCGCAAGTTGCGATCTTTTTCAAGAACGTCTGCATGTCAAAAGTTGCAATCAAGTACCTTCTCTCGAAGAAACGCAAAAAGAAAAGCAAGAAAGAGAAAATTTTACGAAAGAGAAAGTTGTGCATAAAGTCATACAGCCTTTTGACATATAAGTAGTATTCCGTGGACTTAAGAGCCATATTTATAAACTCAGTTTAATTTCAACTATGACGGGATTGAAGTGAGATTACCATCATCAATGATTTGAAAAAGAATTCCGGGATTACTATTTCAGGAAGAACAAGGCCAAGTGCTTATTGCTAGCCATTTTTATTTGTTGTATTAGCATTCATAGTTAAATTTACTTGCATCTCTATTCTTCTCCTATTCACGTAATGAGGCATCAAAGAAAAATAGGCATTTTCAAATTTCTATGAAAAGTAAGGAGAATCACTTTGACAGAGAGTAAGCTATGATTAGAGAAAAAAAGAGGGCAGAATTCATGTCTTTTTGTAATTAGTTTTTGTACCATAGCCTACGACGAGCTTTTGATCGACACTTTTATTGATTGTGCCAGCCGTCTCCGATAGTGTGGTCGTTAGAAAAAGGATGAAATGCGGTCGTATTTCCTCCTCCCTTTTTATTTTTTTCTCGCATTCAAATCATTGTCCTCTCCCACTCATCATGCATCGGGACAGTCCCCCTTTTGGTTTTTTCTTAGCACTAGCAATAGCATGCCCAAATCATGCATTGTTCCTCCTTGCATGGCCGCTTTTATGAGGTCAATTCCGCTCTAGACAAGAAACGAATCCAAAGTCCAGATAGTCAATGCCACCTTACAGATTTTGGAAACCCCTCTTTTGTAGTAGGAGCGGGAGATTAGCCGCCGTCCGCCATGCTCAGGCGAGGTCGGGCTGCGGCCGTGTAGGAGATTCGAACTCGCATCGACTATGTGGTCGGAGCCCCCTGAGACAATGACCTGTGGGGATGGCATGGGAAAGATAATTTGCCCTAGATTTGGAATTGTGTCTGACATGAGCTACTAATGAGATGATGATCGATCTTATACTAAAATTTTTTCGAAAATTCCTGCATTTTGTTCTCTTTCTTTCGGTTCATATTATGAAAAAAACCCCAATCAGGATATACGTGATAAATTTGTGCTTCGTTTGTTCCTGTTAAATTTTACAATCAAATTGTAGAATTGAATAATACATGACAACTAACGGATCTATTAATTTGGGATTTTAATCCTTTATGTACTTTTTAATCCACATAAACTTACGAATGGTCAATTTATTACAAGTACACCTGTTTTTGGATTTTCGATGATTAAAAAATTATTAGGATTTTTTATTGAGAAAAAATTGTTGCAGGACAAATTTATATATGCTAGTTTAAAATTTTACATAATATTAAACTCTGTCTGTTCTTGGATTTCTCAGTCTCAAGATTATACAAAGCTGTCGATTCCAATCCATGACTTAAGGGTGCAGGCCGCGGCCATAAAAGTTAAAAACGTGAGCTGAGCTGAGCTGAGCTACACGTGCCGGGAAAGCGACAAGCCCGAGCCGAAGGGAAAAAATTGCAGAGATTAGCAGGGAGGCAAGAGAAAGCAGGCGTTTCAGAAAGGGAATAAATTCTTTTATCAAAGCCCGATGAGAAAATGGCGTAAATAAATATGTAAAAAAGTATAAAGAAATAGGATTGAGATTAGATATGGGAAGAGGAATCTAAAGACGTCCCGTGAGCGCAGAGAGGACAAAAAGGGAAAAGAGGAAAGGGGGGGACTACTGCTGAGTTGAACTGTGGACTCGTCGCACGTGCCGAAGTCAGCCCCTTTCCAAAGCATTCGCCGAGCGAGGACTTTCCATATAAAATACGATATAGTGCGACTAAAAGTACACAAATATATATATTATTTAGGAGGTAAACCCGCAGATAAAAATACAAATCAATGGTACCTTTGTTTCGCAGAAAATAGAAATTTAGAAAAAAAGTTCGAAAAATAATTAATTATATTACTTAGAAAATTTAGTCAATGAAAAATAATTTCATTATCTACAATAATTCTACTTAAATGTTCTTGTAAATGATTAATATATTCTTCATTAATTAATTCTTTGGTTAATATCATAAAAAAAACCTTTAAACTGATACATTTAAGATAAATTTACCCAAAGCTAATATAGATTTTCACGTAGATTTGTCATTCAATTAAGTTTGTCACGTACCATCAAACTCAGTAATTTAAAAAAAAAAAATTGAACAAAAGTTAATGGAATGTAAATATGTTATGAATACACCAATTTAAGATTTTTTTGTTGCCCAAAAGTTGGTTTAAGGTAGAGTGATTTTTCATGGTGTTAACTCTTTATTTTTACAAGCATTATAAATGATTATTTTTCGAAAAATATTTTCTAAATCTTAAATTTTATATGAAATAAATGCCCCTGAAAAATCATCTCTTTATGATTTGATTTTCATATCTCTTGCGGCGTACTTTTGCTTTCTCCGAATGGACACGTCGGGAACCGATTTTATAAAAAATTGGACTTGCCTTTTTCTTTTTCCTCTGGAGGAATTGATTTCCATTTATTAGTGTTCAAAAGCACCGTTGGAAAAGGACATGGGCATTTATCATGAGGGGGGCAATTTCGTGCTGAAATCGTGTAGGGAAATTGGCGTGAAGGATGGGTGAAACAGGGAATGCAATAATTGACTCGGCCGGACCTACAGAGATACGGAAATTTTTTTTTGTTCGGACTTGGGTCGAGCGGATCCGGCGAATTGCGGCTCTTGATTTCGCGAATTCGGTAAACTACGATCGTCGATTAGGTGAGTCTCGCATGGGTTTCAAAAATTAGGCAGGCGGTACGTCAATGTGTTTTATCTTCTTGAAAGTTGACTTTTCTTTCTAAACAGTCGTGAACTTGCTTGTCGTTAAAAAGAAAAAAAGCGCGACCTTCCGGTGAAAAAGACCTATCAAATTGCACTCTCTCCCGATGCCAAAAGTGAACAACAAAAACTTTGCAACGCCGCTCCTATGTCAAAACTTCCTAAACCGATTTAAGAAATCTCACGAATTAATTAGTGGACGCTTATAGATTTTCATGGGCATCCTAAAACATACGATTGCCATTCTTGATAAGTGGAGTCAAAGCAGAGTTCTCTTGCCATTTCTCTGTCTCGGTCGCACGTCGGACGAAAGAAACGACATTTGCGTCTCTGGGTCCGTGACTCGTGCGACTCGAGGAACGTCGAAAGCATGTGTGGTCAACGCATTGACAATGTATAGGTAGGCTCCCAAAAGCCCTGCTCCCTATACTCTGTACTGACCATCTCTTCCGTAAAGTCATTCCACTTTGGTTTTTGTATCTTGCGGAATGCGAATCCCCTCGCTCGTGAGTCAACTCCTTTTCGGATAGCAGCAGCGGCAACAGAGAGAATCCGAGGGGGGAACAAAAGGAGGAATGGAATGGAACCCTAAGATATCTCATTATCGATATTAACATAATAAAAAAAATTCCAAACTATACTTACTCTCACTAACACTCTCTAAACTTACTCATTATGAAACAAATACAAAAAAAATTTATCATGAAAAATCCTAAATTCATGTCAATGTGACTTTAGATAGAATTGAAATGCATCATATATATCACCCATGCAAAATTTGAGTTTTTTCACTACATAAAAAAGGTCAATACAGTGGGTAAGTTTAGAATTTTTGATGACACTAAAAAAAAAAAAGTATTATGGTGAGTAAATTTTAGAGCTTTTAATCTATTTCCCCATTATATAATAACAAGGATTTAAAGAAATACGACGGAAATTCTTTATTTTCAACACACTGTCTCTCTGGGAACATTTACACAAATTCGATTTTATTTTATTTTATTATCTATAATGGGTTTTTTGTAGCTGGCGATCTATCCAAAAAGGCATACATGTGACACTGGGAACAAGTCATGGGTATTTGTGCAAAGTTTGTTTGGGGGGGGAATTCCCCAAGTCCCGAAAGGTAATCACCACCGTGATTACAGTGCCCCCTTTTTGTCTGTGCTGGAACGAACCGGACATGGGCTGGTGCCGAGTGGTGGGGCATGGAGAATTAGGAGAGTTTTTACCACCGTCGGAAAATATAAATTTGCAGCACTTATTGCATTGAAGAAAGCCATGAGAGAATTTCATTATTGCTTGCACACACTCTCATCAATTGCCCCCTACCTATTCTTGCTTTTTACGGTGGAGTGTGGGGACGCACGCTACTACTACTCCTCCAAAGCTTTTGCCTCCCATGCTTTTAACTATAACTTTTTTCTTTTTAATTATCTTGACTCATGTGAAATGGATTGAATTGTTACAGATGATTGGAGCAGGACCTTCTTTAACAAATACGTGGTTCATGGGTAGATTGGACCCATTCTTTATTTGGCGAAGGTGGATAGTGAACATTGAGACGAGGAATTAGATAAGTTTTGAAAAATGCCGTGATCTAGGATGGTGGTAGGGGTATAAAATGAATCAGAGTACACATCAAGTAGGGGATATATCACCCAGTACACATCAAGTAGGGGATATTTTTGGGTGATATGGTTCAACATTCAAAAGAACAAGTTCTTTATTTGGCGTAGCCTCTGACATTTTTTTTTTAGGTCTTATACCGATTGAAAGAGACTCTATCGAATGCTTGCCCTCAAATGATTGCCATTTTGTGCGATTATTGGGAGTATTTCTCTTGGGAGCTTGACCCATTGGAATGGCCCAGATTGTCATGCTTCCTTTTTCATCATCCGGGCTGGTAAAAATCATCGATATTCATCAAGCTACTAAACTAAAAATAAATAAACAAAAAAAAAGAAGAGAAATAAATTAAGGATCCGCAATGGAATGTCCAGAGTCAAGAGGTTCGTGTTATATTTTCAAATGACCTTACCAGCTCTTTTGACTATATAGCATGTAAGGCATACTCGAGAGGGGGTTCTCGTCAAATAAATTGCATCACTAAAGGGGAAGCAAAGATTGAATTAGGCAATGCTTGAACACTGATGCCAATAATGGAATCTTTGAGCGAATAAAGAGGTTCTTAGTTTAATAGATAACTTGCTAACTTTACCCACACATTACCGAGTAAATAAACACATATATATATTAAGCCTCCTAAGCCTGTCACCCATTTAATAATAAGCCCAAAGATCTCTCTCTCTCTCTTTCTCTCTCTGATATCTTGAAAAGGGCGACATGCTTTGGCGCGCCTCTAAATATATGAAATTCGCAGCTACTAAGAGCCAAAAGTATGGCTTTTGTCTTGGCCCGTCATCCATTAATACGGTCGAAAGAACGACAGTATTCCATTGCTATATTATGCAAGCATCGCATCGGGTCAGCAAGGTTGCAGCTTTTCATTCAACCACAAGAGGAATAGTAAATGGTCAAACCATTTCCACCAAAAATAAAAATAAAAATAGTCAAACCATGGGTATCCTCCTTTTCTCCCCTTGTCTTACATCGATATGTCTGCTCGGCGACTCTGTTCTCAGTAGATGCCAACTCGCCCTTTAAAAGACAGTCTTCAAGATTTTGTTTGTTTTTGCTAAAAAAACGAACCGTTCGAAAAATACATTTCTAAAAATAATCATTATATTACTCGAAATAACTTATCAATATAAAATATTGTCATATATCTAAATATTTTTTATTCGTGCATTTCTATAAGCGATACAATAAAAACACATTATTAATTTTTCGCAAAATAAATTAAACTCAACATCCTTTTAATGCTTTTTTGCTAATCAAGGGGCATCGTTATGGCACCAAAAAGCTTGAAACTCCGCTGCTTCTTTTTCACGGGCTGAGCTATGTCTATGTCTAATTAGGTAAAAACCCAATCCAAGAAAATGACTTAATTGGGAACAGTTCGAATTAGGAAAGGTGCATTTGTTTCGTGGACAACTTTACATTGAAATAAATGATCTTGTCCGAAATCAATTTTCAAGGAAATCGATCATTTTTTCTGTGTTTGGTTGTGAGCATGAAAATGAGAGTTAGTGGTTTTTGAACATTTGAATTTTATGTACGGAAATAGGCAGAATTATGTAAAGGAAACAATAATCTATAAATGCCTGCACAATTGGGTGAAGCTTTCGTGGATAGTTGAAGAGCTAGTAGAGCGTTGGGTGGGATTTGGATGCAAGGAAACACCGAGAGTGACTTGAGTTTGCTGTAATCATAATCGCATCACTTGATTTGTAGTAAAAATTTTTTACTGCACTGTTTGTAAAATAGATCATATCATCCAAACTATGTAAACTTATTGAGCAATTTATTTCCTTATTATATTTATTTATATTCCATCACTTGTTTTTGCAACATGTACTATACTCAAAGACAAACAAGTCACGGACTGTCCAAAAGTGATGTTGTGATATGCTTTTTACATGAGAAAATGTCCTCAAAATCATGCTTCAAAACGTGAGCTAGCAGCTAGCGTGACGATATTCACAGAAAAGTAATACCAGCATCAGACTAGAACCTGACCCTTCAATCCGACTCCTAATCTCTATGTCTTACCGAGTTTTCCTGCCTTGACAATAGGGTTTCTTTTGGCAAGAGCAGCCTGGTTAGCGGTCCAATAATCAATGGGGCAGTCATGCTCATCAGCGTGGCGATGCGCCGCGCAGAAAACGTTGCCGCACCTGCAGTTGAACCCGGTCAGACCCACGCGTTTGCGGCATGCAGTGCACCTATTAGGCCCTTCTTTCACATTCATTCTGAGATTTCTAAATAACAATGCAGCTGAGTTCCCAGTTGAAGTCGATTTTGGTAAGCTCGTGATTGATGAGGCTTCAACATCCACTGCACTGCTGTGCACGTCCCTTGCACCAGCAACCGCATGCTCCTTCCCGCTCTCACCAGAGCTTGCTGCACCAATGCTGCTGATGGAGGAAGAAGCTGCAAGCTCAGCTTGTTCTCGCTTCTGCAGCATGTCCTTGTGGCACTTGGAACACATGTTTCCCATGGCTGCACTTCCGAAGAAGCCACAGTTATTGATGCAAAGGATACAGCCTTTTGTACTCTGCCATCCCATCCCGTTGTGAAACTCCATAGCTTCCAACTCCTGCAAACGGGGGTAAATCATTTGTTGATGGAACATGCATTCCCGCTTCTTTTATTGACATTAAACTGAACATTCCAAAATGAATTCTGATAAGGAATGTAAAACGAGGCAAAGCTCTCGGGCATTTTCAGGTTAGCTTTAATGTGAATTGGCAGGAGTCATCAGAAGAACCCGAATAAGTTTTAGGGACAGACCAGATCCTTCATCTCTCTATCAGACCCAATAACAAATACGAGAAAGAGACAGAATGAACATGTGCTTCTGCTTTCCGGAACCAGCACAATACACTCTGGATATTAATTAAATCATCGATTGCCTTGACTAGATCATATGACAGTTTCCTTTATACTATCATGCCAAGGGCTCCGCAGAGATGGTAAATTCTGTTTATTAATCATCAACATAGCCCCCCTCCCTTTCACATAGACCAGGGAGAGAGACGAGCAGAAGTCCACAAGGAGCTGCTGAAAGCACAACAGCTTTGAGATGATAACTGCATTGTTTACAAGCAAGCATCACTCTATGCATTACTATTCCCTGGATGTAATAGACAGTGTAAAGCATGCAAGCCGATAAACAGAAAACCATGGATCCCGAGAAGTAAATTGACACAAAAGCAAACAAATATTTCATTAAAGCCCCATTTCTTTTTTAACATGCTTTGCTACGGCATGGGCAAACTCTCCTGATGGTTTCATGAGGCAATTTCGCCTTTTCAGTTTGCATCTTCCAAGCCGAGAAAGACTAAGTCCTCGATTAGCATCATTCCCCAAGATGCTCTTTCGCTCTTAAGAAACGTCAGTGCCATCTCTAGAAATATCTTTCCCTTTGAGAACAGCATCAGTCTTGACTCCGAGCATATTATTTCATCCTAATTGTCCCAAGCAGACGTATCTTAGGCAAATTATATGATAAAAACTTTCATCTTTTTGAGTCCTTGGTTTAGGGGAGAAACAGATATAACAACGAAAACGACAAGAATTCTATGTCAATCATCAGCATTGATATGTACTGTTACGCAAATGGCCCTTAACTCAAGATGAAGGCAAAGAAAACACGCCCGGGATCGAAAACACGACACCCCTACACTTCAATACACGTAACAAGACGCAGTCTTTTCTATCCCCACGACCCAGCAGAACACGACATAAACATAATTCATGCCAAAGAATCCGAACCCAATAACATTTTGGGATTGCAATTGCAGCCTCTTCACATGGTACTGCCTTTCACACCGTATACTGACATCCCGAGAACCAAGAAATCACGCTAATCGCCATCTACCAAGTCACGCGCACGCAAGATTGTTAACAACGTAGGCAAGTCCAGTCTGCAGGGGGAAAATATAAATACCCAGAAAGAGAGAGAGACCAATTTCGTCTTCTTCGTTTCGGCCAATCTTGAGCGACAAATCCAATCAGATCACCTGCGACCAAAATGAAAACTACATTCGATGTCGAATTCGGGATTTAAAGAAAAGGCAATCCCAGTACAAGCCAGAGCGCGAAAAGACGCTAGAATTTTACAGCGAGCGAGAAGAATCCGCAGGCGAAGCAAAGAAGATGATCAAGCGACGATCGAACTATCGAGCGATGGCTTCTCTCTCTCTCTCTCTCCCTTTCTCTCTCTCTTTCAAACGCACTTGGCGGGTTTTGTGAAAACTGAACGACCTAAGCAAATCGTTATTTATTTCTCTCTTTTTTTTATAGCCTTTTATCTTGTTTTCCCCAACCTTAAATCCTTCAATTTTTCAGAATCGCAGAAACAAATTAAATCCTTTCAGCCGACTATACATTTTAGCTTTAGTTGTTTATTTTTTTTCTAAGAAAAAACCCGATTTTAAATATATTTTCTTTTCAAATCTTGATCATCCGATATGGTTTCATTTTCATCTACATGTTATGTGAAAATCAAAACGTCAATTAACTATCATCTTTAAGCTCCTCATAATATGGCCTCTTTCCTTTCTCGAATAATTCTTGCCCGGATTGGGAAAATATGCAGCGATATTAATATTTTTTCGGAATCAATAAATAAAATAAAAAACCTACTGTATAATTTTTCTCGCGTGAACTTATTTTTTGAATGAAGCAGAAGCAACGCATAAATCACATGTATCCAATGCGAAGTAAGTGGACATCTACGCAAAACTTAGTAAAATTTCGGCACTTATTTTTCAATTATGATGGAACTTCTTGAGCGCATAATTTTTTTTTTTTTTTATTAATGATTAGTCTCTCGTGATCATGCTTAGAGATAATTACCTATAAACGCAAAATACTCATATATTCAAGGTAGAAGATTTTTCCAAAAAGCTTTTGGCCTCGAAAATCTCTTTGAAAAATGCTAGAGTGTTTGACAACTCAACGAGCCTCCTTTGGCTAATTACTGGTATTTGGAAAGTTAAAAATCTAATGCTAGTAGAAGGCTTTCGGTATTTTACCAAATACTGAAATTATATTTTTTTCAAATATCCTCTAATTTTGCCCCTCCATGTAATTGTTCATCTTCTTCATGCGATAGCAATAGACAAAGGACAAACTAGTGGTCGATGATCGCTTGTGTCATGTGTCGCTTGAGTTGCACAACCCTTGTTGGAGGTAGTTGGAGGTTGGGTCACCTCAATCGAAGTAGTGCCACTGGTGGTAAGTGATAAAGGATTAAGTGTTTTTTTAATAAAAAAATATAAATTATAGTCAAAGCCCATTGCAAAATGTTTTTTTGCCAAACATTCCTTAAATTCAAAGTTCATTTTTGCATTCCCTCAAAAGATTTTGATTTTGAATATTTGTATTAGTGAAAATTCAAAAAAAGAACTCGAAGTACTCTCTTTTTCTCAAATAAAGGTTCAAAGTAGACCTTGTTTCAAATAAGGACCTGAAGTGTCTTCATTTTCTTAAATAAGAGTCTAAAGTAGATGTTATTTTAAATGAAGACCTAAAGTGGCTATGTTCGTTTCAAATAAGAGCCTGAAGTGACTATATTTATTTCAAATAAGGACCTATATTTCTAGCGATCAATGGTATTTTTGTCATTTTTCAATTTTTGTTCTTTATTTTCCATTTTTTGGTTGGTTCTTCTTTCTCTTTGTCGGTGGCTAGCCGGCCACTGGTAATGCCCACAAAGGGCTGGGCGAGGGATGGCCTTACCTGGGTATGGCAACCCTCACTCAAGGGCCATTCGGGAGGTCAGCCCTCCCCTGGGATTGGCGAGGGCCGACCTCGTGGATGGCCCCAGGGGGGAGGGTCACCATGCTCAAGCGAGGCCATCCCTCACTTGTGGCCCAGCGTGGGTGGCCCCTGCTGGTGGGGGCAACCCTTGCTTAGCCCTCTGCGGGCATCACCAGTAGTCGGTTGACCATTGGCAAATTGGAAAGAAGAAGAACCAGGAAAAAAAAAGGAAATGAAAAAAAAGATGAAATGCAAGATGACAAAAATATTATTGATTGGTCGGAAAATTTAGTCAGTCGGCGATTAGCGAGGTTGGGTCTTTATTTGAAACAACCAAAGCCACCTCAGACTCTTATTTTAAATAACTAAAATCACTTTAGGTTCTTATTTGAAACAAAGTCCACTCTGAATTTTTATTTGAGAAAACAATAACACTTCGGGTCATTTTTTGAAATTTTCCCATTGTATTACAGCCAAAGCTTATTTGAAAAGCTCAACTAAATGCACTCGAAAGCCATTATCATTTATCAATTCCCAAACCCCATCCACGCCATTCCGGCGGGAAAGAAGCTAGGGCGGGCGAAGGAAAACCAGCGAAATGGCGGGAACAATTCCGGCGCCGAAATATTAAAATCGGACGAAACCAGAGCCCTCCGACGTCCGGCCTCGTCCTCTCCCTTTCAAACCCCTCTCCCGAGTTCCCTTTCTTTCTTTCTTTCACGGCAAGCAACCGAGCGAGCAAGCGATCGTCCCTCCCATCTCGACCTCCGGTTCGGCTTCCCAGGCCACGCAGGCATGGGGCGGAAGAAGAAGGAATCTAGGGCTCCCAACGACGACGGCGAGGAGACGCGCGGCGGGGATCGCGCGGAGTCTTCCGCGGCCGAGACGAGCTTGTACGAGGTGAGCTTTGGAAAACTCTTGCGTCCCCCCTGTCTTTACCTAGGTCGTGGTTTTGGGATGGATTGATGGGGATACGATGTTTGGTACTCGTGATGCTCGATTGGATTGGCGTTTTCCATGGTCGAGTCCAATTTCGGTGCTCCGATTTCTCCCGTTCTCGAGTTCATTACTCTTGCTTGGCGGGGATGGATAATTAAGGGGCTGGTGCAATCTCTAGTAGGGATTTTGACCTAGGATTTTTGCTAATAAGGTTTAGGTTTCAGCGCTAATCGCTGCTCACATGGTGAAAGCGGAGGTTTTCCTTAGCTGGGAGTGGGGATGTGCATCATGAGTAATCGCTTTAAGCTGAATGACTCAATTGTGCGGTTCAAGAGAAGATGCAGTATTTGTTTTTTCATTTCATTTGCTGAGAGGATGCTGTAAGCTTCATTCGAGAATTTCAATGTTGGAGAGCCGCTTAGAAAAGGAATTGATCCCGTAACTGAGAGCTGCTTTGCCGATTCATTTTCCTTGTTTTCTTTTTTCATGATCTTAGATGGTTAGTAGAAGTAACTTTTGAGCTTCTGAACATCTCTTAATTGGAATGCTGTCATTTCTGACGCTTCGTATCCACGGAAGCTGATTACTCCATCCACGAGGCAACCGTCAGGATCAGTTCCTTATCTTCAGTTTTCCCTAGGAAGTTTATGATCTGTAAGCACTCATTAGCCTTAGCCTGGTACTTCTGGGCAAGTAAGCTTCCTCTTTCTAGGATCACGTTGGCTGCATAAGAATCAGAAAAAAAAGGATATGTTCATGTATCGGGAATAAGAATGTAAAGCATTTGCCATGTTTTGTAGCTGCATTTGCTTAAGGGTGAATGGGAGGTTATTCAATGAAGATGTTATGCATTGCAGATTCTTGGTGTTGAAAGGACAGCAACTCAGCAGGAAATTAAGAAGGCATACTATAAGTTGGCCCTGCGACTCCATCCTGATAAGAATCCTGGTGATGAGGTCAAGTTAATTCCAATGCTCCTATGTCTTAGAGAATTGAAATAGTTTGTGTCGGGCTAGCTCATGCAATCTCTAACTCCACTTTGTCGTAATTTGTCTTGTTCTTGTTTCATCAGGAAGCCAAAGAAAAATTTCAGCAATTACAAAAGGTGATCTCGATTCTAGGTGATGAAGAGAAACGGGCAATATATGATCAGACTGGCTGTGTCGATGATGCTGTGAGTTCCACCTGAATCTCTGCAGAAGCATAATCACAAAAAACAGGAGAGATTAAGTCTTGATCTCTATC
This sequence comes from Eucalyptus decipiens, assembly GCA_014182575.1. Lineage (NCBI taxonomy): Eukaryota > Viridiplantae > Streptophyta > Magnoliopsida > Myrtales > Myrtaceae > Eucalyptus > Eucalyptus decipiens. The sequence goes on along the minus strand of CM024609.1, from coordinate 40,232,079 downwards.
CGATAGATAAATAGCTGCTGTAAGCAAAGAGAGAAATTATGTTACTTAGTTGAATATATTTAAGATAGCATGGTCCATAGACTCTGTGCTTTGAAATGGCCTAGCTAAAATGTGATGAAAGATGATCAAATTGTGATATACTTTAAGCCCAAGTATAATAGTTTATATTATTGGGCAATTAGAGTTTTCTTTCATTATTGCGAATGTTTTTTCTCACATCTGTCTTCCTGGTACTTAGGACCTTGCAGGGAAGTCGCTCAGAATCTGCACGAGTATTTTAGAGCTGTATACAAGGTTGATCATGTTCTACCTGGAATGACATCTTTCTGATGTGAATGACATTCTCTTGCATGAATATCTCGTTATCTGACATGGCTTCATCCAGGTGGTTACTGAAGCAGACATTGAAGAGTTTGAGGCAAACTATAGAGGTTCCGATTCTGAAAAGAATGATCTTATTGATCTATATGAGAAATTCAAGGGTAACATGAACAGGTGGGGTTGATATGTCCTTTTTCCTCTTTTTTTTCCTTTCTTATAGATGCCTATCTGACATAAAAGTATTTGAAATCTTTTGTATCTTTTCCTTCACAGGCTTTTCTGTTCGATGCTCTGCTCAGATCCCAAGCTTGATTCCCACCGCTTTAAGGATATCATCGATGATGCAATAGCAGCAGGTTGGTTTTTGACAATTTGATCTCTTCTTGACTGTTAGAGTAAACCTCAGTCAGAATTTGAGACTTCAAGCAGGGCTGGGCTTCATCGTGTTTTATAGAGTTTAATTACAGTGAGGTCAATATGTAAAAAAAAAAAATTTCTTTCACAATGATAAAATTTAGCACAGGTTGCTCATTTAATTTTATGGAGAGCATCCTTTTTTTCTGTCTTTTTATGTTTCTAAATAATGCTGGTCTGAGGATACTGGTGTTTAGTAGCCTAGATCTTATGTGTACTTGATAACGTAGCGTACACTATCCTGTTATAGTGCTTAATGCATGCTCTGTTTCTGTGTGTCCTACAGGAACGTTGAAGACAACCAAGGCATACGAGAAGTGGGCAAAGCAAATTTCCAAAACTGAACCACCTACAGATCCTCTTAGAAAGAAGGGGAAGTGAGTGACACAGCTGCACTGGGCTTTCTATTCTACATAATTTTTGTTTTGATTTCTTAACTGTACTTGACTGTACTGTTAATAGTATGTTCTTTTGAATTGGAATGCTAACGTTTGTTTCCCATTTCTTGATAGAGCGAAGAAGAAGTCAGACGATCTTCTTGCAATTATATCTCAGCGCCGTAGTGAGCGAAAGGAGCATTTTGATTCCATGTTTTCATCTCTGGTGAATAAATATGGTGGTGGAATGCAGAGTTCGGAACCCAGTGAAGAAGAGTTTGAGGCTGCAAGAAAGAAACTTGACAGCCAAAAGTCTGCCAAAAAGTCCAGGCAGAAATAACAGGAACGTGTGATGTAGCTTTTGATTGGATTAACTGTGTATAGCTTTGGTTGCTTTGAGCACTCTCTTATGCTCCTAATTTTTGTAGCCAAACTTGGTGTGTTTGATTTCCCCTTTGTTTGGATGATATTTTGGGATGACAGATGCTCAATGCACTCTTGGTTTGTTTCCTTACCTTCTGGCAGCGCAAGAACTAGATTTGTTGTAATACTGGAAATTGCTGCCTATAGTTTTGTGCATGCCTAAGTTACAGGAACTTTACTTTCCCAAATGGGATGAGACTACTTTTCTACCAAATGGCTGATCATTCTCCAGGGGTTCATTTGAACATTAAAAAGACTGCCAATGAATGTTCAGCAGCTTCTAGATGAAGAAAAACTAGAGAAGCTCAGGTTTTGGATTATGAACATGGTTTTATTCATTCTGCTTTCTTGATTTCATCAATGCCACCTGTTTAATTTCGGTCTATAGCATAAGATGATGGCATGGACGAATTGTAGTAAATATTATTTTAACATGAACTCAAGACATCGTTGATTATCCTTGAGAGATTAGTTTGAGTTGATTCCATATTTATGCTATCCTTGGATAGATGGGGGGATGTACATATGATCTTTCGAGCACAAGACTTGCTCAATATACTTCATCTCAATTGTCATAAAACAGTGGAGCCAGATTCTAAGTATATTGCATATCCATTTTCATATTGGGCCTAGAGAAATATAAGACTGGCTTGTTTTATTAATTGAGCCGAAGCTCGAATCTCTTTGTTAGCTCGGCCAAACAAAACTTGTTAATGCTTCCCGCAAAACAAGTAGGCATCAAGCAATATTAGGTTGCACCAAACTCTCAATTCTGAGACAAATAAGGTCAAAGCTTATGCGTTTTAGTCGAAATTCTCGATTCAACTTTAGAGCAATGTCTTTGTCTAATTAGATTAGAACCGATCGAGATTTTAGTATAATGCCATGGCCGCATCTTGGGGTTAGGAGCAATGTGTCCTACTTGACTTAGCTGGAAACAGTTGAAAGAACTAGAATTTAACTGTGTGTCCAGCGCAAGGATGATTAGCAAGTTGGGAATTGGATATCCATTTTGTGCAGATTTTGTTTGCAGAGCCTAGGCCAGTTCACATGCTAAAACGCACAAGAGACGTTCTGCATGCTTACGATTTGCCAAATCTTAACTAGTAATACTTCAAATCACAAATTTTTACAACCAGAATGACACCATCCATCCGAAATTCCGAGTGGCACATCGTTAGAGACACAAATTCCGTACCCAGCAACAAATAAAATTGTGCTATCATGAGCTGTGTTGCAAATGCTGTTTACATGAGAAAATGTCCTCAATACTAAAGCTTCAAGACATGAGCTAACTGGCATGCTGCGCTCACAAGAAGTCAAAGTAGCATCAGACTAGAGTCTCAGACCCTTCAACGCATCCCCCGCATTCTAAGATATCATCAAATTCTTATTGCCTTGATGACGGATGGGGTTTCCTTTAGCAATAGCATCCTGGGCAGCGGTCCAGTGATCAGAGGGGCAGCCATGCATGTCAGAATAGTGATGCCGATGCACCATCTCGAAGAGCAACCGGAGGTCATCCGTCTAATCTCATCTATTTAGTGCAAGCTGCTCTGGATTAGGGCCACCTGCATAGGCCAAATGTCTAGATTTAATCAGTTCACGAGATTTGTCTTTATTGCATGGTCTCTAGGTAGCTGGATCTTCTCACCCATGCTGAATTATAGGAAGTTGCTGCACCTGCAGTTGAACCCGATCAAATCCACCTGCTTTCATCATGCAGTGCACCCAGTAGGTCCAAAACTTTTGAATAACATTATAGCTGAATTACCAGTTGCATTGGATTTTGGTGAACTCCGATTAAGGAGACTTTGATACCCAGCGCAGCCCTTGCACAGCCCTTGCACCAGCAACTGTGTGCTTCCCACTCTTGCTGGAGCTTCCCGTGACAATGCTGCTACCAGGACAAGCTGCAAGCTTAGCTTGCTCTTGCCTCGGCAGCATGTCCATGTGGCACTTGGAAGTTGGGAAATATATTGGCTGTGGTGGCACTTCCTAAAAAGCCTCCGTTATTGATGGAAAGGATGGGACCTTTTGGAGTCTGGCATCTTCACTTGCCATATAGATTCCTATAGAGTGAGAGAGAGAGATAGTAAACAGGGGCTTCTGCATTTTTAAACCTGGATAATTCACTCTGAACACAAAAAAATCATTGATCACTTAATTCCCCTTGACTAGATTATACGACAGTTTCTTTTATATGTATGATTTCGAGTGCTCCATCTCAAATCATAGTGAATTCTTTCATTGGTCTAATGATTAATAAAGGCCCCACCCTTTCGCACAAATCATTGATTGGAAGAAGACAAGACGTAAAATGAGTTTTTAATTGCTCCCAAGCATGAGAGCACAACAGCTTTGAAATGACAACAAAAAATTCGCAAGAAAGCATCAACACAGGTATTGCTAGTCCAGAGCGTGCAAGCTGATAAACAGAAAGACTGTAGATTCGACATAATAAGTCGATAGCAAAGGCAAACAAATATTTTGCAATGCCTTACTTCTTAATCATTCTTGCAAATATGATTTGTAACAGCACAGAAAATACTCTCCCAACACTTGTATAAGACAGTTGCCTTCTCAGTTTGAATTTCATGAGCTCAGGAAAAAAAAAAATCCTTGCTTATTGTCATTCCGTAGACTTTCTTTCATTCTAAAAACATTAATATAATTCTTAGGAGTATCTTTTTGTTGTGGGTGCAACTTCAGACAGTCTTGAGAATGAGAATATTTTTCCTAGTAGTTTGTTTAACCAGAAACAGCCGTTTTTTTTTTTTTTCCTTTTCATATTCTGTGATTGAAAGTGTCATTTTTTTTTAGTCCCAAATTTTAACTCTACCAGAAAAGGAACAACAGATATGGCAACAACTCACTGTACATTATCAGCATGGCCTGCCCATAAATGGCCCTAAACTCTAGAAAGCACATCTATTGTTGAAAACACAAGGTAAGCAACTTCAATTTGTGTTTCCCCTAAACTTTATGTAACAAACTTTATGTAGCAAGAGCCACTCCAGTCTCTTCCTCCCTACAGGCCTCCTCGACACAATATTACACAATTTATTCCAAAGACTCCAATGCCCTACATCTTGGGATGGCAATTGCAACCCGTTCGCGTGGCGTCTCCTTTCCTCCCACTTGAAAGCAGATGTTCTATAGCCAACACCCCAAAAAGCAATTTTTAATCATGCCACTCATCATCAAACAAGTCGGGCACATGACATCTTCGACAAAATAGGTCAGTCTAGTCAGTATTTAGGGAATATATTAAAAATTAGAGAGGGATAACTGGGATCTTGTGTTTAGAAACATATTCTAAGAGATTTGAAGACCCAAAATTCCTGCATGAATTATGATGATAGTGAATCACCTCCATTTTAGGAACCAAAAGAGTACAGTAGAGGTCTGTAACCATCATCCATGAAACCGCAGGTTCTTGCAACGGTAAGGCCATGGCTTGGAGTTTTCGGAATGCAGCTGTATTTTTGTATGCATCAACTGTGTCATCAAACAATAAGCATTGAAGCCATAGGCATAATCAAGGCTTCCATTCAGCATTATATATATTCCTCTAGTTCTTATGAAACCATCACCTGCTTCTACCTGGACATGTAAACAAGCTTAGTGTATGAAAATGGCTAATAGAAAAGGCAATGCGAAATGCTGCATTTTCGAAACTCCTCTCGAAGACCTGCAGATACTAATTCCTGTCGAATTTTAAAGCAGAGAAGGCAGAAGAGTGGGGGTTATTTAAAAGGAGCAAATAGACTTGAGCTTCATAATAATTGAAGACTTGAATGGAACTATCTTTACTTTATGAGATGAAAGTGAGATCTGTCTTTTTATGTCTACTGCCAGAAGCAGAAAGAAAATGTATGCCAAATTTGAGATCATGTTCATTGAGCCAATAAGGGGACACGTGTAAAGTGCCTAGCTCGAGTAAAGGGATTAATTGAGCTGTGATTTTAATTGGAACTGTTGGTCCAAGAAATGTCATTTATTGTATATCATGCATTTTCCATGACCAAGATAGACATGCACAATGCACCTTCTTCTCATATCTAATTTGATTGGAATTCTTCTACTGGTATATGGATGTGGGCTGATGGCCTGATCATTATAAAGGAAGATGCTACCACTTCGAGCCTGTTGTTGCAGAAGAATATCAATATAGGTGTTATGTAGCTTACCCTGTAGACCTTTTCGAAGAACATTCTGTTACTAATATATATGTATGACTTAAGCAACATCAGTCATTGCAAATCAAGCTCTAGGAACAAGGCAATTGTGAAGAATGCACCCTTCTCATACCTGTTGCTTGGGAGCATTTTTGGCCAACCTCAACTTTTTCCATTAATCCTTTTCTGCAGCCAACTCTGCTGATTAACGAGAATAATGAAGACAATGCTCCTTTTCAGTCCTCAACATCATACACGAGGGAAACCGCATCCTGAACACAAGTTTCTCCTGAGCAAAGTAAATTCAGAACATCGTATAGTTCTTCACTATGTAAATGAGACTGGTCACCTGCCACAAATGTGGACACACAGTCCTTAACCATAATCCAAGACCATCCAGGCTCTTTAGTCACTCCTTTTGACTTCATCATTTTCCTTATTCCAGCTGCGTCAGTCCATCGCTCATTGGCAGAATAGACGCTAGCCAGGGCAATGTGAGTTCCTGCACAATTTGGGTCTAACTCGAGAATTTGCTCAGCAATTTGCCTTCCACGGTCCACATCACCATTGATTTTACATGCTCTCAACAAAGTTGACCAGACAACATCATTGCATTCATATGGCATGCTTTTGATCATGTGTTCTGCCTCATCCAACCTTCCAGCTCGGCAGAGAAGATCAATCATGCAGCCATAGTGTTCTCTTGAGGGACTAATTTGTTGTTCCTTGGTCATTGATTCAAAATAGGTAAAACCGAGATCAATTATTCCAGCATGACTACATGCAGTAAGAACGCCAATATATGTCACAGGATCTGGTCTCAACCCGACACTAGCCAGCTTCTCAAACAAATCAATTGCTTCATGGCTATAACCATGTTCTGCATATCCATTGATCATTGTTGTCCACACCACAATATCATAATTTGTTGCCGCATCAAAGATTTTAGATGCTTCTTTAATACTCCCGCACTTGGCATACATATTAATTAAAGCACTTTGTATTGTAGGTGCCTGTTCTAAACCCAAAGACAGGACAATAGCATGAAGTTGCATCCCTTGCTTGAGAATAGCCATATTACCACACACAGTAAGAAAAACCGCAAGAGTCGACTCAGTGGGCCTGAGTCCTTCCATCCTCATGCATGACAGAAGCTCAAAAGCTTCCTCGCCGTAACCTTCTTGAGAATACCCGGTCATTATAGTATTCCACGAAACAATGTCTCTCTTGGTGATTTCGTGAAAAATAGCTAGCGCTGAAGATAATTGGCCGAGTTGTGAATACATGCTGATTATGGAGTTTGCCACTGGCAAGGAATTTAAAAGACCTTTGCGCAGAACTTGAGCATGTAATTGTTCGCCACATCTAGTTCTTGCAAGACTAGCACATGCAGAGATAACTGCTCCATATGCGTATTCATCAGGACTAGCATCAAATCTTTTCATCCTTAAAAATGTTACAAATGCAGATTCTTCCATACCCATCTGAATGTATGTTGTGATTATAGTTGTCCACGACACTACATCCTGTGTGGGCATCCTTTCAAGTGACCGCACGGCTGTGTCAAACTTCCAACACTTGTTGTACAGTGTGGCAAGTGAATTAGCCACAAATGAGCTCGCATCAAAGCCTTTCTTAATTATGTGCGTATGTATCTCCCTCCCACAGCTCAAAGCACGAAGATCAGCACATGCCTTCAAAATAATAGCAAATGTGTGCCCGTTACATTGCACTTCTGACTTCCACATTTCCGCAAAGCAGGACACCGCCTCCCTATAGTGGCCACAGCTAACAAGCCCATTTATCAGGGCAGTCCAAGAAATAACATTCTTCAGCGGCATCTCATCAAATATTCTATAACCCAGCTCAGTTCTGTCGGCTTTCGTGTACATGTCAAGAAGGGCACTGCCCACATATAGCGAGTTTGCATTTCCCGTCTTGACGGCATATCCGTGCACCAACTCGCCAAGATTCGGGTTCATATCAAGCGTGCAAGCCTTGACCAAAAGACTGAGCACGAAATGGTCCACGTAGAGTGCTGGCTGGACCCGCATATCGGAGAACAAAGCAAAAGCTTCCGTTATATCCGCGGCACCCACATACCCTGAAATCAGGGTGGTCCAAGAAATCTCGTCTCTATAAGGCATACTGTCGAACAGCGAGCGGGCATCACCCAAAGAACCCGTTTTGACCAGCTCCCTCAACCGGGTGTTGCATTGGATCATAGTCACGCGACTCGAGGTCGAGGAAGAGAGCCTCCTGACGTGAGGCATGGCCCACGAAATCATCTTCGCGCTAAGGGACGAAGACTCGGTAGCGACGCAATCATGTTCGCTTCGAGCACCCTGTTGCGCCTCCTAACCGATGAAGCCCAAGTTGGTGCGCGGTTGATTTTCCCGCCTGTGTTCCGATGGCATTTCCTCAACGCACTCTTGTTTCGTCCGCTCATATGGTGGGCAATTCCAAGTTACTGGTTCTGCAGTTCACGGGTTAATGTTGGGATTTGACCATGTACAGAGTCTTATAGGTGCTAGATGCCACCGTTTGCTGACGGTGGAGACGTGTGATCCACTCTTCTGCCAAGCATCCACTGCGTTAAGTCTTTACGTCGAGAATGTCACGCCACGACTTCCTCGCATGATTAGCGCGCAAATGATAAAGCATTTTAGAAAAAAATTCTGACCATTGTTCTGTTCCGTGAACGACACAAAATTTTCACATAACAAAAGTTTGTTTTGATTAACTTCTTATAAGGATGCGTTTGGTAACGATTCTTTTTTAAAATTATTATAGAAACGAAATAGAAAAAAATGTTTTGTTTCGAAACAATTTTGAACAAAAAAAACGAGTTTGGTAAATTTGTTTCAAAATATAAAAAGAATGGAAACACGTTTGGTAAATTTGTATAATTTTTTTATTCTTTTTAAAATTTTTAAATATTTTTTTTTATTTTTTTTATTTTTTTCTTATTTATTTTTCCTTTTTTTCTTCTTTTGGCCAGCCCTTGGCCATGGCCGGCTAGGCGAGGCTCGGCGGCCTCGCCCGGCTACGGCGAGGCCGAGCGTCACCCGGTTAGGCGAGGCTCGGCCGAGATCGGCTCGCCGAGCTCGCCCAAATAAAAACGCAAACAAGAAACAAGCAAGAAAACACCGCCGGGCGACACCAACTTTTTTTTTTTGCGGTGGCCCAAATGTAAACGCAAACAAAAATAATTTTGGAAAAAAACGCAAAAACAACAACGTTTTTTGTTTCTTTTTCTATTCCAAATGTATTTCCTAACAAAAAAATAAAAAAAGTTGTTTAAAAACAAAAAAAATATGAAAACAAACACAGCCTAAGTCTCCCTCCAGTATTCTTTTCCTTTCACTAGTTCACGAGATAAAACACCCTTAATCAATTGAATTGAGTGTGAATGTATGTGGAAATCATACATTGATGCCAGTGGTCGATGGGAGGCAAGTGAGAAAAAGTATTTAACATAAAAATAGAGAATTTCTATTTTTTTTTGTTTTGAACTTATTTCTGGGTTAAAAATTTATTCTAAGAACTAGAAAAATGAAATTTGCATTATTAAATAAATTTATATTCTTAATTTGTTTCCGAAAATAAAATATTAAAAAGAAAAGATAAACATAAATTTATATTATTAATTTTTGTAGGCTGGCGCCGGATTCGATCGATCATCTCTACTTCGAGTATTGCATCACTGCTAGCATGGCTTTCTTTTGGGCTGCTAAATGCAATCTCTCTTGGCGTAACAAGACATGGTCTAAAAACCTTAAGTGGATGATGAAGTTCCTCTCCGGTAAGGACTTTTATTGCTCAATTGGCCGCTTTTCTTTTGGTGCTCTTTGCCACCTTATTTGGAGGTACAGGAACAACATACTTTTCAGAGATCACACGGTCGTAGTTGCGGCGGTTAAAAATCATCTCATCAAAGTGGTGAATGACAAGGCCTTAACTTTAAGAAATGTTGAGAATAATCCAAGAAACAAAAGACTCTAGCGTAATTGGGTATGGATCCTTGCATCTTCTCTCCTCATCCAGTGGATCTGTAGTGTTCTTTGGAGTGGTTCAGAGACAACTTGTGGTTGGGTCGCGGCCGTTGTCTTCTTGGGCGCTTGCTGTATGAAGGCCTTCCACCTTCTTCCCTCGGTTGGGAACATGTTCACCTTGACTGATTTGGCTACTGTTCGTCTACGGCGATGACCCTTCCTTGGTGTTTTATGACTGTTTTCTTCTTTGTTGTCTGTCCTTTGTCATGATTGTTTTATTGAGGTTGGATTCCTTTTGGCCATGTGTGGCCTCCTCTTTCCTCATTTGCCTGTAGTTTAGGTTGTTTTTCGCTTTGGCCGCTCTTGCGGAGTTTTTTGCATCTGGCTCCTTTCCACTCGTTTAGACTTATTGTTTTCATGAGCACAAGTTTTGTGGTGCTGGATTTTGTATAATTGTTTGGCTCAAAGCTCAATATATTATTACTCTTACAAAAAAAAAAAACACACATAATGGTTATCATGAACATCTTTATGAACTACGACAATGCTTATAAAAGTTGGCAGTGAATTGTCACATTTGACCATCTTTACGAATGGTTCTTCTGGGTGGGCTCAAGAAAGAGAACGTGCAAAGCCAATAAGAATCGAAAGGCCTGGTCCATCCGCTGATTCAACTCGCCAATGGCATCTTACACACTTTTGTTCCAATTCACTTTTATACTTGTAATCACCGAGCGACCAAATGGCCTCAAAGATTCCAGGTTCTTGGATAAAATCGGCCCGTTCAAGGTAGAGAACTGGGAATTGAACCAGTTAAGGCATTTGGGGTCGAACCGGTCCGGTCGCTCGCCCCTGCTGCAAATCCGATTAAACTACTGCATACCACAGGACAATAATATATTCCTTGCACGTACGCCGACACTAGTGTGCTCATCATGCTACCGACATCTCGTATCCTTTTGCCAATTAAATAAGAGAAGATAAAAGAGTGGTCATCTCATTTGCTTTTTGCTTTGTGTGCTAATCAAGCATCACTGGCCCATCATTTCTACAGCACCTTCCCCCCCCATCTTTCTTGAATTTATAAATCCTCTCCTCCTCCCCTTTCTCATTTGGTAACATGATTGTCGAAATCTTTGCTCTAGATTGAATTTCGTGAATGGATGTGAAGGAAATTGGCATGTCTGTCTCCTAATTTACTTTTTTTTTTTTAATTGGGTATGAAAAGACTTATGGTTCGAATCATTGCAACAATAGAGAGATGCGATGGGAATGTCGCCTCGAATGTCTTCGACAATTGAGAGAAAATAAGATGCGATGCGGCCATGATGAGCAATGATTTGTAAGGAATGGGCTAAAGCCAAATCAAAAGGGAGTGATGCTATGCACGGCTTTTAAAACAACTCCCGGCAAAAAAATTTCATTTTCAAAATAAAATTCGCGACTTCATTAATTCATCATAAGAGATTAATTGAGTTGATAAAGCGATTGCGACTCCATATCTCGAAACATAATATTTTCAATTCATTCTCGATTCCACCTTGTCCGTACGCAGCAGAAGCCCTTTCGTTAGGTGAGCAAGCAACTTGCTCAAGCTACTCGTCCCTTTTCAAAAAAGAAAAAGAAAAATCATTTCTGATCGTTTTGCAATAAGTCACTTTGGAGCTGTCCTACTCCTAACAAGGTCTTCTCCAGCACAAGTAGTCTCGAGATTCTTTTCGCAAGCCCTACCTAATTGGTTGAGCCAAATTGTCACTGAAAAAAAGACAACAAAAAGGATTAATTTTCGGACACTCACCTGCTAAATTATCAAGCCTACCAACCAAAAAAACTCGATATGGCAGGTAGCAGCCATCAACCAACGACAAGAAGAAAAAATTAAAAAAGAAGATAATGATTCTTCTTCACCAAATTTGCGATCCCCGAAAAAAACCATCTAATCATCATCGCACCCGAAGATGCCGTTTGAACGCAACAGTTTTTCTTCTTCCCCTTTAGGTGGGTCAGTGATCGAGTGACCACAAGAACATCACTTAATTTTAACTTTAATAATAATGGTGGGGTTGACTCTAAATCACTCGTACAAATAATTGTCTATAAATGTGTGCAAAGAAATCCCTCAATTAAAGATTATAAATCGCCCACTTAAAATACTGAAAAATGCATGTGCAAGATATTCTGGATCGGGTCTACCCACATTAAAAAATCTAAACTCTAATTGGGGGTGCATGCTTATATTTCCAAATTATCCACAGGAGAAAAAAGAAAATTCACTCAAAGTTGGTGAACGATTTAACTAATATTTCTAAAAAATTAATTACTCGCACTGCTGGAAATTTTTAGCTAATGAAGCATGTTCGATTATCATCAATAATTCGTGCCATAACTTTTTTGAGAAAATAAAGATAAAAGTTTATTTATTTTCACTCATCCCGCGGTTGATGTGCTGGTCCACGCCCTGCTCTCCGGATGAGGTGGGTCTCTGCGGATCGCCTTAGGTTTATGTTACCAGCTGTGCGACGGTTTTCGAGTGACAAATTTTTTTATTTATTTAATTTTGCGCAAGAAAGTATGAAATGACCTTACTAATTATTAAGTTAAAATCCCACCATCATCCGCTCTGATCTTTCTTAAGAGGCCCAAAAACGAGGAGCTGAGAAACTTTCTGGAAGGATCTTTCAACCGCAAAATTCTGACGAAGTGTGAATACAAGGTAAGGCGCTCACCATGATGGCGACATTGCACCTTCGTGCTCCCAAGACATTCATTCCTTCCGCGTGCTCTGCTTGAAGAGAGAGAAGAGAGACTGACAGAGAGTCCGTCCATGTCCGTGAACCTGCAAATGCAAGCAAAGCTCTCTCCCTCTTGAGCTTTCTCTCTCTCTTCGCTATAAGAGAGCTCTCGCCTCCCGGCGCTCCCGATTGCTTTCGGTAAGCTCGGCTCGACCGGAGCTCCGATTCCTTCGCCGGAAGTAGCAGATCTGCGGCCGGAGCTCTCGGGGAAACCCTCGTCGGGGGGCTGGGAATCGTTCCCCCATGGAGGCGGAGAACGGCGACGCCGGCGCCAGGATGGAGGCGTACCAGGTGATCGAGCAGATTGGGCGGGGAGCGTTCGGATCGGCCTTCCTCGTGCTCCATAAATTGGAGAAGAAGAAGTAAGTCGTCCCCTGCCCTCCTCTTTTGTTCGGTTCACCGTTCGAGAGTGTGTAGGGAAAATTTCGTCGGGAAAGAGCGCGGCGATTTGAAGAGGTCGGGTTTGCTGATCGTGTGTGCGATTTTCAGTTAGTGTCGTTTTGTCGGTGGCGATGGTATTGACAATTGGAAGAAATCCTCAGTCCCCTGTTTAGTGTGTGTGGTAGCATCTTGGCTTCAAACCCGAGCAAAAGGCCCTAACTTTGAGTTTCGTCCCGTCGATCTTTCGCCTTTTGTCTCTCTGCAGGTACGTGCTGAAGAAAATTCGCTTGGCAAAGCAGACGGAGAAGTTCAAACGCACGGCGCACCAGGAGGTTGCTTTCTTTTCCGATACATATTTATGGGTGTTTCAATGTAGAAGTGGAGTCAGCCGCACTTGTTTCTGCATCACATTGTCTCGGGCTGTTTTACTAATTAATTAGCGTAGAGTGTTCTGATATGAAATTCATTCCTTGTCCTCTGTTCGATGCTGTACTGTCTAAAATCGGTACATGCCTGGAACTCATTTCCTTATATAGACCCTACGTCTCGGTTCAAAGGACTTCTAAAGGCTTAAACTGAACATGACATGGGACGGAGCTTCTTTATTGCAATTTTCGTTTTACAAGATGTTTTAAGTACCCAAAGCTCTTTGTCCACATTGTTTTTTTGGCATTGAAGTCTTCATGCACATTCAAGCGAATTGGCTTTCTGATCTCCTCAACTGATGAAATTTCTTACTGTTTATGTTTCCAATGCTAATTTGTGAGAATTTTGATTCTATGTCAACATGCAGATGGAGTTGATTGCAAAACTACACAATCCATACATTGTGGAGTACAAAGATGCATGGGTGGATAAGGTGAATATCACATTTATACATGTCACATTTCTTTTTTAGAATCAGATCGTGACATGTTGAATCTCACTATGTTTTGCTTGTAACCAGGGAAACTGTATATGCATCATCACTGGTTACTGCGAAGGAGGGGACATGTAAGTACATGTCAAAATCGCATCGATGACAAGTTAGAATGCTGGATGAATAGAGTTCTGTTAGTGTGACATCATCACGTTATAGATGGAGTGGAACATACTTAAGCAATTGTAATGATGCATGTCACTGCAAAATATACCTATAAGATGTGATGGAGACATATTGAGTAGGAGATGATCTAAAAGCTTCTTCTCGATTTATTGAACATATCAAATAACATTGATATCTCCTGCTATAACTAATATTCATTTTTCAATGGGTAAGCATTAAATTTTTCAATATTTTCTTCTAAATGCTCGCCACAAGTAACTGATCTAGGGGAGATCCCTTTTTTCCTTGCAATTCAGGGCTGGGATTATAAAGAAGGCGAGGGGGATATTTTTTTCTGAGGAGGTAATTAGTTGGATCTTAAGTGGTTTCTTCTCGTGATAACCCATAGTCTGTACTCACTCCTTGCATTTGATCTTTTTATGTGCAGAAACTCTGCAAATGGTTAACCCAGTTGTTGCTAGCTGTGGACTACCTGCACTCAAACCGTGTACTACACAGAGATCTTAAAGTAAGGTTTTCTGATACCTTAAAATTAGAAACAGCTGTTTTTTGTGTGAACATGACCTAAGCCCTCTGATTTCAGTGTTCCAACATATTCCTTACTAAGGACAATGACATCCGGCTAGGTATGAAGACCTAAACTCCATCTTATGATTGATTGATCATCCCTGCTTCAAATATCATTTTTACTTAAAGCAGTGTAAGTCAATGTGCAGGTGATTTCGGACTTGCGAAGCTACTTGGCACAGAAGACCTCGCTTCATCGGTATGAAACTGTTTATATCTACTAGATCTTTAATCTCAATGATTAGTCCCGTGGGCAGTGCTTCTACAGATTATGTGTCTGTATATGTCTGGTTAAAGTTATCATTGCTTCAAAGTACTTTGTGAGTTGACTTCATGTCAACTTATCTTCGTCTTGGCAATATACAGGTTGTTGGCACTCCCAACTACATGTGTCCTGAGCTCCTGGCAGATATTCCTTATGGTTACAAGTCTGACATATGGTCTCTCGGTAAGCCAGCAACTTAAATACAGCATTGCTCATAAGAAGGATTATTTGAACTTCTTTTATTATAGATATTCATAATTTGACAAGGGAGAGAAATTTGGTGCTTTTCCAGGTTGCTGTATGTTCGAAATAGCTGCTCACCATCCTGCATTTAGAGCCTCTGTGAGTTCAACTCAACTTCAAATACATTTCATGCATGCCCTGTTGCTATCATTATATCTGGACTAGTATCTCCGTGGCACTGCCCCTTAGAATGTGGACTTTTCTTAATAGGATATGGCTGGACTTATCAACAAAATAAACAGATCTTCCATTTCACCCCTTCCTATTGTGTATTCATCCTCACTGTAAGTAGCTTCTCCAAGACCACCACATTTCCAGCAATTCTCTGATAGTTTTTTGTTTTTTTTATGAGTAGCACTTACGGTACCTTTTGCAGGAAGCAAATAATCAAGAGCATGCTGAGAAAGAATCCAGAGCATAGACCAACGGTAATCCAACTTATCTATGCTTTTGTAGAATTAATGGAATTTCCTTAACCTACTCTAATGCCCCTGACCTTGAATTTTCAGGCTGCAGAGCTGCTAAGGCATCCACATTTGCAGTCATACCTTCTTCGGTGCAATAATACTGCCCCCGTCTTTCTTCCCATAAAGCCCATAAACAGCTCAAAGGATAAAAGTGGGAGAAGATTATCTTCTGGGAAGCCAAAGGCAGGGAAAGACCACACAGAGAAGGAGATAGGAGTAGAAGCCTTAAGCCACTCTGAGCATATGGAAGCTAATGGAAATATGGGACAAATTGCTGTGGTAACTCCTGGCAAAGCGACATCCACTGCTAGCACAGAAGATTATCTTGAAACCAAGATGGTTGATCCGACCAGCTATACGGTTGAAGTATTGACCTCTTTGGATGGTTCAAAAGATGGTTCTGCTGATTCTGAAATGACTCTTTCGAATGGAGATGGAGGAACTGATTCTAAGCTTGTAAAGGAACACGCTTCAACTGAAGTCACCTCTGAGATCACCTCTGAGGGCACATCGCCTTCTCTGGATGGAGGAGGAGAAGAAGCTACGAAGTATGTTCAAGAATACAAGAAAGTCGATGTCAATGATGGTGTCATGCAGGCTCAGGAAATAGCACAGGCTCAAGAGATGGTTTGCAATCAGAAAGATGAGGAAGACTGTGAATCAAATGGTAAGGCAGAAAAGAGCAGCGAGGTGCAAATACCAAATGAAGTCCACGATAAAAATGATGCAGTTCATGAGAATGGTATTCTGTCATCAAGGATCCACAATACTAGTGACGGAAATGATAGAGATCCTGCATGCAGCTCTGACAAATTAGAAAACTCCACTGCCGTGGGAGTTGCTAATGTGGACTATTTACTATCTGGAAATACGATGACCCTATGTAATGGAGTAAAGGCAAAACAAGATGATGTCACCTGTTCCACGCGTACTGAGGCTGATGATGCCCTGGTTGTGAACAACACACCACTTGATACCTCTTCCTTGAGCACGCCTCCTGCTAATGGTGGGGAAGAAACCAAGATCAACTGGGAAATTCCAACTCAACACAGAGCTGATGCTCTGGAATCTCTGCTTGAGCTATGTGCACAGCTACTTAAACAGGATAAGATTGATGAGCTCGCCGGTGTTCTGAGACCATTCGGAGGAGAAGCCGTGTCATCGAAAGAGACGGCTATTTGGTTGACGAAGAGCCTCATGTCTACACATAAATTTACTGGAGGGAACTTACCTCAGCAAGATGATTGTCAATAATCTCTCCGCCGAACTTTCTTGTACATGCATGTACTTTTTGAGGGTGCTGTTTCGCTAAAATCCATGAGGACTTTTAGCATTAATTTATCCATCATGTGTACATTCGAGTGTAAGTATGAGAAGCGTCTTTCTTGAAGTAGTTGTTCTTCTGAATAACAGTGGAGCTGAAGAAGACGCATTCTTTGTTGATTTAACGGATTCAGTTGCCCTCTGTTTGCAAGAGGAAGTTGTCTTTTAAAATGATAGTCGAAGTCATAAGTTATGTGCAAGAATTATGATTGTCTGACTGATGAGCCCTTTCAAGAGTTCAGTACAATTTCATCATGTACTGCATTTTTTCGCAGGAAGTCTTCTATGCCGCTATCAACTGATTGTACTATCTTCTTCTTGATGTTGTTGTATGGATTATCAGGGTTAGATTCTTCTCTAGGTCGACAATGGCCAGGTGATATCTTATATTCCCATGCCTCTTCCTGGTGAATCTCTGTATTATAATGTCTTTATGCACAGTATTTCGGAGTGCCATGGCCAATGCGTCCTAATTCTCTCTTTTCTGCTGAATAATACATTGACTATGCATCATTTGACCTTTAATCAAATTTTTTTATGACCCTATCCTCAAAGATAAGTTCCTCTCTCATTTGTTCGTGATACAAGTGACGTGCATAAATGCTTGGATATACATGTGGTTATGTTAGATCGCGCTAAATCCATGCGCAGTAACCGGTAACCGACACTGGACGTGGAGAGGTCGACACCAGAATTGGTATCATGCAACGACCAGCCACTCCACTTGAGAAGGCTTGATAAAATCCTTTATTAATGCGCAACACCCATGTATGAAATTAACAAATAAAGATAAGAGGACATGGATCAAAGAAGGGAGATGTTCTGCAAAGTCTGTCCATTCAAGGACTTGAATAAGAATGCTCAAACAGCCCTTGGTCTGGTCGGAAGACTCTCTTCCAGGACAATCCCTTCCCTACTTTTCTCTCGTCCTTTCTCTCCTATCTTTGCCATTTTGGCGCTCTAAAGTTCTCACTGCAAATAATAGGCAAAGAAAGACACGACGGAGGCGCCGACCAGAGAGCCGAAGACGGGCAAGGCTGCGGAGGCTCCGCTCGATGGGCCTGGGGCTGGAGCCGCAGAGTCATCAGAGGCCAGGACGGCGCTCATTGAGGCAGCAGCAACGAGGACGGCACAGGAGATCTTCTTAATGTCCATTTTCTTGAGAATGCAAGTCCCTTTTTTTCCTTTTCCAGGAGACGAAGAACAGAAAGGTCTTATCTTCCTCTCCTTAGTCTTTTTGTCTCTTTTGGCTGTCCTGAGGATGGTGTGCAGAGGTTAAGATGAATTTATAGGGGAGTGTTGGGGCCATTTTTAGGCTAAAAGCAGTTGAGAATTTGCAATGAAAATCGTGGTACGTGGTCGGTTTTGCATGGCATGAGGGGAAAGTTGGCGGAATTTGGTAATTGTCGATGGTGGTGAAGGAGCCGGCCATGCACAAATGTCTCTCCAACGTTAGAATGGCTCTTTCTTGGAGAGAAACAGCAGGTGAACTACGTACATAAATATAGATAATATATTTAACAATATTTACTATGGTCGATTTTTATATTCCACAAATCGTAAAGTATAAATCTTGAAACAATGATGGGTTCGTTAAATTAGATCTGGTCAACCATTAAAATGAAATGGCATTTACATTGTATCAGAGGGGGCAAAAAGCATACGGGCATAAATTTTGTTCGAAAAGGTGCATTCTTTCAAACAACTTTATCGTAAAAGGCATGGTATGACGAAGAGGTTCTAATCGTGAACCGTTGGAATGATGCAACATTGTGCATTAGAATTTGGAAGAGTTGCAGCTCCTCAAAACTAACGGGCTCGTTCACTTCGCTCGTCCAACCAGGGGAAGCTCCCTTCTAGATTAGGTTGGAGATTGGGTGGAAGTTGTTTGCCATTGGAGGCCTCAGCCACCAGCCCTACAACCAGAGTGACATATACAACTGCGTTCTTTATTTTAACGTGTTGATATCCGCACAATCCAATTATCCTATTGGAAACTGTCGATACTCAATTTCATTTTAACATCTCGTAGTCGGCCTAACAGTTTAGGGACTCACTAAGGTGCTAATTGAAGAAAAGCCGAAACAAAATCGTGACAGATCCATATCGGCTGCCGAGCAAGAGTGTGCCCACAAAGCATGATTTTTCCCACGCCATCAAGCAAAAATCACCAGCCGAGCCAAAAGCGAGCGTCCATCCGCAGCTGCAGAGGACGAGACATGACTGTGTACCCTCTTCCCCTGTCGGACAGCTGGGCCTTCGCTTTTCTCCATCTCTCGATCTTTTAGGTCGCTTCGCGAAGCGGCAAACCATCAAAAAGTTTCAACTGCCCTGAAGCCACCTTGGTTGGAGCGGGGCCGTGGTCCCTGCACTTCTCATTCTTGGCTCAAAAGGCATGAGCAATCAAAGCAAAAGGGTCGCATTCGATTCCGATACGCTAACCGCTCGAACGCATGCAGTTCCGATGTCTTCCGGAACTGATCACACCGCTTCACAGCCTATATAAGTGCACTTCTTACATCTGTTCCCAGAGAAACCCAACTTGCCGTCGCAGCATACCGATAAGATCGATGGCAGGCTCCGGGAACCGCCGCATGGGAAGCGAAATTGTGATGCTCGTGGTGGTGGTGATGGCAGTGTGGTTGTGCGGAGCGGCTCGGGCGCAGGAGCTGGCGGCGGCTCCATTGCCTCAGCTGGATACGGGGGCGGCCGGGCTGCCTCATTCACCGCTTCAGGATGCTTTTGCCTGCCTCTTGCTCTCCGCTGCTCCTCTCATAGTTTTGCTTCTCTGAGCTACATCCTACACTCTCCGTTTTGTTTTCATGATACACATGATGTGATTTGATATTTTTGTTATATGGTTGTGATCTATAGTTCCAGCGGTGATTCGATATTGTAATAGAAAAGAAATCAGGTCGAGTAGTATCGTCCTGATATATATAAATTTCTTTTATACATCGCCCTTCCGGTGTCTTACTTTGAAAGTATTCCGACTCATTAGATTTCTGCTTAAACTAGAGCTTCTGAACTCTCACATGCTATTTTTGGCAGCTTTAGAATTTGTTCTTCATTACAGCTACTGCTAGTGCTAGCATGAAAACTGGAAACCGGCCGATCAATTGGTTAAAAAATAAATCAAAATTAAGAGCGAAGCAGGGGCCGTCTCGAGCCCAATGGGCTCAACTTTGGAATGGGCCATCCACGGAGGCCCAATGGGCCTGCCGACAGTTCCCCAAAACAGACGAGATCCCTCCGCACACGTGTCGCAATCGCAGCAGCCGCCGCGTGCCGAAAGAAATCGAGAGCCCGCACGCAATCATCGCCCCCGACTGCCAGCCCAACGGCCATGTAGAATGGCTTTTTCGCGTGAATCTAGCTGTTATGTGAACGTTGGACGTTGGCGAGTTGTTTGTCCCCACCCTCGTCTGCTCCGGTGACGCCCACGCGCCCCCTCTCCCGCCTATAAATAGCAATCCCCCTTCCTCCTCTTCTTCATCGCATCCCAAAAGCCTCCATCACTCTCGCGACTCTTCTACTCCTCTGCAACTCCGATCTCCCGGCGGTTCGAAAGCCCTCGCTCGCTCGCTCGCTCGCTCGCGATCCACTCGTCTGTTCCTACTCGTTTCAGCAATGGCGACAGCAGGATTGAGGAGCTTCGGGTCCTTCGCGGTCGCCTTCGTGGCGGCGGTCCTCCTCATGGCCGCGGCGGCCTCTGCTCAGGCGTCCGAGCCGGCGCCGGCACCGGCGCCGATGGAGTCCGGAGCTGCGTTCGTGCCGGCCTCGCTCGCGGTCATCGGATCTTCGGTGGCGCTGTCTCTCCTCGCTCTGCTCAAGTACTGAGGGGCTCGTTTTGGCGATTTTTTGGAGTGTGCGCGCTATGCCGGTGTGTGGGATATATGTAATACAGGGGGGAGCGATTGAGGAGTGATTTTGTTTTGCGGGGGTTTTGATTGGATTGATTCTTTGTGATCATCGGTGATTTTATATGTATTTGATATATATATTCATTCATATATTTCATATATATGTCTCATTTGCTATTCTTTTACGAAAAGTGAAATCAAGATTCAACCCCAACGCGAAATAAGTCAGATTGAAGAAGCAAATTTTGCAGACTCGACATATTACTGATTTGCTAGTGTCAATTTTTAAAATGACTTTGGATCTCAACTTGTCCCATTCTTCAATCTTGTTTCAATCAGCCTAGGAAGAATGCGTTTAAATTTATCGTCGAAACCTTTTGCATAAAGTTGCAAGTAGTGAGAAAAATTTAAGATGAGATCATCTGTCAAGCAAGCGTGAGACCCATTTCATCAAATCTGTGTGTTTTCACTGAGCTCCAAAGGTGAAATTTCGACTTTTTTTTTAGCCATTATTCAAAATTCAAATTCTTGAAGTAAGGGCGTTAACGTTAAGTACAATTTTCATCAAGTCGGTTTCTTATTTTCATATACATGATGTGAGGTTTCCTGCCTCTCGGAAATAACGTTGCGGGGGTCCCCTCCATAGTGAGAATACAGATATAATTCTGCGTCCGCCGTACATTTTCGGTGTCGGCGGCGGGTCGTCATGTTGCGTCCATGAGCGGAGTTGCTTCTTCTGAAAGCAGCTGAGAATGAGGTGATGCACGCGGAGCGGACAAATACAAAGAACACAATCATGCTTGGCAAGACGAGCCTGTCAAGTCTTCAATCCAGCATCCCGCCCACGTTCTAAGTGGGTCACCTAAAAGAGAAAAAAAGAAAAAAAGTGGGTCAACTACGCGGCGCCGCCCTCTACCGACTACCTACGTGCATCTACACCGCGTCCCTCCAAACTCTACGTGAGCTGTTTCCATTCCATTAGAGAAGGCATTCAAAGGACACGTATAACATGTATATACCCTGTAGGACTAAAAATTCAATATGAATTTACGTTTTCCGAACAATGGACTCGCATGAATTTAGAAGAGTAAACGTTGTACGCTAGACCGTTGAAAATACAGTATTTTGTAACGTGCGGAAGTCTTTATACACAGATGCTTCTAACTCGGATGCAAAAGTGGCTTGTGAAGAATCCAACTTTTTATATTTCTGATCCGTATTGTCTTCGCTTGGCTTGGAACGAATTTTTGAATCTTAATGCGCCTTTATTTGGTCCTAAATGTCGCAAAACCGAGACGTGGTCAGTAATCACTGATCTGATCACCCCCGTAGGTGGTCTAGTACCCCCACGAAAGTACACATCGACTTGCCTCTCTGTGCCGAACAGTCTAATTCAAGATAAATCTTATATTGAAAATGGTGGCGCGCATCAATTTTGAACTGCAAAAGCCAAGTAACTGCAGAACTCAGGTTCTCATGATTGACTAATTTTTACGTTCTTCTCTTAACGTTTCCTTAACTTACTGGATGGAGTACATATTATATATATATATGCTGTGCGAAGTTCTCAGCAAACCCGTTTATACTATCGTTTCATTTCTCTAGAATCGAAACTTGAGGATGAATTCATTTGCTTTTCTGGAGCAATTTAATTTTGTATATGTTGGGGCGGCTACACTCAGTCCAGCCCTTCAAGATCTATATAGACACTTGTTCATCATGAGCGATCTGTACAGACAGTCTACACTATGAGATCAAATGGATCCGACATTTCCATCCTTCAGGAAGCTGTACCTTTCGACTCCTGAATGTCCAATTCATGTTCGGCGACCATGACGCAGGAATCGGCTTCCAAGGTTGAAACGGAGCTTTTGTCTTTAAACAATGACTCCTTGGGCACATTAATCATGTCAGCCGTGCACAGGACATCAGGAGTTATACCAACTTGGTCTATGTCGTGGAGAGAAGGAGATAGATACTTTGCTACTGTGACAAATAGAGCCGATCCATCGTGGAGTTCCATTACACTCTGTTTAGATTAAGCAAATGGCAATGACAAACAAAGGCATCAGTGATTAGCCACCCGAGCATTCTAAAGGATAGGAAGGAAGCAAAATGACATGGTTTAATGTGTCTTAGACTACAAGCAAATGGATATTCCAAGCACCTGAATTTTGCCCTTGCCGAAAGTTTTGTTCCCCACGAGAATAGCACGGCCATTATCATGTAAAGCTCCTGCCAATATCTCACGTGCGCTGGCACTTCCTTCGTTGACCTATTTCAGGTAAAGTAAGAGTAGGTGAACATTATCTGAGTCAAAGTTTAAAGGTTCTGAGATTTTGAAGAACTCACAGAAGAGCGGTCGACTACTTCTTCAAATCCAGATAACACGTGGCATAGAAGCTTGTCAGAAAATCAGACAAGCATCACCGAATGAATGCATTTTAAATGAGTTAACAACTCTATTGACTAAATATTTCATTATCGGGCCCAAGGAATGAAGACAAATTTCCCAGAATCCATATTTGTGAAGTAAACTTGATTTGACAAATTGCCTAAACAAGCTCCATCTAGAGAGAATATAGCTTTGATGTAATAACGCTGCAGCTACTCAAACGGTAGACAAATTGAATTTAATGTGAGAAAAGATTTAATCCAGAGCACAAAACAAGTTGATTGAGACCACATTGCTTAAGGCATGATAAACTGCTCAGGCATCTATTTCCAATCATTTTTTATTTCATGGACTTATGTTGCACCTACAGGGCAATTCTGCCACTTCTATCAGCAATGAGATCAAGCAAGAACAACTGCTCTTGGTCTACATTTCTAGTCCATATTGATCTTTCTACTTGCAGTAATTCAACTAAGAAATTTCTTGCACATCAGCAAGATGGAAGGTGTTGGAAGAACTTCCTGATTGGCTGTTCTAAAATGATTCGTGAAGGATCAGATTCTTACAAGCACAACAAGCGGATCATGTGTTATTGCATGCCCATCGATCATGTTGATAGGTTGCAAATTCCCATCACGATCAATAGTGTTCATAAGGATCTCATCCCCATCAAGCCACATCTGTGCGACATCAAGCCCAGCCTTTACCAGGCCTCCCTGAAAGGATAGTGCAAGGACATCATGTCACTTATATAGGTCGGAAACTAAAACAAAATATTGACTAGCAAATTTCCCCCTACGTCACTCTAATATTATCCCAGCTACTACCGGATTGTTCCGCAGATCCAATATGTATGAGCAAACATCCTGGCGTTCCACTTCCTGAATAGCATTTTCCACATCAGCGGCAGCATTCTGGGGATTTGGCCAAAGAGCTGTTAGTATATATGCCAAAAATGGAAGCACATAATTCATGACTTAAGGAGTTGACAAATTTCCACCAAACCCCACCTAAGAGGAAAAAAACAAGCATCTTTACCTGGGAGAAGGCTGACAATTTAACATAACCAGTCTTTGTGATACTACCATCAGGCATTCTATGAGGAATAATGGCACTGGATACAGGAGAAAGTTTGATGTACTCGCGGGGTAGTTTGACCTTCAAGCAGTTGAGGTTCCCAGGTCACATCATCAGCGATTAGCTAAAAGACTAGAAGCTTCTAATGAGGCATGCATTTTCAGGGAAAACATAGATAATGGCGTTTCAAACTCCATATGCAAGGTATCATATGTATGGGGGAGTTTAAAATTCTTTAAACAAAGCAATTCCAGCAATCAATTAGCACCATGCAACGTGAGAACAAGAAGTACCTCTCTAACAGTAGAAGCACTTCCCCCATCAGTACCCTGTAAAAATGAACATATTCAGCATTTTTTGACATTAGATAGAGACGGCCATTAAAAATCTCAAGATAAACAGAAGAATTTTCTTCTCAATACACAAAAATTCAGGTTATCTTAGATGCATGGGTCATTGATGACCAGATAATTGATAGTAGATATATTCATATCTTATAAACTTGGAAAAGTTAGCTCAAGTCTGTGCAGTCTACTTTCATTTCAACTTTGCTAAACATGGCCACATGGACTTCAGTTCACTTATAACTTATAAGTTGTTCAAATGATGAACAAACTCTGTATGCCTTTGAATAGTTAAAGCCTTGGTTCAAATCTATGATGCCTACTCTCATTATAAGCTTAAGAAGGAGTCGAATTGCGGGCATGTATGGTTTAGTAGCACCCAAGTGAAAATAATCACAGAGTATCCTGCAATAATCAGTTAGCGCAGGCATCTCTTGTTGTGCTGACATTCATGCATGCATGTCATCAACTACCAAAGTGAATGTCCATTTGCCAGAACAAAACCTAAATATGTGAAAATTTATATTGAAAGAAGCAAAAGGAAAGTAATTACACTGTGCACTTTTACTGTAACAGTGGTGCCGGCACGACCTCGGAGTTTCTGTGCTGCAACTTCACTGCCAACACCTTCAAGTATCTCCCCTGAATACATATGAGATGTCTCAGAAAACAAGAAATATACTTTTTGACGTCATGGAGCTGGACATTTGCAAAAAGAATATTTAAAGGGATAATAAACATCTAGAATATTCTCTTATGAGCAGAAACCAATTATTATCACACAAAACAAGCACTGGTAATAAGCTTAGAATGAAGAGTATCTGCACATAGCAAACGGATACCAACTAGGAAGCGCAGTGTGCAATGACAGCCATTAGCAGACTATGTCTGAAAAAAAAAAAACAAACAAACAACATAAGGAAATCGTGATGGCCCAACTAATTTTTCAAGGAACTAAGTTGAATTAAGAGCTCATATATTACTGGAACAAGGAGCAGATGGTCCAAAATGCAGTTGCCCACTGAGCTAAAATAGAGGATCCAAGTCTTAAGGAAGACACATGGGAACACAAACATGCTGTCATCAGCCTTTGTCATCAATCATAATGAAACAGCTCCGTTCAGTTCTTTCTTCTCTGAAGGAGCATACAGCAGAATATTAGATCCTTGTCAGACAGAGAGCATAGAGTACACAATTTATGTCCTCAGCAAGAAATATCCCAGTCTAACCCGCCTAGTGCAGTATAATATGCTGGGCCTCTTATTGGACTGGTTTTTGATACTGAGTGTTCTCCAAGGGTGGAATTGTTAGCAACTTTCATGCCAAGTCAATAAAAAATGCCAAATTTGATATTAGACTGAGCTTGAGTAAGCTGGCTTAGTCTCACTATTTTTACCCAGAAAGGATCACTTAACTGAAGTCTATGCCATTATATAAATTATGTCCAAGTTTGGAAGTGTATGCGACTGCACATGTATTTAAATAATCTATCAGGAAACTTCACACTCTGTTATACTTCCAGAACCCTTTCATCTTTTAATGACAAAATTTCAGCAAGATCCATTAATGAAAAGGAAAAAATGCAATTTGATTTTATACAGCTGCTTGCAAAGCCCATCAGTCAGTTAATCTAGCTGTTAAAAGTCTCTCTCAAAAAAAGAAAAGAAAAGAATCTAGCTGTTAAGTGAACGTTGGCGAGCTGTTTGTCCCCACCCTCGTCTGCTCCGGTGAGGACCACGCGCCCCTTCTCCCGCCTATAAATAGCGATCTCCCTTCCTCTTCTTCTTCATCGCATCCCAAAGCCTCCATCACTCCCACGACTCTTCTACTCCTCTGCAACTCCGATCTCCCGGCGGTCCGAAAGCTCTCACTCGCTCGCGATCCGCTCGTCTGTTCCTACTCGTTTCGGCAATGGCGGCAGCAGGATTGAGGAGCTTTGGGTCCTTCGCGGTCGCCTTCGTGGCGGCGGTCCTCCTCATGGCCGCGGCGGCCTCTGCTCAGGCGTCCGAGCCGGCGCCGGCGCCGGCGCCGATGGAGTCCGGAGCTGCGTTCGCGCCGGCCTCGCTCGCGGTCATCGGATCTTCGGTGGCGCTGTCTCTTCTCGCTCTGCGCAAGTACTGAGGACTCGTTTTGGTGATTTTTTGGAGTGTGGGCGCTATGCCGGCGTGTGGAGATATGTAATACAGGGGGGCGCGATTGAGGAGTGATTTGTATCGGCGGGGGTTTTGATTAGATTGGATTGATTCTTTGTGACCATCGGCGATTCCATATGGTATTTGATAGATATATTCATTCTATATATAGATAGATATATTTATTCATATATTTCGTATGTCCCATCAGCAATTCTTTTATGAAAAATGAAACCACATGCTATAATCATATCCGATTTTCATTCGTTCCTTAAATTGTTTAACAAAATAAGTTGATCGAAGAAGTAAATTTTGCAAACTTGACATGTTACTAATTTGCTGGCGTCAATTTGTGAAATGGACAACGAATATCGACCTACCTCACACCTTTCAATCTTGTTTTAATCGACCTAGGAAGAATGCATTTCAATTTATCATTGAATCATTTTGCATGAAGTCGCAAGTACTATAGAGTAAAATTGCCGACAAAAATTAAAGATGAAATCATTCGCTAGAGCTACATGTGTACTAACAGAATTCAAAATTCAAAATTTTTTCTTGAGAAAGTCCCATTTGATTGGATTTGTGTGTTTTCATTGAGTTCCCAACGGTGAAATTTCGACATGTTTTTAGCTGTATATTTCAGGACTCAAAATTCAAATATTTGAAGTAAGGACGCCAAGTGTAATTTTCATCAAGTCAGTTTTTTATTTTCATATACATGATGTGAGGTTTCCTGCCTCTCGGGAGCTAAGGTTGCAGGTTCCCCTTGATAATGAGAATACAGCTATAATTCTGCGCCCGCCGTACATTTTCCGTGTCGGCGGCGAGTCGTCATGTTGCGTCCATGTGCGGAGTTGCTTTTTTAGAAAAGCAGCAGAGAATGAGGCGATCCACGCGGAGTGGACAAATACAAAGAACACAATCATGGTTGGCAAGACAAGCCTGTCAAAAAGATGGGTCAACCAAAATCTTCAATACAGCATCCCGCCCACGTTCTAAGTCGGTCACCCACGCGGCGCCGCCCTCTACCTACGTGCATCTACACCGCGTCCCTCCAAACTCTACGTGAGCTGTTTCCATTAGAGAAGGCATTCAAAGGACACGTATAACATGTATATACCCTGTAGGACTCGCATGAATTTAGAAGAGTAAACGTTGTACGCTAGACCGTTGAAAATACAGTATTTTGTAACGTGCGGAAGTCTTTATACACAAATGCTTCTAACTTGGATGCAAAAGTGGCTCGTGAAGAATCGAACTTTTTATATTTCTGATCCGTATTGTCTTCGCTTGGCTTGGAATGAATTTTGAATCTTAATGCACCTATATTTGGTCCTAAATGTCGCAAGTCCTAAATGTCGCAATACCGAGACGTGGTCAATAATCACTGATCTGATCACCCGTAGTTGGTCTAGTACCCCTACGAAAGTACACATCAACTTCCCTCTCCGTGCTGAACAGTCTAATCCAAGATGAATGTTATGTTGAAAATGGTGGCGCGTATCAATTTTGAACTGCAAAAGCCAAGTAACTGCAAAACTTAGGCTCTCATGATTGTGTCCAACCAAAAAAAAAAAAAAAAAAAAAAAAAAAGCTCTCATGATTGTGTAATTTTTACATTCTTCTCTTAACGTTTCTCCTATTTGTTTAAATCCGTTTCTGTTTCTAGGAACACAAAAATATAAACACATTTGTTTGCATTTTTGTTTGCAGGAACATATTTGGAACTGATAATTCTATAAAAATAGAGTTATTTGACCTATTTTAGGCAACAATTAATGCATTATCTTAGAGAAAATATTTGGATTTCATTCTGATTATTTGAATTTTCCTTATTTATGCAGAATAATGAGATATGAATAGGATAAGGAAAAGAATGGCAACTATAGGAATTCAAATAAAAGTAGCAGTGGAAAATGGATATCAAATCAGGAAATTCTTGATTTTGTTCCCTAATGTTATTTGCAAGCGTTGGGAGATAGATATTTTAGATCTTCTATAAATAGGAAAGAGAGAGAGCAGCTAGGTTTTGTATTAGATCGTTTTTCATTCTCATTTTCAAGTATTTTAAAGAAAATACTAAAGTTGTGACATAATTCTTATTTTTTGATTCAAGATGCTGGGTTTGATTTATATTTTTACTTTTTCTTCTATTATGTTCTAATTTTCTTTTGTTAGAGCTACGATGTAGCTTATGTGAATTTCATGATTTTTATGTTTTACAATTGATTTCATTCATGTGAGTTATATATTATTGTATTTAATGCTTTTGAGTGACAAGCCACCATTTGAATGATCTGATGTGTATGTTTGAGATTGAGAAGTGATAATATGCTATTGCTCATAATAATGTATAACTATGAATTAAACGTGGATAGTAATATACCGCGTTATTTTTTTTTTGATACCCAGGGAACACGTACAGCCGGATATACCGCATTATTTGTGTAGCTTTCAGTGATAAAATGATCCAAAAGACTCATTGTAAGTCGGGAATATTCATAGTTTTTAATCCACTTATGCTTATTTTAATTCACATAGAGATATAGTTGATTAATAATTTGAGTATGTTTGCTATATCTAGAGATAGGATAATAAATAGATTAGGAAATTCCGCTATCAGATGTTTGATATCGTTTTTGTATTCATAACAATCTGAAATTCATATCTAATGGTTATGGTGAAATCGGATGCTCTAACATATTTATCTGATCGATTTACTGCATGTAGTCTGCAAATTTCGTTTTTAATTTATTCTTAATTATATTTTGATTTGTTAGATAAATTTTAGAATTAGTCTATTTTAGTATTTAATTAGTTTATTAATCATTGATCTCCGTTGGACGATATTTTTTCTCATCATTATATTACTTGTTTGATACGTATACTTGCGTTTAGAATTTTGCGAACAAGTTTTTTGTTCGATACGTGCACTTGCGTTTAGAATTTTGCGAACAAGTTTTTGGCGCCGTTGCCGGGGATCGTTTGTTTAATACTAATTAATATTTATACCAGATAATTCTAAGTTTAATCTAGCTTTTGTTTTGGTTTATTTTTCAGAGTGTACATCGGTTTATGACACGTAGCCAACAAGGGAAACTTGTTGAGCTTGATCCAGAAATCGAGCGTACATTCAAAATGCAACTAAGAGAACAGAGAAATCACGCTAAGAAGATGGCAGACGGTGAGAATGAAAATCCACGTAGACTTTTAAGAGATTATGCTGCGCCAATCGTTCAAGGCACCACATCAAGTATTAGAAGATCTGCAATTCAAGCAAACAACTTTGAGATCAAGTCGTCACTCATTCAGATGCTTCAACAATCGGTGCAATTCAGTGGGCTACCAAGCGATGATCCAAACGCTCACATCGATGCTTTTCTTGAAATCTGTGATACCATTAAATATAATGGAGTTACAGATGATGCTATTAGATTGAGATTATTTCCATTCTTTCTTAGAGACAAAGCTAAGAGTTGGCTTTCTTCTCTTCCTGCAAGATCAATTACTACATGGAATGATATGGCTCAGAAATTTCTTGGTAAGTTCTTTCCATCTGCAAAGTCCACGAAGATGCATAACGATATTACTAATTTTATGCAGATGGATAATGAATCATTATATGAAGCATGGGAAAGATTCAAAGAATTTCTTAGGAGATGCCCACATCACGGACTACCTGTATGGATGCATGTACAAACTTTTTATAATGGCTCTAGTACAAATCTCCGTTCTATGATTGATGCAGTTGCAGGAGGAACTCTAAATAATAAAACACCAGAAGAAGCCTACAATTTATTAGAGGAGATGGCGTCCAATAGTTATCAGTAGCCTACCGAGAGACTACCAATGCAAAAAGTTAGCGGAGTTCATGAAGTGGATGCTTTTGCTGCAATTGCTGCACAATTTAAAGTAATCAACAAAAAACTTGATAATATGAGTGTTTCAATCATGAAAATTCAGAATTTGACATGTGATTTTTGTGGTGAAGGACATGTTAGCACAGAGTGTCAAGTAGGTAATATTTTCAAACAATCTAGTGAAAATTCTAACTTTGTTGGGAATTTTAATAGGTCATAGAATAATCCATACTCCAATACATATAATCTGGGATGGCGCAATCATTCAAATTTTTCATGGAACAATCAAAATGTGACGAGACCACCGGGATTCAAACAATCAGAAGAGACAAAGCAAAATTTGGAAGATATAGTCACAAAACTTGCTAACACAACTCATGACTTCATCAAAAGTATGGATGTGAGATTTCAAAATCAAGAGACTTCAATCAAAAATCTGAAGATGCAAGTGGGTCAATTAGCAAGCTTAATGTCAGGGAGACAACATGGCTCTTTGCCGAGCAACACAGAGAAAAATCTAATTGAAAACATAAAGGCTATTACCCTGAGAAGTGGTAAACAAGTGGAAGAAGAAGAGATTATCAGAGATAAGGAAGAGGTAGTCAATAAACAATCAAATGAGACAAGTAAGAGTAAACTTTTTCCAGATAATTCCAAGCCATATGTACCGCCAATTCCATTCCCTCAACGACTCCAACAGCACAAAATTGATAAGCAATTTTCTAAATTTCTTGATGTATTTAAAAAATTGCATATTAACATTCATTTTGCAGATGCTTTAGCGCAAATGCCTAGTTATACAAAATTTTTGAAGGAGATTTTGGCAAACAAAAGGAAACTGGAGGATTATGAAACTGTGAAGTTAAATGAGGAGTGTTCAGCCATCTTACAAAATAAATTGCCTCTGAAATTAAAAGATCCAGAGAGTTTTACTATTCCTTGCACTATTGGGGATTCTTACTTTGAAAAAGTATTATGTGATTTAGGTGCAAGTATTAATCTGATGCCTTATTCAGTTTTCAAGAGATTAGGATTGGGCGAGGTAAAAGCAACCACAGTGTCAATTCAACTGGCTGATCGATCAATTAAATATCCGAAAGGTATTGTGGAAGATGTTTTGATAAAAGTTGACAAATTTATCTTTTTTGCATATTTCATAATTCTTGACATAGAGGAAGATTTTGAGGTACCACTTATCTTAGGTCGACCTTTTCTAGCAACGGAAGAGCTCTTATTGATGTACAACAAAAGAAGTTGATCCTTAGAGTTCAAGATGATCTTGTTTCATTTAATGTTTTTAAAGCAATGAAATATTTATCTGATGATAATTCTTGTTTTAAAGTTGAGACAGTTGATAAGTTAGTGAATAAGGTTTTTCAGAAATATTTTTAAAGATTCACTTGAAGCATGTCGATTCAACCAAGGAACAAAGATATTCAGAATGATGAGATAAAGGAGTACGCAAATTTCATGAAGGCAATTCCACCATATTTAAGACAAAAGGCAATTAAATTTGAGGAGTTGGGACAACACATAACAAAGCCTAAACCACATCAATTGAAGAGCCTCCACCTCTTGAACTCAAACCCTTACCTTCTCATTTAAAATATGCTTATTTAGATGGAATTTCTTCTTTACCGATAATTATATCTTCTTCTTTGATAGATTTGATGGAGGAACAATATAAACACACTATCCAACCTCAAAGGCGTTTGAACCTGAAGATGCAAGAAGTAGTGAATGGTCAACATTTGAAGCCCTACTGTGGTTACAACAAGCAGAAGACCACCTTTGAACTTCATCCTCCAGATTAGCGACATCTGAGATAGTTTGGCTTAAAACTATAAAACAGGCGCTTCTTGGGAGGCAACGCAAGCATTTTAATTATGTTTTTATTTATTTTTAAGTTTATGTTTTGCAAAAGAAAAAAAAGATTAACTTTTCTCTGTTTTATCCAGGTTAATTTTTAGGGAGCACATTTCAAGAGTTTAATCATCAAGATCATCTATGGACTTATCCTACAACTAGGGAGTTTTCTTCTTCCTATTCTATTTTTTGCATTGAGGACATTGCTTCATTCAAGTTTGGGGGGGAAACAAGTTTTTTTTTGGATAATTTTTTTTATCATGATTACTTTCCTAGTTGTGAATTTTTACGATTCTTAGGAAAATTTAAATTTTATTTAAACTTGCAATTGATGTGTGAGTTAATCTTAATTCTGATTATATTGATCCATTTACCAAGCACTAAAAGTCCTTAATTTTTTAATTGTGTGTAGATCTAGATAATATTCATATGAAGTATGTGATTTTCTTAAATTTCACCCAAATCTTAAAATTTGTTTAATTTTCTCTTGAGACAAAATCCTAAGCTAAGTCAAACTGAGAAAATGATTTAGGCAATTTTTAGATCGATTGAGCCTTTCAAGCTAACCTTGTTTATTTATCCTAGTCACCCCGTTGAGCCTTAATTATTACCCAATTTTTCATTAGCACCTATATATATTTAGCCTAGCCATTATCAAATTATATGCTTATCCCATGCCCTATGAACACGTTGATTTTCTTTTGGGATAAAAAATTATTTGAGTTTGATAGAAATTTGGGAGGAAGGATGGAGTATGAAAAAAAAAAAAAAGACGAAGAAGTGATTGCTATGGTTGTTTGGGGTGTATTATCAAAAAAAAAGAAAAAAAAAAAGACAAAAAAAAAAAAAAAAATACTTTTATGGTTCTCTATCCAACTTTCAATTGAGTGAGCCTTTTGGATACTCAATGGTTTGGAAATTTTCATGTTATTTTAGGAGGGACTTTGAGAGAAGCTCCACTATAAAGCAATTCAGAAAAAAAAAGAAAAAGAGAAGGAAAAAGAAAAGAAAAAAAAGGCGAAAGAAAAAAAAGGAATGGTAATATATGGTGGCAGAAAAATTATCTTGAATGAGTGAAATTGGATTGTGACATTGGCTCTAATTAGATCCTAGAAATCAACGTGTTGGGTGATTTAAGCTTAAAATTACCGATATCTCACCTTTAGCCTAATCTTACATTACAACCCGAGAAAAGTCCTATTGATTTTTGGTTGGATAATTAGCTTACATTAGTGGAGAGAGGAATGAAAACAAACTTATGAGATTTGGTCATAATTATTGAGAATTTTTTAGAGGTTGCATGTAAATGTGAATTTATCTAGATTGCATATAATTCGAAAAAGATGAGGACTCACACACACACATTTGGATCATATAGTTAGAATTGGTCTTAACTTATAAATTGATTTCAATGTTTGGATGAAATTTGTGTTTTTCTTTGAATTGTGAATTTAAGTAATCATGGAAAGATGTCATGAAGAAGGTTGTTAGGTTGAGTATGTGTTATGTCTTACTTTTGCTCGAGGACTAGCAAAATGTTAAGTTTTGGGGTTTGATAACTCTATAAAAATAGAGTTATTTTACCTATTTTAGGCAACAATTAATACATTATCTTAGAGAAAATATTTGAATTTCCTTTTGATTATTTGAATTTTTCTTATTTATGCAGAATAATGAGATATGAAGAGGATAAGGAAAATAATGGCAACTATTAGGAATTCAAATAAAAGCAGCGGTGGAAGATGGATATTAAATCAGGAAATTCTTGATTTTGTACCATAATGTTATCTGCAAGCGTTGGGAGATAGATATTTTAGATCTCATATAAATAGGAAAGAGAGAGCAGCTAGGTTTTGTGTTAGATCATTTTTCATTTCAAGTATTTTAAAGAGAAGACAAAAGTGGTAACATAATTCTTATTCTTTGATTCAAGATGCTGGGTTCGATTTATATTTTTACTTTTTCTTCTACTATGTTCTAATTTTCTTTTGTAAGAGCTACGATGTAACCTAACCATGATGATGTGAATTTCATGATTTTTATGTTTTACAATTGATTTCATTCATGTGAGTTATATATTATTGTGTTTAATGCTTTTGAGTGACCCACCACTTGAATGATCGATGTGTATGTTTGAGGCGAGAAGTGATAATATGCAATTGCTCATTATAATGTATAACTATGAATTAAACGTGGATAAAGATATACCGCGTTATTTGTGTAGCTTTCAGTGATAAAGTAATCTAAAAGGCTCATTGTAAGTCGGGAATATTCATAGTTTTTAATGCACTTATACTTATTTTAATTTACATAGAGATATAGTAGATTAATAAGTTGTAGGTTTGCTATATCTAGAGATAGGATAATAAATAGATTAGGAAATTCCACTATCACATATTTGATATCGTTTTTGTATTCACAACAATCTGAAATTCATAGATAATGGTTATGGTGAAATCGAATGCTCTAACATATTTATCGATTGATTTACTGTATTTAGTCTACAAATTTCGTTTTTAATTTATTTTTAATTATATTTTGATCTGTTAGATAAATTTTAGAATTAGTCTATTTTAGTATTTAATTAGTTTATTAATCATTGATCTCCGTGGGACGATACTTTTTTCATCATTATATTACTTGTTCGATACGTGCGTTTAGAATTTTGTGAACAGAAAGAAGCAAGATGTAAAAAAAACTTGTTTCTTGTTCTTGGGAATAATTTCGAGAAACACTTTTTTTCTTTGGCCGGTCGCTAGCCTCGGCCATGACCGGCGACCTTGGCGGAGCGTCGGGCCTCACCTTGGTTGGGTGTCACTGGCGGTGGCCCGGCGAGGCCAAGCCTCGCCAATGGCTAGGCGAGCTCGGCCTTGCTGGATCTGGGCGAGCTTGACTCGCCCAACCAAGGTGAGGTTCTTTGGCCAAAAGGAAGAAAAAAGAAAAAAGAAAAAATTTAAAAAATTTAAAAATTAAATGAAACAAAAAAATTATACAAGTTTACCAAATGTGTTTATGTTCTTTTTTTATTCCAAGAACAGAAATTTTGTACGATTCTGCAAACGCGTTCTTTTCAAAATTGTTCCTTAGAACAGAAAAAGAAATAGAAAAACTATTTCTGTTCCTTGGAACAATTTTTGAACAGAAACGTTACCAAACCGTCCTAACTTACTGGATGCAGAGCGCGTGCGTGCACACATATATATATTTCCGTTGTGCGAAGTCCTCACCAAACCCGTTTATACTATCATTTCATTTCTCTAGAATCGAAACTTGAGGATGAATTCATTTGCTCTGCTGGAGCAATTTAATTTTGTATATGCTGGGGCGGCTACACTCAGTCCAGCCCTTCAAGATCTATATAGACACTTGTTCATCATGAGCGATCTGTACAGACAGTCTTCTCTATGAGATCAAATGGATCCTGACATTTCAATCCTTCAGGAAGCTGTACCTTTCGACTCCTGAATGTCCAACTCATGTTCGGCGACCATGATGCAGGAATCGGCTTCCAAGGTGGAGACGGAGCTTTTGTCTTTAAACAATGACTCCTTGGGCACATTAATCATGTCAACCGTGCACTGGACATCAGGAGTTATACCAACTTGGTCTATGTCGTGGAGAGAAGGAGATAGATACTTTGCTACTGTGACGAATAGAGCCGATCCATCATGGAGTTCCATTACACTCTGTTTAGATTAAGCAAATGGCAATGACAAAGAAAGGCATCAGTGATTAGCCACCCGAGCATTCTAAAGGACACGGTTCAATGTGTCTTAGACTACAAGCAAATGGATATTCCAAGCACCTGAATTTTGCCCTTGCCAAAAGTTTTGTTCCCCACGAGAATAGCACGGCCATTATCGTGTAAAGCTCCTGCCAATATCTCACTTGCGCTGGCACTTCCCTCATTGACCTATTTCAGGTAAAGTAAGAGTAGGTGAACATGATCTGAGTCAAAGTTTAAAGGTTCTGAGATTTTGAAGAACTCACAGAAGAGTGGTAGACTACTTCTTCAAATCCAGATAACACAATTGCATAGAAGCTTGTCAGAAAATCGGACAAGCATCACCGAATGAATGAATGCATTTTAATACGAGTTAACAACTCTATTGACTAATTATCTCATTATCGGGCCCAAGGAATGAAGACAAATTTCCCAGAATCCATATTTGTGAAGTAAACTTGATTTGACAAATTGCCTAAACAAGCTCCATCTAGAGAGAATACAGCATTGATTTAGTAACGCTGCAGCTACTCAAACAGTGGACAAATTGAATTTAATGTGAGAAAAGATTTAATCCAGAGCACAAAACAAGTTGATTGAGACCACATTGCTTGAGGCATGATAAACTGCTCAGGCATCTATCTCCAATCATTTTTTATTTCGTGGACTTATGTTGCACCTACAGGGCAATTCTGCCACTTCTATCAGCAATGAGATAAAGCAAGAACAACTGCTCTTGGTCTACATTTCTAGTCCATATTGATCTTTCTACTTGCAGTAATTCAACTAAGAAATTTCTTGCACATCAGCAAGATGGAAGGTGTTTAAAGAACTTCTTGATTGGCTGCTCTAAAATGATTCATGAAGGATCAGATTCTTACAAGCACGACAAGCGGATCATGTGTTATTGCATGCCCATCGATCATGTTGATAGGTTGCAAATTCCCATCACGATCAATAGTGTTCACAAGGGTCTCATCCCCATCAAGCCACATCTGTGCGACATCAAGCCCAGCCTTTACCAGGCCTCCCTGAAAGGATAGTGCAAGGACATCGTGTCACTTTTATAGATCGGAAACTAAAAGAAAATAGTGACTAGCAAATTTCCCCCTACATCACTCTAATATTAACCCAGCTACTACAAGATTGTTCCGTAGATCCAATATGTATGAGCGAACATCCTGGCATTCCATTTTTTGAATAGCATTTTCCACATCAGCGGCAGCATTCTGGGGATTTGGCCAAAGAGCCGTTAGTACATATGCCAAAAATGGAAGCACATAATTCTTGACATAAGGAGTTGACAAATTTCCACCAAACCCCACCTAAGAGGAAAAAAGCAAGCATCTTTACCTGGGAGAAGGCTGACAATTTAACATAACCAGTCTTTGTGATACTACCATCAGGCATTCTATGAGGAATAATGGCACTGGATACAGGAGAAAGTTTGATGTACTTGCGGGGTAGTTTGACCTTCAAGCAGTTGAGGTTCCCAGGTCACATCATCAGCGATTAGCTAAAAGACTAGAAGCTTCTAATGAGGCATGCATTTTCACGGAAAGCATAGATAATGGCGTTTCAAACTCCATATGCAAGGTATCATATGTATGGGGGAGTTAAAAAGTCTTTAAACAAAGCAATTCCAGCAATCAATTGGCACCATGCAACGTAGGAACAAAAAGTACCTCTCTAACAGTAGAAGCACTTCCCCCTGGAAAAATGAACATATTCAGCATTTTTTGACATTAGATAGAGACGGCCATTAATAATCTCAAGATACACAGAAGAACTTTCTTCTCGATACACAAAAATTCAGGTTATCTTAGATGCATGGGTCATTGATTACCAGATACAAACTTGGAAAAGTTAGCTCAAGTCTGTGCAGTCTACTTTCATTTCAACTTTGCTAAACATGGCCACATGGACTTCAGGTTCACTTATAAGTTGTTCAAATGATGAACAAACTCTGTATGCCTTTGAATAGTTAAAGCCCTGGTTCAAATCTATGATGCCTACTCTCATTATAAGCTTAAGGAGTCAGGCATGTATGGTTTAGTAGCACCCAAGTGAAAATAATCACAGAGTATCCTGCAATAATCAAGTTAGTGCAGGCATCTCTTGTTTTGCTGACATTCATGCATGTATGTCATCAACTACCAAAGTGAATGTCCATTTGCCAGAACAAAACCTAAATATGTGAAAATTATATTGAAAGAAGCAAAAGGAAAGTAATTACACTGTGCACTTTTACTGTAACAGTGGTGCCGGCACGACCTCTGAGTTTCTGTGCTGCAACTTCACTGCCAACACCTTCAAGTATCTCCCCTGAATACAAATGAGAGAGATCTCAGAAAACTAGAAATATAATTTTTGATGTCATGGAGCTGGACATTTGCAAAAAGAATCTTTAAAGGGATAATAAACATCTAGAATATTCTCTTGTGAGCAGAAACCAATTATTATCACACAATACAAGCACTGGTAATAAGTTTAGCATGAAGAGTATCTGCACATAGCGAACGGATACCAATTAGGAAGTGCGGTGTGCAATGACTGCCGTTAGCAGACTATGTCCGGAAAAGATAAACAAACAAACAACATAAGGAAATCATGATGGCCCAACTAATTTTTCAAGGAACTAAGTTGAATTAAGAGGTCATATATTACTAGAACAAGGAGCGGATGGTCCAAAATGCAGGTGCCCGCTAAGCTAAAATTAGAGGATCCAAGTCTTAAGGGAGACACATGGGAACACTATCATGCTGTCGTCAGCCTTTGTCATCAATCATAATGAAACAGCTCCGTTCAGTTCTTTCATCTTTGAAGGAGCATACAGCAGAATATTAGATCCTTGTCAGACAGAGAGCATAGAGTACACAATTTATGTCCTCGGCAAAAATATCCCGTCTAACCCGCCTAGTGCAGTATAATATGTTGGGGCTCTTATTGGACTGGTTTTTGATATTGAGTGTTCTCCAAGGGTGGAATTGTTAGCAACTTTCATGCCAAGTCAATAAAAAATGCCAAATTTGATATTATACTGAGCTTGAGTAAGTTGGCTTAGTCTCACTATTTTTACCCAGAAAGGATCACCTAACTAAAAAGTCTATGCCATTGTATAAATTATGTCCAAGTTTGGAAGTGTGTGCAACTGCACTTTTAAGATATGCAAAAGTCCCAGTTGAGTTCGAGTAGAAATTCAACATATAAAGTTTGGATTCTAGATTTATTTACATACCATCAACCTCAATCAACTCATCCCCTTCATGTATACCGGCACGAGCAGCAGGGCTACCGTCCACACAATACAACACTACCTGTAGTGGCAAAATGTATTTTGGTGACAGCAACGAGACGAGTACTTGTGGTCAAGATCCTGGAGACCTCACTTTTTCCTGATAGGTTATTTAAATACATGTAAAGAGTTGATAGATATCAAGATGTAAGTGATCCACATTGAATAAAAAATTATTAAAGACGCACATAGATTAGGAGAGAAACTTCACACTCTGTTATACTTCCAGGACCCTTTCTTCTTTTAATGACAAAATTTCAGCAAGATCCATTAATGAAAAGGAAAAAATGCAATTTGATTTTATACAGCTGCTTCTGCAAAGCCCATCAGTCACTTAATCTAGCTGTTAAAAGTCTCTCTCAAAAAAGAAAAAAAAAAGGAAAAAAAATCTAGCTGTTAAGTGAACGTTGGCGAGCTGTTTGTCCCCACCCTCGTCTGCTCCGGTGACGACCACGCGCCCCTTCTCCCGCCTATAAATAGCGATCTCCCTTCCTCCTCTTCTTCATCGCATCCCAAAGCCTCCATCACTCCCACGACTCTTCTACTCCTCTGCAACTCCGATCTCCCGACGGTCCGAAAGCCCTCGCTCGCTCGCGATCCGCTCGTCTGTTCCTACTCGTTTCGGCAATGGCGGCAGCAGGATTGAGGAGCTTCGGGTCCTTCGCGGTCGCCTTTGTGGCGGCGGTACTCCTCATGGCCGCGACGGCCTCTGCTCAGGCGTCCGAGCCGGCACCGGCGCCGGCGCCGATGGAGTCCGGAGCTGCGTTCGCGCCGGCCTCGCTCGCGGTCATCGGATCTTCGGTGGCGCTGTCTCTTCTCGCTCTGCTCAAGTACTGAGGGCCCGTTTCGGCGATTTTTTGGTGTGCGCGCTATGCCGTTGTGTGGATATATGTAATACAGGGGGGAGCGATTGAGGAGTGATTTGTTTCGGCGGGGGTTTTGATTAGATTGGATTGATTCTTTGTGACCATCGGTGATTCTATATGGTATTTGATATATATATGTATTCATTCATATATTTGATTATATATAGATATATTCATTCATATATTTCGTACGTTCCATCTGCAATTCTTGTACAAAAAGCGAAACCACATGCTATGATCATATCCAATTTTCATTCGTTCCTTAGATTGTTTAACAAAATAAGTCAATTGAAGAAGCAAATTTTGCAAACTCGACCTATTACTAATTTGCCGGCGTCAATTTTTGAAATGGACATCTTGCCCCACATCCCTCAATTTTGTTTCAATGACCTAGGAAATATGCATTAAAATTTATCATTCCCAGACAAAAATTAAAGATGAAATTATCCGCCAGACCTACATGTGTACCAACATAAGTCAAATTTTTCCTTGAGAAAGTCCCATTTGATCAGATTTGCGTGTTTTAACTGAGCTCCCAACAGTGAAATTTCGACTTGTTTTTAGCCGTATATTTTAGGATTCAAAATTCAAATCTTTGAAGTAAGGACGCTATGTGTAATTTTCATAAAGTTGGTTTTTTAGTTTCATATATATGATGTGGGGTTTCCTGCCTCTCGGAGCCAAGGTTGCAGAGGTCCCCTCGATAATGAGAATACAGCTATAATTCTGCCTCCGCCGTACATGTTCGCTGTCGGCGGCGGGTCGTCATGTTGCGTCCATGTGGGAGTTGCTCTTTCAGAAAGCAGCGGAGAATGAGGCGATCCAGGCGGAGCGGACAAATACAAAGAAAATAATCAATGGTTGGCAAGACGAGCCTGTCAAAAGATAGGTCAACCAAAAATCTTCAATCCAGCATCCCGCCCACGTTCTAAGTCGGTCACCCACGCGGCGCCGCCCTCTACCTACGTGCATCTACACCGCGTCCTTCCAACCTCTACGTTAGCTGTTTCCATTAGAGAAGGCATTCAAGGACATATATAACATGTATATCCCCTGTGCCTGTAGGACTAAAAATTCAATATGAATTTACGTTTTCCGAACAATGGACTCGCATGAATTTACAAGAGTAAACGTTGTACGCTAGACCGTTGAAAATACAGTATTTTGTAACGTGCGGAAGTCTTTATACACAGATGCTTCTAACTCGGATGCAAAAGTGACTTGTGAAGAATCCAACCTTTTATATTTCTGATCCGTATTGTCTTCGCTTGGCTTGGAATGAATTTTGAATCTTAATGCACCTTTATTTGGTCCTAAATGTCGCAAGTCCTAAATGTCGCAATACTGAGACGTGGTCAATAATCACTAATCTAATCACCCGTAGTTGGTTTGGTACCCCCACGAAAGTACACATCAACTTCCCTTTCTGTGCCGAACAGTCTAATCCAAGATGAATGTTATGTTGAAATGGTGGCACGTATCAATTTTGAATTGCAAAAGCCAAGTAACTGCAGAACTTAGGCTCTCATGATTGTGTCCGACCCAAAAAAAAAAAAAAAAAAAAAAAAGGCTCTCATGATTGTTTAATTTTTACGTTCTTCTCTTATGGAGATGATAAGTTTCTAGAAAAACTCTAATTATTTTATCTATTTTAGGCAACATGCATTTCTTAAAGAAAATAAAATTTGAATTTTCATTGTTTATGCTGAATAATGAGATATGGAGATGATAAGTGGAAGATGGATATCAAATCAGGAAATTCTTGATTTTATTCTCTAATATTATCTGCAAGCGTTGGGAGATAGATATTTTAGATCTTTTATAAATAAGAAAGAGAGAGCAGCTAGGTTTTGTATTATATGGTTTTTCATTCTTCTGAGAGTTTTTCAAGTATTTTGAAGAGAAGATAAAAGTAGTGACAGAATTCTTATTCTTTGATTCAATAATTCTTTGATTCAAGATGTTAGGTTTGATTTATATTTATATTTTTTCTTCTACTACGTTCTAATTTTTTTTTTTGTTAGGGCTACGATGTAGCCTAACCATGATGATGTGAATTTCATGATTTTTATGTTTTACAATTGATTTTATTCATGTGAGTTATATATTATTGTGTTTAATGCTTTTGAGTGAATGGTCATCACTTGAATGATTTGATGTGCATGTTTGAAACTGAGAAGTGATAATATGCAATTGCTCATTATAATGTATAACCATAAATTAAATGTGGATAGAGATATACCGCGTTATTTGTGTAACTTTCGGTGATAAAGTGATCCAAAAGACTCATTGTAAGCCGGGAATATTCATAGTTTTTAATCCACTTATGCTTATTTTAATTCACATACAGATAAAGTGGATTAATAAGCTGAGTAGGTTTGCTATACCTAGAGATAGGATAGTAAATAGATTAGGAAATTCCGCTATCACATGTTTGATATCATTTTTGTATTCACAACAATCCGAAATTCATATATAATGGTTATGGTGAAATCGGATCCTCTAACATATTTATTTGATCGATTTACTGCATTTAGTCTACAAATTTCATTTTTAATTTATTCTTAATTATATTTTGATCTATTAGATAAATTTTAGAATTATTCTATTTTAGTATTTAATTAGTTTATTAATCAT
The DNA here is from genome assembly GCA_014182575.1 of Eucalyptus decipiens. NCBI lineage: Eukaryota > Viridiplantae > Streptophyta > Magnoliopsida > Myrtales > Myrtaceae > Eucalyptus > Eucalyptus decipiens. The sequence goes on along the minus strand of CM024609.1, from coordinate 40,189,223 downwards.
CGATCTCCGTGGGACGATACTTTTTTTCATCATTATATTACTTGTTCGATACGTGCACTTGCGTTTAGAATTTTGCGAACAAGTTTTTGGCGCCGTTGCCGGGGATCATTTGTTTAATATTAATTAATATTGATACCAGATAATTCTAAGTTTAATCTAGCTTTTGTTTTGGTTTATTTTTTAGGGTGTACATCGGTTTATGACATGTAGCCAACAAGGGAAACTTGTTGAGCTTGATCCAGAAATCGAGTGTACATTCAAAAGGCAACTAAGAGAATAGAGAAATCACGCTAAGAAGATGGCAGACGGTGAGAATGAAAATTCACGTAGACTTTTAAGAGATTATGCTGCGCCAACAGTTTAAGGCACCACATCAAGTATCAAAATACCTGCAATTCAAGCAAACAACTTTGAGATCAAGCCGTCACTCATTCAAATACTTCAACAATCAGTGCAATTCAGTGGGCTACCAAGTGATGATCCAAACGCTCACGTCGATGCTTTTCTTGAAATCCGTGATACCATTAAATATAATGGAGTTACAGATGATGCTATTAGATTGAGATTATTTCCATTCTCTCTTAGAGACAAAGCTAAGAGTTGGCTTTCTTTTCTTCCTGCAGGATCAATTACTACATGGAATGATATGGCTTAGAAATTTCTTGGTAAGTTCTTTCCATCTGCAAAGTCTGCGAAGATGCGTAACGATATTGCTAATTTTATGCATATGGATAATGAATCATTATATGAAGCATGGAAAAGATTCAAAGAATTTCTTAGGAGATGCCCACATCACGGACTACCTGTATGGATGCAGGTACAAACTTTTTATAATGACTCTAGTACAAATCTTCGTTCTATGATTGATGCAGCTGCAAGAGAAACTCTAAATAATAAAACACCAGAAGAAGCCTACAATTTATTAGAGGAGATGGCGTCCAATAGTTATCCGTGGCTTACTAAGAGACTACCAATGCGAAAAGTTAGTGGAGTTCATGAAGTGGATGCTTTTGCTGCAATTGCTGCACAATTTGAAGCAATCAACAAAAAGCTTGATAATATGAGTGTTTCAGTCATGAAAATTCAGAATTTGACATGTGATTTTAATATGAGTGTTTCAGTCATGAAAATTCAGAATTTGACATGTGATTTTTGTGGTGGAGGACATGTTAGCATAGAGTGTCAGGTAGGTAATACTTTCAAACAATCTACTTTCATTTCAACTTTGCTAAACATGGCCACATGGACTTTAGGTTCACTTATAAGTTGTTCGAATGATGAACAAACTCTGTATGCCTTTGAATAGTTAAAGCCCTGGTTCAAATCTATGATGCCTACTCTCATTATAAGCTTAAGGAGTCGGGCATGTATGGTTTAGTAGCACCCAAGTGAAAATAATCACAGAGTATCCTGCAATAATCAGTTAGCGTAGGCATCTCTTGTTGTGCTGACATTCATGCATGCATGTCATCAACTACCAAAGTGAATGTTCATTTGCCAGAACAAAACCTAAATATGTGAGAATTTATATTGAAAGAAGCAAAAGGAAAGTAATTACACTGTGCACTTTTACGTAATGGTGGTGCCGCACGACCTGCGAGTTTACGTGCTTTGCAACTTCACTGCCAACACCTTCAAGTATCTCCCCTGAATACAAATGAGAGAGATCTCAGAAAACTAGAAATATAATTTTTGATGTCATGGAGCTGGACATTTGCAAAAAGAATCTTTAAAGGGATAATTGTCAGAACCCGAAGAAAGGAACGGACAAGGGAAAAGAAGATAATTTTGGGGAGAAGTTTTCTGTGTATTTCTTTCTTATGTAATTAATGTACAAGACTTCAGTAGTTATATTACAAAGTGTACACATAGAAAAGGCAATGTAATATTTTACAAATCAATCTAATATTTAGATTGATTCTCTATAATCAAAAATATATCAATCAATTTCCCGGTATATTTCCAGGATCTTCTGCATATCTTCCAACACTCCCCCTCAAGCTGATGGCTTGTAGATGTCCAAGACGCCTAGCTTGCTTAGTGAATATGCATGTTGTTTTTGACATAAGGCTTTGGTGAACATGTCTGCAGGTTGTTCAGCAGTTCCAATCCCTCTTGTCTCGATTGTCCCTTCTTGAATCTTCTCACGAGTGAAATGACAATCAACTTCTATGTGTTTAGTCCTTTCGTGCATTACAGGATTCGCCACAAGCTTCAGAGCCGATTCATTGTCACAGAATAACTTCGTCGGACCTTTCAACTGTATTTCGAGGTCACCAAGTAATCCTCGTATCCACACAATCTCACATGTGATTTTTGCCATGGCCCGATATTCTGCTTTAGCTGAGGATAAAGAAACTATCGCTTGCTTCTTGGTTTTCCATGAAAGAAGAGAATCTCCCAACTTAATGCAAAAACCAATTATAGATCTTCGACTCATAGGGTACGTTGCATAATCTACATCGCAGTATGCTATCATTTCCATATTGCATCTTCTAGATAGGAGTATCCCGAATCTTGGACATCCCTTCAAATACTTCATGACCTTTAGAGCGGCATTCATATGGGATTTCTTCGGTTTGTGCATAAACTGACTGAGGTTCTGCACTGCATATGATATATCAGGTCTGGTCATAGTGAGATATATAAGTTTTCCAATGAGCTTCTGATAACTCGTCGGATCCTGTAATATAGGATCATCCTGAGAAGTTCCTCCTATAAGGTCTGTTGTAGTCAATATGGTATTCTGCTTGATCGGAATAACCGCTGGCTTGCATCCTGATAAACCGGCCTCTGATATAATCTCCAATACAAATTTCCTTTGACTGAGAGAAATCCCTTGGTGAGATCAAGCGATCTCAATCCCAAGAAAATATTTGAGTGCTCCCAGATCTTTTATATGAAAAGTGGTATGCAAATATTTTTTAAGGCTCTCTATTACAGCTTCATCATTTCCCATGATAAGAATGTCATCTACATAAATCATCAAATAAATAGATGATGTACCTTTGGTCCATGTAAACAAGGCATAATCATACTTGAATTGTTTGAAGTTTGCATTGGTGAGAGCGTTAGCAAATTTAGCGTACCATTGTCTAGAAGCTTACTTCAGCCCATAAAGGGATTTGTGGAGACGACATACTTTATTCTCCCCCTGTCTCCATAAGCCCTGAGGAATATCCATGTAAATTTCTTCATCCAGATCACCATGAAGAAAAGCGTTATGGACGTTCATTTGGTGTAACCCCCAATCGTGGATTGCTGCAACTGATAAGAATGAGGGTGCGTTTGGGAAGACTTTTGGGAAAAGTCTTTGGGAAAATGCAAAGGCCTTTGAGTTAAATGTGTTTTTCAAAATGCAAATTGTGTTTGGTAAATTGTAATTTAAAAGCCCTTTGTGAAGTACCTTTAAGCAAAATTGTGTTTGGGGGACAAAGGACTTTTGTGAAAAAAAAAAAATATCAAAAGAAAAAAAAAAATGAAAACCGGCAAAGGGCGGGCGGCATCCGGCGGCCGGCGGCGACCCTCGCGACTCCGGCGACCCGGATCTGGGCCGGCGGGTCGCGGGCGTCGTGCGGCGCCATCGCGACCTCCGGCGACCACGGATCCGGCCGGCGAGGTCGTCGCGACCCCGGATCAGGGCCGGCGAGTCGCGGGCGTCGTGCGGCGCCATCGCGACCTCCGGCGACCCGGATCTGGGCCGGCGAGGTCGTCGCGACCCCCGGATCTAGGCCGGCGAGGTCGCGGGCGTCGTGCGACGCCATCGCGACCTCCGGCGACCCGGATCTGGCCGGCGAGGTCGCACGACGCCGTCGCGACCTCCGGCGACCGGATCGGGCCGACGAGGTCGTCGCGACCCGGATCTAGGTCGGCGAGGTCGCGCGACGCCGCCTCGACCTCAGAGAGCCACCGGCCGTCGCGAAGCTAATCAACCTCGCCCGAGGTCCGGCGACTCCGGATCGAGCCCGGCGACGGTCGCGCGACATCGCCGGCAGTCGCGCAACCTCGCCGGCGGTCGCGCGACCTCGCCTTGTGGTCGCGCGACCCGAGCAACTTGCCGCCCGAGGCCACCACGAACGGAGAAGATGAACATATTCCTCCCAAGGGCAAGACACGGAAAAACAAAAAGTTCGTAAGGATATTTTCGGAAAAAAAAGTACATGAACAAAGTACCCCAGGAGCTTACGAGAAGGCTGAAAGCCCAAGGCAAGGGTACCCCACGCCTTGGGCTTTCAGCCTTCTAGGCAAATTTTCAGCCAAGGATCTTTAGAAATTTTTTTCCCAAACGCTGTTTTTTAGCTCAAAGGGCTTTGGAAGCCCAAAGTGGCTTTGCAAAGCCGAATCAAACGGCTGAGTGGACGGTGACATCTTTAGCAACTGGAGAAAAGGTTTCGTGATAGTCGAAACCTTCTCATTGTGTATATCCCTTCGTCACCAATTGAGCTTTGTATCGCTCAATGGATCCATCAGCTCTATACTTTACTTTATAGACCCATTTGCATCCTATGGATTTCCAATTAGGGGGCAGATGAACTATCTCCCATGTGTGATTATCAGTCAATGCCTACAATTCTGCTTCTATGGCCTTTTGCCACCGTGGGTCTTTGATACCTCATTATAACTAGATGGTTCTTTCTCATCCGATATACAACTAATATAACATCTATGTTCCGATGAAAGTTTTTCAAAGGAGGCATGAGAAGATATTGGATAGTGAATACCTGGTTCGTTAAGTGAGGCACAGACATAGTCTTTAAGTCCATGTTGGTGGTCTCGTAGCTCGCCCCGAACGTCAAGGATGATCCGTTGGCGGTGGAGAAGGAAGAGATGTCTCCACAGCATTGTCGTATGTTGGTTCATTAGAATCATCCTCAATATTTAATGGAACAACAGGTACACTTTCCAATGTTGCCGTCTGAGGTGGCCGATTAAATGGGGAGGATGGAATGACCTGCCCTGGTGATGCTGTGAAAAAATATTCAGGAGATATATTATTCTCAACTGAGGAACGATGAGAATGAGGTGAGATATCCAAATCCTCTATAGATTCACGAAAGGGAAAGATAGTTTCGTGAAAAATGACATCCTTGCTCACGAAAAATTCCCCTGTTGATGGATCAAGAACATAATATCCCTTATGTAGGTTGGGATAACCCATGAAAATACACCTCCTGGCACATGGACTCATTTTGTCTCGAGGTCCCGTAATTGCAGTATAACATAGACAACCGAAAACTCGTAGATGATCTACTGCTGGTTTTTTTTCCATAAAGTAATTCAAAGGGTGATTTACCAGCTAGTATCCGAGTAGGCATGCGGTTGATTAGATAGGCTGCAGTAAGGACACAATCTCCCCAATATATTGCTGGAACAAATCCTTAAAACTTCAAAGCTCGTGCGACTTTCAACAAGTGACGATGTTTATGTTCCACCACTCCATTTTGTTGTGGAGTATAAATACATAAGCTTTCATGTAGAATACCATGAGATAAGAAAAGTGATATGCAATCATGACTAAAAAATTCCTTCCCATTGTCAGTCCGTATTTGCTGGATTGACTTCCCAAACTGATTTTTAGTCAGGATAATAAATGTTTTCAAATGAGATGGAACTTGAGCTTTTGACTGAATCAAGAATACCCATGTAGCCCAAGAGTGATCATCCACAATTGTGAGAAAATATCGTGAACCATCACAATGTGATGTGTGATACGACCCCCAGACATCCACATGAATTAAAGAAAGGATAGTAATGGAACGTTTTGCATTCGAAGGGAAAGGTGTGCGAGACTGTTTTGCGAGAGGACAAATATGACATATAGAGTATGGAAAGAAGACACTATGTCCCATTCTTGAATGTAAAAGAAAATCTTTATCATTGGCAATGGTAGTACACAATGACAACTTATTGAAAGGAATGGAATCAAAATGACTTGGAATATTGGTCTAGAAATATAAACCTTCAAAAAGTCTACCTAAGCCCATCAGTTTCCCAGTCGAAATGGCCTAAAAAAAACATTTGTCAGCATCGAAAAGTATTTGACAGGAATTTTCCTTGCAGACTTTGGACACTGAAATGAGATTAAATTGAAATTGTGGGACATAAAGGACATTTTGTAGGACAATTTGATGGCTTAGTTGAACAGTCCATGTCAATGTGACATGAGTAATGTTTCCATTTGGAAGTTGCACAGAAATAGGTGTTTCCAATCTCCTATGCATTTTTGAAAAAAAACTTATATCACAAATGATATGATCACTTGCTCCTGAGTCGACTATCCATGCCCTTTTAGAAATAGAATTGATCAGGCAGTGCGATATACCTGAAAACTTCATCCTTTATTTCCAATTAGTGCCTGCATCAATTGCTGATATTGCCCATAAGTAATTGGATGGCCACTACTTGGTCCAATAGGTCCAGTCACCTGGTAAGCTGCAAAATACTCTTTCTTTTTTCCTTTTTCTCCTGGCTTTCCATGTAATTTCCAGCAATTATCTATAGTATGATGTGGACATTTGTAATGTTCACAGTATAATTTACCTCTTCCCCTTGAATTTTGGCCGAAATTCCTTATTGAAGCGGAGAAAATCTGGCCATCGGATGCTTTAATTGTGAAATTATCTCCACCGTCCGATGCAACGGACAGATTGACTCTTTGTGGACCGTCAGATCGTCGAAGGAAATCATGGCCGTCAGATCTCCGCAAGAAATCCGAGCCGTCAGATCGCCGGATTAAATCCGGACCGTAGACTCCTTCCCTTTTAAGGGTTCTGTCGCCGGTTCCGAATCCTAGCCCCTCGTGATTTTCTCTCTCCCAAGCTAGGGTTTTCACCCCCAATTCTCTCCTACGGCGCTCTCTGCGAAGAGCGAGAGCAACAGCGTCGCCTCCTCATGTCTGCTCCGGAGTTGTGAGCCGCTAGCTCTCTTTTTGGATGGCCAGCTGGAAAATCCGGCCGAGGGGCGGCACGGTATCCATGGCCAAGATCTGCGAACGAAATGTTAGGTATGTTTCGTTCAAGATTAAAAGAAATCGAGTGGATTTCTCCCTCTCCTTGATAGATCTGTACTGTCTGAGAGTTTCGGAGGTCCCTCGAGTTTTTCTTCCGTGGCCTCGAGCTCGTTCCAGAGCGATGAGAGTTTATTGTAAACCGTCGTCACGGACATATTCCCCTGCTTGAGATCTGTGAGTTCCTGCATAAGACAAAAGATTTTTACCCGATCTAATTTCCCGTACATTTCTTTAATGTTGTCCTACATGATTTTTGAATCTTCTGTCGGTGAGAGACCTGCTGCAACGTCTGGAGAGACGCAATTGCCGATCCAAGTGCAAATCAGGTGATTGCACTTTCTCCAGTGTCTTGCCAGCCTTTCGTCCATCGGTTCCAGCTCGGTCAGTTGCAGACTAATCAGTCGCAACTCTGGACCGTCGACGGTTGACACATGCAAGGGCTTACCTGGCTCTGGTCGGCCGGTGATGGCTGCAATCGGAAACGGTAAGAATCCGGGTGAAAGGTTCGGGTAGGGATTCGTCCCTGTACCCGATCCATTAAACCCGGTTCCATGACCCGCATTGAAGAGTCCTGGGTGAGGGTTTGTTCCCGAACCCGCTTCTCTAGACCTGCTTATTCGTTCTATCTCGGCGGGTGAGTTTGCCCCGCTTGCGGCTGGTAGGCTCCTGTTGGGCTGAACATTACTGTGGTAACTCATTACCCCTGGCAATGATGGATTCAGGCCTTGCTTGACGTACCATGGATAGGGTACCCATTGGTAAGGATGGCCCGGGATGGGCTGCCCCATATTCGCCTGAGCTGGGAATAACTGCCATTGAGCCTAGATTTGTTGCTGGGTTGTGGAAATTGCAGGTATCGTGCCGGTGCTGTGGCCTTGTGTCTCTCCCGTTGGTGTGACGTCGTCTGTGGAAGGAACGCCAGTAGTGGCAGGGAGCGGATCCTCTAGATTCATGGTAAAAATCATTTCTGTTTCTTCTTCCTTCTTTCATAATTTGATTCTTTCGTAACAAGACTTTGATCTATCTTGCAGATTCAATAACATACGAAAGCAATCAAGTGCGGAAGTTGGAACTTAGAGACAAGGCTCTAATACCATGTCAGAAACCGAAGCAAGGAATGGACAAGGGAAAAGAAGATAATTTTGGGGAGAAGTTTTTGTGTATTTCTTTCTTATGTAATCAATGTACAAGACTTCAGTAGTTATATTACAAAGTGTACACATAGAAAAGGCAATGTAATATTTTACAAATCAATCTAATATATTTAGATTGATTCTCTATAATAAAAAATTTATCAATCAATTTCTCGGTATATTTCTAGGATCTTCTGCATATCTTCCAACAATAATAAACATCTAGAATATTCTCTTATGAGCAGAAACCGATTATTATCACACAAAACAAGCACTGGTAATAAGCTTAGAATGAAGAGTATCTGCACATAGCAAACGGATACCAACTAGGAAGCGCGGTGTGCAATGACAGCCATTAGCAGACTATGTCTGGAAAAAATAAACAAACAAACAACATAAGGAAATCACGATCGCCCAACTGATTTTTCAAGGAACTAAGTTGAATTAAGAGGTCATAAATTACTAGAACAAGGAGCAGATGGTCCAAAATGCAGGTGCCCACTAAGCCAAAATAGAGGATCCAAGTCTTAAGGGAGACACATGGGAACACAATCATGCTGTCGTCAGCCTTTGTCATCAATCATAATGAAACGGCTCCGTTCAGTTCTTTCATCTTTGAAGGAGCATACAGTAGAATATTAGATCCTTGTCAGACAGAGAGCATAGAGTATACAATTTGTGTCCTCAGCAAGAAATATCCCAGTCTAACCCGCCTAGTGCAGTATAATATGTTGGGGCTCTTATTGGACTGGTTTTTTTATATTGAGTGTTCTCCAAGGGTGGAATTGTTAGCAACTTTCATGCCAAGTCAATAAAAAATGCCAAATTTGATATTAGACTGAGCTTGAGTAAGTTGGCTTAGTCTCACTATTTTTACCCAAAAAGGATCACTTAACTAAAGTCTATGCCATTATATAAATTATGTCCAAGTTTGGAAGTGTATGCAACTGCACTTTAAGATATGCAGAAGTCACAGTTGAGTTTGAGTAGAAATTTAACATATAAAGTTTGGATTTTTAGATTTATTTACATACCGTCAATCTCAATCAACTCATCCCCTTCATGTATACCGGCACGAGCAGCAAGGCTACCGTCCACACAATACAACACTACCTGTGGTGGCAAAACGTATTTTGGTGACAGCAACGAGATGAGTACTTGTGGTCAAGATCCGAGAGATTTCACATCTCGGTTATCTTTTCATTCTCACTTTTTCCTGATAGGTTATTTAAATACATGTAAAGAGTTGATAAATATCAAGATGTAAGTGATCCACATTGAATAAAAAATTATTAAAGACGCACATAGATTAGGAAAGAAACTTCACACTCTGTTATACTACATAACCCTTTCATCTTTTAATAACAATTTCAGCAAGATCCATTAATGGAAAGGACAAAATGCAATTTGATTTATACATCTGCTTCTGCAAAGCCCATCGGTCAGTTAGGTTGCGTTTATTTGCGGTTTTACGTTTAAAAATTGTTCCGGGGAAACGAAAATAGAAAAAAGTGTTTTTGTTAGGAAACAATTTTTGAACAAAAAACGCGTTTGTAAACTTGTTTTGGGAATAAAAAATAAACGGAAACACGTTTGGTAAATTTGTATAATTTTTTTATTTCTTCTATTTTTTAATATTTTTATTTTATTTTATTCTTATTTTTCCTTTTTTTCTTTTTTTTTTTTTCTTTTTCATTTTTTCATTTTTCTTCTTTTGGCCGGTCGCCGGCCTCGCCCGGCCACGGCGAGGCTCGGCCTCGCCTTGGCTAGGCGAGCTCGAGCTCGCCCGGATCCGGCGAGGCCGACCCTCGGCGGCCCCGGGCGAGCTCGGCCCCGCCGGATCTGGGCGAGATCGAGCTTGCCCAGGCCGGCGCGAGGCCGACCTCGCCCAGCTACGGCGAGCCTCGCCGTGGCTGGGTGAGGCCACCGGCCCTCGTCGGCCGGTCGCCGGCCATGGGCAAGGCCGGCGACCGGCGAAAGAAAAAGAAGAAGAAAAAGAAGAAAAATAGAAAAGTGTTTCTTAGTTTTGTTTCGAAATAAGAAACACAAATTTGTTGTTTTTTTTTGTTTTTAAACAAAAGAAAAGAAAAAAAGGCAACGCACACAAACGCATTTATGTTCCTTTTTTGTTCCCAGGAACAAAAAAATAGAAATTTTTGTTCACAGGAACAAAAACAAGTGCCAGCTAAACACACCCTTAATCTAGTTATTAAAGTGCGAATGATAATAACGTTTACATTCTTTTTTTGTTCCGGGGAACGAAACAAAAAAAGGTGTTTGTTAGAGGAACAATTTTTGAACAAAAGAACGCGTTTGGTAACGTTTGGTCGGGAATAAAAAATGAATAGAAACACGTTTGGTAAATTTTATTATTTTTTTGTTTCTTTTAATTTTTTAAACATTTTTATTTTATTTTTCATTTTTTCCTTTCTTTTTATTTTTTTTTTTTTTGGCGGAGTCCACCGGCCTCCGGCGGCCATTGCCGACGGGGCCGGCAACCTCGCCTAGATCCGGCGAGGCCGAGCCTCGCCATGGCTCGGCGTAACCGGCACGGGCGAGGCCAACCCTCGCCGGGGCCGGCGGCGCTCGGCCTCGCCCAGGACTCGCCGGATGCGGGCGAGGCCGAGCTCGCCCGACCAAGGCGAGGCTCGGCCTCGCCCGCACCGCGCGACGCTCCGACGAGGTCGCCGACCCTCGAGGGCGTCGCCGGCCCTCGGCAATGGCCGCCATGGCGAGGCGGTGGCCAGGCGAAAGAAAAAGAAGAAAAAAAGAAGAAAAAAAGAAGAAGAAAAGAAGAAGAAGAAGAAGAAGAGAGATTGTTGTTTCTTCATTTTTGTTTAACAAAGAAACAACAAATTGTTGTTTTTTTTTTGTTCTTATTTCTTTCCAGAAACAAAAAAAAAAAAAAAACGCAACCAAACGCGTTTCGTTCTTTTTTGTTCCTAACAAAATCCGTACAGAAGTGTTCCGGAAACACTTTTCTTTGGAGTGTTACCATGCAGCCCCTAAGTCTCTCTCAAAAAAAAAAAAAATCTAGCTGTTAAGTGAACGTTGGCGAGCTGTTTGTCCCCACCCTCGTCTTCTCCGGTGAGGACCACGCGCCCCTTCTCCCGCCTATAAATAGCGATCTCTCTTCCTCTTCTTCTTCATCGCATCCCAAAGCCTCCATCACTCCCACGACTCTTCTACTCCTCTGCAACTCCGATCTCCCGATGGTTCGAAAGCTCTCGCTTGCTTGCCTGTTCCTACTCGTTTCGGCAATGGTGGCGGCAGGATTGAGGAGCTTCGGGTCCTTCACGGTCGCCTTCGTGGCGGCGGTCCTCCTCATGGCCACGGCGGCCTTTGCTCAGGTGTCCAAGCCAGCGCCGGCGCCGATGGAGTCCGGAGCTGCATTCGCGCCGGCCTCGCTCGCGGTCATCGGATCTTCGGTGGCGCTGTCTCTTGTCGCTCTGGTCAAGTACTGAGGGCCCGTTTCGGCGATTTTTTGGAGTGCGCGCACTATGCCGTTGTGTGGATGTAAATGTTATACAGGGGAGAGCGATTGAGGAGTGATTTGTTTCGGCGGGGGTTTTGATTGGATTGGATTGATTCTCTGTGACCATCGGTGATTCTATATGTTATTTGATATATATATTCATTCATAGATTTGATATATATATATATATATATATATATATATATTCATATATTTTGTATGTCCCATTTGCAATTCTTCTACGAAAAGCGAAATCACATGCTACAATCATATCCAGTTTTCATTCTTTCCTTGGATTGTTTAACAATATAAGTCCATCGAAGAAGCAAATTTTGCAAGCTCGACGTGTTACTAATTTGCCAGTGTTAATTTTTAAAATGGACAACCTGCCCCACATCCCTCAATCTTGTTTCAATCGACCTAGGAAGAATGCATTAAAATTTATCATTTGTAGATAAAAATTAAAGATGAAATTATCCGCAAGATAGAAAGTCTCATTTGATCAGATCTGTCTGTTTTCACTGAGTTCCTAATGGTGGAATTTCGACAAATTTTTTACTGTATATTTCAGGATTCAAAATTCAAATCTTTGAAGTAAGGACGCCAAGTGTAATTTTCATCAAGACGGTTTTTTATTTTCATATACATGATGTGGGGTTTCCTGCCTCTCGGAGCCAAGGTTGCAGAGGTCCCCTCGATAATGAGAATACAGCTATAATTCTGCCTCCGCCGTACATTTTCGCTGTCGGCGGCGGGTCGTCATGTTGCGTCCATGTGCGGAGTTGCCTTTTCAGAAAGCAGCGGAGAATGAGGCGATCCACGCGGAGCGGACAAATACAAAGAAAATAATCAATGGTTGGCAAGACGAGCCTGTCATAAAGATGGGTCAACCAAAATCTTCAATCCAGCGTCTCGCCCACGTTCTAAGTCGGTCACCCACGCGGCGCCGCCCTCTACATACGTGCATCTACACCGCGTCCTTCCAAACTCTACGTGAGCTGTTTCCATTAGAGAAGGCATTCAAAGGACATATATAACATGTATATCCCCTGTAGGACTAAAAATTCAATATGAATTTACGTTTTCCGAACAATGGACTCGCATGAATTTAGAAGAGTAAACGTTGTACGCTAGATCGTTGAAAATACAGTATTTTGTAACGTGCGGAAGTCTTTATACACAGATGCTTCTCACTCGGATGCAAAAGTGGCTTGTGAAGAATCCAACTTTTTATATTTCTGATCCGTATTGTCTTCGCTTGGCTTGGAACAAATTTTTGAATCTTAATGCGCCTTTATTTGGTCCTAAATGTCGCAAAACCGAGACGTGGTCAGTAATCACTGATCTGATCACCCCCGTAGGTGGTCTAGTACCCCCACGAAAGTACACATCGACTTGCCTCTCTGTGCTGAACAGTCTAATTCAAGATAAATCTTCTATTGAAAATGGTGGCGCGCATCAATTTTGAACTGCAAAAGCCAAGTAACTGCAGAACTCAGGTTCTCATGATTGACTAATTTTTACGTTCTTCTCTTAACGTTTCCTTAACTTACTGGATGCAGTACATATTATATATATATGCTGTGCGAAGTTCTCAGCAAACCCGTTTATACTATCGTTTCATTTCTCTAGAATCGAAACTTGAGGATGAATTCATTTGCTTTTCTGGAGCAATTTAATTTTGTATATGTTGGGGCGGCTACACTCAGTCCAGCCCTTCAAGATCTATATAGACACTTGTTCATCATGAGCGATCTGTACAGACAGTCTACACTATGAGATCAAATGGATCCGACATTTCCATCCTTCAGGAAGCTGTACCTTTCGACTCCTGAATGTCCAACTCATGTTCGGCGACCATGACGCAGGAATCGGCTTCCAAGGTTGAAACGGAGCTTTTGTCTTTAAACAATGACTCCTTGGGCACATTAATCATGTCAGCCGTGCACTGGACATCAGGAGTTATACCAACTTGGTCTATGTCGTGGAGAGAAGGAGATAGATACTTTGCTACTGTGACAAATAGAGCCGATCCATCGTGGAGTTCCATTACACTCTGTTTAGATTAAGCAAATGGCAATGACAAACAAAGGCATCAGTGATTAGCCACCCGAGCATTCTAAAGGATAGGAAGGAAGCATGTAACAGCATTAACTGAAATAAACAAAATGACATGGTTTAATGTGTCTTAGACTACAAGCAAATGGATATTTCAAGCACCTGAATTTTGCCCTTGCCAAAAGTTTTGTGCCCCACGAGAATAGCACGGCCATTATCATGTAAAGCTCCTGCCAATATCTCACTTGCGCTGGCACTTCCTTCATTGACCTATCTCAGGTAAAGTAAGAGTAGGTGAACATTATCTGAGTCAAAGTTTAAAGGTTCTGAGATTTTGAAGAACTCACAGAAGAGCGGTCGACTACTTCTTCAAATCCAGATAACACAATTGCATAGAAGCTTGTCAGAAAATCGGACAAGCATCACCGAATGAATGCATTTTAAATGAGTTAACAACTCTATTGACTAAATATTTCATTATCAGGCCCAAGGAATGAAGACAAATTTCCCAGAATCCATATTTGTGAAGTAAACTTGATTTGACAAATTGCCTAAACAAGCTCCATCTAGAGAGAATACGGCGTTGATGTAGTAACACTGCAGCTACTCAAACGGTAGACAAATTGAATTTAATGAGAGAAAAGATTTAATCCAGAGCACAAAACAAGTTGATCGAGACCCCATTGCTTAAGGCATGGTAAACTCCTCGGGCATCTAGCTCCACTCATTTTTTAATCCATGGACTTGTCTTGCACCTACAGGGATATTCTACCACTTCTATCAGCAAGGAGATAAAGCAAGAACAACTGCTCTTGGTCTACATTTCTAGTCCATATTGATCTTTCTATTTGCAGTAATTCAACTAAGAAATTTCTTGCACATCAGCAAGATGGAAGGTGTTTAAAGAACCTCCTGATTGGCTGCTCTAAAATGATTCATGAAGGATTAGATTCTTACAAGCACCACAAGCGGATCATGTGTTATTGCATGCCCATCGATCATGTTGATAGGTTGCAAATTCCCATCACGATCAATAGTGTTCACAAGGGTCTCATCCCCATCAAGCCACATCTGTGCGACATCAAGCCCAGCCTTTACCAGGCCTCCCTGAAAGGATAGTGCAAGGACATCGTGTCACTTATATAGATCAGAAACTAAAAGAAAATAGTGACTAGCAAATTTCCCCCTACATCACTCTAATATTAACCCAGCTACTACCGGATTGTTCCGTAGATCCAATATGTATGAGCGAACATCCTGGCGTTCCATTTCCTGAATAGCACTTTCCACATCAGCAGCAGCATTCTGGGGATTTGGCCAAAGAGCCGTTAGTACATAAGCCAAAAATGGAAAATAACTCATGACTTAAGGAGTTGACAAATTTCCACCAAACCCCACCTAAGAGGAAAAAAACAAGCATCTTTACCTGAGAGAAGGCTGACAATTTAACATAACCAGTCTTTGTGATACTACCATCAGGCATTCTATGAGGAATAACGGCAGTGGATACAGGAGAAAGTTTGATGTACTCGCGGGGTAGTTTGACCTTCAAGCAGTTGAGGTTCCCAGGTCAAATCATCAGCGATTAGCTAAAAGACTAGAAGCTTCTAATGAGGCATGCATTTTCACGGAAAACATAGATAATGGCGTTTCAAACTCCATATGCACGGTATCATATGTATGGGGGAGTTTAAAATTCTTTAAACAAAGCAATTCCAGCAATCAATTAGCACCATGCAACGTAAGAACAAAAAGTACCTCTCTAACAGTAGAAGCACTTCCCCCATCAGTACCCTGGAAAAATGAACATATTCAGCATTTTTTGACATTAGATAGAGACAGCCATTAAAAATCTCAAGATACACAGAAGAACTTTCTTCTCGATACACAAAAATTCAGGTTATCTTAGATGCATGGGTCATTGATGACCAGATAATTGATAGTGAAATATTCATATCTTATAAACTTGGAAAAGTTAGCTCAAGTCTGTGCAGTCTACTGTCATTTCAACTTTGCTAAACATGGCCACATGGACTTCAGGTTCACTTATAAGTTGTTCAAATGATGAACAAACTCTTTTTGCCTTTGAATAGTTAAAGCCCTGGTTCAAATCTATGATGCCTACTCTCATTATAAGCTTAAGGAGTCAGGCATGTATGGTTTAGCAGCACCCAAGTGAAAATAATCACAGAGTATCCTGCAATAATCAGTTAGCGCAGGCATCTCTTGTTTTGCTGACATTCATGCATGTATGTCATCAACTACCAAAGTGAATGTCTATTTGCCAGAATAAAACCTAAGTATTTGAAAATTTATATTGGAAAGAAGCAAAAGGAATTCAAT
The DNA here is from genome assembly GCA_014182575.1 of Eucalyptus decipiens. NCBI lineage: Eukaryota > Viridiplantae > Streptophyta > Magnoliopsida > Myrtales > Myrtaceae > Eucalyptus > Eucalyptus decipiens. The sequence goes on along the minus strand of CM024609.1, from coordinate 40,173,205 downwards.
TACACTGTGCACTTTTACTGTAACAGTGGTGCCAGCACGGCCTCTGAGTTTCTGTGCTGCAACTTCACTGCCGACACCTTCAAGTATCTCCCCTGAATACATATGTGAGAGATCTTAGAAAACTAGAAATATGCTTTTTTGACGTCACGGAGCTAGACATTTGCAAAAAGAATCTTTAAAGTGATAATAAACATCTAGAATATTCACTTATGAGCAGAAACCAATTATTATCACACAATACAAGCACTGGTAACAAGTTTAGGATGAAGACTATCTGCACGTAGCAAAAAGGATACCAACTAGGAAGTGCAGTGTGTAATGACAGCCATTAGCAGACTATGTCTGGAAAAAATAAACAAACAAACATCATAAGGAAATCGTGATGGCCCAACTAATTTTTCAAGGAACTAAGTTGAATTAAGAGCTCATATATTACTAGAACAAGGAGCGGATGGTCCAAAATGTAGGTGCCCACTAAGTTAAAATAGAGGATACAAGTCTTAAAGGAGACGCATGGGAGCACAATCATGTTGTCGTCAGCCTTGGTCATCAATCATAATGAAACAACTCCGTTCAGTTCTTTCATCTCTGAAGGAGCATATGGCAGAATATTAGATCCTTGTCAGACAGAGAGCACAGAGTATACAATTTGTGTCCTCAGCAAGAAATATCACAATCTAACCCGCCTAGTGCAGTATAATATGCTGGGGCCCTTACTGGACTGGTCTTTGATATTGAGTGTTCTCCAAGGGTGGAATTGTTAGAAACCTTTATTCCAAGTCAATAAAAAATGCCAAATTTGATACTATACTGAGCTTGAGTAAGCTGGCTTAGTCTCAACATTTTTACCCAGAAAGGATCACTTAAACTAAAGTCTATGCCTCACGACCAAAAGAAAAAAAAAAAAAAAGTCTATCCCATTATATAAATTATGTCCAAGTTTGGAAGCATATGCAACTGCACCTTAAGATATGCAAAAATCATAGTTGAGTTTGAGTAGAAATTTAACATATAAAGTTTGGATTCTAGATTCATTTACATACCGTCAATCTCAATCAACTCATCCCCTTCTTGTATACCGGCACGAGCAGCAGGGCTATCGTCCACACAATATAACACTACCTGTAGTGGCAAAACGTATTTTTGTAACAGCAACGAGATGAGTACTTGTGGTCAAGATCTGGGAGATTTCACATCTCAGTTATCTTTTCATTCTAACTTTCCTGATAGGTTATTTAAAATACATGTAAAGAGTTGATAGATATCAAGATGTACGTGATCCACATTGAATAAAAAATTATCAAAAACGCATATAGGTTAGGAGAGAAACTTCACACTCTGTTATACTTCCAGAACCCTTTCATCTTTTAATGACAAAATTTCAGCAAGATCCATTAATGAAAAGGAAAAAAATGCAATTTGATTTATACATCTGCTTCTGCAAAGCCCATCAGTAAGTTTTGTATGCACCCAGCCAGCAAATTCAGGTGGCAAAATTTTGGTTCACTAGATGCAAGTGGAACTGATGCTACTCCTAATAAATATATTCATACATATGGAACTTCTAAGGTGGTCTGGAGACATATTTGAAGAGGCAATAGGGGATTTTGACCAAAAAAGAAAGAAGGCAACGTTGGACACAGTTTTGTGAACCATACAAAACAATATCAAATTAAGAAGGTAAGATCCTGCACAAGTGTGAGATCACATTATCTTAAGATTCTATAGATCATGTTGGTAAATCCGACCATCGAGTTTTGCAGTTACTGGGTGGAGGAAATTACAAGGTCACTATAAACCCAATATACAATCGATGTGTAGACCTTAGCCCATCAAAGAAACATAAAAAACAAGGGATGATAGCTTTGCAAAGTTCTGTTGCACTCTGAAATGGTAGAGTCCGCTCAAATATAAATTGCCAATAGAACTTAATATTTGAAGTATGATAACAAGGAAAGTGTGGGAGTCGAACAAAAACAACTGCAGTGCTACTAACCAAATGCCCTGTTTCTGGTTCAGCATTTATGAAGAGGCCAACTCCTTGCAAATTTCCATCACTTCCAATCCTGAAACTCTGATATTCCTGGAAGTACGCATTTGTTAGCAGGACAACCAATGAAAGAGACTATCCTTTTTGTGAAATTAAAAAAGGGGGCAATTAGAGGCAGATGTCTGATTTATCCATCACCGCGAACCCACAATCCATGTGAAAGAAAAAGTTAGCTGTTTCAGCATATTTGAAGAGCATAGATAACTTGCAAAGACCTTTGGGCTAATAATCCGTGTGAAGGGATCTCCTAGAGTAGAAAGCATGGTGCCGATCTTATTATATGCTGCATCAGCCGACCTCAAAGGGAACATTTCCACCATTGTTTGCTGCAGTTTCGAATCCCAATCTGCCAAAGGAAGTTTCCCATTAATTAAACCAATTTTCTACCAGACTCGACTCTGTACTTTAATCCATAATCAGAGTAAGAAGCATGATGCCGCTAAGCAAGTGCCTTTTTTTTTTATGAAGAAACATCATCCGAGTACCTTGATGGTTGAATGTCGGATCAACGAATGTCTCCCTGATCAAACCCCAAGCCTCGACCAGCGTTCTCTGAACTGTATTTACCTAGCATGGAAACACTCTCCTATCTCACTCATACTGCCAGGACATTATTGCAGTCTAGTCTAGAGTAAGCAACATGGAGCAACAGCGGTAACTCAGACAACCACGGTCGCTAAACGGCAAGAGATTTTACAGTACTTAACAAGAAAAGAAGCAAACTGTACATGCGAAGCGCAATTCTTATCAAAGCGTACATAGGCGATATGGTTTCTCGTTTTAATTGGACCACTGTTATTAACACGGAACAAACAGTAAGAACGACCGATCTAACGAGTAGCCACGCGAGCCGAACTCCTCACCTCTCGAACGTGAGAGGCCGGAAACGCGACGGTCAGGGACTCCGCGACGGCCGGGGAGCCGCCGCCGCACACGGAAGCGAAGGCGGCCGCGGCGGCGGCGAAACCGAAGAGGCCCTTCCCGATCGACCCGAGCGAAGGACGATCGTGGGGCTCGGGCTCCGGGGGCGCACGAGAAGCGGAGCAGGCCCTCCATCGCCGCCGCGTCGCGCGGCGGTTCAAGCAACCCGAGCGAAGCGGAAGAGAAGAAGAAGAAGAGGACGGCAATGGCAATGGCAATGGCAATGGCAATGGCGATGGCGATGGGGAAGAAGAGAATCGGCTGAGGATGGCGTGAGACGGCGAGAGATGATGCTGCGACCTGAGGTCGAACTTGTAGAAGAGCCGCTCCATTGTCGATGGAGAGAAGCGCTGGCGTTTGGCGACTCCGAAGAGTTATGGTTGCAGCTAGAGAGGGAATCTGGAAGAGAGTGGAAGGTGGAAGAGGGAGAGAGGGGGAGAGCAGGGGGGTCCCACATGAATCTTGTGGGAGTTGTGGTGGTGAGGGATCTTGCGTGGTGTGCACGTGTCTTCACCTCAGCTGGCTGGCGTCGCACGTTTCTTCAACGGTCTTTTGGAGGGAAACGACCAAAGAACCGAATCGAGCCCGGACGCAACTCTTGCTCGATTCTGTGTGGCTCTAATCTTCGAAAATTTGGAGGACTGGAGGACTAAATCGAAATTAGGACGCAACTTTTGATGGAGACTCGTGTGTTAGATTCAATCTCAACCTCAACCTCAAGTTCTTAAATTAAATTGCGTCATTTTTCTTGATTTATAACTTAATTGTCAGCATCATTCATTCATTGATGTTAGCATGTGATTTAAATGGACAAAAAGTTTCAAGATTTATTTGAATTGAATTTTCTTTATTTTCCTTTTTGCTTAATTTAAATCTTATGACTAAGGCATTTTGACTTTTTCTTTTCTTTTTTCAAATTCAAAGTTCTCGAATGTTTTAAACACACAAGCCCACAGTTACTTAATAATGTCTGCATTTGGGAGTTTTTTGAGTTAGCATTTCAAGCTCAACTCAAACTATTGGACGAAATGAGCATCGCCCCTAAACTCGAGACAATCAAATCGAGTTCTAATAATCTACCTGTTAAGCTCAAGTAATTTTGGAATGGCTTTAACTTAATTAGAAATATGAAACTCTAGAAGCAATTAAAAGTCAAAATTGCTACCAAAAAATGAATATAAGACAACAGCGGGTTTTTAATTAGAAATTAAAGCCATTTGAAGTTGTTTATTATTAGCTTGATTAGTTGGACAAGCAATTGATTAATACACCACATCAACTCACAGTTCCAACATTGAAAGGTAATATTATCTTTCGCAATGAACTTTCAACGGTTGCATCTTCCAGCTATGAAACTCTGGAAGTAATTAAAAGTCAAGATTGATACAAAAGTTGAATATAAGACAATGACGGGTTTTTAATTAGAAGTTACAGCCATTTGAAGTTGTTTATTATTAGCTCGATTAGTTAGAGAAGCAATTGATTAATACACCACATCAACTCACGATTCCAAAATTGAAAGGTAACATTGTCTTTCGCAATCAACTTTCACTAGTTGCATCTTTCAGCTTGCAAACTTTCTAAGCTATCTACTAAAATAGAGCTTCGTTATATTCTAGTCAAGAGTTCAAGATTCCCATTTTAAATTGTAATTCAGTTTCTTAAGAGGAATATGATTATGAATTGATATGAAAATATAAAAGAAATTCCTGAGACACTCCCAATCCGAATTAGGAGGATTTGGAATGATCAAAAAGCCCATGAGGTGCGTCGTTGGGGCCGTAAATCGTTTAGATAAGCTCAGGCCAGCGATGCTCTATACGGGCCTTGCGCTGCGTTCTGAAGCTAACCAGGTTTTCCATAGGTAATTCGAATTCACATGAGCATGAGGATATTGACATTTTGGCAACATCGGTGTTAGAAGTTTATGTTTTGATCACCCCATACTCTCTTTCCATTGATCAAGTCCATATCTTTCGCTTACCCACGACGAAATATGGGACTCCGGCGCATCTTGCCTATGTCATATAAAGAAAGTTAGGTTCAATTTCTTCCATCTATATGAAGATTAAAGAAAGAATAGTGCTCGTACAAAAACTCAGTTGCGACTTGTAAGAATACCCACCCCATACTCCCTTAGCACATGAATCTGTAAATTGAAATTCTCCATTATGAATTGACCCAATGGGTTAGGTTTAGTATACCCCAGAAGATTTGGCCCACTTTGATATTGTATGCAGCTCCATTTCTGAACTGGGCTCATAAATTGGGCCACATGAAAGGTCACCAAAGAAGTTAAATCAGCGTCTGTTGCGACTTGCTAGCAGGACGGCGAAACATGGGTTCTATGGATCTGTGACTGTACATACATACATACATACATACATACATACATACATACATACATATATATATAAACACACATACACACACAAACACACGCGCACACACTTGGAAGGATTGAATGTATCAATGAAGCAGTTCGTTTTGATTCCAAAAAATGCGATATGCATAAACATCTATTTTATCATTATCACGAGGTAGCCTTTATTAGAGCTTTTGAAACACTAAACTAGTCTGAAGCTGGTGGTTCAGGGTTCCATGATCTCATCGCAAGCTAATCGATTAGTAGACCCATCAAACAGATGGGTGGGTTTGGGTCGGTCACAAATAGTCCAACCCAAATAAACCTACTAAACTCGTTTTGACTTCTTTTCACACACTGCAAATCTAGTTCCTATTGCTAAAACACTTCCACTTTTACACAATTTACGATGGTCGAACTAAGGTGAGAGTATGGAGTGAGTGATCATGAGATTGGGTGAAGGCGAGCAAAACTGAAGATAGAGTAGTAGAAATTAGTTAATTTAAATAAGTTGTAAACCCATTTATAATTCATCTATAATCCATTTAACGTGTATATTGTGTTTAATCCCATTTACTCAATATAACTAACCAATCTATAACCCATTTGACAGTTATGTGGGTTAAAAATAGGTTTAAACCCCACTTTGATGAGTCTAGTGACAAGTCAAGACTCAAGACATTTCAAAAAAGAAATTGAAATGATCTCAGGTGAGAGTTAGTACCTAGAGGCAACTCCTCTACCAGTTTGCCTAACATGCACATTCAAGTAGTTTCTAAACACTGTCTCAAATGCCTAAATGGTATCGATACCTATCTTTTTCAACCCTACAATCATGCACACGACATTGTTCACACAATCAAAATGACGGGTCATATTATCCCCCATCATACATGTTCTCCCACATTCCATGTGCCAAATCTGTTTGAAGCTAACGATGATACAAAAAACAAGGAGAATTCGATTCAATAGGTCACAATAATGGAAAAAGAAGAAGAAGAAATTATTGCACGATTAAGAAAATTGCTCAATACCCCACTGACTGCCCTTAAAAGGCAAAACATCTATCATTTTCCGAACCCAGCATTTATGGAGAGAGTGTCGCCCCCATCGAAATTAAAGTTTTTTCCCCAAGACAACAATCGGAATTCCAGTTATGTTAGATTAAGATCAGATTATGTTGGATGGGTTTTATTTATTTATTTATTTTGGGAGGAAAGAATGTGAGTTGCATCTGCTAAAGAAAACATGAACCCAACCGAACTTGTCAGGTCCGATGCGAGACACAAATTCGTGAAAAGTGGTTTTTTATTGGGACCAAAGCTGTCTGCTAGATCATCTTTTCCCCTTCATATTGCACAAAGAAAAGGGGAGGCTTTGATTGGGCTCCCCAAAGTTAAAAATTTGAGGGGAAAAAGGCATTGGAAAGAGGGGAGTGAAGAGGCCTACCCTTAAAGCAGAAAGGCGGGAAAAAAAAGAAAAGAAGGGTATTTAATATTTGCCGGGATTGGGAAAAAGCATAGAAAATTAAAAATAGCAAATTAGGTATTATGTACTAGGCGTACTTTAAATTTATGAGGAAGTCTACCCTTTCAAATCATTCAAAATAGCCCATTTGCATCCATATATGGATAGGTTTTCATGGGTGAAATTGAGGGAGTGAGGGGCTAGATATGTGTTCTTGACCTAATCAATCAAAGGATGATTTCTATGTTGGCCAAACAGTTTGGTGGAGAAATGTAGGAATCACCATGTTGAGACCATAGGCTCATTCTTTACCATCCAGCTACCATCATAAGCCTACAACTCCCACAAATTACTTAAAATTTTATGTCTTGATTTGTGTTGAATGTAGTAATATTATGCATTTTCCTACTTCATGAACGTCATAACACCTTGCGGTTCTATGTCAATTTGTCCCTATGACTAGTATGAGGAGCAAGGTTCTCCTGTGGTCATTTTGACTGGAAATTTGATCTTAGAACTCAAATATGTATGAGATCTGATTATTTGGAAAAAAAAAAAAATGTTAGGAGCAATGACAATGATCTGCCACATGCAATGTATCCTTATTTTTCCTAATAAAATTCTAGCAACGTTAGACATAGTTTTATGTCGAAGGGGTGAGAGATGAATTAGCTGGTCATCAACCAATGTCTATAACATTATCAACAATTCAATTATCAAGCAACCAAGTTTCTAATCAATCATGCATCTCTGATCTCCACGTGGTTGGAACCTAGAGTTCAACTCAGATCTTTAAGACTTCCTCAATCATGAGCTAAAATCAGGCAAGGCTTAGCATTACAAATCATTACATCCATCCTGGATTTGCTAGCTAACAAATTGAACACACCGTCCATCTTGGACCTCCAAATGAAGCAAGTGGAGATCAATAATAGGGTTTGAGGGAGTCAGCAAAAAATACCGATGGAAGGACGAAAGTGACATATTCATAGGCAGATTTAGATTTATGGGGTTCATGTATCAGACTTTGCCCACGATCTCTCTCTCTCCTCCCCCCCACAATTAATTCACCTCTCCATTATGTTCATGTGAAGGGTCCACTTCTCATGCTCACTCCAGGACAATTCGAAGCGGAATTCCAACCATAAGGGCCAAAATTAGAAAGAAACTTCAATGGGTCTTGTGCACTGTGAAATTGGAAAAAGAACATTCAAAAACCCTAAAGAAAAGGGAAAAATTAGGATCGATGACCAGTCAAAGAGAAGATTAATTACTAAGCCATTGTAAAAGAGACTTATTAGGAGTAAAAGGTGAAGGTTGAAAAGTTATAAAGTGAGTGGCTGATTCAGGAGCCTCAGGATCTTGTATTTACTTTGAGAACCTGATCTAATGGGATCAATGGGGGTGCATTTTTATGGGTCTTTTCAAGAAATATATTGAGAAAATTAGGTGAGATGCTTTAAATTATTTGGGAAGAGTCTAACACATATCATACATGTGGAAGAAGTCGGACAATGTTTTACCTGCACAAACTTTTATGGTAAAACGACAGCTATCGCTACTCTTTATTATGATATCATTCATGCCTCTTTCAATTCTATAATTAATGTACCATATATCTTGGACTGATGCACCTATAAGTTTCATGTTTGGTGTGTCTATCTATTTTGGCGCTTCGTTTATTTCGCGAAGAAATAGTAATTTGAAAAATATTTTCCTAGTAATGATAATGTGTGTTGCTTGGAATAATTGATTATTGAAAAATATTTTAATTACCGACAATAATTAGTGTTGAAATATTTAGATAGATGATGAAAATATGTTTTGTTAATTCATTTTCACAAATGATATATGTGATCATTTTTAAAAATATATTTCAAATCACTCATATGCCACAAAATAAATGGAGCCTAAATCAGTTTCAATCCACATTCATGAAGAGATGCTATTTTGATTACATTGAATTATCATAAACCTCATCTAGTTTCCATTTTTCCTAGTGATCGATTCCTTTCCATAACGAAATTATCTACCGCAAGAAATCAAGGTTTCGATACATACTACCAAACCCTAGAGCAAACCCTTCACATTTTTGTCAAGAGCGGGCAAGAGATCCAAGTAAATAATTGAGAGAGAGAGAGAGATGGACTCCATCTCCCATTCAAATCAAAGAAAGCCAAGCAGTGCATGAGCACTGAGTTTTCTATAAGAGAGAAAAACGACAATCTCTGTGAGGAGCGCGAAATAGGAAGGTGAGGAAATTATTTCCCCAGGGTCCACACGAGAGTTGCCGGGGACTTGCAAATGTACTCTCTCTCTCTCTCTCTCTCTCTCTCTCTCTCTCTCTCAATGGAAAAAACTGACAAATCAACGATGTAGAAAACGAGTGAATCCAGTTAATCTTCCCTCGTCTCTTGGTTCGCCTCAACCTACCTGCACATCATGACTCGTATTGATTGTCAAAGGTCCTATGAATCTTAGGGTCCTGTCTAGAAATTTTCTGCAATTTTGTAACATGGGTCACCCACCTTTTCTCTTGCGACAGTTTGGGCCTCTGGCGTGTTTATTCCTTTTGTGTGGAGATGGCTCCAAAGTAAAGTGCTCTGATCCCCTCATTTCAAGGGATGGATAAAGCACTTTGAAGCATCTAAAAGGAGAAATTCAATAATTGATTTGTTTTTATCAGTATAAACGGATATAGTAATGTACATTCAGTGCATGAGCAAAATCAACACTCTTGAAACCGGCAGATGATTCTCTTCCTCGAAAAGCATTAGTGAGTGTGCTATTTTTTTTAATTTTCAGTGCCCCAAAAAAAAATTTGCAGGGAATTTGTTGTAGAGTTTAGATTTGGAGATGATTTTGGGTTTTTGAGTAGGCCTTGAGAAAATATTACTGTAAGTATGTAAATAAGTACACTGATATACAAGACTTTACTATTGTGGGTTGCAAGATAACAGGACTCCTGTAATTAGTTCGACAAGGACCATTATACCATCTGTACAGTGCAGTAATAATTCGCTCATAGATCTAATCGAGCTGTAAAGATGATGACTACACTATGTATGCTTCTTTCTTTTTCGATCCGCATGATGTACAAAATGCACAAGGAGATAAGAAGAATATTGCATAACAAATTTGTTGAAGACCAATGACTTTGAAGTATCAAGATCGAGTGTTCTAAAAAATTACTAGAGAGGTGCATATGATTTTTGTTAGGATTTCGAAGAATTTTTCTCGTCGTTATATTACATTTATCGAGACCATCATGGTTGTTGACCCTTGAAAATTAATTGGCGTGGCTACTACGTGTGTCTGCAAATTTTCATGTTATAGACTATATTTCTTTACCACATAATCTATGAACAGAATTTACAAATCGAAAAATCTAAGGAGAGTGTTGAATAATCCGGGCTCTCACTTTACAGAGTCATGTAACTTTATTGAAGAAGATTGATAAGGAGGAAACAAGTTTGAGACTCATTAAATCGTCTTTATCTATATGATGTTTCTTTTATGTTCGAAAGCGAAATTCTAATCTTCTTTACCAAATGTTTTCATTTTTCAACCGAAGGACCTATTTGTATGCATACTTCTGTGTCAACTCTTCGATTTTGTGAAAGTTTTCTAAACGTTGGATAAAAAAATGTCAAATATGATGAGCCTAGAAAGTTTTCAGTTAACAAAAATTAAAGAGTCAATTTGAACGTACAATCATATACTATGTTGTGTTCTAAATCTTTCAAGCTACCCTGTACAATATTTATGCATGAAAGGGACTAATAATACTTGGGCTAGACATCTATGGGAAATTGGTGAAAGCACTCTTTTGTGAAAGTAAAAGTCCATTGTGTTTGTCGCTTGTTTTACCATTTCTTTTTGCGAAAGGTATAGTGATCCTGGCCTATAATTATCATTTTTTGAGCGTCATCTGTGATGCATGTACTAATATATGTCCCACGAAAATTCAACTTAAGCCGTCCAACTGGCCGTTCAGCACCCGATTTTAGTGATGCTGCGTGCAACCGAAACCCTAATTGGCATAACTAATCTGCAAATGATTATCAATTTCGCGAGCATACTCATCCAAAAGAGTCGATAAATTTTTACAAAGTTGTAACAATTCGCCGCACGCCAAATTATTGCTATGTTGATGCTAACCATGAAAGAATGCATGACCAATAGCATCGTCTCTATCTTATATTATGTTCTAAAAGCTACTGTGTTTAGTCTACGTGTGAAATGCGTATGGACGATGCGTGTAAGTGTTTTCGCAGCATACTTAACAGGCGGCGAGCTGAGTTTAATTGATGAGAATAATAGAATAATGGTGTCACCGGAATAAGGCATTTGAACGATCATCACTGGAGAGTTAGAGTTCATGATATGTTTGTTTTCAAAACTTTGAATGGAATATCTTGTGTTCGATTTGAGGTACTTATAATGTAGGGTATTGTTCCTGTTGGGTTTTGATATATTCTTCCTAATCCGTGTCCTTGGATACTCGCATTTTTCCCCCTTTATCATCGTTATCTAATAGGATCTTCTGCAAGTAGACTTGATTATGTGCCCAAATTGGATCTTCAGAGAAATTAACTAGATATACCTATGTTTGATTGATAGGCATGAACGTCAAACCAGAGCTTTTGTCCAACCTTTAGCAGAGAGAAAAGCCTGGATCTATATCATCTCTCTCTCTCTCTCTCTCTCTCTCTCTCTCTCTCTCTCTCCTCGCCCTGGGTGTTGATTAAAGGAGGCCCTTTTCTTCTCTATGAAGCTTTTCTTGATATTCCCCATAGAAAGATACCCCAACACACCCACAATTTGGAGAATCTCCAAGCATCAAAGCAAATTAGTAGTTAACTTTAGGTGAAGAAAAATGAGAGGAGAGAGAGAGAGAGAGAGAGACTAGAGATTTTTTTTGGGCTACCCGTTGCAATTTTTTTTTCCTTTTCAAAGGTGATAATTATGGGTCAAGAGATTATTTGGTTTTCTTTGCCTTTCCCCTTTTTCTTTTTGCTCAAATGGGACCTCCCAAAAACAAAAAGTTGTCTCATTTACCCATCGGAGGATCACCACCATACTTCAAATTCTCCTACACTCTTCTCCATCACTCGATAACCTTCAAGAATAATTTCACTAGCTACCTGAATATATGTGTGGTTGGTCCCCTACCTTGTCTTGTTAGTGCCTAAAGAGAATCGAGGGATCGAGAATTTAAAGTCGATATAAATTATTACTACAATTTTTCCCTTGAGGATCAGAGCTTTATGTGTAAATATAAATGTCCATATGCTCAACTTTCTCTTTCCTCGTATCTTTTTCGTGAAGACCCTTGCAAAAAAATCTGAATTTTGCATAATCGATGATATAAAAAGGTTTAAAAGATGAGATACATATGATATGCATTGATCTTTAAAAAAAAAATAACATTTTTTTCTAGCATATGTATATGTTTTGAGCTTGGGGTTAATAGTCTCTAATGGAAAGAGTAACGAGACCGGCACAGGTAATAATTGACATATTGGGATTTCTACATCAAACCTCTAGTCGATATTGAACCCCATCACTTGCTAATCAAAAGATGAAAGGGAATTGACATAGTTGGGCTTCTATATCAAAACCCTAGCACCAATTTTTTCTATTTTCAGATGGAAATGCCGCGTAATTAGAAAGTGGGTGGCCCTAAATTCAAAATGATGTCTGAAAGAACTTGAAAGCTGAGTGGTGTGATTCAAGCTAGAGGAGACAGAGTGTCCCCACATGTGTCAGAGCGAGGATTAAAGGATGAAGAACACACACATTTATCCCTAGATGCCTGATCGGTCTTCTCGATAAATTGCGATACCATATAATATATCTTGTGGGTAGAATAAATTAAACTAAGAGATTATTTCTCAAACTCACACAATTGCATGCAATTCCACTATTTTATTGAGAATAATCGAGGAGAAAAAAGCTTATGGGGATTTTAAGCTCTCTGGAAAGCTGCCCTAGCTGAACTTTGAGTTTGTTAGGGTTAAACATAAATTTGCGCTTACTTTCACTTTCCAACCCAACCGACATTCAGTATAGAGAAATAAAATTAAACATGCATCGGATATAATTCTAGTAAGTATAATTTATATATTTAGACGTCTATCCGCGATTTAAAGCGTGTCTTTTAATATACGGTTTCAGTAAAATAATCTTTAGCTGGCACCCTCTTGATTCACTGGGTACTTTTTTGCCCAACAGTAGACACAGAAATCAGTAAAAAAACTCTGCCAATGGGCCATCATCCCAATCCCACTGACACTTTTGTCAGTTAAACATCTTGAAGATGACGATGAAGACGGTGGCGATACATTTGAAGAACAAAACGGACGTGACTTTGAAGAATTTCGAGGAAAAAAAGAAAAAAGCTTTGCTAGGTTTTTCTCTTTTCTTGCACAGTAGTTCCGCAGCGTCCTGATATCATTCAATACCATACCGGAAACGCTTTTCTGCACTACATGTTACAAACATGCAGAAACAGCAGCGGTTTCAGAGAGGAACAGAGACTCTCAGACGGTCAAAGATTTATTGAAACGTCTCTTCAATCTACAGTTCACCCGTCAGAGCGAGGTTAGAGAGAGGGCTTTGTGTGCAGCACTGTCGTGAAGCGAGAAACTAGCCCTACAAACCAGAACTTTGTTTTGCCTCCCACCAAAACTCTCTCTCTCTCTCTCTCTCTCGGGCACACGCAAAAGCACAAAAAATAAAGCTGCGAACGAAGATTCATTCGTGCCATTTTGAAGGGTGTCCATATTCGTGTGGCTCAACTGATGACCCGCATTTTTTTGTCCCAGTCTACGCCCTTAATAATTGATTGCATTTTCACCCTTCTCCCTCTTTTGCTTTTCCCCTCTCTCTCTCTCTCTCTCTCTCTCTCTCTCAATGGAAGTACATCACCCTCATCTTTCGCAAAAACGAGTTACCTGTGTCTATTTCTCAATAGTTGAACCAATCAGCATTTAGGAAATGAAATATTTAAATAACCTTCCACAGAAAATATATATATAGAGAGAGAGAGAGAGAGCAGTGGAGCCTGTACTTAACAGTATCTTCTTCCTTTTTCTTTCCTGCCGATTCATCCACCGATGTCTAGATGAGCTTCCTCGACATACAAGATAATATTTTTTGTGCAGTGTACGGTTTGCTGGTGAAAAGTTTCATCTTCACAAGTGGTCTCAAGATCATGGCATTAACTCAATGCACATATGTCGGGGTATGGAGATCGCTCGTGAAAAGAAACTTTTTCAAGGGCGACGCGCCTTTATGAAGTTCGTATAAAAGGAGCAATCTCTTCTTTCCTTACATTGAGCTATATATAGGTTAAAGCGCAAAAGAATTGCACCCACGAAAGTCCATGGCTGATTAGTTCAATGGATGTCCATTTTTTTAGTAAACTTGAGATGTTGAGTTGGATAATATTTCCGATAAGATTTTCTCAAACCGTGACATAAAAAATTGTGGTAACTCGATAGATTTTCACACGTTATACTAAAAGCTCCAAACATATTTAATTTCATATGTAATATCACCATATCGAAGTTTCATTCCACAACAATCATGTATCCAAAATGACAAAGCAATCGATTGTGTCGTTGTCACTTCTACGCTTCCCTAAATATTTTCCCCCTCCTTCTAGCCAAAAAATCTAATAATTTTGCTTTGAATTTCCCCAAGCAACGGTGAATCTCAAAAGGGTATATGTTCCATCGATCTACTAACCCATCCATCTCTCCACTAACCAAAGCGCAGGAGCATCATATGCACCCCAAAAAAGCTGGTGCATTTTTGCAGGACATGAAAAGCCTCTATACATAATTTTCATATTCATCTCCGCTTTCGCTACTCAGAGAGCCACCATGATTTGGTGAAGAATCGCAGAAGAGAGGATCTTCAAAAGGGCAGTTGGTTATTATAGCCAAGAGCAGCCCCCCAAATATGCGGAATATTTATTAACAACCTCGACACTTCATGACATGTCTTTGATTAATTAGTGCCCTCTCGTCATGATCGCCTCCTAAAGGAGCTTCCTTGTCGTTTGACTGGCATCCGCTGGTATGCCTTTATTCGTTCGGAACGGATGATTGTTGCCAATGTGTAGGTCACTCGAAAAGGTATAATTCACACGCCGAGAAGATACCATATATTATTTCAATGTAAGAAATCTCGAATACTTTCCTTTAAAACATAGGATAAGGCATCGAGGTGGTCGGCTAGCTTGAAATAGGAGAGCTGGTCAAAACGAAGTAGTTTCTCCTAGCTGCCAGAGAGACGAATACCTACTTATTCCATGAATGCATAAGCTAGTTAAGCATGCATACATGTTATGCAATGTTCGTTCTCGCCATATAATACCTACCCGCAAGATACGACTCAAAAACTTCAACTAAATCATGGCACCACCACGTGGTGCGACATTCCATTCCAGTAAATACCAAGATAACACCGTATGAATAATATGTCACAAATTACTTCCTCGCATATAGGGGAATAAGCTTAACATTTGCTACCTTTTCCTAGAGAATACTTCTCATTAGTCAGCTTGTGGCTTATTTAAGTTTTTTGAGCCACATACTGAAAGCTCTAATAAGCATCAAGTAAAGAAACTAGATATATACCTCTCATATAAATTAAGATCGCCGCAACCATCAGATGTTTCAGAACCTACATTTCAAGGTAAAGTACTCCATGATATATATATAATGTTTAAGAAGGGTCACACACTAATACATTTCATGAATTTCTTCTTAATCATTGGCCTTGGCTATACAATTGGAGAACAAGCTCACAAACTCTCTAAAAGAAATTCTCAAAAGGCCACTACACTTATCAAACTTGATCATCCTATTTTAGTTACTTGCCATACCCTAATTCGCCTACTCCTTTTTTTCCCTATTTCTCACTGCGTGGACTCGTTGTCTTGCTCTACCTCAGACGCTGGCTCATCGTCTTCTTCGAACCTGTCAATGCCATATGCGGCGTGGCCGCTTCCAAAGGCCTTGATGTGGTCCTTGAGCGACCTCTTGTGCTTGAAGTCGGACCCGCAAATGCAGTACCAGAGCTTCCCGCAGTTCTTCTCGTGGGTCCTCCAGTCGCCCCGGACCGCGAACGCCTTGCCGCACTTGCGGCACATGAAGGGCTTGATGCCATGCTTGCGCTTGTAGTGCGTCTGCAGTGTCCGGAAGTCCTTGAGAGGCTTTGCCCTTGGGTGGTCGATGTTGTTCCGGCAACCAGGCGCGCAGCAGTAGCAGGGAAGCCGGAGCATGCCTGTTGGTTGTGTGCCTCTCAGAGACTCGGGGCCTTTCCGGTACTGAGATCCATGCCCCCACATATGCATCTGCCAGCAAAAAATATAAAATATAAAATAAAATTCCTAGAGTTATATATGCTCATATACATCGGCAAACTTAGACAAGCTAGATCATTTGGAAGTAGAATCAGTCTCTCAATTGCCATGCTTATGTCGACGGACAAATTATTGCTCGGAAAAAGGTGATTACAGTTTTTGACTGGCGTTGAGGGTTCTGTCTACTTCTTTATGTGTCTCATGTTAATTGAATTACTAAGCTGAAAAGAAGGACGGCCTCTCTCTCTCTCTCTCCAGCATCAAGAGATAGTTGCATAGTGTATATATATGACACTTTTCCTCAGACAATGCGACGCAAGAACGTGCCTTTACTAAAGTTTCTATCCACTTGACCTAAGAATGAACATTGACAATTAATGACTTTTAGTCATACGCAGAAAGCATATATTTGTCAATGGAATCTCTAATGTTCTTTTTGGTGAACCTGATTCAAGAAGAAGACGCTCTCATCAGATGGCTTCTGGTTCTAACCTATTCATTTGCTATATGATAGAAGATCAAGATACGATATATTATCCTTTATGTTAATGGTACAAATTGAAACGAAGGAACTAAGGGTGGTGGTTCTTGTTCTGCCCCAAGTTTTGCATTTTCTTACCGAGGTTCTTCAGCACAGAATCTAATGAAAGAAAGAAAACGAGAGAGAGAGAGAGAGAGAGAGAGAGAGGGAGGGGGAGGGAGGGAGGGAGGGAGGGAGGGAGGGATTTAATGAAAGAAGCTAATATCTTTTCACTCTTAAATCACGGTTCAGTTATACGCAGACTGCCGAATGTTCATACATAGAAAACGAAGTTCCTGATCAAACCGAAGCCAATCAGTGTCTTCTGGTTAAAAATCTGCAAAGTTTTCAGTTGTACAAGCACTTGCCGTAATAGAGCTCGAAGAAGCACAGACTTCAAGAAACTAATCAAGAAGGGAAGGGTGCATAAGGAACATTGGTCTGTGCTGTTCAATCACATAAAGGCAAAGCTCTAGCTAATACTGACCTCTCTCTCTTTGTCTCTCTCGGTTTGGGTCTCAGAAAAAAAGATATTTAAACTCAAAAACCCCCACAAAAAAGCATGCAAATCAGACACTGACCATATCCATGAGTCCATGACCACAAAATTAAAATACTACCTCATCTTACCCATGTTAGAAAAACTCGAAACTCCATGCTTTTTAGAGAGAGAGAGAGAGAGAGAGGAGCTATCAGTACACATATCTGAATCAAGGCGACATCCAAGATCGTCGCGAATAAAACCCAAATTAAGCCCGTTTGTCTTTCTTCTTTCTTTCTTTGTTCTTTCTTTTCCATTTCATATTCTCACTTACTAAAAAGGGAAACTGTGTGTGTGTGTGTGTGTGAGAGAGAGAGAGAGGCACAAACCATGGATCAGTTAGATCAAATTGTGAAATAAAAACCTAAGCTAGTTGCGTAGTTTAGGTTTACCTGCATGTTGTTGTAACGGTTGAAGGTCTTGAAACAAACAGGGCAAGAGAACTGGGTCGGGCCAATGAGGATCTGGGAAGGGGTTGGGATCCAGTACTGCCCCTTGTTTATCCGGCTCATCAAGTACCCACAATCCTCCCCAACACCATGTTCTTGATCTGGCTTGTTGTGATGATCATGAGCTGTGATGATCTCTGACGAAGAACATGAAGAGGAAGAAGAAGCGAGCATCATCACCGACGCCAGCTCAGCAGCGGTGGGGCTTGGTAACCCTATGTGGAGTGCCACAGTCACTCCAGTCTCATCATCATCATCGTCATCTTGGTCACCATCATCATCCTCATCTTGAGCTCCAGCCGACTGTTTGGGCCTGTCCACTTCCATGAGAAAGTTCTCTTCTTGATTTAGCCCTTGCCCTTGCCCTTGCCCTTGCTCATGTTCTTGTTCTTGTTCTTGTTCTTGTTCTTGATCTTGTTCTTGCAGTCTTGTGGGGCTCAACAGGCTGAGGAGAGGAAGAGCTTCTCTGATAGGAGGATGAGGAGGTGGGGTCTGTTCATGGTGATGGTCGACGAAGGTGAAGTTGTGATAAGCTGAGGAAGAGTAGTAATAAGGCGGCTGTGGATTTGAAGGTGGAGAGAAGTAATGGTGGTGGTGGTGGTGGAGAGGGTTGAATTTGAAGAAAGGGTCGGTCATGGCGAAGTCTCTGATCAATCTTGATGAGAGAGAGAGAGAGAGAGAGAGAGAGAGAGGAATAGTATGGCTTGGTGGTATTAGCTTTTATAGAGAGAGAGAGAGAGAGAGAGTGGAGAGAGCTAGAGCATGTTGTTGACAGGAGTAAAAGGGCGACGAAGATAAAACCACCCAGCGCAGAAGACCCTCCTCCTTTTTTCTTTTTCTTTTTTTTTTTTGGCTCTTTATTTTTCTTTCTTCTTCCTCTGCCTTTTTGGGCGCATACCTCAGGAAAGTTAATGTTTGAATTATTGTTGTTGAAAATATTCACTTTAATGGGGACCTAGGCAAAAGAAGGTCAAAAAATAGGGACCTAGGCATAGGATAACCCGTTATATGATGATAATGAAATAAGACGAGAAGAACTTTCTATTGGATGGAGCGAAAAAAAAATAATAGAGCCCATGCCGGGTCTCAAAAATTAAGAAATATAAAAGCATTTTTTGGCCCTCAAGTTCTTGATTATTAGTTCGTCTAATATGACCTTTCAACTTGCATATTTTTTCTAATCAAATACCTCCAACACCAAATCCCAATAATTATAACTAACTCATCTATTAAAAGTTAGCAAGAGTTTAAAATTAAAAATTGAAATGAAATATTCATGTTGAGAATTCTCATTATCAATGTTCATGTTGTATTTATCTTTGGAAAGGTGTTTTTAGTACCATGCATTAACGTAGTCCATGGTTACAAAAGGTTTTCCACATCACTCATAATTGGTGGCTCCTTGAAGGATTTGATTTGAAAATTAACGCAAGTTCAGAGATTTAATTAGACATACTAAAGTTAAAAAAAAATTGACTGGGAAAAAAGTGCAAGTTAGGAAACCAAAAGATCGACTTTTACCCGAAAAAAGGGAATACATTTTCATATTTCTGCATTTTGATTCGTGCTGTTCTCCATAGAATGAGTCTATCGAGGGTTAAGATGGAAATTGATATAGATCTTGCACAGGTTTTCCATCCCAACATTAAGACCCTTCTCTTGGTCATTCAAACGAGACTACCTGCTACTCTCCAAACACCATTGATTCCCATCGGGCCTCGGAAACTTTTTGATTCACGGAGTTTGCACAGGACAGCAAGTGAAGATTATTCTTACTGAACTGGCTCATTGTACCGAATCAATGCTTTAATTCTAGCCTTCTAATCACTTCAATGCTGGCCTAACAAATGTGTCACCTTTGAACTATGTGCAATTTTTATTTTTTTTATCGATCCTCTTTTATTCCTACTCTAATACTCACTCTCAAACTTTTGCTCTGGTGGGGATTCGAACTTCCCACCTCTCCCTTCCAAGTTGGAAGGATAGCTACTGGGGCAAAAATTTTAGTTATTGTATAAAAAGAAGAAAGAAGTTTTTGTTATTATTTTGAGGCATTAGTAAGAAAAATTGCCCAAGCTAGTCAATGACTAAATGATGTATCCGAGCAATGTGATTTAATTTTATTCTAGCTCCATGTAACATTTCAGGAATATGGTCACAATGGAAGCGAATCCATACGATTCCTTTAGGATGCATTTGTTTCACAGAAAGAAATAAATTGAAAAATATTTTCCCAAAAATAATTGCATGTATCCCTTGAAATAACTAATTAATAAAAAAAATTTATTGACAACAATTTTATGTCCAAACATATCATGGATGATGAAAGTGTTTTTCATTCATTTATTTTGTAAGCGATACAAGTGATTATTTTTAGGAAAATATTTTTAAAATAATCTATTTTTCCGCAAAACAAATGGAAGTGTGGATCATGGAGGTATTCATATGAAGAATTGAACTTAATCTAGTACACTTGGCTATACATAAATAACAGGTTAATGATACCGATTGTGGAATTAATTTCTGTTTTTATATATCCAATAAGAATTATAAGTCCTAACCCCAGCTAATAATGCTTGATTTATGTTGAAAATCGCTCATACTGACTAAGATGCCCTCACATGAACTGAAAACCGCGTGCTTGTAACTGATAAAAAGCTTAGGGCACTGAAGAAGAGGATAAGAAATAGTGCACATCGAACTTATGCACGTACACATAACAGGTCGGCAGCTAATTTGGACAAGAACATGAAACAACTTCCAAATTTTTCTCAGATATCAAATAATGCTGTCGAAGGTCCTCAGGATTTTCCAAATGCTTGTAGTTAGTAAGCAGCTCTATCTTCAGAGGGTTCTTGATAATAAATGAACAAAGGACTGAAACGGGAGATTTTACTGCTTTGAACAGAGGCTTGTTGTACTATGTATGATTACTGTTTCGATGATGTTAATGAGAGTCTCCTCCTACCAAACTTGCAAACGAAAACCGAAGTAGAGGTGCTCTCGCTAATTTGTCTGTTTCTCATCGCAGAGCATCAAAAAATGCAAATGAATTTCCATGAGGGATTGTAGCTATCAAGGAATTGCTGCAACAAGTTCATGTCATTCTCAAGGGGGGGCATACTCGCCTAATCACACTGTTGAAAGGATTCTTGACGTTTTCAGTGAAATAGAACCAAGTAAGCGGGGTTGAGTTCAGTCTGTTTTTTCCCCCTCCAAAGCAAACTGAACCGCCAATTGCCCTGAAATTTATAGAGTTAAAGTCCGCCTAGCTGTCCGATGCGTGAGAGAGAGCCGCGTGATGACAGTCTACTGCAAGATGGGGTGCAGGCACTGATGATTCAGTGTGGAGATAAACATCAAGGGTTCGGCAGGAGAGGTAGAAGCATTACAAAGTAGCAAGTTTAGGGTCATGTCAAGTGCTTTAAGTGATGCAAGGAAGAGCGTATGAAAAAGAACATTTCCTAAATCGAAATACAAAGTTAGTAGGCAGGATGCCATGCCGAATGTTGCCCAGGAGGGCGCCAATTAAGTGGAGATCACCTTGCAGGTGACTACTAGATCATTAGGAGATGAAATAGAGTATTGAACGTTTCACAAGAACTAGTTTACTATTTACTAGTCTACAAAAATGGTGGCTAGACGCAGTCTACAAGACTGCCAAGATAAAGACACTAACGATTCAAATGTACGATTAGGTAGAGCACACATTGACAGACATGAGACATATGTTCTAGAACTCAATAAGTCTTATTACTCTAGGTATACTCAGTGATATTCGGCATAAGCATACCAATAAAGGTGAAGTACCGAAGATTTTTTTTGGTGCCATGACAACCATGAATGCGAAGAAGGTAGATTCTCTCGATCATCTATCGGGAGAGAATGATGCTCTAGGATTCTTTACTTCGGGAGAGAATGATGCTCTAGGGTTCTTTACTTTGGAGATGCGATTCAAAATTGAAATCTACTAGAAATAACTAGAGTATGAGATTAACTGGTTCTCAACATTGCGTGAAATGAGAGCGTGAACAAAATTGGAGATAAGGTAAGCGGAAAAAAAAGTATGGCTCCAAAAGGCAATTGCTTAAGTGACGATAGTGATTGCCTCTCTTGTTAAAAGCTAATTTCCACTAATTGTCTTAATTGTTTTTATCTCTCAAAATCATGTAGGAACTTTCGTTATTGCTCGACGCGTAAAATGATGAAACCATCAAACTCAATTGTCAATAAGGACCGGTCAGATGTTCAAAGAGTTTGAGTACCTAATTATTATTTTTAAAAAAAAAAAAAAAAAGGTGCAGTTCCATCGGGAGAAGAGAACTTCTCGGGGCATGCATCAACTCCAACTCTTTGCAGATTCAACAGGCAAAAAGCTATCCATTTGTGAACTCAATCCATCGAGGCCTAGGGAACACGTAGTACACATCCATCTCTTTTTATCTAAAGTCGCAAGTGTTAAATCTCACGTAGTTTTCAATGGTAAATTGATGGAGATTGTTATGATTATGTGTGGACTATGTTCTCTTTTTTTTTTTTTTTTTTTTTTTGTTCTTTTCTTTCTTTCTTTTTTCCTCCATCACATGTCAAGATTCAATATCTCCAGAACTAAAGGCAATGGGATCTAATGGGTTTTTCCCTTGTCTCTGGGACTTACAGAGTCCGCATATTGTTGGGAAATTGATTGGTCTAAGTTAAAAAGATCAAAAGCAAATCAATTACAAACCTTTACCTTTTGCTTAAAGCCAAATAGAAAAAGCCAACTATGGACAGTGCCCCTTCTGATCCTTCCACCCCCGTTCTTCGGTTAGATGTCCCATAGCCTGACGCAGAACATGGCAGTTTCATATGTTGAGAATTTTTTATGTACACCAACCAAATCTTTAAAAAAAAAAAAAAGGCACGCTTATGGCACATGTCATTCTGAAGGTCACTTTTCAAAATGAAAATGTCGTATGACGGAAGACTCATCTTTTCATCGCTTGACAATGGAATGATTTCTCCATAAACATGTAAAATCCAGGACCACATTTGCGCAATCTCTCTCCCTCTGTCTCTCTATCTCGGGTGTCCGCACGATATTTTTCAAATTAATAAAAGAATGTCTTTGGGATTTGCAAATGTAGCAGCAACTTCTTAGGAAGTCCAACATGAAATATTATTTTTTTGGGTTCATCGGTAACATGAAGGGGGAAGCACTATGAGGATGCATTTGGGTACGTGATTCGTGTAAAAATGGCACATGAGATATTATAATAAGGTCTAGGAGACTCGGACAACGTGAATTATCTTTTCCAAGAATCAATAACATAAGCTAAGGGGTCGATACGGACAAAATCGAGCATTTAGCACAAGGAGCATTTTGCTGACCTTGTTTATTCGATGAAACATGTCGAGTTTCCAAGACGGCACGAGTGTGCTGGACGTTTTGCAAAGATAAAACCCCGCTTTTGTGTCTCCCTGTCCGGTGTCTCGTGCCGGCATACCCAAAACATCTATTCCCTCGCATTGCAAATCCCCATGAACCCTAAGCCAAAACTGTCAAACGGTCATGAATCTAGGCTCTAGATTCAGAAAATGTGTTCTTTTTTCCGAGTGTCCGAAGCATGCTGCCTGCCCCCGCCCAAAACGAAATGAAAGAAGGGAAAGAAGGAAGCCTGTACAAAGCACGAGGCCAAGAGGAGGCAAGAGAGAGAAGGGAGCAATTAATGTGGTTTGACGATGAGCAGATCATAGCTCCAAGCTAATCAAGATCCCCTGTCTCATTCGATATTACATGATCACCCATGTCGTCAATTTTCTAATAATTCAAATCATAAGTAATGAGGCGTCGAGATGAAAGGCCCGGTACATTTGTCTATCCTGCATTTGAAGCTAGCAACATACTCAACGAAGTTTTATGCAGAGAGGTTAAGAGCATGTAGCCTGATTGGCCTCGCCTCTCCCGTATGTCAGCATGCTATACTTAAGAAAAATGCTTAATCAAAGGGAAGGTGTGGAAAAAAGAAGAAAAGGAGCAACGCGGTCCTCAATTTGTAAATTTTTCCCAAGCAAAAGAAGCCAAGTCCTAAAGCCAATTAATAAAATAGAGGATTCCAGGCACCAAGTACAGAATGGAGACAATGAGCCTCTCGTGCGCAATCTGGATGTAGCCACAGTTTACACAGAGGAGGACAAGGACAGACATTGAAGAAAGAGACCATGAATACAATGATTGAGTGACACTGTTCATGGAAATGGATGACATCACCAGGTAGTCAATACCTTCTTCAAGTCCCTTTCTCTCTTCTGTTCCCAGATTGATTAGCGATGAGGGCCTCCCCTATTGTCCCCGTATAACCATCGCATGAGCTATATAGTTCGGGCCTACACGCTGCAACCTGCCATAAAAGACCGTCTGCTTCTGATATGAACTGTTCTATTCATCAGAGACAAGGATTCCTTCAATATGATGCATACAAGATGGGAGCTTCGAAATAAAATTTGTGGCTGAAAACACGCTAGTTCATTGTTAAATCCCTCCGAATTATCCATATTGAATCACCGACGGGAGCAGATGAGATGGGACAAAATCCTACGGCTGTAGACAAAGGCTTAAAGCACAATAAAGAGTATGAAAGCTCTTGTATCACCGATCCTGGAAGCATAAGCTACCCATATCACATCATGGACTCAAAATTACCTCTGCATTTAAAGCGTGGTAGTGACCTGGATGAATAATCCACATCCCAAGAGAGCTGTGAGGCAAGAAGGTGACTGCTGATATCATACTCAAAATCTAGGCTACATATTCCCCCATCGGCGGATCAACCACATGTTAGTGCCGGGGCCATCGCCTTGGCAGCTTTCGCGAATTCTGTGAGAAGGGTCCAGCATTTGTCTCACATCAACTTCAACAAAAAGATATGCAATTTAGGTAGATGAAGGTTGCACAACTAGCATAGTTTTAGTGCAGAGTCGCGTTGGACCACTGTTTTCACCCACAAATATATAGCAATCAGGAAGGGGGAGAAGATATGGGGAATTGGAATTTCTTCCTTCATTCAACAATGAAGTCCTACATCCATATAGTTATCAGAGTATTTGCACCATTTCAGTGCTCTTTCTCTTGTTAAACTCATACATAGCCTTTAAGATTGGGCTAATAATTTGACTAGAGGCCTTGAGAGATCTAAGCTGTCAGGGTGGAGGTGCTAAACCTCAAAAGAATGACCACCTACAGGTTTTCCACTCACTGAGCCAAGCCATGTGAAAGGCACCTATCACTCTCATGATAAAGATACAGGTATGCTGGCACATGATAGTGAACAAGCATAGATCATGAACTAGACAGCTATTTGGAACCTGTTCTGAACTATGACAGTTGACACAGTAAGAGCAAGAAATGTGAGAACAAATGTAGCTACGGAGAATCCAATGTTACGCACACTAAGTCATAAGCGCCCCTAAGACAATCCAATAATCTCCGAGGTACCCTTTTTAAAACAATTCCCCGTCCTATTCCCTGAGGCAATAATAACTCCAGAAAAGCATCTTGTCCAGCTTGAAGCAGCTCTACCATCCAGAAAGGCATTGCCAATCTGACAAGCGATGCTCCATTGGTGGAAACCACCATGTTGAAGAAACAAATTCTGGCCTCACAACATAGTAGCCATGAAAAACTTTCAACAGTCCCCAATCCAACTAAGAGCCAACTTACGTAGTGGTGGTTACCACATTATGAACAAATTTTCAACGATGTAATGTAAGATGGAAATGTGACAACCTCTGCCGACATCCCCCACGATACATCAATGTCCTTGTCAGATGTATTAAAAATGCATCGCCCGTGAGCATGCATTCAAAGTCACAGACGTCACCATCAGTAATGCTCTCAACGTCATCACAATGGAAGATAAATAATGTCGGGTGGCAACAATTTCTTAGAGCTCATGGAACAAATAAGCATTATATGATTGACAAATTGTTATACCTTGTGCTGCACACTTCCTCTCTGTGGAAATTAGTCACACTGCTCGGAGAACATACATGTCAAATAATTGACCAATATAAACCAGTTTCACAAATGAATTCCATCCCTGGTTCAAGAACTGATTGACCTATTGCTCTATGTTTCTTGATGTGTGATTTTCTGCTTGGATTCTCTTTCTTGCGCTTACTTGCATGCATGTTCTACTTATCTAATCCAAGATGCTTGAGACAGGCCAAGATTTTCTAACTACCCTCTCTAACCTCACATTGATCAACCTTCAGCTCAACGCAAGTTGTGAAACAGAAAGTCACATCACATGATCCATGAACAATTCGAACAGGGCCAATTCTAGTTTCCTGACCAAAGTTTTAACATAGTGTAGAATATAGCCACGAAAGGATCAAAGAACAAAGGAAAAGACTGAAACAATTCGAAGTATAATTCAGAAAAAATCCTCCTTCAAAATGGCAACCCGGAAGCAACATCACCAGTCAAAAGTGCAACCAGTAAGCAAAATGCTACAAGAAAAAAACCTCAAAAATAGATGAGCATCCACATTTCCGTCAGATTCAAAAGGACAAATCCTTACACATGGCCGTCTTAACCAGAAATAACGAAGAACAAGAATGTTCGTTTTGTAAATTAATTTGATAAAATTCCTGCTTCCTATATAGTTAGTAGGTGACTCCTTGGTCATACTCGAGGCTTCTTATCTAATGCATGAGTAAGAATTCTCAGGCTGAACCTCCTTTAGTTTTACACCAAGATCAATGATCCTCGGAAAGTCATGACTGATGACTCAACTGATAATGCCTAAGGGGTTTATGCCACCTAAGGAATTGGCAGTTTTGAGATGACTACCTCTCCCCCCTGGAATTGCCCCTCTACCAAAATGACCATATATTCCTAATGCCATTCAACTCTCAGATATGAACCATTCCATGGCAATACAATGAATGACTGGATTATTGCCCGTGTCAAAACTATTACATTTCAGCCAACGAAGTCTTCAGTTCCAATGAGCGTAAAGAATGTCTCATCTTCCCCGCCATATAAAACGGAAGCAAAACTCAAAGATCAAGTGAAAGAAGAGTCACATGATATCTACACATGGATAATATTTTCTGTAGATCTACACCAACATAGGCACACACTAAAGGAAGGCCGGCGGGCCCCTCACTCACCCCTAGACATTTGGTGCTCGGTGCATATTTAGATGAAGGCGTGGACTTAATCTGGTCTTTTTGCCTAGTACCGAGCGTGGATATATATAATTGGGGATGCAAATGGGGTCTAGAAGGGGGGTCTAGAAGGATCTGAACTCAGGAGCTCCTACTCTGATATGACATTAGATTTTGTAGGATCGGTACTAGCTATTCTAAAAACTTAAACTGTTTCACGAAAGCCTGGTTTTGACATTTAAATATTCTATCACAGTCATACATATTAAGAGCCTGCCAAAATAAACCACAATCCTGATATCCCACCTCCTCCGAGCCTGCGAAATTTGTTTAGCCTCGCGCCCCCTAATGTCAAGTTCCTGCAACCTCCGCTGGTCAAGGCCCTCGACTTCTACAACTAATTTTCGCACAATCCAAACTCCAAAGAGCAACAAAAAGTAACTTCTTTGAGCTCGACCCAGAAAGACCACTCCCCTGAATCACATTCCCGAGGTGGCTCGAGCGAAACGCGGCATCACCCAACAATCCGGCGACGCACGCCGAGCAAGCAGAGAAACGGCGAGCGAAACGTCTCGCCGGAAACGCCAATCAATCGAGACCCCCCACTACAGAAGCAAAGTAAGGGAGAACGAGGGAAAGAAGGAGACTCGAACATTGGTAACCGCGGCTTTCTGAATCGTGAAGCGGATTTCCACGATTCCTCCCGACCCGGCTCGCCGGCGCGGCCTCTTGAGGCGAGAATGATCCGACGAAGGTGACCGGTGCGTCCGGACGGCGGTGGGTGACCAGCGATGGGTATAACGTGACTGAAGCGAAAATGCTGAGTGCAGAGGCACGCGCTTGCCTTCGGGCGAGGAGTTGAATCTTTTTCTAAAAATTATTTTAGGTGAATTTTGTTTCAAACGAGGACCTGAAATTACCATTAAATGTCAAATAAAAGATTGAGCAAACTAGGGGTGAGCATTGGTCCAGTCGACCGGCCTAATCCCGCCAGTCCTGGTTCGATTTTTAGGGAGATTAAGTCGATCTTTGATTTAATCTCAAATAAAAGATGGAGCAAACATGTGCCTCTCACAATCTTAGCCACTTTTTAATGACATGATGGGACATTTTAGAGTTTTCTTTTTCTTCTTTTATTCCATTTTTCCCCTTTCGTGCGTGTTCATCATTGCACACGAACAAACTTTCGACAATTGATCCCACTTGATATCACGAAATCACCGCTAAGCTTTTATACCAACATAATCGACAACTGCTCCTCTATCCATCATTGGATCGAAGCTATGGCTGTTCTCTCTCTCTTCTCACTTGCAGTAATGGCCATCATGTCTCCGAGCTCTCAAGCATGGCCATGGCCGATCTCAAGCTCAGTAAGTTCAAGGGCGACTTCATGATGTCAACAAAACAAGACAATTGGAAAAGTTAACTGCAATCTCCAATTCAATCGGACTAAATTATGTTACAAAATGTCTAACGCTTTCTGAAATCATCATTCCTTGTCATCAAAATCATGCCCTAGAAAACAGTTCGAGTTATATCATGCCTAATTATTCCCCATTATTCTAACCTTAATTAGAAGATTTGCTTTGCATAATTCTTACAAGGGGTTGATTACTCTGACCCATAATATTAGCATCGCTAAATGGATAAGGATTATGAACACACTGATTGGACAATCCCGAGCTTGATAGAGAACATCCACATTTATCGTTGAGTTATCCACAGACTATTTAGTGGCAAACTAAAGATTTTCTTGAGCTATCAAGCCTCATAGCTATTCACCAATTCAAACTCATGAACTGGATCAGATCAGGTGATTCGATGTGTTTATCTTGAGAATCAATTAAATTCCCAATTCAAAAATTTTGGAATTGGAAATTACCAGTCCAATGTTTTAATTCTTAAGAAGGAATCATATTGATTGGACCAACGAATACTTTTGATTCCACGTACTGAAGACCGATCCTATCTCATCCAGTTCTCTATTCTATAATGGGAACTGACTCACTTTAGAATCAATTACCCTTATTTGACTCAATATTCGTAAAGTAAGGAATTTTAGATATTTAGGGGAAAGGGGAAAAAAAAGATTGAGGTCTTTTAAAAGTATAAAATCCTCTTAACTTAATGTAATAGTAAAATATTTCGTACCTGATGATTTCAAAACATGACTCTCAACAATTAGATCTTTGGAATGAATTAGTACTGTTTGGAGTGATTTTTAATTTTTATCGAATATTACGATTCTCAAAATCTAACTCTTTTTACGTGAAACAATTTGGAATCTTCTATTCAACGATATACTATTTGATATGTATGATCATATAGGATCACCTATTTTGTTAAATATAAAAAAAAAAAAAAAAATTGTGTTCATTCCTTAAATTTTTGGAATGGAAAGCAAAAGAGAATAGGCAACAGTGCTCTTTGCTTATAAAAAAAATAAATTAATTAAAGAGCCTAAAGCAAACTTCCACATTAAATAAAAAATACCGACTTTACAAAATCAAAACTGTAGGCTTAAAACCACTCAAAACCCCTAAATCGGGAACCTCTCTTCGACGGGATCGCAGGAAGGTCAAGCTGTCGTTCGTCATGGTCATTTGTCTGATCACGATCGGTCGTTCCGGCGATCGAGACGGCGATTTCAGCTGCTGATTAGCCATGTTCGATTTCGTCTGATTTGGTCGGAAAAAAAGGGGTTTGAAAATGAGTCAGCAGCCGTCGGTGATCCTCGCGACCGCCAGCTACGATCACACCATCAAATTCTGGGAGGCCAAGAGCGGGCGATGCTACAGAACGATTCAGTACCCGGATTCGGTCCGTCTGCTAATTCTCGATATTTAGCATTGATTTGTCTATTTCGGCGATCTTTGAACGTAGTGTTTAGCTGGGTTTTTGCCAAGTTCTTCGTTTGAGTTCGGGAAGTTTTGTAATTGTAAGGTTGTGAGTTAAGAAGATATTTTCGCATGATGTGAGATATGGTTGGGGATTTTTTATGCAGCTAACCTGTTTGATGGATAGAAGTTTTAGCCGGGTGTAATTTTATGAGTCAGTGTAGGTGTCCGCAATGTCTTTTCTATTGTTGTAGTGATGGATGACTTCAAAGTCATTCTTGGGTTAGAATTCTTTCGGGAAACCAAGACCAGTGTGATGCCGAGTACTGGCACTCTTGCGATGCTTGGGAACAAGCCATGCATGATCCCAGTTCGTTCTGCCAGAGTCGGGGAGAAGAGTCTCTAAGCCCTACGTTTCAGCCCTTTCTTCTTACTTAGAAATGGAATGAGCTGGTTCACTCCCGTCTCTCTATTTAATGTCGGCCTAAGCTTTATGTTTCCGATTCGTGGGTGCGGAATACATTTTCTTTCCCTGCTAAATTCATGGGGTTTGTTGCTTCTTAATGCTGAATTTGTTCTGCAAAGCAAGTGAAAGCGGTTTGTTGATACGAAGATGAATTCTTTTACTTGCTGCGTGTATAAATCCTTGAGATGGAAAAATGAAACTGTGAGTGAATTCATCTCGTGCACTGCGTGCAGCAAGTCAACCGGTTGGAGATAACTCCGCATAAGCGGTACCTGGCTGTGGCGGGAAATCCCAGCATAAGATTGTTTGATGTCAATTCAAACACCCCTCAACCGGTATGTCTCTTAACACTTCTTGATACATGTTATGTGATTTCAACTCATACTGATTTACGATGTTCTGTTCAATTGACAAGAACTTCATGAAATCCATCTCAGGTGATGAGTTTCGACTCCCATACCAATAATGTCATGGCTGTGGGGTTTCAGTATGATGGAAATTGGATGTACTCAGGCTCTGAAGATGGAACTGTTAGAATATGGGACCTGAGGTAGAAAAAATGTGCTAAAATTGTCGATGATACTCAAGTTTATTTGGTGGCATATGATATACATTACAGTGAGAACCTTGTTTCTTGTCCTTCCTTGATGCAAACGCAGAGCTCGTGGTTGCCAAAGAGAATATGAAAGCCGTGGAGCTGTAAATACAGTTGTTCTGCACCCAAATCAGGTCAGATGTTTATTGCCCTGGGTTTCTGGACATCTACGAGAAAAATGCCATATAGTTTCCTTCCCTTAGTGGGACTATCAGACCCTTTTCTTTCATCAAGATAAAAAAGAAAAGGCATATATTGATCAATGTTTGAGTTGGATTAATGTCAAAGTTACTTTTTCCAAAATTCTTTTCATGCTACTAATCCTTAGTATACTGTATCTTGTATTTTAAGAATGGTTGAACTCTCCTGCAGTTCTTCCTTACTTTTTGGTGAAGTTTGCTAAAGTCCAGTTTCCTACATCCCTCATATAAATGGTTTCTAATAGCAATCTTCCTTCACTTATAGCTTAAGCCCTTTGGTTGGTAATTCTAACAAAGGTAAACAATTGGATTAAAATCACCAACTTTGTCTTTCTTTCATCGTAAGGCAGGGAAATATCTCGTGCAAAACTAGCGAAAGTGTAATTAATAAATGGTTTCTTATTTGGCTTAATGGGAATCCTGTATGATGTGATGCATAACTGAATCTTTCCAGATTTAAGATAAGCACACCTGAATTACTAAAATTAGTTGTGAAAGTGTAATCGGATCCTAAAACTTTCAAAAGTGCAATCCTATCCTAAATCTTGTCAAATCAATGCAATCAAGTCTCTCCGTCAATTCTGTCCAATTTGATTAATGGAAAATGCTAATGTGGCATTTTTAAATGTTTCCAAAAGAGATGTGCATTGGCAAAAAGCTTTAAAATAATAAAAAAAGAAAAGGATAACAAAATAAAAGGAAAATGTCTTAAAAGGAAAGAAAAAGAAAAAGAAAGCAGTCTTGGGTTGGTCTAGGGGCGACAACCCTGGCCCTCACAGGTGTAGTAGTGGGCAGTGGCCAACCCGCCCCTCTTCCTTCCCCCCACACAAAAAAAAAAAAAAAAATGCGGACACACGAGTCTCTATTGAGTCTTCTTTTTTTCTTTTTACCTTTTTAGCTTGCTCGTTTACTTCTTAATCTAATTTGCTAAGAATTGGCCAAAAAAATAAAATAATAAAAATTAAGGTTCATGGAAAACATCATCAGTTTGATCGTTGCACATGTTAGTTAACATTAACAGCCGCATAGGAGAGAAAATGATAGAAAAGGCCAAATTAACATTTTCTATTAATTAAATTGTATAGATGTAAAGGAGAGACTTGATTGCACCAATTTGATAAATTTAAGACTTGATTGCATTTTTTGAAAATATTGGAACTCACTTGTACTTTCCCCACAACTTTTAGGACTTCTAGTGCTCTTATCCTACCAATATTCATTATTACCTTCTAGTTATGTACTTGGTTTTTTCTACGAGTAATTGAGCTAGGTGATTATCAGTCTTTCTGAGTACATAGGAGACTTGTTGGATGGATTTAAATTTTCGTGCCTGCAAAGTCTAGCTTTGGTCATATATTGTGAATTGACTTGGGATCATGGTTTGATTATCCAGACTGAACTAATATCAGGAGACCAAAATGGAAATATCCGTGTATGGGATTTGACAGCAAATTCATGCAGCTGTGAGTTGGTATGTATAATGTATCAATGTGATGTTTGTCAAGAGAAATGCTCTCCATTGATACACTGCTAAGATTGAGATACTTTTCGAGTAGCTGCGGAGTACTTACTAACTGCTCCAGAGTGAATTAGGTACCAGAGGTGGATACAGCGGTCAGATCCTTAACAGTTATGTGGGATGGGAGTCTGGTGGTTGCTGCAAATAATAATGGAACGTGTTATGTTTGGCGCTTGTTGCGTGGGAGTCAGGTGATTAATCTATGCCATGAAACACCATGGTTTCTGGCTTTTCCTCTTTTACTCATTCCTCACATGTGGCGTGTCTTTGTTTACCTCTGCAGACAATGACCAACTTTGAGCCACTTCATAAACTACAAGCACATAATGGATATATTCTTAAATGTCTTCTTTCACCTGAGTTTTGTGATCCCCACAGGCTAGTTTCTCATCCTTTCTGGGAGCCCTTTTTCCAATTCTGTATATATCAATATTAGTAGCATGATGGGATCTGAATTATGTTTCAGATATTTGGCTACTGCTTCTTCTGACCATACAGTCAAGATTTGGAATGTTGAAGGTTTCACTCTAGAAAAGACTTTGATAGGTACGTTTGGAACTCACTCTGCCTCCGTTGTGTTCCATTTGCTTTTAAAATCACAGTCAAACAAAATTAATGCCATGCACCAATTGCCTAACTGATTCCTTGTTTCACTTGTTTTTCAGGACATCAACGCTGGGTGTGGGACTGTGTTTTCTCAGTAGATGGTGCTTATCTTATAACAGGTATGTGGCTTCTGTCTTGAGCTGTCCTGATGTATATTTCTGGAGCGCAAGTAAATCTTGCTCCTGAGTCCTGAATGCCTAGGAAGAGGTTAATAGTTGATCACTGTCCAGTTGGTTGGCTAGTGCTGTGCTTAAGCATTAGAATTTGACTAGTGGCATGGGACTAGTCTTCTTGCATTACTGTATTGATTTTTCTCCAAATTCTGGGTTCATGTGTCAGAAGAAGGGCTTCAAGTGATAATGGGATGGCGGGTTATCCAATTTTATTAGTCATTTTGAGCTGAGATGTTGCCACCTTTTCAGTCCTCTATGTTTCTATTCACAGCCTGGGATGTACATCAGGAGAGGTGAAGGGGAGGGAGCCAAATTGTGCAAAGAACTAAAACTCTATCTAGAAAATGGAAATCTTGAACAGGGCATATGTAAAATAGACAATCACAATAAATATCATCTTCTCATGAGTATCTTGAGGTGCTTACCATATCGTATTATCATTGATTTGTGAATGTTAGATCAGGATGCGCATCTAGGTCATTAAAGAGACCCATTCTGGCAAGTGACAATACTTGAATCATATCTCAAACATGTTTAAATCCCTTTGCTAAGAATACTATCTTCATCGCATACTACTCAATATCAAGGGTCCAGTGACCGGTCTCTGAACATTTAGGATAATGCAGTATCACACCATGGAAAGGTGTTCCCGTAATTTGTTCTCTCTTTTCCTTCCTGAGTTTATCTGAACTTCTCCTTTTCTGCGTGTAGCTTCCTCGGACACAACAGCAAGACTCTGGTCCATGTCGACTGGTCAAGATATCAGGGTGTATCAATCACATCATAAAGCAACTACTTGCTGTGCCCTCCACGATGGTGCGGAAGGGTCTCCAGGCTGATATTGGAAAAACGCTAGGGCTTAAACCGCATCAGTTCGCAAATCCCCTAACGGAGGCCGACTGTTTTCCTTTGAGTAAAAAAGTTCGTTGTTGTCCGAACAATCACATTCTTCGCAGATTAAAGTGCACATAAGTTGCTAGCGTTGGACTATCCAAGTTGTCGTCTTTTGAATATCAAAATGATGAATTTCCAAGGAAACAGGGCAAGAGATGAAAGCTTGAAGCTTTTTAGCACGGCCAGCCCATGACTTGTGGATCTCAGATGTCCCAAGTTTTCCGGTCTTTCTATTTGGTTGCAGCCAGTGGTGAATTCACTGAATTGCTTGTAAATATACTCAATAATCAATGTAGTTGTTCGTCGATAATGTCTACATAATTTGCAGAAACAATAGACTAAACTAAACGACAGTATGCAGGTTTCCACTTTTGGCCAGACTCAGCAGAGTAAACAATAAATCGGCATCCATACAAGCAAGCATTTTACAAAATGTAAGGACTATAGAGATGGGGTAAAAGGTTGAATAACACACCCCAAAGAAACAAAATTACACGTATCGGCAATAAACAAAGGCTATTGACAGAGCCCCCGACCTAATGAAAGTAGAGGAGAATCTGTCCATCATTTATCTTTCTTTCCTACTCTGTTGGAGGACTCTCCATCGATCTTTGGCTTCGATGGTGCAACCTTTGCAGGTGTGGACCGCTCCGACTGCGAGAATTTGACTAGTATGTGCATGAGAACAGTAATAATTGCCAGACTGATCAAGGAAAATGCGATTCCCTTCCATGATGACAAGAATGAGGTCCGGCGAAGGAACTGCCAAGCCCCAAAACCAACCAAACATGTCCAAGCGATGACCACCTATGCCAAAAACGGAAACTGAGGGTTTAACCCAAAAAGAACAGAACATCCAGTTCGTACTTTGGTCATCAAAAAGAATGTTGTACGCTGTTAAACAAAAAACTGACCAGAAGTGACTTTATTGGCCGGCCTGTATCCTGCAACTCACGGTCACTAAATGTGTCCTCAGCTATATGTTTGTCCAATAATGCGTCCTACACTCAAAAAGGCAAAAGTTAATTAGGACAAGCAAACTGATAAAGCACAGTTGCATCCTTAGTTGACTGATATACAAAGTTACTGTCACCTTAGCCACAAATCTATCTCTGCACCACTGTGCAACTGCATCGTCTGTTTCAGGCAATTCCTTCATCAAATGCCTCTCGAGATGCACATGGATCTGCAGGAAGGTAGTGCTCGTTTTCATTAAGAAATATGTATTCATCACTGAAAGTCATCATATCCCATAGACAAATATCCAACTAACTGCAGTTGTTTCACTGTAAAGGAAGTTTTCACAGCCAGAGAATAATCAGGAAATTTCACAAAAAGTTAGGCTACTTGCATTCAGGTACCTTCAGCAATATCGTGTTCATTAATAGATGTAGATGTACCATGTGCAAATTACAACTAACATTCATTAATTACCGACTCTACAGCTGGACTACCATAAGCTGACGCAACAAGAAAGAGTTACCTGTACCAGGCTGATATATGTGAAACCAAAATAGAAATAAGTGATTACAGCCACTTCCAAAAAGCCATTAGCGTCACAATTAGATACTTTTTAACAACATCCATCACTTCTGACTCCAAGTCCAAACTGATCCAAGTATTAAGATGGTACTATATACAACACATAATGATGAAATCTATTGGTTGGTCTTAGACAAGATGACATCGACAGACCAAGCAAACATGCAGTGCATGATTGTCAGAACTATCAAAAATGCAACATTGGCAAATGAAAACCACAAAAAAATTACTGTAACAACTTTTAGAGATTTTGAAGGAATGCCAATTCAGCATCCTTCATTTAAGCAGTGAGTGCCGAAACTCCAACTTCAAATGAAATAAATAACTTACCACCGACGGCTGCCCCCTGAAAAGTCTTAGTATTGTAGGTGCAGAGGAAGATTTAGGAATGGACACTGTGACATCATAAATGGCTGGAACAAATGAACGCATGTGACTGACTGCTGAAACAAAACCCTGAAAGAAAGAAATAGTTAAGAAGATATTCTATTCTAGTATAATTGATAATATCAGTGATCAAAAGATCATACCACTCTAATATAGCAGTGATCCTAATGAAACTCAGACAGAAAGACCAGAAGAGTTTACCAACCACATATTGACAAACTTCAATGAGGCACATTTGCTTGTTGAACGTATTTTATGATTACAATGTAACTCGATGATTCAACGGATATACGAGAACTTGGTAGATCAAACCTACTTATCATCCAGTAATTAGCATTGAGATTACAATCTAACTCAAGTAGAGATCTCAAATAAAGCCTCCACAAAATCCTCTCTTCTTTTTTCTCTCCTCCTGTTTTGGATATATCTACACCAATCATATAATTTTGCTCATGGTAGTTATATCAAATGCTACACAGATCTACTACCCTGCATACACAAATTCAGCAATAAGATTTCTTGCAAACACACTAAAAGTGCATGAAACAGTAATCAACGACCTTTAGCAGACCAGAATTGCAAATGAGAATTCTAAGAAGACACTAGCACATACTGAACATCTTTTAAAAACAATGGGCCATGTTGTGGGGAAGATCAACAGCAGTTTAGAAAGTATGAACAGAGTCTTTGGAGGTATTTCCACTCTAAACCTAGCATAGTTTAAATAGGTGAAACAAGCAAGACACCCAATTGGCTTTCTTCAGCTGTCCAAAAATACAAATACTAAAGAACAAAACTTTTCCAGCCAAAGGAAACACTATCTACCGACCTTAAATATACATGAAGACAATCTTGCCATCACAAATCCCATCAATACCCAAAAAGTGTACAACATAGGCTACTGAAAATATGAAATGGGGCATTTCCACAAAAAAAGATTTTCCTTGGCCACGTACTACACAATATAGATCCAAGAAAAAGGGCTTGCTAGATGGATCTTTCAGGCTAATGCATAAATAGTAACGGAACGTTGGATATGAAATCTAAAGCTTCTTAAAGGTCATTGTCTTATTGTGATGGTTCCCCCTGTCATCAGCTTTCTGGTTCGCAAAACCAATGTTTGGTGTACTGGCAATCACTGACTGTAACTACTTTTCAACATACAGAATGAAACAGCATAAAAGTCGATCAACTTTTATTTACATTTCTATGCTTCAAGTGATAATTTTTGCATCACAGGTCACTCTAGGCTGAAACCTTCCTGCCACTGCCTATTGAAGAGACTTCTGCTTTTAGGCCATGGAAGATGTTAACTAAGTATTAAATAAAAATAAAAGCCACCCCAGCCAAGCCCATCCAAAAGCAGAAAAAGATAGAAGGATACGAGAAAAGAAAAAAATTTCTTCAATTTTCTCTCCCCAAAAGAGATAGGAGGGGCTGAAAGTAACCTTGGTACGGGGAATCAATGTGTTTCGAGGTACAGGAAGTCCTGTTGAATTTGCATACTCCTGAGCTGCCAAAAGCTTTGCCTGAGTAAAGCGAGTTCCTTCAACAAAAAGAGCCAACCAGAAGGGCAGAGGGTAATCCTTTAGCCTTAGCAGACCTGACTGCAGCAAAAAACCACAAGAACCAACAATCAATTAAAGCACTCCACAAGTATAAATGCATAGATGGTCATCAGCAAAGCAATTTTATTTAACCAGACAGTCAACAAATAACAGAGTGCAAATAATATAAGGTTCCCTTTGGTACCTTTAAGGTGCTTTCATCCTTTGCCCAGCTCCTCTCCAGGAAAAGATACTCGGAAAACCACATTGACCAACCTAGTACCTGCAAGCATGGAAAATCCAAATCCTGCTTTTGAGAAAGCTTATATGCCCATCGCTCTTTCAAAAGGAAGTAAGTCTTTCCAACAAGAAAGTGAAAGTCACACCCCTACTCATATGATGCAGCGAAGCCAAACTCATTCAAGTCAAAGGAGGCTTACTTTTCCTGATGCAGAGTCATCCTATTCAATTAGCTATGCTAATGCAACTGAGCTGCCTTTACTTTATAAAGCTATAGACTGTGGTTAGCAAGTTGCATAAGGGCTTACTAACTCCTTATAAAGGAGAAATAAAAAGACTTCCTTCCCTACTTGATTTGATTCGTCCTCATTTGGGCAAGACGGACAATAAGGAGGAATCAAGCAACTGACATAAAATGTATGTTTATGTTACAGTCAGGTGATGTGGATCTCTGAGAAAGATAAATGACGAGCTGGTAAATTTTATGTTTATTCAGTCCTTTCCATCTTTCACTGCAATAGATCAAATTGTCCAATGATATCAAACACCTAAAATCAATGATGAAGGTGTGGTCTGATGACAATAACTGCATGCATAAAAGAGGTCAAAAGAAAAAATCGCATGCATGAAAGAGTAACAACAACAGAAACAATCAGTTTGCAAGACACATCCTATTTCTCAGAAAACTAAAGCCAATTCATCTCTTTCCTTAAGATTACAAACCATTTTGCTCCAATAAAATACCAGATTTCATTAACTAATTATATGCACGCAAGCAAGTTCCAGCTGTGAACATGTCGGGTCTGCTGCTAGAAGTGACGATTAAATTGTTAACCTACGGCAGTTAGCAAAATATGCTAGCTCTGGAGCAAGTAATACTGGAAACATACCGGAAGAAACTTCGATGATTTCTTCATCACAGCTAATGTGCTGCCAAGGCAACCTGATCGCTGTATACAGATAATTTTTTATAAATCAATATGGAAAAAAGGCAGATCATCATGTCAGCTGACTTTAAATGGAACATAAAAATAAAAAAGTCACAGAAGTAATAAACCAGAAAAAGGGAAAATAATAAAAGAAGATATGTATGTGAGAGACGTAATTCACTATGGGCCAATGATATGTACCCAATTTCAATGATGATCTGACAAGTATGCACAGTGCAGATGCATGAATTCCTATGTAAACAAAGAGTAGATATGTCCAATAATTTTCATGACCGATACTCACCTGAGCCAAGACCCATCCAACCAGCCAATCAATATCACTTCTGTGATTTGATATGACAAGCGCATGTTCTTTGCCTGCAATATCCAAAGATAAACAATTAGCTATTTATAGCTTTCGGAGCAATGAAACTATACAGTTTCTTCCAGATAAAAATTAATGTAGAATTTGCAATCCATTGATCTCGATCATACCCATTAAGTGAAAGGTTTCCCGATCAGTGAATACCTGGATCTGCATAAAAAAAAATAAAAAAAGATTCACGTAATCAGCATTATGGTACATGTGAAACAAAACAGAGTAATGCATACTCCCCAAAAATAGTATAATCATTTTAACCAGACAATCTATGTCAAAGTCCTCAAATAGGCAGCAGCAAACGTGCAGAAGCATATCGGAGAAACAGAAAAATGAAAAAAGAATTACGAGATAAAAGGAGGACTGATATTGAATTGCCACACAATCTTTACTATGCTTGGCACCTCCTGAAGAAACCTTTACTCATCAAAGCTAAAAGAAGTACTCATAAAAATATATGCTGGAGCATTTGGATTTCATAAACGCAGCACACAGAAAACTGTGGCCGTGCCTAAAGATGAGGATATGACAGGGGAGAGCTAATTCTTGAACAATTTCGTAGTAGGTGAAAGTGAGAGAAGTTCAGAAACTTTTTCTCAATATACTGCCAGCCAAGACCGCCCAATCCGCATAAAGGCACAAACTCCAAGAAGCAAACATTACTTAAAACAAACACCAGTTGAGAATGACCAGGTCCAGCAGTAGAAATGAACAATGATTCCAGGAGGAAAAGGAGAAGTATATCAGGAGTATTCAGGGTCATGTTCATAAAATAAGCCCATTTTATTGCATAATCTATCCTAAATATGCCTTCTGTAGTCACATAGCAGGCCGAAAGTCGAGTTCCCTAGTCCTCCTCAGTCATTACAGACGGTCCAAAGCTAGCAACACTATACGCCATAGTGTAGGATAAAATGGAAAAATTTCGAAGAGAAATGCAAGAACTCTTTCGCAACCTCGCGCGTCTTCACTCTTGACTGATGAGGTAATTCAATGATATCCCAAATTAAACTCAAAGAGGGTAGAACAATAAACTCTAGCGGCTGCTTTCTACCGACTTGCATTAGCGGTCTCGGCAATTTTTTATGTATCTTCCACGCCATCCTTACTGATCAATAGGTAAAGATTCACCGAACGAGTTAACCGAGATTGATGAATGTGCCAATACCTTGACTCCCGCCCACCAGTCGACTAGCCATATGAGCTCGAGCCACAACAGCTCGGCCACCACTCTGTTTATTCTTCTGTACGTATTCTTGGACAGCGGCCTAACAAGGACAAAGCACACTGCCTGAAACCAAAAAAAAAAAAAAAAAAAACGACACGGTCAGTTACAAACACTGCGAATAACTTCAAAGGAAAGGAGAGAGGGGAATGTTCTCCCGGCCAAACAAGCGGAACGACAAATGCACGACAGCCGGCCATTCGGCCAGCTATTTCATGGCAATCAAACCGAACGGCGATCAAGATAAAGAAAGGCGGCAACACTGGAAAGACACAAAAGAAGTAGCTCCTTTCCAATCGATCTCCTTCGACGCGTTAGGAGGAGCGACTTTTCCGGTCCGAGCGGAAAAGAGGAGGCCTCGGACAAAGCGCGGACGGATTCCAGCGAAACTCGGAGAGGCCGCGCGAGGCGAGCCAGGCAGGCAATCGAGCAAAGCTCCGAATCTGGCGCGCGAGAGGACGGCCGAGGCGGGGAGTGAGGCTCTTACCTGGACGAGATTGACGACGAGGCCGGAGATGAAGAAGAGGATGCTCAGGGGGACGACGACGACTGCCGCTGGGACCGCCATGGCACGCGAGCGAGCGAGCGACCGACCACCACCTCCCCGCGCCGCTCCACCGCAGACGGCGGATTCAACGAGAGAGAGAGAGAGAGAGAGAGGGGATAAGAAAAGAGACGGCGGATTTCGGAGAGACAGAGAGAGAGAGGGGAGCGATCTGGTGCGGAGGAGATACACGATTTTAGTGAGGAGTGGGGAAGAAGGTGCGATCCATCGGATCAGCGCGACGGACGATAGAATCGAAGAGGGCGAAGAAGCTAAGACAAGACACCCTCTTCTTTAAACGCAACGGCGTTTCTGTTCTGTTCTGCTGCCGAGGTGCAGTGGTAACGCCGGATTTATTATTATTATCCGATTCAGGGCCATTTGTGGTAAAATGATCGTAATTTTTCCTTTCCCTTTTTTTTTTTTCTCTTTCTCTTTTTATATTCTTTTTTGTCTATTTGCCAGGTGAAATCCATTTTCCGTTTTTGCAGACCCACAGAAATGGGTTACGCACGTCGAAAGGGTTGATGAAATTCGACATCGAATATTTTTTTATTTTTTTCAATGCACCGCCACGTCGAAGTCAGAAAAAGTAAATTACAAAGAGCATGTTGGCATCTACACAATGGATCAAATTCGCATGAATGGCAGTGAAACTAAAAAAAAATCAGATCTTTTAATCGTTGGAATTATTGTCATTATAGGGGACAGAATGGGTTAATGCCTCGTTTTTTTCCAATAAAAAGAAAAAAAAA
Source organism: Eucalyptus decipiens (assembly GCA_014182575.1). Lineage (NCBI taxonomy): Eukaryota > Viridiplantae > Streptophyta > Magnoliopsida > Myrtales > Myrtaceae > Eucalyptus > Eucalyptus decipiens. The sequence continues at coordinate 40,131,522 of CM024609.1, read as the reverse complement.
AAAAAAAGCCAACGAACCATATAATTATCTTGTTAAGATTGAACATGAATCTTCTGGAGCCGTGATTGAAGCGAGTTCCTTTTTTGAGTACTAGTCGGCTACCGTTGTTAAATGTGAGGAACTCTTGTGGGGACAAGTTCATGTGTCCGCCGAATTAGCAGCAAAAGTCCTCACGACCATCATTATTATTTTATCGAAATAAATCCTCACCCCTCAGAATATATCAAATCTATCCCAAAACTATACTTTCGGCAAAAATCGTCTCTTGGTTTACCTTTTTTTCGCCATCTCTAGCTTTAACTATTTAATATCTATAGTAGTGCGATCAAGATAGTATCTTAACTAGACCCAACTATGACTTGGGTAAAAGTTTTCTTTTCTAATTTTTTAATCTCGAGACCATCAAAAGAACTCGTGATTTGATATCCTATTCTCTTTTATCGCCATCAACGTGGCTATCCCATTTGTTAAGAATATCGAGCCCTCTCGTACAAAGATAGTTCACACGAATCAGACAGATAGAATATTAACGCATACATCATACTAATAAAAAAACGAGACAGGTTTCTCAACATACGTAAAGCCATGATTACTAGGGAGTTGACATTTTAGGCGGTGGACGGACTCAAGAAATACGTGAGGTGACACTTGATGATCGCAATTTCTTATCTGCATTGTTCTTCTGTTTCTCAAACCACAGAAAAAGGGATTAGGTAAAACCACGCTAGGTGGAAGAGAGGAGGGGGATTGTTCTAGGCTCGAGGGGAGGTCGGCCACCGCGCATGCGATGCTCTTTTTAATTAAATGCCGGCCGGTCAGGGGACCCGCAAGCGCGCCAATCGCTGGCTGCGTGTCCCCGTCGCGAGCGACACCGGTGCAAATTCACTTCAATGCCTCGCTTGCTGGCATTTGAAGCTCGCGGTCCTCTGCGATTGCAACTCCCCCCGCTCGCCCAATCCTTGAAAGTTCGTTCCCCCCCCCACGGTGCCTAAAAGAAAAATGGAAATTCGCAAATTCCATAATCTCTTTTCGTCTCACCGGCCCCATTTGCACCGCCGGCTCCACCAAATTTAATGGGCGGTTTCGAGAATTTAATCGCCAAGCGTACGACTTCGGGCTCGCTTCGTACACGGCATAACTGCCCAGTTGAAATGGGGGTGCGAAAATTGTCTCAAAAAATATTGCATTTTTAACCATAACGTTCTTTAATTTTATCAATTAAATTTTATATATTTTCGCATTTTACTAATTGAATCAATCAAATTGATAATTGATATAGATAATTTTTTTCAATTTTTTTAATCCCACCTTTTTTCTTTTCTTTCTTTATCTTTTTTTTTTTTTTTCAAGTGAGGCCAGTAAGGGTCACCGAGCCCTCGTAGGCTACTACTGGACAAGGGTTGTCGAAACCTCGTTGGCAAAGGACAAAGGCAACCTTGCTTGCGGCCGTGGCTACAATAGCCTTGCCCAAATATATATGAGGTTGGGTAAGTCTTCGCGAGATACAGTTGAAAAAAAAAAAGGAAAAAGGAATATGAATAAAAAAATTTTAAAAATGAAAAATATTAATATATTATTAAAAATTATTCATATTAACGTCACGTAAAACGGTTGATATTCACATCAGCAAATTTCAGTAAAATTAGTCGGATTGACTATTAGCAAAATATGAAAAATTTTATGACTTAATTGAAAAAATTGAAAAAATTATTATTGAATTGACAAAAGTGCAATAAATCTAACATTTTTTGGATAATTTTTTCAATCATGAACAACAGAGGGTAAACTTAATCCAATGCGAGAATGGTATGGATTCTGCGTACATGCTACCGTAAGTGGTCTAGCACCGACCTCAAATTGCATGATTCGCACCATATCCCAATTCGATAGAGGTCCTTTTTTTTTTCTTTTTCTTTTTTTGACGAGGATAGAGGTCCTTATATGGTCAAAAGATTTCGCCGAAGGCAAGGGCCATCGCTGCTCCGTCGCTCGCGAGTGTGCCACCGTTTGAAGCTCGAGAACCCGTGAGAGACATTAGACATCTTCGCCGCTACGTTTTTTAATCGAAACAAGACTCTTGACATAATCATCCGATCCACGTCATAGATTCGTTGAATATTCTGGGATTAGACATCATCCGACGCGAGATGATGGAGTTGGTTTTTGTTTCGCACGAAAGAAATACAAGTTACATCAGTATTTGCTCATCAGAGTAAAAGTAGGGATCGCTTTTCTGTTAACGTGTTGTGTTTTAAAAATCATGGATTGATTTGATAATTGATATGATTTATATCTAAAAAATTGCGTAAAAAGTCATAAACTCGAGCTTTTGATAAATCTTTTAATCAAGTCAATCCTAAATATTTTCACATTTTGTCAATTGAGTTCATCCATTTTGATTAAAAATCACTAACAATATCAACAAATCTACGTGATACGGTTAATGCTGGCATTGATAATTTTAATAATTATATAATAATTCCCGAATTCTTTTCTATTTTATTTATTTTTTTGCTTTCTTTTTTTTTTTTTTTGCTTCTTCTTTTTTTCCTTTAGCTAGTCGTCAATAGCTAGAGGAAGGAGGGAAAAAATAAAAATAAAATAAAGAATCAAACATAAAAATATATATCATTAAAAATGATTTGTGTCAGCACCAGCAACGCCACGTAAGATACGTGATGTCCACATTAAAGATTTCTAACTAAAATTAATCATATGGTATAATTAAAAAATTTAGGACTAAAATGATAAAAATGATTTATGATTTTTTGGATAATTTTTTAATTTCTTTCTTTGGTTTCTTCTAGCAACAACGCAAGATGACCATTATCGATCTTATGTCGATGCGTCATGCCTGTCCTGGAAAGTTGTATCTTTCATAAGAATCCTCAATAGATCCACTCTCGAGATTACAGGAAAGCTATTCGCTTATTCATTTCATCGGGCATCGCAATGACTCGAAAACCAACTTTTTGGGCTCTTCCTAATGAGCTTTCCTAATCGCCTTCATCACAAGCGTGGGACAACCTCTTTCCTTGGCACGAAATCTGTCTAAAGTCGACGTCGTGGATTCCTGTCGTTAGGCACACGCGTGCAGTGGCGTTGGGAATTGGTAAAGGCGGTGCAACCATAAATTTGACATAATTACATCCTCAGCCTCGCATCACGCCCTCCGCCATCACTTCCTCGTGCTCGGTTTGGCCAACCAATCGTCCTCTCTTCCCTAGTTTTTTTTTGTCCTAATTGAAATCGAAAGGAGTTCAATGGCCATCGACAGGACCGAGGAGAACCTCAACTACCCCAACGGCCCCATTGAATGGTTACCATAGTTGTGGAGAAAACTCAAATGGGCTTCCCAGTTTGTTTGGATTCGGCGTCAAATGGTTACTCCAATCCAAATCGCGATGTGGAAGTGTGCGAAATTAAGATGTGCGGTCTTAATTCTTGGACTGCCTCGGTCACCTGGGTAAAAGTGTTGAGTAGGATGGAGTCTGATTAGATTAGATAAAAAATTTTGGGTAGCTTCTAATCTGTCCTCCGTTAGGTTAGAAATTACTGATGTCATTGATGACCCTAGGTCAAAAGTGGATAGTAGATGCAGAAGTCGCAACTAAATTGCTTGAATAAAGTGAAAAAGGCCGTACATCTGGAGTCCTATAAACCACTGTGACTGTCTTTACAACTGGTGGTCACCTTTCTCGAGGCGTGGTATCCGCCTTGGCAATCCAAAGACCGAAACATGTGGATGGGGGTACAGTCGCACGTGGAGAGAGAAAAGAGAGAGAGATTCAAACTTGACGGGTGCCTTGGGGAAGATTTTGGGAAAAGTCACTGCCAACAATGTAAAGGCCGAGTTTTTCAAAATGCAAAGTGTGTTTGATCAATTATATTTGTGAAAGTCTATTATGAAGTATTTTTGGGCAAAATAGTATTTGGGTAAATTAGATTTGCAAAATACTTGTTATTAAGAAAAAAAGAAAAAAAATGAGAGTTGGCCGGCTAAGGGCTTCGCCGATTACCGCCGGTCAAGAGCTAACAGTTGCCGGCGAAGGGTAGGCAATCCGGTGAAGGGGAGGCGATCCGGTGAGGGGCAGGCGGTGCAGCAAAGGGCAGCATCCGACTAGGGTCACCGTGCGGAGGACACGGCGCGGGGAGTGTCGTGGCGACCCACCGTGCCACGGAGGTCGCCAACGCCTGGGGTCTGGTCGCCACAACCCAGATCTGCACGACCAAATTTGCGCACAATCTAGGTTGTCGGTGTCCTCTACACAGCGACCCTTGCCGGAGGGTCGTGAGACCCTAGCCGAACCATCTATCCTTTGCCACGCCACCTACCCTTCGCTGGACCACATACACTTCACCAACGATCACACGTAGATGCTGGTCGTGTTTAGCAAAGAGAATGGAAGAAGATGAAGATGATGAACGACTGTTGGGGTAAAGTTGAAAAAATGAAAAATTAACAAGGACAATTTCGGAAGAAAATTTTTATTAACCCCCAAGGCAACTCCAAACCTGCCTTGGGAAGGCTTGCATTTGGCAAAGGCAAGTGAAAAAAACTTACCAAACACTAAATATTTGGCTTAAAGGCCTTTAGCCCCCAAAAAATCATTGGGAAAGCATTTCCCAAATGCAGCGGCGTATATGTACAAGTGAAATTCACCAAAACATATGCAATGATCTAATTTTCATAACATTGTAAACACTTAATTTTAGGGAGAATGACACTAAAAGTACTATAAGTTATATGCGGCACTCACATTAATACTAAAAGTTTCCGCTTGTTCACTTAAATGCCAAAATCATAAAAACAATCACTTAAGTGCCTCAAGTGAGAAATTCTATTAGACAAATTATATTGCATTTATAATTAAAAAATTTATTTTTTTTAGATGACATTTTTTTTCCTACTCGCTCGTAGACTTGTGCCCTACCTCTTGCGGAGCGTGGGAGTCGTAACCCACTCGAAACTTACGCGTCCCTACCCCCATCCTTTGGAAGGGTGACCCCTGCACAAAACTTTTTTATTATTATTAAAATTAGCATTGAAGTAGTCACTTTTTAATAACGATTAGCACATAAGTGATCATTTTTTTTTTGACAATGATCAAAATTGAAATGATCACTTTTTAACCAATTATATGATGTTGTTTAGAGGTTATATGCTGATTAGGTATGCCAATGAGTCACGTAAAATTAAAAAATTAATAAAATATCACTACATCGAATTTCCAGCAATTTAGAATGGAGTTAGAACTTAAACGATCATTTTTTTTTAAAATGACATTTGAGCAATTTAGAGTGTCATACATGACTTATAGCACTTTGAGTGCTCTTCTCCCCTTAATCTTGACTTTATAATTTCTTTTCCTTTTATTTTTTATAACCTTTTTTTTTTTTTTTTGGTCGATTTTTTATAAAGAGGGCATCGGATGCGAAGATTGACAAACCTGTGAAGGCCTCCTGCGGTGATTCACGGTTTCCACCAACTCCAGACAATCTGATTCAAGAATCAGGTGAGTATTTCCCAAACCCTGTCGCAACAGAAATTGGAGGGTGGATAATAAGGCTAGGGTTTCTGTTTGAAGGGGTGAGGAGGCTTGAACATTCTGGGCATAGCCGTCGAGCAAGGTGCCGTTATGATCACGACACAAGCACGCAATCGACCCTACTTCAGAGGCATCAGGGAAGGCTCCATCCAGATTCACTTTAATGGTGCCAGGTTCAGGGGGGATCCATCCACTGAGAGGATTCGGAGAGGCCATTGATGAAGGCGGATTCGATTTGGAGCAAGAGAGGTACAACCGAGCTGAAGTGAGAGCCGAATCAACGATCTGTTGAGGGCTAGAGAACTGTCGCTGGAAGATAAATAGGTTGCGGGCCTTCCAATATAACACGGATGTTGGAAAGCCTTGGATTTACATACACATTTCAGAATTACATATGTATATACACGCACCAAAGAAATATTTTAAAATTTTGATTGTCAAAATACGTGCAATCATAAAATAAAACTTTTATCGTGCAATATGACTTTCTCATGTACATTGTTGCAAATATAGAATTAAAATAAAATCTACATACACATATATGCACAAGACTTTAGAGATTTGCTAAAATGCCCATTAAAAGCAAATTGCTAGGTGAAACTTGGAATGTGTATATATAGATCCAGAAAATCATCAAAAAGCAAATCGTCGGGTAAAGTTCGCCCGCATATGCGGCAGTGACTCAACTCGACATGAGCTTAACCTGCTTATATAAATGGATGCAACTCGGTGGCCTCACCCTAATTGCTAATCGGGCATGATGGATGATATATTTTTTTTTTTATCTTGGACGTGTATAGACTCGCTTCATTTAAACACTAGAGGGTGTAAAGTGCAGAATTTGAGAATCGGGATGCAGAGTATAATTAAATGGATGATAAAAAATATAATTATAGTTAGGGAGAAAGCTTAAACATGTTTACTTGGTCAAGTTTACCTTAAAAAAGAAAAAGAAAAAGTGGCAACATCGTAGTCCGCGATATTCGGCCCAACCGGACTTGAACAGAAAGGCCTAGCTCGTTGGGTTGGGTCATGTCTCTGTTTCCCAAGGGAGATGAGACGTTCGTGTTATCGATCCTGGCTTGAACATTTGAGATGGAAAATGGTAATTCGCTGAGGCCATGTCGAGCCCAGTGGCCTTTCGGATTTGTTTGAGTCCGCCGGTTCCGAATCCAATCTTTCTAGCTTGGACATGTTATAAGCCCAAAGACTTTGGCAAACGATCTAAAAACTAGACATGATTTGACTCCAAAGTATCCGGATTAGGGCTTAGTATATCCATGCAACTTATGTCTATTATCCCCGAGAATAGACTATAATACTATTTTTTCACTAATAATAGTGAAATAGACATTTTAATGAAGGGATGGCAGGGAACGACTAGGGTTGTCGTCTCTCCTAACTATTCAAGAGAACACGTGTTATCATCTATCGAATTCATATAAGGCATATACCTCACAATACCTAACAAGGTTCACAATTGTCTTTAGAGGTTATTGAGTGAAATCATTTGACTTAGAGTAACATATGATTTACACTACATATAAAAGCATCGATATTTTACCCTTGCGATAATATTAATGTTCAAACTTTTGAAAGCACGTTGAAAGCATTGTTTCTTATTAAATGACATTCAAGAGGAAATCCAGATGGTACCACCAATGTTTTTGCTCAAGTGGCAAGAAAAGTTCCATTCACTACTAAAGAAATACTTATATTGAAAACTGTTGCTAATCTACTTTTAGTATACAACAAAGGGAAATGGACAAGGGCAGATGGACTGCACCTTCGGAAGAAATTTCTCCAAAAGTTTCTGTAACTCCCTAGTCCCACTTCATATTGTATTTTTGCGACACCGAGCCCTCACTCACGGTTTTAAAACGCGTCGCACAAGTTAAGAGGAACCCAAGCCTTATAAAGGCTTCCAGGAACCCCTCCCTAAGCGATGTGGGACAAGAGGGAGAGGAGGAATCCCTTCCCCCTTCCCTTGCGCGCGTCCGAGGACCGGAGGCGCGGACGCACCGCCATCCCTCCTCCCCGCGCACCGCCGCTCGGGTCGTCACAGTTTCCCTTTCGACCTAATCCACAATTCACAAAGAATTAGGTCACTCGGTCGAGATTTTCCAATTTATCATAGAATTCGCGCAAAAGGACCCGCTTTTGATAATTAAATAAAAAATCAGAGTTCCTTTGAGTAATCCTTGCATCGCTGTCATAGAGTTAGGTCGATGTGCCGGAATCTATGATCCCTAACCTATGGCTGCTGGCTTTCGTATTCAATGGACCCAGGCTCGAATCTGGTGTCTTAAAGGATCGAGGAGCTTCTATTTTGATAAAATAATACATTCGCACTACTTTCTCATCGTCTTTTATTTATTTTTTATTTCCCAAAATGAATATATAAAACGCATGCCGCGGCATTCCTGCGTGTTATGAGAGAGAAAAATTAGGCCTAGTCAACTCTCTATTTTCCAAGGTTTCGGTTCTACAATAAAAGCCCAAGTCAAGATCTGCTCGATCGACGGATTAGTAAAACATGACGGCGTCGCTTAAAAGCGTTTGATCTTAATTCTAGATAGTTAATTAAACCACCGACAAACAAATAAACGAATGGAATCAAATCTTTCAAACTTCAGACGCATTAAGTTATTATAATTGGCTAGATCCATTGGATTGGAGCAGGAGATGCTAGAGCAACTTCTAGTGATTTAAAACTCTGAGATGAATCCTAAGTTGCGTAATTGCCTTCGGGGAAATCACTAAAAAATGATAAATTTATTATAATTATGCAAATTCAATCTTAAACTTTTAAATTTAGTCAATTTGATTATAAATCTTTTTTGCAATTTACCCATTATGCCTATTTTCTTTTATCGAAAAATCACTAACATAAATATCAGCCGTTCATGTGACATGACTGATATTGATGTGAATAATTTTAATATTTTTTTTTAGGAAAAATGATTTTTCGCCATTTTATTGAATTTTTATTATTATTTATTTCTCCTTCCACAAGCGAGGACGCAAAGGCCCTTGCTAGATCTAGACAAGGGTCACAGAGGTCGTCACACACGGCCTCGATGGCCTCACCAAGGACATTCGCAACCTCATCAGTCGAAGGCTGACTAATGACAACTAGTTTGGGAATGAGTAATGCCATATTGAAAATTCAAATTTAGAAGGACGAGGGACAAGTTTTTCATTAAAGCGTGTGTGTTTGTAATTTGGATACTAAAGGTCTTAGGTACGAGGTTTAGGTGCACGAAGGTTGGAGAGTAGAAGGTTGGAAGAAAGAGAAGGTTTTGGGAAGATGAAAGGGATCTCAAGAGAGAAGCGATTGTAGAGAGATGAGATGAGCCAACGGGCGGTGTTTCTTTGAATAAGAAAAGACAATTATTTATAAGGAAATGTAATATGTGCTACGGCAAAAGTACTACAATAAAAGTACTGAAGTGTTTGTAGGCTCCGGTCTCATGGCACGAGACACTTCAGACTTTCGGTTGTCTCTCGACATGTGATCTGATTGGGCTAAATAGATGTAAATTTTTCCAAAATGCTTCCCAAAATGCTTCCCAATTTTCGAAGTGAGGGGCGGGAGCCACCGGCAATCTCCCCTAGGTTGCCGGTGACAATGACTCTTTTTGCCAACAACCAATGCCAATCAGTTCAAAACATGTTTTCCTCTAGTGGTCCTTTCTCGTGACTTCTAGCTTAACTTTTTCGACTTTTTACAAATTTTTAATGGATGTTCGGTTGTATTTGTCGGCTTATTGTTGTGGATGTTACCCCCTGACTTTTAGTTAACCCATTATTCTTCAAAATTTAAAAATATTACTAGCCCAAGAAGCAAAATTACCTTTGATCAGATTCTACCTTTGACATGTAAAATCCCACGTGAATATTTCATTACTTCTGGAAGCTTATATAAGGATTTTTTTTTTTTTTTGCTTTTAATTTTTCAAATTTCAGAGAGAAAGCAAAAAGGCATGAATACCAACGAATACTCCTAAGCAGTTGTCTTTTTCCTTATTCAACTACTTATTAATGCAATGAAATTAATGGAGTAGAGATGAATAAATGACCTCAACGCCATTGAATTCTTATTTGGCCTAATCCCTTTTTGGTTAGAATATCCCCAGCCAATTAATACAAACAACTAATCTTCGATCGAATTCGAACCACGTATTTAATTAAATGCAAAAAGATGAATCGATACATCCTTAATTAAACATGCCATGAACACGTTCAAGATCATTTCACAAGTCGATTTTCGAACTCACGCAGTAAAGACTCGTCAAGTCGCCAACGCAAGAAGCAAAAGCTAAAGCTAAAGCTAAAGCTAAAGCTAATTTACCAAAACTCTCACCTAAATTGTGTCCAAGCCTTTTCATTAAAGCAAAGCTTAATATTCTCACTTTTGTCAATCCGATGGTCAACCTCGCACGGCCGATGGTAAAACGAGCTCCGGCCCAAAAAAAAGCCCAAAAGAGAAGGCGTCCTCTCCGGATTGACGGTTCTGCCCTCGTCAGTTGCCGCCAGACACAACGGCTCCCCTCCCTCGCAAGAAAAGTCTTCGGAAGGCGCCAGGGGCATCGGCGGTAATTTCGCCGCCCCCACGAGCACGCCCGGGAAGAAAAATGAAACTTCTCTCGTCTCTCTCGTCTCTCTCTCTGTCCGTCCGGCATCCAGGGACCCGTTGACGTCCAATTTCCACGGCGATCATTGGCGCCGATTATTTAATGGTTTTTCCGGGAACATTCCGGTGGAATATGCAAATTGCGCGAGTGTAGGCCAATTGCGAGCTCCTCTCTTTCCGTCATGTGATTGTCTGACGGCATCGTCACGTCGATTCAGCATGTTCTTCTTCTTCTTCTTCTTCTTCCTCCTCTTCGGTGCTCTGGATGCTGTGAGCTGAGCTCGTTCCGTGGCGCCACTTCATTTTGGATCTGGGAGAACCGGTCAGTCGATTCTCTTTTAATCACTGGGGAGTCTTCGCTCGGCTTCGATTGCTCTGTGCTCTCCCCCATTGCACTCATCACTCCCTATTGCATCAGCTTCGTCCGCGTCCGCCTTTACCTGTTCGTCGGAATTCGGTTTTTGTTTTCCCTTGCTTCATGATTGATTCCGCGTGGGGAATTCGACCCGAGCGTCGCGAGAAATCGTGGGTATCGCTCGGATCATTGTTCCGTATCTGGGGTTGGAAAAAGTTGTCACCTTTTTCTTTGCTCTGTTCCTTATAGCTTGCCGTTTTCGATGCGACTGACATGCCGGGTTATTGGACGTTTCACTCCATATACACCGGCAAATCGCTTTGTAAGGAACTAGTTGGTGAATGAACTGTCTAGTCTCCGTAATTATGTGAAGTTGTAAGCATTCTTTAGTAGATTCATAGTTTGGTAACTATTGTATTGGTCTCATGGGTGCCGATTTTTGGTTGGACAGGTGCACAGAGAAGCACTGGCAATTCTGAGTTCAGATATTGTGCTGGCGATTCTGAGTTTTATTATCTGCTGGAAATTTGTTCCAGAGTTGCTATTGAAGGATGTTTCATATTGAGAAAGTGAAATTCTCGTGGTCTTTGGCCGGAGGGATTGCTTCTATTGTGGCGTTGATTTCATTGGTTCATCTATTCGTGTATCCCGTTGTACCTTCTTTGGATTACTTAAATGCTCAAAAAGTTCAAAACCCGTGCCTGCCTTTAAATGGATCCAGTGAAGGAGGCAAAAGTAATGGTCAGGCAATAAAATCACGTGTTGATCTGGATAATCAATTCCCAGCCGACTCTCACGATGCGGTGGTGTACCGTGGTGCACCTTGGAAGGCCAGGATAGGTAGGTGGCTCTCTGGCTGTGATTCCGTAGCGGAGGAAGTCAATGTTGTTGAGGTAATCAAGACAAAGATTTTGTTCTTTTCCTTGTCAATGGTTGATTTTTCTGGAAGCATTTTCAGGTTAAGGGGTAAATTCTTGCTTACATTTAGCAATTAGAACTAACAAAGAAAAGTAGCTTGGTCGGCATCGGCATCTTTGGATACTTAAGTATCAGAAACTGCAAACACATTCCTTTCCTATTTTGATGCTGGATAGAAGTTGATGTTGGCATGCACTATCATACTCTTGTCTAGAACTTATTCTTGTTTTGGCAGGTTATAGGTGGCCTGAGCTGCAAAGATGATTGTAGTGGTCAAGGCATTTGTAACCACGAGTTTGGGCAATGCCGTTGCTTTCATGGTTTCAGCGGTTAGTATTATCCTGAGGATTCTGTAATCTCATCAATAACACCAGTTTGAGTTAATAAAATAATGATTGGTGTTGTATCCTTTACTTTTAGTTCTCTCATTGTCTAGATCTAACCAAGAGTCCAATAAGTGTACATCATCTGTGCTGCAGTCACATAATATATGGAAGACTGATCTTCCCTGCAGGCCTATGTGCCTAACTGGTCAATTTAACTGAGAAAGGGAATTCATCACATGGGGGACAATGTTAGACATATGGAGTGAATAAGATGTAAAGCATTTTGAGGATTTTTTTAAGTCCTGTTTCTTCTTTCAAGTTCCTGCCCTGTTATCCATTGAACTCAAATTGCTAAAAAATAGTGCTGCCCATAGTCTTAGGCACAGGGATAACATCTGGATCTGACACTAGCTAATTCCTGGAGTTGGTGCATTTAGAATGTATAGCAACTAGGACATTGGCTAGTTCGAACACTGGGTGAACAAAGTATGGCTTCACGGATGGTGATCTACCTTACAGTGGAAATGGCAGAATTTATAGCTTCAATGTATAGCCTTTATGTGTATTACAATCTGCTTTGGGACAATATGGAATACTTCTGTGCGTCACACTACCAAATTTTTTTCAGATTTGTTTATTGGGAAAGTTTCACAGGATTTGCTTAGCTCATCCAAACTTAAGGAATGTCCACGACTTCACAGATTTAGGATGTTAGAGTTAATCATGCTTTCCATTTTGTTATAATGTTCTTATTCATGCCTTAAAATATCTTTCTGTCCCTAAATTCATTATAGTCTTTGCTTAAATATGCTCTATCTATTTGGGGGTTATTTTCTGCTGCTATGTTATATTGTGGATAATTTCCCGATCTTTTCTGAATAATTTATTCTAAAATTATTTTGTGCAAGCAAATCTAAGAGGGTACTCATAGAAAATGCCCTCCTTCCATGACTCTTTTAGTTGCCTCGTTATCCAATAAAGTAGTCACCATCTGGGACAGGGGAAGGATGCTCTGAGGAACTGCAACTGGACTGCAATTACCCAGCATCATCAGAGCTACCATATGGACGGTGGGTTGTCTCAATTTGCTCCGCTCACTGTGATACAACTAGAGCCATGTGCTTTTGTGGAGAAGGAACCAAGTATCCAAACCGTCCAGTGGCTGAGGCATGTGGGTTTCAAGTGAAGTAAGTATATGAAATGACTTTATGGGCATTGATTCACATGTTCTATTAGACTAAATTAGTAGCAACTGATGGAAATATCTTCTAGGCTGCCTTCTAAAAACGGAGGTCCCGAGGTAACTGACTGGGCAAAAGCTGACCTGGAGAATATATTCACAATGAATGGTAGCATGCCAGGATGGTGTAATGTGGATCCAGCTGATGCTTATTCTTCCAAGGTACATTTCAAGGAGGAGTGTGATTGTAAATATGATGGCCTATGGGGTAGGTTTTGTGAAGTGCCAGTGCAGTGCACTTGTATCAATCAGTGCTCTGGACATGGATACTGCCGTGGTGGATTCTGTCAGGTATAAGTTTTACACTCTCAAGTGCAGGATGATTCAACTTCATTTCGAATTCAAGTAGGACAAGTTGATTGATGATCCTTTCTAATTTCGAAGTGACAAAGCACATATGCTAGTGCAAATGTTTTTTGATCAGAGATTGTTTTGCCACTCCACAAATGATTGATATTTCACAAACTCTTCTGCATCTCGTGCTAATAGTTCCACTAGATTTTCTAGAGTGACTATTTGACAGATTTTTGTTTATTGTTTTTGATAATGGAAAAGTTATTTGACTGGGGAAGGAAATGCGTGGACAAAAAGTCAGCATGCACTTATTTCGGCCTTTTTTGGTTTCGAGAATTCTGTAAATGTTTCAGAACAAAAGCTACAGCTGACGGATCTGGCTACTGCATTTTTAGTTTGCATGCCACTTTTCTGTAATAAGATAAGAAGACTTTAAACGACTTAGTTTTATATAATTTGTTTCCTAGTTGATTGCTCCATTCGTTTGTGGTCTAAGGACACTTATTGATGTAAAAGTGCCCTACCTCTTGGGAATTTTTTTGTTCTTGTCCGTGGTGGTGGTAGTGGTGCTGTGTATACATCACTCAATTTTGGGTCTACATGCATTTTCTATTAGTTAATCTTAATGACACCAGTAAGGTCAAATTAAACATACCACATCTCGTTGCAATTTATTCTTGTTGTGTTGATGGTCTGCAATTATAACTGAGCATGTTCTAATTGTCAGTGCAAGAATGGTTGGTATGGGGCTGATTGTAGTATTCCATCAGTTTTGTCATCTGTGGGAGAGTGGCCTCGATGGCTACGCCCAGCTCAAATTGAAGTTCCTACTAACGAGAATCTCACGGGGCCTCTTGTCAGTCTCAAAACTTCTCTAAAAAGGAAGAGGCCACTTATATATGTGTATGATCTGCCCCCAGAATTTAACAGTCTGCTTCTCGAGGTCAGAGAGAGAGTTGCCTTTTCTTTTCTTGAGATATTTGGATGATGTAGATATGATTCTTACAATTTGATGGAATCTACAGGGACGACACTTCAAGTTTGAATGTGTCAACAGAATCTATGATGACAGGAATGCAACTCTGTGGACAGAACAGTTGTATGGCTCCCAGGTAAGACATTACAATACATTTCAAATCAACACTGCAGATAAGTCGAGATTTCTTTCTTTTTAGTAGTTATATTACCAGTCATTAGAAGCTAAATCCTTCCGCGGTAGTAGCAGTCATTTATCTCTATTCTGGTGATTGCAGATGGCACTCTATGAAAGTATATTAGCTAGTCCACACAGGACACTGAATGGTGAAGAAGCAGATTTTTTCTTTGTGCCTGTTCTTGATTCATGCATAATTACTCGTGCTGACGATGCACCTCATTTGAGTATGCAGGTACAGTTTCTTAGCAGTTGCTTTAACCTACCTGGTACTGGATATAATCATATTAGCTATGTGCATACACATGCATAATGCATCATTTTTATTTTCCTTCATTTGTTCAGGTTAGCCCGTGGCTGTTACAGGAACTTATCACCTGATGTTTGTTCTTTTACCACGAGTTTTTGTGTGCTTTAAGAGCTTCTGTGTTTAAATTATTGAGTATAGATTGCCTTAATTTTTCTAAATATGTAGTGATGCAATTGTTTGTCTCATTATCAGGACCACATGGGTTTGAGGAGCTCTCTCACCTTGGATTTTTACAAGAAGGCACACAATCACATAGTTTCCCAATATCCTTTTTGGAACCGTTCATCTGGAAGGGACCATTTATGGGTATGAAATATGGAACTTTTTCCTTTCCTTACACAAAGACAGAGTGGAAGGAACTGAATATTATAACACAGCCACTCTTGGTGCATATACTTATCATGTGACTCTTGCACTTGCAGTTTTTTTCCTGGGATGAAGGTGCTTGCTATGCCCCAAAGGAGATATGGAACAGCATGATGTTGGTTCACTGGGGTAATACAAATTCAAAGCATAACCACTCAACCACAGCCTACTGGGCTGATAACTGGGATAAAATTTCTTTGGATAGAAGGGGGGACCATCCATGTTTTGACCCTGATAAAGATCTCGTCCTTCCTGCATGGAAGACCCCTGATGCAAATGCTGTAAAATTGAATCTTTGGGCTAGGTTTGGGTTCTGTTTCATCAGATTTCTCATTCATTGTACTTTTGTCCAAGTGAAGAATTGTGGAGCATTTTACTAAGCAAAGTGAATCATTTCTAGGCCCTATGAGAAAAGAAAAAAGTTGTTCTATTTCAATGGAAATCTGGGACCAGCTTATGCAAATGGAAGGCCGGAAGTCACGTAAGTAATCCCAGGACCTTTTAGATGCTTCCATTATTTTATTATGGCGTTATTCATTTTGGAAGATAGTTCTCGAGAAGTGCCTTAGATGGACCAACCTTACTGAGCTTACAATTTCCTACACCTATGGAGAAGGTCTCGATAGCATCATCAATGCCAACAACCTCCTCAACTAAAAGAGGGGAAAGTGTCCATCGACATTGCTGGAGAGGGAGCAGAGATGAATATACCTTAGTGAATCTAGCTGAGTTCTTTCCCAGAGTGAATTCCATAGCATAGTTTCTTATCTCATTTTTCCTGCATTTTTCCCCTTGTCTGCAGCTATAGCATGGGTATCCGACAGAAGTTGGCAGAAGAATTTGGATCTAGCCCTAACAAGAAAGGGAAGCTCGGGAGACAGCATGCTAAAGATGTGATAGTGACCCCACTGCGTTCTGAAAACTATCACGAGGATTTAGCTAGTTCTATTTTTTGTGGGGTACTACCTGGAGATGGTTGGAGTGGTCGAATGGAAGATAGTATTTTGCAGGGATGCATTCCTGTGGTCATTCAGGTATTTGTTTTTATTTCTCTTCTCCTGATGATGCTCTCTTCTGGACAATAAAAAATGTTTCACATGGGTTTAAGGAAATTATCTATTTTCACCATGCAAAAAATGGGGTAACATTGGCTGTGGGGTGTATTTCTTCTTTGGATATGGATATGGTTGGCTGGCAAGACCAGAAATGCTTAATACGCATCTTCTGATCTTGAATATGATTTGAAACAGTACTAATGTGGGTTTTTTTGATTTGACGTAGCAAAGAAAATATTGCTGGCCAGCAAAAAAAAAAAAAAAAAAAAAAGAAAAAAAAGGAGTTTGCAGAGAATATTATCTTGTCAAAGCAACTTGTAGGTTTTGAAAGGCAAGGACTACTATTTTGTCAAAGAGCTTTAACCTTTTGGAGAGTTTTTGCTTTAACTGGCACATTTTCCTAGAGCATTTGCAAAAGACCGTAGATATAGTGACTAATTTTCTTAAAATTAGTTGGTGCTTTTCTCATGAAACTGATGTAGTTCTGCATGAGGATCCTGGGTGACTGCAGTAGGGTGAACAGAACATGTCCTATTAGTGTCATTTGTGAGTTCCTCTGAAAGATCTGATTTCCTTCATCTGATGTTAGTGTTACTACATGAATATGAAGTGATTGTCTAGTCAGATTCAACTGTTTGCAATGTGGCATTGCCTTAAGAGCATATATTGCCGAATCATATCCTTTCCATCACTTGACAATGAACCAGAGAAGATGATACAGTACAAAATTGGATCATCATTTCAGAGCAAGTTAAATTTTGTCCTATTTTCGGCTTAGCCTACTTATTTCATTCATCTGCTTTTAACAATTCTTGAACTATGAGTCTGTAATCCTAAATCTTGTGCAAAAAAGGTTGAAATTTGTTCTGTTCTTATTTTTGTTTGAAATTTTTCATGTTCAGGATGGGATATACTTGCCATATGAGAATGTGCTCAACTATGATAGCTTTACAGTTCGTTTGCGTGAAGATGAAATTCCTGACCTGGTAAAGATTCTGCGGGTAAGAGTCTTAATTCATGCTAACAAATTGAAATGGGACACATATAGGACAAATGACACTAATTCTACGTCTTTTTCCTGTGACATACTTTTATTACGGCTGATGACTTGTGGCCCTCCATTTACATTACAAGGGATTCAACGAGACAGAAGTGAAGTTCAAGCAGGCAAATGTTCAGAAAATCTGGCAGAGGTTCTTGTACCGAGATTCAATTCTGCTAGAGGCTGAGAGGCAGAGAAATGCTCTGGGTAGAGTGGACAACTGGGCAAGTGCATTTTTGCAGTTCAGTGAAGATGATGTCTTTGCCACTTTTCTGCAGGTACGTCTTAAATATTAACCATAAAACAATTGCATGTTAAATTTTGTTGCCCTGTGGATTAAAGGCTTATCATGGATGAGCAACAGCAGCTGCAGCGTCGACAGTAACAGGCAAAAGAGCATGATGTTTCAGTACCCACATGGCAGGAAATAAATGTGGATAAGATTAATTTGCTTAGTTCTTGATGTAATCAATTTCTTCCCCTTAACATTCTTTCAGCTTTAGCGAGCTTAGCAAAATGTAGTGTTAGCAAAAGACTCCTGTTCTTATAAAGCTTAAAATCAGCATAAGATAGCTCATCTCTGAAATGTAATCACTGATATTATCCTATTCCTCACATAAAAACCGTGAGGTTTGGATGTAAAACAGCGTAAATAAGCAGGAAAAACCAAATTATAAATCCTTTTGCCATTTTGACTGTTGAAAGTGGGTCATGCTTCTATATATCTGTGTGACTCTGTCCGCACATTGTTGACAACTTGCCCGCTTCTTCTGCAACTGCCACAAAACTCAGAAGAGAAATTTTCAGGTTTTCTCCTTCTCTGAATCAAATTATTTGTTTTGTCACAACCCATACATCATTGAAATTCACAAATTTGAGAATCATGCATTAGCAGTTATGCCAATTTTTGTGGAAGCAAAGTGGGTCGATGTATGTTGATGCTGCCAAATGATTGGGATAGCCACTTTCATGCTGCTTGCTAGTAGACTGCAATGATCTTCGTTCTTGAACAGTCTCCAGTTCCATATCATGAGGAGCATGGAAATGTTTATTGTACAGTCTATATTGCATATTATTGCCATGCAAGTTTTTGCACGTTTATGAGGATGAACATTGACTCATCTATTTTTGTCCTTACAAGGTCTTGCACTATAAGTTACACAACGATCCATGGAGGCAACAAGTCAGCCCTCAGAATAAGGAGTCTGGGCTGCCACAAGAGTGCCTCATGAAAGCCACCTGAAAAACCATTTCAACCCCTGAAGGACTTCTCAGGTATTGCGGAGGCTGAGTGTATATGTATTGAAGAGAAACTGCAGATAGTAGCAACAACTCTTCTTCGAATGAGCTGCAGATGCTGACGACTTTCTGGATTGAAGAAAGTGCATGCAGTGCCCCACCGTACCAAGTTCCACAGTTTTGCAAGGATGGTGCCTAACTCTGGCATATTTTCTAACCAAAGGCAAACGCCAGTACAGTTGTTTTTTCCCCTCTTACATGTAAAATCTACAGATTCTCTTTCATGATCATAGGGGAAAGGATCTCAATTTTTCTTATAAACGCCAATATCTATTCGTTCTTAGACGGTCTGTAGTCATCATAGCTAGAAAGCTAGTTCCCGTCCTTACTTGATATCATTATACGGGAGCCAAAGCCGGAGGGTACTTCCAAAGTTTCAGGAACATTTGGTTGCAGAAGTTTGGAGTCCCCAGCACTTTTCTCTCTATGCAATTATATCATTGACCACTGACTGAAGGGGTTTGGTTGAGCTAAAACACTACAGCTTCTCTTTCCTGATACATGAAGATCCGCTTATCCACTGCCCTTTAGCAACCATGCTAGTCTTGGCAGGCCCCTGCCAAGCATGAGACAGGTTTTTGAGGGCCAAGATCATGCAGTGCCATGGTGATTACTCAGGCGAAAGGCCGAAGGAAACCATTTGCGGATGATATCGTCTATTGCCAGATCTTTCGAAGGAGAGATTCATGTGGGCCTAAAGCTGCAACAAAAAGTTGGTGATCACAGATTTTAGAGTATGCTGGACCACCTTGCCATGAAAATGAAAGCCAAGTTATGAAAAGTGAAGAAAAAATTAATGAACTTTTCACAGTAGCAAACAACAAAAACCAGAAAAGAAAACAGAATAATGGCTTATCTGACTCGACTGATGAATATATACCGAAGAATGGTCCCACTCAGATTTCCTTTTGATCTGTAAGATTATCCAACTCCTGTAGCCCTTTCAAAGTTCAGGCCCTACAGAACGAATCATCGGATCAGCGTGCCCCCAACGCCATCTCCCTAACGCATCCCGGAATTTCCCTTGAAAATCCAAGTTGATGTACCAAAAGCAATCACAGCCGCGGATGGTACGAGTCTCGTGCGCGATCCAAAACTCCTCTGATTGTAGGAATTTAGCCGGTCGGTAAGGGGTCGGATCTGTGTAAGTCAAACGTCCGGTCATTAGAACAGACAATGATCCATTTTGAATAATTCAAGTTGATGTGCCCCCTATCAATGTTGTGTCCATTTTCAATAATCCTGCCTTTATTATAGCAAGAAGCTATCACAAGGGGAAACTACAAAAACCACCTTCAACCTTATTTGGTATATATAAAAGTGAATTTAAACCGTTAGATTTTATGAGATTCACGTTAAATTTATATGGATCTTTCATTTTTATATTGGGATTTGATTTAAGACCTGTCTTAGATAGTTGGGAGGTGCTATTTCTACAACCTTTTTTTTTTTTTTTTTATTTATTTATTACTAAGACATAGTTTTATGTTAATTAACTAAATTACTCTTCAATCACGGTCACTCTCTCTCTCTAAAATTTGTCTCATGACTTGTGCTAAGTTTCTAAAAAGAAATCGGTAGACGTATTATTGTGGAATTAAGTGATTGAACAATAAAAACGTACATAACAAAAAATAAATTGAACACCAAATTTAAATGATTTGGTCTATGTAATCTACGTTTAATTATGAATAAAAGAATATAGTGAATATTAAAACCATAGTTGAGTTACACAAAGCAAACACTCTTGGTATTTTACAGCTCCTAATCACCTCCAATAACTCGCATAATATTTAACCCATAATTCCTCAAAGATAATCTCTCAACCAAATGAATTAACAAATCTTAAAACGAAATTCAATAGTCTTGAACACATAAAATTTTGGTCAAATCCACGATCAAAGCCCACAGAGATCTTTTGGAATATATGTATACCTTTATCCGCCGCCCGTAGAATTCCTATGTTGGTCCATCAAAGTAGTCCACGCCCATTGGGATTAGGAAACAAAATCCAACCCTGCTTTCCTTTCTTCTGTTTTATATTATTTCTTCTTCCCACTTGGCAACAAATTGCTCTATAAGCCTTTCCTTTTCTATGTCATCTCTTTACGGTTAAAGGTCCAACAACGCTGCAACGTGAAAATATCAAATCGCGTGCCAACTTATTAATTCAATTTGGGTTGGAGTCATAAGCTCAAACTTAAAACAAATTTAACATTTATTTCGGATGTTCTATCGAATCACCTTTTATGTTCTTTTAAATTATCAAAAATGCAAGATGTCTAGTAAAATCATACTTCAAAGTAAAAAATTCTCTTGCTTTTTTTTTTGCGATCATCAATTTATTAGTTTGTTGATGATATAATATCATTAAATTTTTGAGTTTCACAAAATTGTCCATTTGTTCTTTTTTGTCTAAATTTTAAGCGATTCTGGTGGAGTCGGGATCTAGCTAGTTAAGGCATCCTCATACCCAAACTTTTATTTATTCATAGAAAAATTTTATGGACATGACTCGCAAGTAATATTAATAACTTTCTTCCCGATTGAATAACAAGAAAAAAAAAAAGTTTAGTCTTCATCTTCCTTCTTCTTTTCTTCCTTTTTATTTCCTTTGTCAAACTTCATGCTTTCAAGAAGGAAAATCTTTTGTATGTGTTATTTTAGTAGAAAAATTAAGGTGGTGCTCAGCAATTAGTAGAGACGCAAGAAATAATGAAATAAATTAATTTTTTAGGAAGTAAAATGAAGTCGAACCTCTTTCCTCTCTGAGAAAATGTGTCATTAAATATCCACTAATTCTTTAACAAAATTAAATCTAATACGACCGGTTAACATAAATAGATGGATTTTGTTCTCCTTCTTAAGACACCTTCCTTTTCTGGTGCTTCTGCAGGTGACTCCAACTCCAAAGACAGTAAAATAAAAATCACATTTTTCCCTCCCTCTCTCTCTCTCTCTCTCTCTCTCTCTCACAGTCGACATTCCGACCATGAACATCTCCACCCTCAGGCTCGACTCCAGCCCCGCCTCCACCCCTTTTCACGGGGCCTTCGCCCTCTCTCCGCTCGCCGCCCCTGCCCCGCCGTCGTCTGCTCCGTGAAGCCGCCGCGGCCGCCGCCGCCGCCGCCTCCGTCAGCGCCGCCCCCGAGTCGCCGGCGAGCCGCATCGGGGGCTGAGCCAGGTGTCCGGCGTGTTGGGTTGCCAGTGGGGACGAGGGCAAGGGCAAGCTCGTCGACATCTTGGCCCGCCATTTCGACGTCGTCGCCCGGTGCCAGGTGAGCCTCGGCATCCATTGCATTCGTTCGAATCTCTACGAGTACATGGCGTTTGGCCTTTTTGTCTTTTGTGCGAATATATTCGAGAAAGGAACGTGAGTGGTATTCTTTTTTTTATTTTTTTGGGACTAGATAGTGATCAGGCCGTTGGATTTGACATGTTGAGCATGCAGTGTCTGAAATGATTTGAATGATTATAAGGAGAGCTTGGGAACCTCTGGAAATCAGCAAATGAATGCTTAAAGAATGTAGTTCAAAAGTAAATTTCGAGGCAGTCGGGGACGAACTTGGAAGGGGGGGTCGGAAGGCATGCATCAGATTTGTGGTGTAAGAACATCAGGGCGTTTAGGTGTGTATTCATTGAGATGGGGGAAAGGTGGCACCTTGAGGTCTAGATGACCTCGCTCGTGGTCTAAAGCTCCATCTTTGGATTGGGAACAGTGAGTTGAAAATTCTTTTGCTAAGGTTAGCTGGGTTGGGACAATTGCTTGCGTTGAGGAAGTTGGATTTATGAGAATTATCTAAGATTTAACTTGAAACAATCTCCCAGTGTTCTGAGATTGGTGGCTTAATCGATGTGGTAGTAGCTGCAGAATTGGAAGAAATTAGCGGTATGGTGAAACCAATCGGCTGGTTTCATTGGCAACATCATGTTGGTCCGCCGATAAGGTATCTGGAGATGCCTAGATGGTGCTGTTGTTATGATTGGTTGTTGGCACAGCGATGATGGAATGCTTGAGTCAGTTGGCATTAAGAGTCTAGGGGAGTACATAATGTCTACTGAATGAACTTGATAGATTGACTGATTTGACTCAATCAGAGCTTTGAAAGAACACTGTTGTCAAGGAGTTAATGACACTAAGATTGTATCTCTTGACCGATGCTAATGGCTTTAATGTTTTATTTGTTGCAACTTCAAGGATAAATTTTTTTATCTTTTACAATGATGGTCTTTCTACTTTCTCCTGACCAGTGAATATGGATATTTTTACCCTTCACTTATTTTAGGGAAGGTTGTAAATATCTTTTACCTACAATGGATAATCAAAAGGTTTTCATGGTCCATTTTTTCTAGTGATGGTCTTCTTCTTTCTCCTGACCCCTGAATATGGAGAACTTCTCCTTGTTTAGGGAAG